>OY282641.1:33542272-34247272 GCA_958299015.1 Tetanocera ferruginea | reverse complement strand
GTCCTCTCAATTCTGCAAATCGTCCGAAAACGCCAGAATCGGGAAATTTTCAATTAATTGTATCTAAGTCAGCTTTTTTCCAATTTTTATAAATAAGGTACCGTTGGAAAGGTATTGGAAAGAACTTTTTGGAAAAAATATATAATTTTAAAATTTTGGTTGTTAGGGTTGCCAACCAATTAAAAAAAAATGTATTTGCTAATATCTCAAAAAAACCATAATTTTTTTTTGATTTTTTATTTTTTAAATTTGAAAAAGAATGTTGCCTTAACATCAAAAGCAATTTAATGATGGAGCTTTTACATGTTTTTTCGCAATTTTAATTTTTGTGCACATACCTTATCATTTTGAGACACTTTATCGTTTATAAATTTTATAATGGCTAAGATGTTCGAAAATTTATTCTGCAAAATGGTTAACCTTGTTAAGACCAACATTTTATTCATAAATTTTGATGACCTTACACTTGACCTTGGTATGGAAAACTGGTAAAAACCGAAAAAAAAATAAAAAAACACAAATTATTTTTTTAACTTGTATTCGTATAAAATTAAAAAAATTTGATTGCCATATTAGAGATTACTAAATTCTAATTGGTTTTGCAGCAAAAAATTTTGAAATCGGTCTTAAAACAAAGAAGTTACGATGGTTACTCTGACGCTTTGACGCGAAAACATTTTGGCCTATTGTAAATATTCTAAACAACGCTGTAGCAAGTTTATTTTAAAACGACCGCTTCTACTGCTGTCATATTCTGTACGGTCAAAATGTTTTGACAGTGTCCTTTGTACATCCGTTTGACAATTTGTTTCTTCAATTTTTTCGTTGTTCGGCCGTTGTAGGAAAAGTGTACACACTCAGAAAAATATCAACTGTAATATTAACAGTCGGCCACTGTTATTTCAAAACACTGTTCGATTGAATGATTTGCGTTTAAGTAAACAATTTTCTTTGTTGAATGAACGTTTCAAAGAATTTTTGTGCTGTTAAAATTATCTGTTGAAAGATTTTTGTGCTTATATTGAATTGTCAATTTTTTCTAAGCAATAGATTTAATATGTGTTTTGCTATATTTATATTATCGTTGCTAATGGCTCAGTGGATGTGCACTAGACTGTCATGCGGGAGACGTGAGTTCGAACCCTAGCTGTGTAAGTATCAAAAATTGTAATTTAATAATTCAAATAATAATAATTCTGTTTCATTAATTGTCAAAAATAACCTTCAAAATAAAATGCTTACAATCTTGCAAAAAAAAAAAAAAAAAATGGAATTTAATTTTTTATTAAAAAAAAAATATTTTATATAAAAAAAAATTTTTTATTGGCCTTGCCGGTTTTGAACCGTGGACACTTGAGTACTAGACGCACACGTTAGCACACTCGGCCATACATGAACTTTCAAACCAATGATCAAATTTCAATAAATAAGTTTTTATACGGGTTTCGTGTTCCATAGACCAACAGTCAACCGACTGTTGATTTGAAAGTTTCATTTGTTGGATGGTATTTAACAGTGAAATCTGTTATTTCAACCCATGATTTGTTTGATAAAACAGCATTTTTCCCTGAGTGCAGTTTAAACTAAAAAATAATAATTTTTTACTCCGGGAGAGATCAAATTTTGAGAAACAAACTGGATTTTTATATACATTTGCTATTTCTTATTTTCTGGCAAGGCTATGTAAATAACTAAAACGTGTATTATTTTGATAAGTATTCGTATCTAAATAATTAACGCATTTGTGAACAACCAGATTCCGATATTCAATCTTGATGGCAAGTCTGGCATGTTTTGGCGGAAAAAAACACAATTGATAGCAATTTTTTAAATATCTTTCAATACTTAACTTAAATTTTAATTATGATATAAATGTTTTCGTTGTGGTTGAAATCTTCGTTGTTTTTTAAGGAGTTGGGTCGGCTTGAAAATTAATTTTATTTTTGTCTTATGATATTGAACAATATATCCAGAATATTCTCCCTAAAGTTTGAGTCAAAACTTATTTTTACAAATTGTTTGTCATGATTTCCCAAAAAGTTATAACCAATCTTGTTAAAATGTGGAACCCTTGTACAAGATACATTATCATATGCTTTGTTTAAGCCTTCGAAACTTCTGTTTGAAAATATTACTCCCAGAAGTTGAAACTAATTGCTATGATACGAAAACTTTGTTCAATTGTTTTTATATATAACTCCGGCATTTGATAAAAATCTCCCAAATAAATTCCTGGTTGCGCCCCTAATTGAGTGTATGGTATACTAAACAACAAAACTAGGGCTAAATCTTTGACATAAATAATAGAGCTTAATGCAGTATTTTAAAATATGAAATACTTGCCTTGGTACCGATTATCGTGGAATATTTCTTATATAAACATCTTATATATTAATACGTGATAATTAAAGTTTGTCGTAGGGGAAGAGTGGCATGAAAGAGCCAAGTTTTGAAAGAGCCATCTTGATTTACGCGGTAGTTTTCATACGAATGCTTCTTAAATTATAATTTTTAAGAAGCAATACTCGCCATATGGCACCCTCGAACATTTGACAGTTCACTGATAATATACGACGATGGTGTATCGTATTTTGGATTTCTTCATCATTAAGTAAGTTTTTCAGAACATTTTATTTGTCTTGTGACGTCTTTACCTTTAAAACTAACAGTAATATTATTATACTATAATTTTATGCATATATTTGGCCTACCAATAACATATTTATTTTGCCGGAAAAATCTTGATTTCATACTAATTTTTGAGGTTATGTTTCTTTGGACAATATTTTTTGAAAGAGCTGGGTTGCGGTGGTATGAAGAAGCGTAAAGGAAGTTTAAATTATTTTTGTCAAAAATGTTTTTAAGTGTTTTAAACCTCTTATTTTGTTTTTGGAATAGGTCTTATTATTATAGATTTTCTTCAAAGCGATTTAATTTTTTTGCTAAATATATTTTTAAGTTTTTTAACTATTTTTTGTTTTTAGTTTTGAATTTTTTTATTTATTTAATTTTTTTTTGTAAAAACAATACTTTTTATCATAACAATTAATATTTTTAATAAAATATTCGTTATTTTTCGTGTTAAGTCTTGTTATAAGAAGATGGCTCTTTCAAAACTTTGATTGGCTCTTTCAATGCCCATGTGTTATGAAAGAGCCGAATTTCATGTTTTTTATAAATGGCTACAGGTCCAAGAATATTGTTGATTTTGGAAAATATTTCATGGTATTACGTTTATAAATGAATGAGAAAATACTTTTGATACAAGTATTATAATTTTATTAATTATTTTTATATATTTTGTAACTTTTTTAAAACTGGCTCTTTCATGCCACTCTTCCCCTACGCTTTTTTGGTATTAATTAAAACTCAATATAAATGAAACTTATATCATTCGAAAGTTTATGTTGTTCAGATGTGCAGAATGTATATATAAATGATATATCTGATAGAGGGGGTTCCCAACCGTCTAAGAGAGGAATTAAATTTTTGAGAAAAAACCCGCTCTTTGATAAGTATGAAAAAATGGTTGGGGGAGAGTTTTTGAGTTGGTCAAATTTGAATTTTTTTTTTAAAGTAACAATTTCTTAAAAAAATGTAGTTTTTATCCATTCGTCAATTGTAAAATTTGTAAAAAAATGTGTTTTGAATTCAAAAATTTGACTTTCCATGTGAATATTTTGGTGGGATTTTAACAGTTTTTCAATTTTTCTAATTTTTTCTAAAAGTTTGTTAAATTTTCTTTCAAATGTGATAAAAATTACAGCAAAGTTCTAACCAAAAGTATTTTTAATGAATTTTCTTAATATTGTCGTTAGTTATTTAGCGTGTGTTTCAACCAAATGCCAAGAGAGAGAAAAAAACTGTCTCAAATCGAATGTTCTAAATTGGGAAGCCAATATCTCCGCCATCTGTGAATAGATTTTATTTATTAATTTTTTGTACTTAAGTCTTATCAGTTAACTTAAAAAATCTTTTGAAAATAATACCGTTTTTTGTTTGTTTATATTTAAATTATTTCTTTTAAAAAAACACCATAAAATTTGATTTATTCTTAAAATATGGGGTAAAAATGATTTTTTTTTGTAAAAAAACAAAAACTCAAAATTGCATTTTTGATTTTTTTTTCAAAGTCTAAACCAGATTTTAGGTGAATTTATTTTGTCTTGACATTAAATTAATAAACTGTCCGTGCCATCAAAAAATCTATGATTTTTTTGACAAAATTAAATTTTTTTAAAATGTTGTTTTTCTGTTTGTGAAAGAAATAATTAAATAAAAAAATAATTTTTCTGAAGAAAATAGCTTTATATCTCCAATCAATTAAAAGTTATAGCCTCGAACTTATTTGAACCATCTCGCATATATAATTATAAATAGGCAATCAATAAATTGGTCGAATTTCGACCCTAGGCGATACTAGTTTTTATAAATTTGCCTATAAATTTATATATGCATTTTAATAATAAATTAAAATTTCAAGATTTCTGAAAAAGATTAGTGTCCTTTATTTGCCAAGTTATATTTGGCGTAGTCAGCTTTGAATGCAGTTCTAAATGTTTTTGTTTGCTAACAATGTTTCACTTTTATAGTTAAATTTATTAGCATACACGTGTTATGCGATTTTATTGTAACTATCTTAACATGAAGCTAATTAACAAATATTTATGAACATATCGATTAATGTATTGAAGCCGCTGTTTGCTTGCACTATATTTCAGATTGTTTAGATGAGTATGCAATATAAATATTTTAGAATATTTTGCTAAATATTTATATAGTTTTTGAATAAAAATAAACGCCAAAGACTAAAAGTAAAATATAAGTTTTATCTAAAACAGCTGTTGTATTCAGTTAAAGATAAGCGAGGCATATATATTTTGGGCCCGTTATGCATGCCATATTTCAGCGGTATGTTTTGGCCTGGTTGATAAAGTGCTTTTGCCTGCAATGACTTTACCAGCTACATATGAGCTATTTATGAAAGAGATAAAAGAATATTTAGAGGTTTTGACTTTTGAAAAGGTCAATATTTGTCTAACGTTAGAGTTCAATGGAACTTATAAATGGATGGACTTATAAAATATAAATTGGTTGAATAAAGTTTTTTCTTTAAAAATTAACTTAAAATTGTTTAAATTGTATAAATGCATTAAAAAAATTATTCCTTATGTTAAACCAGATATTTTTAAAAATATCAACGACATCGAAAATGTTTAAGCAATACGTAACAAGATAAAAACCGTCAAAAGTTGACACTTATCTGAAGGCTTTAACTCATTTCCTCACCACTTATAATAATAAGCGGTATTTTATTTACTATAAAATTTTAAGTCAAAATTATTGCCAGTCAAATTTTTTACAGCAGCTTAGCTCGTTTTTGCACTTATAAAGCCAAATTCTTGCAATTCATGCTTATCACAACAGCCAACAACTGCTCGCATGTAAAAGCAGTTAAAAGCCGCTACAATAAAAAGCCCATAAAAAACACGGATTTAAAACAATTATAGACAAAATCGCTATCTTTTATACAGAAGCATGAAGTCATAATTAACAGCAGGTATTATTATTTTTTTTTTCTTTATTATGCATTGGTTTTGCAACTGCTGTGTTCAAAGCAAATAGCATTGAAATTTGTTGATAACAATAACGGTTTATTTGTATTCGAATGGGTAAGTGGAAAATAAATACATTTTGCTTTTATGCATTAAAATTTGTTGTTGATAACTTTTATGTTATCTGCAATTTGGCCAAAAGCATAGCAGAGAGGCGCTAAAATGATACAAAAATTATTTTTTAAAGTTCAAAACAAGAACTGGCTATTTCCGTTCTTAAGCTTGAGTTTTATTAAAACAAAGCAAGATTGTGACAATTGTCACAAATGTTGTGACTATTACAACAACAGCTAATTAGTAACTTCAGTAACTTAAATTGCGTAAATAAGCTTTTTTATAAATAAATGTGTGTCAAAGAGCAAGACTAGCTGACAAAATGACATTTAAACGAAGCAGATATGTTATAAAATAACTAAATTAATGAATAATTTCAAGTAATTTTGTAGACAAGTCAACAATCTGTGACTTCATAACAATAACAAACACAACAAAAACAACAACAACTTGCTGGTTGCTTTAATAATTTTGTTTTTAGTCTCATTAAACTTGACTTTATTTTAAATACGTGATTTTATTTCGCGGTCATGCATGTGCAAATATTTATGCAGTACCTACATGTACTAAGTTGGAAAACAATATTTTTGAAGATTATAAAAAAATTTCAAGTTCTACTTGTGCTATATTTATATATTCTTAAAGTAATTGTGATAACAACAAGTCATCATCATAAAACAGCGGCAGGTGCAACAGATCATTTCTTGTTCTATCTTTTTGTTAGATAAGCATTTGATTTGGTATCTTGTGCAGCTCACCATTTTGAAACATTTTCGGCTTCTCATAACGTCGTCATAAAGAGAGCTAGCATAACATGCAATATAAAATAAACACACTGCTTCATATGAATGGGTTATGTGACCACTAGACCGTATAACCTTGTATGGCAGAAAAATAAACCTATTTTGACCCCGCCTCAATCGTTAGATATTTGAAAGATATTTTCGAAAAAAATATTTTTTTTCTAAAGTGGAACAAAAACACCGAAGATATAACGAAAAAACCAAAATAGCACCATAGGGACCACTTTAAAAAAATAAATATTTTTTTCGAAACTGTCTTCCAAATCCCTAACCATTGAGGCGGGGTCCAAAATAGGTTAGTTTTGGTGATACGCTCTAGTGACCACCTGTACGTAAATTTACGGTGCTGTATCCAAATTTAAAGCAATTCTGTGTCGACAAAGAATAACCACTAAAGTCGAGTTAGGACAAAGTGAGGTTATATGAGGTTGTACCTGTTTGAAGCCATCATATCTAAACAGAAAAAGTCTGGGTACCTAGATATAAAGTAACAATTTTGATCTTAAAAATGATCTTCTGAAATTTTGAAAATGAGTTAAGCTGTTATTCCTTGTCGACACAGAATTGTACAGTGTTTTTAGAACATTTTTACCAAAATCTGTTTCTTACTTCATTTGTTAAGCGTCAACAAAATTTGACGTTTGGTACACTGCACCAAAGAAGTTCTCAATAATTATGAATTTTTACAAGATCAGATACAGATTTAGTTCTTAATGTAAACTTTGATTATTTTAAAGATTTACTTAAGGCTATGAAGCCTGCTAAACTGGGTGCTGAAAATTTTAGCAGAGAAGATTCATCACTGATGAGCGCCAACAGAATATTAAAATGTATGTTTAATATTTAACTCTCTTTAATTAAAATTGACATTAGCCAAGATATAATTAGTTGATGGATATTTTGAAATTCGAATTGATGAACTTTGAAATGAAGAATTGATGCAGATCTACAATAAATTCTGATGTCATATTAGCATCTCAACTTATGTTAATATGACATATTAGTAAATGATATTGAAATAATCGAAACAATTGCCGGTAATTCCACAAGTGAAATTTTAACACTACAAAAGTAACTTAATCAGGCATGTTCTGAAATCCACCACGGAAGTTCGGAATTAATTTTCTTAATTTCATCCTACTCAAATTTCATTAAAACAACGAGAATCCTCCACTAAAAATTTCAACGGATTTAAATTTACTTCAATTCTGATAAATCGGATTGCAGAACACCTACAATCCGCCAAAAAAACAAAAATCGGATTCAATCAAATGTCATCGAAATAAATCTGATTCCGACGTAAATCGGATTTCAGAACATGCCTGAATGTATTTGTTCAGAAAAATTAATCGCTACCAGTAGCTCCTGGAAGTGATCATTTCAAGTGGTTAAAGGCTGAATTTATGTAACACAATAAATAACAGGTGACCGTGGCGTGCAGGTTAAGTGTGTGGCTTAACACGCTTGGAGCCCGAGTTCGATCCCCAGTCGCAGCGAAAAGTTTTTTTAATAAAAAAATTTTTCTGATCGGTCACTACCTCTCTGCAGACAATGGCAAACCTCAGAGAGTAAATAATGCCATGTAAAGTTTCTTGAGAACATGAACCGTTCGGAGTCGGCATAAAACATGTAGGTCCAGTTCTCGGTTAATTGTGTGCAAACATTTAATAACACACACAACACAATTGACCATAAGAAGCTCGGTCAAAGTCCTTTCAAGGGCTGAAATGCCAATTTGTTTTTTTTTTTTTTTTTTAATCAATAACAATGAATGATCAATTTTTTTTTCTAAAATTTTCCAAATTATTAATATCACAAAAAGATTCTCAGAAATTTTTAGGTCAATTCATTAAAAATTGTTGTAATTATTATAATTTAAAAATTATACTTAATTACATTTATATATTCATTATTATAAATTAATTACTTATTTAATTTTGTTTTAACAGGTGCAATGGTGCAAAGGTTTTAACAGGTGTAAATAAAGAGACAGGCGCAAGTCTGAAATAAACAACCAAAAGGCAAATTAAAATCATTAATTGATAACTCGATAACTGATTCAATGCTAGCGTCGCAGAAGTTCGGTAGCTTCGTACATACGACCAGAGTTGCCAGATACTCTTCGCTTAAAAACGTCAACAAACTTTTCAAAAATCGTCATTTGGGTGTAAAAATTGTCATTTGCCCGTCCCAAACATCGTAATTTAAGTCCTAAAAACGTCATAAAGAACAAAAGATTTAAATTTTTACTTAAAGCAAAATAAGTAATGAAAACTTTTTATTTATAAAAATAATTATATTAAAATTAGAAGATCAAATTCATTTAAATATATTCACATATGGCTTATATAAGATATATTTTTTGTACAGAGATATTGAATAAAACTACTTGCTGATACATAGTTGAGTTGAAATTGCTTAGCAATTCAGATTGTGGCTCAATTTTATAACAAGGAAAATTATTTAATTTCAGATAATTGTGCAAAAAATATGTACCTTCAGAGTATCGGTTTCTAGACGATTTCTTAATTTATTTATATTATTATTTATCTACATTATTTTAATTTAGATTAATTTTTAAAAAAATTCTTTCTACGTTTGCTTAAGAATTATTTTCTTGAAGATTAATATTTAAAAATAAATTTTTCTACATTTGCCGAAAAATCAGAAATGAACATAAGTTCGCTTATAAGCTTAGTAAATTTTGCAAAAGCTGTAAAAGAAGTGCCCCGTTTGATATTTTAAATAGTTTTCCAAAAGATTTCTGCTGTCCTTTGTTCTTTATTGGGTAAAATGTAATCAACATCTGAACATTTTAGATCTACAAACTCTATGTCAATATCCTGAAGATTACCGCTTGTTAATAAATTCGGAAATTCATTAGCGATTGCAATAAAGATTGCATTTTATTGGATTTTATTATAGGTGTAATATTTTTTATAGGTGTAAGTTTTTCAAACTATATTATTGAAATCGAAACGGTTTTTTATTTGGACACACAACTCAATGTAAAAGAAAATATAATAGGGGTATTCTTGCTGTCTTGCAAAACCCTTGCAATTCTTGTGTAAGAATTGCAAAACAACAAAATACAAGCGATAAAAGTTTTGCAATTCGTGCAATCTGTACAACAGTGATACCCATGTTTTGAGTGGACGTGCAACCGTGCACTCTGATTGAGACAAATTTGTTAATTTTAGTTAGTGTGTGTTAAAGTAAGTATTTAAATTTTTTGTTTTCGCCTGTTCGCGGCATTTCTTTTAATATTCACAATAATTGTGATTTTATGCGCTCCCGCAGTGTTGCATATTTCAGTATTGCAAGGTTACATTTTCACAAATTTTGCATCTTTGCTTTACTGCGAGAATACCCCTAATGATTTGTCAACTAATCTAATTTTTCGAACACGCTTTAGTTTTGATATGAAATGAACAAATACTTAATTTTATTTATGTAGCTTTGATACAAGCCTCTTTACATAGTTTTCAATTTTGAGGTTGTATGGCATGTGGGCGTGTAAGTGGGTGGATTACGCTCATTTTTCTAACACACCTCAGTTTTAACATAGATTACACAAGTTACGAATTTAAGTTTTGTAGCTGTCTGTCTGTCTGTCTGTTCCGTATAGGCTCGCGCACCGTTTATCCGATTGAGCTGAAATTTGGATACCGAGTACGTTCGATAGAGAGAAAGAACATAGGTGATGTAAAAAAGTGGGTGCAAGTTTGTAGGCGTAGCACTCCATAATAACTTCTAAACGCCTGGATCGATTTAAATGAAATTTGGTATGAAGGTTCAACTGCGCCTAAGATAAACCATAGGCTATAAAAAATTCCAAAAACTTCCGCAAGAGAGCGCTTTAAGTAGTGCGTTTTAAAGACATAATTTTTCTTTCAGACCACTACCGATTTTAATGAAATTTGGTATGAAGGTTCACCTCCAACCAAGTTAAAACATAAAGTATTAAAAATTCCAAAGACTTCGGCAAGAGGGCGCTTTAAGTTGTGCATTTTTAAGACTCAATAACTCCTAAACGCCTGGACCTATTTCAATGAAATTTGGTATGAAGGTTCAACTGCAATTAAAATAAAGCATAGGTACAAAATTGGGCGGAAGTATGTGGGCGTGGCACTCTTAAATAACTCCTTAACACCTGAACCGATTTCAATGAAATTTGGAATGAAGGTTCGTCTGCGCCCAAGATTACATTGGCTATAAAAAATTCCAAAGTGCGTTTTAAATAATCAATAACTCCTAAACGCCTGAACCGATTTCTATGATATTATCTATGGGTTCAAATGCACCCAAATAAAACATAGGCTACAGAAAAATTCCAAAGACTTCCGAAAGAGGGTGCTTTAATTAGTGCAGCTTTAAGACTCAATAACTCCTAAGCGATTTGACCGATTTTGCCAAAATTTGGTATTTGAAATAACCTGAATCAATTCTGTTGAGGATTTTCCATGAATTTCAGAAAACTTCCGTAAAAGGGCGGTTTAAGCAATCAACTTTGTCTGGTTCATTCACGTAAAAACGAATTTGAATGAAACTTGGTAAGCATTCGTATCTGTTACTGAAACAGATCCTATGCTTTCAGAAGTCTTTTCGACAAAAATCAAGGAATGAGCCGAAGGCAAACGAAGTCAAGAACCAAGACTAACGAAAAAAAAAAGTTTAAAAAAATACGAGCAGAAGCTATATAGAGATGAACAGAAATCAACCGAACAGTATCGACCAAAACCGAAGTTGAACGAAGACAATCCAAAAATCGAATCGATCCCAAAAGGATTTTTTACAATTGGAATTTTTGTTGAGATAAGAAAAACTTAGAAAAACTTTAAACGCATTTTTTTCTAAAATAACTTTCAACAAACTGGGTGACCATTTTCCTCAGAAACCAGATCGAGACGTTGAAGATGTCACTTTTTTTGTAATCATGTCCGGTAGGTACAGTTTTACGGAAATTTGACTAAACATTTACGACGGAGGGAGGGGGCAAAACCCCAAAAAACGATAATTAAAAAATATGTGTGTGGCCGCCACGCACGGTATAAGTGAAACTTTAACCCAAAAATGTAGAGAGTTTTTAATTTAGCTTTACTAAAAAAAGTCTCATTTCATATAAAGCCATGAGCAGATTAAGTTTTTTTTAAAAGAGCGAAAATGCTGATCTTCAAGGTCAAGCGTCATCAAAGAAAGTAAATAGTAGGGAAAGACTTCCCATTTCAGCGTTTCAAGGTATGTTTTGACTGGCTGCGTAACATGTGGCCGAGCGTTGTCATGTTGCAAAATTAACTTGTTGTGCCTTTGATCACATTCTGGAAGTTTTTGCTTCAATGCTCGGTTCAAACGCATCAATTGAGTTCGATAGAGTTTCTCTGTGATAGTTTCACCTACTTGTAGTAGACTATAGTACATCACGACCCCACCAAATACAGAGACCAAACATAGAGAAGGACCTTGTCACTGTGAATATTAGACTTTGGCATCAATTTTTGTGTATGGCCGGGCGCCCAGCCCGTATGAACCCATTTCTCATCATCATCATTAAAAATTGAGTTCGTCTTGTAAAAAAATGTACTTAAAAATGGAATCCACTAAAGTTTCAATAACCACCTGCGCATGACCTCAGAAAATCCCATTGCATCCGATTGGCCATAGAATCACATTTTGGTCAAAATCATCCATGGAATCCATAAAAGTGTGACCTCAGATAATCCCATTGCATCCGATTTGCCATAAAATCATACATTTTTTCAAAAACTACGGTGTAAAACTTTGTTGATTAATTCCTCTGTTAGTTCGGACTCAAACCATTGTTTGATAATTTGTTTCCTTCCGAACACCTTATGAATTCTAATTTATAAGGTTTTGCGAACACCTAGTTTCAACTTAATTCACCTAATTCACCTAATTGGCCTAACTTCACCTCAATTCGCCGCAGTTTCATTCGTTTCATCGGTTTTACTTCCAGTTTCGTTCGCTGTATGTTGCATACGTGGCTAAAGAAGTTTCACTTCAAAAATGTTAAAATGAGAGTAGTTTAAAAAATTGTCGTTTCGAGTTACACCGGGTTACATCTGCTAGTTATATAATAATAATTTTTGGTTATCTTTATTATTTTAAATCAAATTAATTTTCAATTAACTTTAGCTTTTTAAATAATCTTATCACATAGTCAAAAAAAAAAAAAAATTGATTGATTGTAATTGGAAAGTACATTCTTGCTCTTGATACTGACTAATAATGTTACCGATTAAATGTCATTTGAATTCAGCGCTGTTAAAACTTCAATTTCAAAAGGCACTTAAAAGTGACAAAACAAAATAGATTTAAGATAGAAAAAAACTTTGAAGTTTATATATTTCAAGAGGGCTCTGTATAAAGAATTATCAATAATCATTACCAATAATTATTGGTTAAGTTATTCTGTATTCTATACTGTTAGACAAACAAGCTCTTTTTGTATTTCTTACTTTTAGATTTATTTGGGATACCTAGTCATTCTCACATTACTAGAATCCACCATAGAAAGCGTTATAACACAACCCCATCTATAATATTAAAACATCCTCTTATCGTCTTCTTTAGATAGAAAATTGTTCACACAAGGATATTTTAATTTATTCAGAGATATTTCTAGAATATTTTTATCTTATTTGATAAAATAAGATTTTTACTTTATTTTTACCTTTGAAAGTTTTAAAAAACCTTGAATTTGCATTAAATTATTATTGAATACGATTTGCTTTAAGTTTAGATAAAAAGATTTGTCTTTCATTCTGAGAGCAAAATATTAGGAAGTATTTTTTCTTTAACGCCAAAATCGTTTTATATAAAAGATCAAAGTTATGAAAAATTTATATTTTGCAAAGTTTTCGTTATGGTAGAAACAATAGAACACTTTATAGAAGAAAATACAGCAAAAGGTTCAATTAAGTTCCAAATAAGTATTTTCAGAATCCTTTGTAAATCAATTTTCGTTTCATATTTTTATTATTATATATTTATTTTATATTTATAGTTTTTTAAAAACTGTTTTTATAGGCAGTCATAAAAAGAATAACAAGTTATATCAAGCATGTATCCACAATTTTGATTTATTTTGTTTTTATTTTGTTTTCTGTATACTTCTTTTATTTATTTTCTCTACTGATTATTTTATATTTCCGCTTTATTGCGCTTTATTCTGCTTTAAAATGTTGCTTTAGGCCTTTCTTAAGCATCATCAATCAATCTTTATCGTTTTTCTGTGAGTTGATGTTTGAGCTGGTTTGTTTATTACTTTAATTAGCAATATTGCTTTAATTTGCTAAGTTCGTGGTTGAATAAAACATATATATAGCGTCGGTCTAGACATTATATTGTAACTCTAACATAATAATAAATTCGAACTTGCAGATGTTATGATAATTTTAACATTTAAAAATAGATAAGAGCTATTTTACTAAAACATATATCACTTGAAATTTTTTTTAATTTTAGGCTCATTCATCAAATATTAAAGAAGCCTATCAAAAATGTGTGTTAATCAAACATGTTTTTATTGAAAAAATAAAAAATTCAAAAATCTTTTATGGTTAAGTAATTTTTATAGTTTACATTTTGTCAAGTTCATATTCAATATATAATTTTAAGTTTTGCTCTTTTTAAAGCCTATTTTTATATGCAGGTTTTTATACTTTTCATTTAAGATTTTATAACTGTAATAATTTTAAAGTAAACTTAATAACTTTATTTGTTGCGAAGAACCAAATTCTATCTGAATCCTCAGATAGAATGTCTTCAACTTTTGATTTGTTGCTGGGTGAAAATTATTTTGTTTTACTATTTTTGTTTTAAATTATTATTTTGTTAATTAAAATCAAATAAAGAAGGCTCGACAAATCATTAGCGTCATTACTACAATAAAAAATATAGAATATAAGTAGAATAAAGGTAATATGTATGTGTAGAAGTCTTAGAAAAGTTTGTGCCCCAAGCACCAAATCATGTGTGCTTGAAACTATCAATTCATATCCGGTATTTGTTAGAAGCTCATTCCAAGGTGGAAAACCTTTTGTCCGGGGGACATTGTGGGCTGGCCCTTCGGGAAGTTTCGTGCTGGCTGTGGTAAGCTTTATAGCCTGAACAGATTGACCGGCGTCAGCGGCTAGCGGCGCTCTCTGCCGCAGCGTCAGCTTGAAATGACACCGCTGCCGTCTGTCAACGTGTTTCCTTTCAAAAACATTTTCACGCATTTTAAAATTATTGAAAATTGTTCTCATCAATTGTAAATGTCGGAACTTTCAAAAACATTTTCACGCATTTTAAAATTATTGAAAAAAGTTCTCATCAATTATAAATGTCGGAAGCATTTGATTTAATTATTTTTATCTTCAAAATAATAAATACTTTATATGTGTTGTATGAAGCGTATGAAGCATATGATAAAATCAAAACTAAGAGACGTTGGTGGGTACGACCAGTAAATCACAGCCGAGAAGAATTGGGTTTTTTCGAAACTTGTGTGAAACAGCTGAAGTCAAAGGATGAGGAACACTTCTTTAAAGCCACTCGAATGAGTGTGCAAAAATTTGAATTGTTGTTGTCATTATTAAATGAAAGATTGCAGCGAAAATCGAGCAGGAAAGCCATTGCACCGGAAACACGCTTAGCTGTCACACTCCTGCAAGTTTATAATTTATTTAGTAGTTGTATTTATTGTGTTCATTTGCAGGTACTTATCGCAAGGATGCAGTTTTAATTTTTTGGCCTGGTCTTTTAAACTTGGAATCACAACAGTTCGAGAAATTGTATATGACACATGCCAATCTATTTGGGACGAGCTCCATGGAATATACATGGCGCCTCCAAATATTACTGATTGGAATACAATAGCAGAAAGATTTTACACGAAAACAGGAATGCCGCACTGCTTAGGAGCAATAGATGGCAAGCTCATTAACATCGTTTGTCCCAGAGGCAGTGGATCATTGTACTTCAATTACAAGAAAACGTTCAGTACAATACTGTTGGCAGCTTGTGATTCAGATTTAACTTTTACGTATGTAGATGTTGGGGCTGTAGGAAGCCAAAGTGACGGGGGAGTATTTGCTCGAAGTGGATTTGGTAAAAAAATATTGCATAATACTCTCAGAGTTCCAGTAGAAAGAACTTTACCAGCTTCTGAAACAACATTTCCATTCTACTTTGTTGGTGACAATGCGTTTCCACTAAGAAATAATTTGATGCGCCCTTTCCCAGGGAGAAACTTGTCTTCCGATAAAGCAACATTTAATGAAACTTTATCTAAGGCAAGAGTTAGAATAGAAATATGTTTTGGAATATTGTCAAATCGATGGAGAGTTCTTCACACTACTATATCTGCTTCTCCCAAAAATGTTGACAAAATTGTTCTAGCTACAGTAGTACTGCATAACTTCTTAATGCTTCAAAAAGATAGCAGCTATTTTAGCTGAAATGATGTCAACGTTCAGGAAACAGGATTGGAATCCGAAAGAAATAGATTATTATCTGCAAGAGTATCTCTATCCAACAGATCTTCAGGACAAGCTTTTGAACTCAGAAACGTATTGAAAAATTATTTAAATAATCAGGAGTAATTAACTCATTATTTATTTAACGAAAATATAATAAGTGTTTCGAATTCATTGACAAAATAAAAACCATAATTACATAAAAATTAAATCCGTTTTTAAATGTGTTTGTTTTATTTCCATTAATCGATTTATCAAACGTTATTATTATTTTCCATACGATGAAAGTTTAGCATAAACGAGAGAAAATATGCTGCTTTCCATATCTGAAAGTTCCTCCGATGACAAATTAGCTGCTTTAATACGCTCGTTCAATGATTCCAGAAGCAAAGTCGTGCTATCTTTTGGCATCGATCGTCTGTCTTCAAACTGAGTGCAAGCTTGCGATATGCTGGTCGAAGCTAGGTCGAATAACTCTGAAAATTTCGCTTGTAGAGCTTCGCTCTTCCTTTTTCGACCTGGTGAAGTTGTTGGTTCAAGTGTCAAGGTTTCATCCAACTGGTTTGAAGAATGACTCATCATAGAAGAGTCATCTGTGGCTGCCATGCCGTCACTTCCTGCAACATCTTCTGGCAAGGTTGAAACAGAATTTTCTTCAGCATTTCCAATTGTACTGTGTATAAAATAAACAAGTAATTATAAGTTCTCATGCATTACAAAAACCTTAATCTAACTTACCGCCTACTACTCGCGTAATTATCCAGGAACTGCATTATTGAAAAAAACTTCCAAGGTTTTTTATATTCAGGTGCTGCGCTGCCCGACTTCACCACTGTGCGCTGCTTGATTTTTTTATATGTATCTCGAAGATTTTTCCACCTTTTTCGGCAATAGTCATCTAAAATTATTTTTATTATATATAGCTTGAGCACATATAAATATTTGTGGAAAATAACCTTTGGTGTTTAAGCGTTTAGCAATGTCAATCCAAGCTTTGTCCTTTATCACATTATTTTTATAATTGGGTGAACACAAATTGAATAAACACTGATTTTGCTTCACTTCCTCAATAAGTTGCTCTTCAAAATTACAAGTTTCCATTATAAAACCGTCTTTTATCAAATTCAATTGCAAATCAAATTTAAATTTTTAAATTAATTCAAATGAAAGAAAACACATAGGAATGTCAAAAAAAAATATGTTTTTCTATAAAAACTTGGCATCACTTTCACTGTCCTAATGAATTCGCCACCAGTTATCTTGCTCAGAAGAGAGCGCAATGTGAGCGTCGAACTGAAAATAGAGATAGATTCTATTTCAGCGGCCGACGGCGAGCGGCAAGCGTTTTACCTTGATTTCATACATTTTCTTCAATTTTGTTGACGCTAGCCGCTGACGCCGGTCAATCTGTTCAGGCTGTTATGTCGCAAGCTAGAAACGAGTCGGCGTGACGTTGCGTCTTAGTACAACCAGGCTGGCATATCCTATATGCAAGAGATTTTAGGTCGGTCTCGTTCCTCATCAATGGAGGTTAATTTTATTTAACCTCAAATTATATGTTCACAAATTGGTACTGGGGAATCAGTGGATGAGTAAAGCTTTTATAGCAGAACTGGCCAACAGCGCCTTGTCATAGTAAGCTATTTATACTTGAAAACGCGAAACCTTAGGGCACTTCTCCGGAAAATAATTAATTTTTATATGGCAATAATGGCGATTGAATTCTGCATGAAACGATCGAAAAGAAGGGTTGTTCAGTAGAAATCTTGGGTGCTGAGTGCTTGGAAAATGGTTGATAAATTTAATTATATTCCAAAACAATTGGACTTGAGAAAACAACTCCCAAGAGCAGTATTGGTCCAAGATATAGCACTGCAAATTTATAAGTCTGTTGGTGAGAACTAGAATAGGTGCTAAGTCCGAATAGGTCACAGTGCGGTTATTTCGCGGCACTGAATTCTGAAAGCAAGTCTATTGAGAGTTAATTTGGAAAGTCTATGACTCTTCGCCTGGGGCAAGTAGTACTAAAGCCGAAAGGTAGGTGTCTACTATAAAGATGTAGTTAGGAGCTTGCAAAAATCATAACTTTTGACTACGATTTTGAAATAAAAGGCGCCAAGGGAGCTAAAATCGCATCAAAACTGCAACTGAAGCTCCCAATGACCATGAAATGGAGGTGGTTAATGCTTATGTTGACAAAATCGATGAAAATAAGAGCTAAGATGAGATATCGTCAGGTTTTGAACTAGGAGCATCCTTGGGAATCTATGACAAAAGGCAGCTGCTTCATTCAGATAATCCTTCATCACAGTAAAGAAGCATCAGCTGTCCTTCTGCTTCGTTTGGGATCAGGTGAAGTAGACGTTGCTACAGTTAAGGAGTCATGGATTATTGGTGATATGATATGTGTATTGAAGACGTCAACAATTACATTCTACCATACTAACTGTAAAAGTAAGCATGTTTATTAGTAAAATTGCAACATTTTTATTCTTTCACCGTTCTTCAGCAATTAATTGGGCTAAACATGAACTCCTTCAAACCCTTTTAATCTGCTCATGGAGATGGTATCTTTCCAGCTCTTCTATAGCAAAGTTCAAAACATCTTACATCCTTATTATCAAAACAATTTAACTGCAGTTTCTTAAGGCCAGCAGAAGCTCAGAGAGTAATCCAAAATCTTTCAGACCCATAAGCCTGATGAAAAAAAATCATTGACAAACTTATAAGAGAGAATGCCTTCTCAATGTATCCCCTATGCAAGGCACAACAAGCCTATCATATGGGTAAATCTACAGAGTCAGTGCTTAACGACCTTGTAAGCACAATTAAAAAATCTATCAGCTGCAAGGAAATATTGTATTGTCGCTTGACTTGAAATGAAGGAGCTTTCAATAATTCCTTAAATGGAAGGAGCTTCATATGAGTTCACTAAAACGGCTCTTTACAACCTTAAGCAGAGTACTCTGTTCGGCTTCACGTGAAATTCCACTCAAATCTCCATATAAAAAATGACAGCTGTGAAACAACCGTGAACATTTCACAACTTTTTCGTCAAAGCTGTACTATGCTTCGCTGCGGAAAATCTATTACTATATTCCGCAACATGCATCTAGCAACATTATTTTCACGGCAATTTAATTGAACCGACCATTTATTTTGCCGTGAAAAGTGGCAGTTGTCATTTAATTTAAGAAAAAAGTGCAAGCAAAAGAACAGTTTGTAATTAAAATTATATTTTTTGTACTGTTTCTAAAGTTTTGCAATTAATAATTGCAGTTGTTGGAAATTGTAAATACAAATGCACCTTGGTGTTGGCGGTCGCAAAACTTCGCAGCTTGCAAATTGCCATAAACTATTGAGTTGTTGTGCTCCACAACAAAGGACATGCATACTTGTATAAATATTTATTTTTTTTATTTATATAATCACAAATATGAAAATAAAAGAATTTAAATGATTTTCTGCTTTTCCTCTTATAAATTGTGGCTGTTTATTTACATCTTGTCGAAATTTGTAAGTTGATCATCAGCTGTTCGTTCGCAACAAAATATCTGTTAAAATTTTCACGCAACAAATAAATAGATGTTGCCAGCGAAATTTCACGCGATCGAGCATAGTACTAGGCTTTAATATGCCACCAGTTATAAGCAGATTGTTTATGACGACACTTAATAGTAGAGTCATCCAGACCTGTTTAAATTAAAGTAACAAATCAACAGCTTCTATCAAAGCAACTGAGACCAAGGGATGCCTGCAAGGAGGTGTCCTATCAACTCTGCTTTGGTTCCTAATTGTAAATAGTCTCCTAGTTGAACTCAAAGAAACTGTGGTAGATATAGTTTGGTATGCCGATGACGTAGCAGTCATCATACAAGGGAGCTTTTTGAAAGTACAGTGTCTGACGTTGTCTCAGTGTCTACAAGCCCCACTTAACACGGTACCGAGATGGTGTTTAAACGAAGATGTCAAAACGACGAAAGCTTAATATCTATTACTTGCCGGAATTCTTTGGGGAGAAAGTCGATTTCTCCAACTCAGCAAAGTCTATTAGCAAACTAGATAGCAACCTGTCGCTGAACCTTTACATAGACCGCATTTTTAGCAGATACACAGCCTGTTTGTAGATCTGTAGAATATTTTGGGGGGTAAAGATGGGGGGTTGTAGATCTGTAGAATATTACTGGGGAATAAACCCCCTCATCATATACAACCTATACACGCTCATCATTAGACCGACACTATCATGTGTATCAGTAAAGTGGTGGTCGAAAACCCTAGAAAGAAAAACTATCAAACGGTTAGAACGAGTATAAAGATATTTAGAGATATGTATGACAGGCTGCATCAGGTCAATGCCAACACCTTAGTTATAGTTATACTAACTTAGTACCTTAGTTATAACTCTTAAGCGAAAAAGGGAATTCTGTTTGTCCTTAGATGACATGCTTCACAAAAGCTGCTTTAACAAAAACTCAATTGTACTGATCCCCCTAGAACTGATTGGGAACACGAGCAACCAATCCCATTAAAGAACGACCTTGTGTTGTCTACGGACCGTTCTTAAACAGAGAAAGGTACTGGAGCTGGAACCTATGGAGGAATGTTAGGGGCATAGTCAAGCTGCCCTTAAAGCTCTGTATTCACCCATTATCAAATCCAAGCTATTGTTGGAAACAGTCACCATCTTCAACGACCTGGCTGCTCAAAATTACAATATTACTCTACAATTCCCACTGTGGCTTTGATGAGAATGAGAGAACGGTCTCTCTATCCAAACAGCAGAATCACCACACTAAGGGAAAAAGTAATGTAGTCAGTACAGAGACAGCTATGTAAAATCTATGCACACGAACTTATATGGGAACACAACGAGAGCAGTATTTACTGAGTAAAATAAGCGTGTACAAGATACACAATAAAATGTATTCAATACATCATGTTATGTGTTGAATACATTGACGACTTTAATGTATACAAGCAACGTATACTCAATCAACGTGTTATGCAATTTTTTACAAAAAATGTACTCAATACATAAAATATAGACTCAGTACCTACATTTCTCACTTGCAACACGGCATCGTACACATGCTCGTTACCCATTACAGGGAACGTGTACACATCAACGAAAGCAAGAAATGTACTTAAAATATAGACTCAGTACACGTCTCCCTTATACTACTGAAGTGACACATGTATTCAGTACATAAAATACTCAGTACACGTATCGGTTGCACATCGACACACGATTTTGCTGTTTTATGTCATTCGTTTCTTTATTTTCAAATAAGCAACACCTCCAAGGCCACTGTACTCCACAACAAAAGCTATGAATGGATAAGAAATAAATGACTGGGTTACTATAAGTTATTGCCAATTATTTTATGAAATCTAGCACTATCCTACTTAATTTATTCATTGCATTTGATTGAGGGGGTGATTTAGGCACAGACATGAACTGTGTTTATATTCAATACATGAAATTATGTACAAAAAATATATAATAAATACATTATGTTTTTACTCATTACATAAAATTACATAAAATTATGTATTTAAAATATGTAATGAGGAAATTATGTATGTACTCATTACATAAATGTATGTGCTATAAATATATACTGAATAAATTATGTATGTACTCATTACATAACAATATGTACCGAGTAAATTATGTATGCACTGAGTACATGAAAATTGTTCTAGCATACTGTACTCATCACAAATGTTCGACATGAGTTTTTGTAATGGGTCAATAATCAATACGTATATCAGAACTGTACTCATTATATAAAATTGTGTACAACAGTTTGTGATGAGTACAGTGTGAATGTACCAACCACATACTTTCATGAACTCACGATAAATATTTATGTGTTGAGTTCCTAGAATTCTTTATTGACTATAGCACCTCTTAAAAGCATTATTTACTCAATACAGATTTCAACATATACAAAATACAAGAACATTTTTGTGTGCAGAAAACCATGCCATGAGTACATAAATTTTTGTAGTGAGAACATAGGTGTTTCCCTCTGTGCATTGACAGGAGGGGAGCCGTTCTGTAGTGCTGGTAAGAATCTCTTCAAACAATACGTCAAAACAAACTCATTCCGCGAATCTCAAAGTTCTTGGATGAACACTCTAGAACAGATTAACACTAAATTAATATTCCCACAACTATCCCCTTGGAAATCGAAGTTCCATATTAACATTGGGAAAGTGACTAAAGGACGATGACTGGAATTATAACTGAACATTATAAACTGAACATCTTCAAAAAATGAATCTTTCAATTGATTCGGTATGTAGACTATGCCTTGGGAATGCAGAAACCTTCAGCCATATTCTTATTTTTTTTTTATTTATTTATTAATCCGTAGACTAAGGATATAATCTTACAGACTAATACATTTAATTAAAAACAGTAAATAAATTTAATCTAAATCTTGACACATTTACATCGAAATTAATTAATTCAGAAAGACTATTGCACAAATCGATGCACCTAGCAATTGATTCATTTGCAGCTTAACATGTCCTATGAAAGGAGCCAATGATTAATCTATTATATCTTAAAACTTTAGGTGGGTTGTAAATACGAAATAAACTAGATAGTTCAGGACATACTTTTTTACCAGTGACAATATTATAAGCGAACATTAACGAAAAAACCTTACGTCTATCCTGAAGGGTAGTAAGACCAACAAATTTACGTCTAGCTATATATGAAGGGAGACCATCCGGCCAACACATTTTACTTAAGGCATATCTAGTGAAACGTTTCTGAACACTCTCGATTTTATTAGAATGAACCTCAAAATATGGATTCTAAATCAGGCAGCAGTAATCTTAGTGAATATTCAGAATAAATTAAGTTTGAACACAAGTGAAATAAAAAGCAAGTTTCTTGGCACTCAAATTTTCTCTCGCTCTTTTGTTCGGGGTTAAAATTTTTCAAACTTTAAGATAACTCTGCTCATATAACCGTCTCGTTTATAACACTCATAACCACATAATAAAGGAATTTTTCTAAAAAAAATATGACGACTTACCTCGGAGTAGACAGATTATGCAGGTTAACAACACGGATTTTGTTTAGTTAACAAATTTTTAGCAAAATTTGTTCTTTAGTTTGTTCTTTTTTTATACGAGCACAAATTTTAAAATTGTTGTAATTAACATAGAAAGCTTTTTAAGAGTTAGAATTTTTGTGTTTTTTTTTTTAATATTTTTATAATAATTAATGTAAATTTATTGAAAGTTTATGAACAGCTTCATTCCTTTTTTGCTATATGTCTTATTCAGGTCACTATCTGACTCTAAACATCAAATAGTGTGTCGTTCTTGTAGCTTTGGTTGCTTGACTGGTTTCTTATCCTTGCTTGCTTTGATGTGTATTAAATAGTTTTGCTCCTTCTCATTGCCGAGTGGGTACCAAATTTTAACACTCGACTGTAGGGGGCCCTTAAATGAAGGCAGTGCGGTGGTAGTGACGGTTCTGCTAATAAGCTGTTCACCATTAGTGTCACCAAAAGTAAGCGCACGACTGGTACTCGATTTTGTTGTAGCTATTTGTTTTGTTGCTGGTCGAGTTGGTGTTGTTGTTGTTTTTGTTGCTAAAGCCGTCTCTGGCTCATCTTCAATTGTGATGGTGCGTCGACGCGTATAGATATAGGACAGATGTTTGTTAACACGTTTAGTGCTCTCCTCAACAATCGTAATATTCAAATCATGCATGACAAACTTTTTTCTTATTTACTTTTCAAAACTTGTAAATAATTTATTTTTATGGCTTTTCTTAAAATGTGTTCGGATTTACAAAAGTTGTTAATAGTTCACAAATGACAAAATTTGGGTGCGCTTCTTGATAGTTTAACGATTGCTGACTAAAGCAAAATTTTCACTGGCTTTTAACAAATTTATAACACGTTCTCTGCGCACCGTTTTGAGTTATTATTTTTTGTACATTTTGTTTTGATTATTTATTGGTTGAATATGTTTTTAAGTTATTTTTTATGTTTTATGTTAGCAATTTATTGATTCTGACCATTAATTCGACAAGCGTACAGGTTGAAAGCGTTTTAAATTGATGTCAATCTATATAGATACAGAAACCTACGAGAGTGTGTTTTGAATATTAAGTTAAAACAACGAAAGATAAATAAAATAATATTGGAGTTAATAAGTAAATTCAAGCCAAAAAACATTCAATAAATAATTCAAACGTTCACAAATTAAAACAACTATTTTACTCAAGCATCAATAATCAATCCTCATAACATAATATGTTATAAATACAAAACAATATTAATACAATAATTATTTAAAGCGAAAAATAATTCAAAATCAAAATCAAAATCAAAATCAAAATCAAAATCAAAATCAAAATCAAAATCAAAATCAAAATCAAAATCAAAATCAAAATCAAAATCAAAATCAAAATCAAAATCAAAATCAAAATCAAAATCAAAATCAAAATCAAAATCAAAATCAAAATCAAAATCAAAATCAAAATCAAAATCAAAATCAAAATCAAAATCAAAATCAAAATCAAAATCAAAATCAAAATCAAAATCAAAATCAAAATCAAAATCAAAATCAAAATCAAAATCAAAATCAAAATCAAAATCAAAATCAAAATTAAAGAAAAGTGAAAGTGATATGGATAAAATTAATATCGAAAGTGAATTTGAAATTGAAATTGAAATTGAAATTGAAATTGAAATTGAAATTGAAATTGAAATTGAAATTGAAATTGAAATTGAAATTGAAATTGAAATTGAAATTAAAATTGAAATTGAAATTGAAATTGAAATTGAAATTGAAATTGAAATTGAAATTGAAATTGAAATTGAAATTGAAATTGAAATTGAAATTGAAATTGAAATTGAAATTGAAATTGAAATTGAAATTGAAATTGAAATTGAAATTGAAATTGAAATTGAAATTGAAATTGAAATTGAAATTGAAATTGAAATTGAAATTGAAATTGAAATTGAAATTGAAATTGAAATTGAAATTGAAATTGAAATTGAAATTGAAATTGAAATTGAAATTGAAATTGAAATTGAAATTGAAATTGAAATTGAAATTGAAATTGAAATTGAAATTGAAATTGAAATTGAAATTGAAATTGAAATTGAAATTGAAATTGAAATTGAAATTGAAATTGAAATTGAAATTGAAATTGAAATTGAAATTGAAATTGAAATTGAAATTGAAATTGAAATTGAAATTGAAATTGAAATTGAAATTGAAATTGAAATTGAAATTGAAATTGAAATTGAAATTGAAATTGAAATTGAAATTGAAATTGAAATTGAAATTGAAATTGAAATTGAAATTGAAATTGAAATTGAAATTGAAATTGAAATTGAAATTGAAATTGAAATTGAAATTGAAATTGAAATTGAAATTGAAATTGAAATTGAAATTGAAATTGAAATTGAAATTGAAATTGAAATTGAAATTGAAATTGAAATTAAAATTGAAATTGAAATTGAAATTGAAATTGAAATTGAAATTGAAATTGAAATTGAAATTGAAATTGAAATTGAAATTGAAATTGAAATTGAAATTGAAATTGAAATTGAAATTGAAATTGAAATTGAAATTGAAATTGAAATTGAAATTGAAATTGAAGATCAAGATCAAAATCAAGATCAAGATCAAGATCAAGATCAAGATCAAGATCAAGATCAAGATCAAGATCAAGATCAAGATCAAGATCAAGATCAAGATCAAGATCAAGATCAAGATCAAGATCAAGATCAAGATCAAGATCAAGATCAAGATCAAGATCAAGATCAAGATCAAGATCAAGATCAAGATCAAGATCAAGATTAAGATCAAGATCAAGATCAAGACCATTATGAATATCAAGATTAGTATTGAAATCAAGATGAAGATAAAATTTTAATTTAACCTAGAATTAAAGTCTCGCACTACTTTCTTAAAGTATCAGAAGCATTTTGAACTAGTCAAAATCAAATCATTATTAAAATAATATGCATCCAATGTTTTCACATCACATACCGGCTTCTAACAGATAAGAAATTATTGTCAGTGTTTTTTTCAAAAATGATCAATTGCTGTTTTTGAAAAAGTCAAAAATAAAATTTACATAATTAGCTAAAAGGCGCCACACATCAACAACGACTGTTAAGGGTAACTTTTTTTCAAGTGGTGACTAAAAACTTTAGAAATGCACAAACAACGCATTCAGCATGTCGAACACGTTGTAAAAATATTTATGACAGCTTGTTGACGTTGTTTTTGTAATTAACTAAATTACTTTTCACCATGCGTTGAACAAAAGCAATAAAATTTATAACTTAACCCGCTAAAAGCCACGTGTCATATTTAAACATTTGTGATTGAATCATTTTTTTATTTTATGTACGTAAAATAAAAAAATGGCTTTTTAAAAATAATTAAAATAGAAAAATATTCTATGAAGGGCCTCACGCGGACCAATCTGGCAACTACATGGGTATTTTTGCTTTGAATGGTCTAATAAGATAACTTAGGTGCATCTGGTACCATGCATTGAAGTGTTAAATTATATACCTATCAAAATTATAAAATGTGCACAACGTGTTTAAGGATATGAGCACGTTATTTCTTGTGAAAATATATGACGCTAAATTTATTAATTATTCGTTCATTGATACCTCATTGATATCTCTTGAAATATTTGGTGTATTATTAGCTATGATATCTTCTTTTTGTTTTGGTATTCACATCACATCCATGTGATATCACTACAACTTTCTTCGCCACATTACAGTTCGCTTTAATTTACTTTAAGCAAAGAATGATACCTCTGTAATTTTTTAAATAATGCCAATAAAAAAATAAACATATATTCTTAAAAGTGGACCTATAGCCAAAATTTCAAGCAAATCGAAGAGCATGAGGTCAATCACGACTTGCATTAGGCGTGGAATTGCCAAGCAGGGAACCAGTTAGAGGTATAAACAAAGCTAAATTGTCTGAAGACTGAAGCTTCTGAGAGATTCTGATTCTAAGCAAGGTTGCAGTTTTAATTTTAAGTCAGCGCTGGGCGTGTGCAGAGAAGATTTTTGTAGATATATTCCTCGTCCTCGTTATAGAGTATGTTTCATATTCGAGCATGGTTTAGAATATAGCTGTATCCTGTTAGGGCAACGATACCACTATTCATGTCATACCTTCTCTAGGAAATTATTTCTTTCGAGCGCTTTAGGTTCAGGATTGGCCAAACTTAATGTTGGTTCTTATAAGGAATAACTCAAACAAAAACAAACAAAACAATTTGGCCATTTCAGCCCTTGAAAGGACTTTGACCGAGCTTCTCAGGATCGATTGTGTTGTGTGTGTTATTAAATTTTTGCACACAATTGACCGAGAACTGGACCTACATGTTTTAGGCCGACTCCGAACGGCTCATGTTCTCAAGAAGCTTTACATGGCATTATTTACTCTCTGAGGTTTGCCATTGTCTGCAGAGAGGTGGTGACCGATCAGAAAAATTTTTAATTGAAAAAACTTTTCGCCACGGCTGGGGATCGAACCCGGGCTCCGAGCATGCTAAGCCACACACTTAACCTGCATGCCACGGTTACCACAATAAGGAATAACTCATTTGTGAGTAATTTACATGTGGTGAGAGGTATACCGGATATTTCCTTTTCGTTGATAAAAATTAGATGGTACCATTTCTGGTAGTAACATTTCGTCTACCTAGAACTTTACTACATTACTACCAGAAATGTTAAAGTCTCTATGACCAGGGATCCAACAAAGGAAGTTGCTCTGTCATCTCATTTAGAGATCTGCAACATGTTAATTCAACAGATTCCAGAGCTTTCAAAGTGGCCTGACTATCAGATAGAATGCATATCTCCTTAGCAGATATATCATTCATCTGATGCCAAGTCACAGCTTCATATATAGCAGTAGCTTCCGCTTGAAAGACAATACAGTGATAAATGTACCTAAAGGCAAAGTCGATGTTTTGTGATTCAGAGTAGACTCTTCTTCCCATTTTGCCATTAGCATAGATTTCAATGGCATTGTTAGACGAAGGATTTCCAATCTCCTATTAATTTCTGAAGGGAATGGATACCATTTGTAGAAGAAAATCTTTTGCGTGAAGTAGTAAACGGTCTTGGGAACTGGAGAAAAATTTTTCTTGATGTTAGAGTGTCCTACACCTCACGCACCAGTGGCGTAGTTATTGCTGGAATAATGTTTTAAAATTATTTAAAAAAAAAAGGAAAAACAAAAAATGTTTGTTTAAAGTAATTAATATATTTTTTTATATAATATTTGAACAGCTATAATTACTTTGTTAAAGAGGAAAATTGTATATATTTTATTTTTTGTATTCAATTTATAAAATTAAAACTCTCGATATTAATGCTAACAATCTCATCGATATTAATACATTTGGTATCATTTGAAAGATAATTTCGTAACTTAGAAAAAACCTATCATTTTGCGATAAAAATTTCTCTATTTTCGATAAAAGCTATTTTTAATAAAATGTTCTTCAATAAGAAAAAATGTACATATTTTCGAAGAAATATTTCATCACTTGCGGGAAATACAAACATTTCATGTCTCTAATAATGATAAGTATTTTTCTCGCACAAAAAAATTCTCATTTATAGAAAAAAATTTATTGAAAATGAAAAATGTTTTCTATATAATGATAAAAAATTCACAATGCAAAGTATTTTTCAAAAATAAAAAAGTCTTCTTGTCTAAAAACACTATATATTTTTATATATTTCTCTTTTTCGTGGAAGCTTTTAACCATTTTAGGATCACAATTAGAGAAAAGCATCCTCTGGAGGAAAGGATTCTCTAAATATGATTTTTTTTTTTAACATTCCGAGTGTATTTCTGAGTGTATTTTGAAATATTTTTGAAGGCAGGACTTTCCACAATCAAGGAATTTTGCAAAAATGCTTTGTTTACGCAAATAAACTTTTGACTTGCAATAGTGAGTACATCCCCAAAAATCTATTTTGAATAAAATTTTTCACTATTTCCATTTTTGAATTCTGTAATAATTGTCGATGAATCTAACTACATATTTCTGAATCAACCTTTACAAACATGACATATTTTTGAAGAGATTTAAAATATTTCAAAACAATGTTATCTATGGATATTTAATTAAAGAATTTAGAATTTAAAATTTTTTAGAAACTACAAAATTTTCTCTGAAATCTTCCAATATTTTATTGGAATCGCAAAGTAGTAACAGCTTAGTAGTCATGCGAAAACCATTTACATCAGAGAACTAAACAATTATCTCTTTTAAATAATTGGAGAATTTTAAGAAAAGAATTAAGAAGTCATAAAAACTTAAGCTAATTTTGTACAGAAAATTATGAAAAATGTACGAACAATTTTGAATTATTGAAGCAAAAATAAGACCTGGAAGGAAAACTTTGACAAATTCCCCCTCAGTGACCCTGAATAATTAGAATTTAAAATTGTTTTTAATCAATCCGCAAAACTTAAGTGAAAAATAAAAAAAAATGTATTTAACGAAAAGAATCCTACATTAAAAGTTTTATTGTAAAGCGACTGTAATTTAAGGAAATTTATATTTTTGAATTGTAATTAAACATTGTTTAAAGAAAATATTTTTTAATATTTTT
The DNA here is from genome assembly GCA_958299015.1 of Tetanocera ferruginea. Classification (NCBI taxonomy): domain Eukaryota; kingdom Metazoa; phylum Arthropoda; class Insecta; order Diptera; family Sciomyzidae; genus Tetanocera; species Tetanocera ferruginea. The sequence goes on along the minus strand of OY282641.1, from coordinate 34,217,657 downwards.
GATAAAAAATATGAATTAATATAGCCAGAATCAGTAATTAAGTAAATCACCTGATATAAGCGAGGGACACGAATTTTCAGGGATTGTTCATATAAATAACAAAAAAATTTAATAATGTTTGTTTTACTAAAATTTAAATTTAAATTGAGCTTTTAAGCGAAAATTTTAGAAAAATATCTATTTTTACGAAAATGGTAGTTAAAAAACCGTTTTTTTGACTAATATATTTTACGTTACAAAAAAAGTTTTTCTCTAACAAAAAATTCAACGATTAAAAGTAGCAATGGTTTTTGCTTAATAAGTAAAAAAAAATTTGGTAGTAGTACTTGGAATAGTTTTCGAGTAAAAATAGTGGAATAGTTTTTGAATAAAATTTATTTTGGTCGCCAAAAATGAATATTTAAGATACCTCCTTGAATGAAAGCTTATGTCGAAAGTTTTTCAGAACTGCAAAAAATTATTTTTGGGTGTCCCGAAAAACAGCCATAATGATCCTTTAGTTAAATCATTAGCATTTTTAGTATTTTACTTATATATTTTTATATTTAGTCCATCGTGAAATGCAGTATATCGTTGGTTAGGTCTGAAGGAGTACTAAATTGTGTTCTTTGGTAACATTCATCAGATGTCATCTTCAAGTAGATATATTGCAATTTTTATATTTTTGCTCTAGGTGCCCCATTATTTCGATTGAAAATTAAAATTTAACATATCTACATGTAGATGAGTTGTATGAGCTATATGCCGACATCGATATAGTCAAGCGTATTAAAATAGAGCGGCTTCGCTGGCTAGGTCATGTCGAGAGAATGAACGACGAAGCTCCAGCGAAAACAATATTGGATTCGGTACCCAGCGGTGGCCAACGCAGACGAGGAAGACCGCATCTCCGTTGGAAAGACCAGGCATTGGGTAACCTGACGACGCTTGGAGTTTCCAACTGGCGCCAGCAAGCGCACGACAAAAGTGGCTGGCGCAAATTCTTAGACCAGGCCAAAACCGACCAACGGTTGTAAGCGCCATCTAAGTAAGTAAGTACATGTAGATGACATGTGACGCTAATGACACCAAAGAACACAATTTAGTATTCTTTTCGAGCTATCCAAGATATACTTCATGATATATTCCATGATCGGACTAAAAATACAAATGTTATAACTAAAATACTAAAAACAATAATGATTTAACTAAAATACCATTTTGGCTGTTTTTAGGGACCCCCAAAAAAATGTTGTAGTTCTGACACTTTCGACATAAGCTTATATTCTAGGGGGTGTCTTTTTATATTTATTTTTTTTCCCAATATAATGCGTCCCACATTTCATAATTTTTATAAAATTCTTTATCGTACTCTATGTTCTTCTCCGGATCGATTTTGATAGAGAAGACTGAGGTCTGTAAGCTTTGACTGCCCTATGCTCAGTCATAAAAATCAAAATATCACAGTGATACCATATTGGTGTCAGATATTTTTTTCGTATTCATTATTTACATACTTCTCAAACAAGCTTTGCATGGCTAGACAAGGTCAAGAGTAGACTGAGAAAAAAGCATACTAAATTCAAAGAAAATCTACTTAATTTTTTGGAATTTTTTGGAAGGGAAATTTTTCTTCGAAAGAAATAATTAAACTATTTTTGAAACACAAAGGAGCATTTTAGAAAACAAAAGCAATAAAATAAAACTTAAAATTTGTCGAACTTATAAAGGAATAAATTTAAACTAGTAAAGAAAGTCTAAAGTCGGTCTAGGCCGACTATGAAATACCCTAAACCCACTTTGCAAAAACAAAAAAATTTTTATTGTATATGGGCGTGTCCGTGGGCTAATGAAGCCTATATTTTATGTGCATTTAAATGTTGATGAAAAATGTACACATACCAAGTTTAATTCCTGTAGCTCACAGTTAATGCCTTAACTGTGCTTTCGCTATGGGAGGTGGGCGAGTTTTTGGACGGATTACTCCCAATTTTTGAACACACCTTAGTTTTGGTATAAAATACATACATACCAAATTTAATTTCTTTATGACAAACATAACCTTATTTATTGAGTTTTAAGCTTTTTGGGTTGTATGGAAAATAGGCGTGTCCGTAGGCGGATGACGTCCATTTTTCAAAACCATCTTTGTCTTGTCATAAAAAACATATGTGCCAAATTTTAGCTCTTTAGGTTAAACACAGGCTTATTTATTGCGTTTTAAATTTTTGGGTTGTATGGGAGGTGGGCGTGTCAGTGAGCGGATGACGTCCATTTTTCGAAGACATCTTTGTGTTGATATAAAACACATACATATCAAATTTTATTGTTGTTGGTTAACTATGAGCTGAGTTATGCAGTTTTAAATTTTCACGTTGTATGGGAGGTAGGCGTGTCCGTGGGCGGATGATGTCCATTTTGTAAAACTATCTTTGTTTTGTTATAAAAAACATATGTGTTAAATTTAAGCTCTGTAGGTTCAACAGAGGCTTATTTATTGCGTTTTCATTTTTTGGGTTGTATGGGAGGTGGGCGTGTCCGTGAGCGGATGACGTCCATTTTTCTAAAACATCTTTGTGGTGATATAAAACACATATATACCAAATTTTATTGTTGTAGGCTTGTTATGAGCTGAGTTATGCAGTTTTCAATTTTAAGGTTGTATGGGAGGTAGGCGTGTCCGTGGCCGGATTCCAAAAATATTCAAAAGTGCAGATCCTTGAGTGCATGTGACCATGTGTACCAAGTTTCATCCAATTCTCTCAACTCCTTCTTCTTATCCTGTGTATACGGACAACACACAGACGGACAGACGGACGGACGGACGGACGGACGGACGGACGGACGGACATGGATAGCTCGACTCACGTGGTGACGCTGATCAAGAATATATATACTTTTCTATACCGGACTCGCTTCGTTCTATGCGTTACAAACGTTTGCACAAAGTTAATATACCCTGACCTTTCAGGTTTAGGGTATAAAAACAAAAAAGACTACCGACAATTTTTCTTTCAAATTAATATTTAATTATTGTTGAAAAAAAAACGAAATATATTAACATTAAAAACAAACATGATAAAACTGATAAGAAAACAAAAATTTTTTAACAAAATTCAACACTTTTAAACCAAAAAGGAAGAAATCATAAAAAGAATTGATTTGATGTAAGCAATTTTCGTAATTTTTTTAATCTTATCTAATATTACAAATATATCGAATACAATCCAATTCCATTCTTTAAAATATTTTCGTTTAATACGTTTTTAATTCGTTTTTTATTAACTAAAAACTATAAGATGTTAGAAAAGCAGGAAACTTGATTTTTTTCTACCAACTCATGTAGGGTAGAAAACAAATAGAATCAAGTCAGACTTATGATTCGTTTTTCAAAAACAAGTCGTGACTTGTAGGGTCGATTTTTTTGTCGTTTAGGTTAAGATGTTTACAGGATTTGAAGTTTGAGATGAGATCTTTTGCTCAGAAAATGCCATAAGTTTTCAGTATGCTTTCTGTTGGTGGTGACCGTGGCATGCAGGTTAAGTGTGTGGCTTAGCATGCTCGGAGCCCGAGTTCGATCCCCAGTCACGGCGAAAACTTTTTTTAATAAAAAATTTTTCTGATCGGTCACCACCTCTCTGCAGACAATGGCAAACCTCAGCGAGTCAATAATGCCATGTAAAAAGATTCTTGAGAACATCAACTTTTGCCGTTCAAAGTCGGCATAAAACATGTAGGTCCAGTTCTCGGTCAAACATTTAAAAACACACACAACACAATTGATCAGTAGAAGCTCGGTAAAGTCCTTTCAAGGGCTGAAATAGCCCATTTGTTGTTTTTTTGTTTTTTGTTTTGGCCGTTGGTATGGAATTCATTTTGTTAAATGTAAAAAATATTTAATAATAAAACCCTATTAGGTTGCAGTTCACACATAATCACAAAATACCAAGTAATATATTTTTGGATGCAACTTTATAAAAGTTCAACCCTAAATGAACTCATAAATACCTTCAAACCAAAAAAAAATTGACCCCCTGACCTTTACAGAAATCACTTAAAGATAATTTTGAAAATTTACAAGACCTGAACTACCTTAAAAAATATGGTGTCCAAACCAAAACACATATTAAATTAATTTTAATTTAGTTTATTTTATTATTTAAAATGAATTTCAAATGCATTTAATGCATTTGCTTTGGTTTGGACACCGTATACATTCAGGTCCTGTATATTTTTAAAATTAACTTTAAGTGATTTCTGCAAAGGTAAGGGTGTCAAATTTTTTTGGTCTGAAGGTATTTCTGTGTTCATTTAGGGTTGAACTTTTAGAAAGTTGCATCTAAAAATATATAACTTTTAGAAAGTTAACGCGCACCAAAGTTTTTTTAACAGTTTTGCAAAATGAAGCGGTCTAGTCTCCATACATAGTTCAGAGCATAAGTTTTAAGTAAAATAAATTTAATATTAGTAAATTGTAGATGTAAATAGAAAAAATTGACTTTTTTAAGCTCGCAATCAGTCACAAAATAAATACTTGAAAAAAATTCAATAAGAAAAAACATAAAAAAATTGTTTTAAAAAAAAAAATTATTACAATAAATAAAATATTTAAAAAAAAATAAGCTTACCTTTCGACAAGTAAACAATTAAAACTTAATTTAGATCCAAAATTATAAAATTTCTCAAAACTGCCAATCAGAAAATAAAAATTGCTTCCAATATATTTGTGTAAGTTTATAATTTAATGAAAATATTTTTTATATTCTTTCATAAAAATAATTCCAAGCGTGGATGCGAGATGTTTAAAAACTGCCGCGTTTTAATCGTAGTTGTTAAGTTTCGCTTAAATTTTTAAGATTAAATTAAAATGTATAATATTTTGTTATGCTATAAGTTATAGCAATTAAACGTTTTTATGCACAATTAAAATTCAATAAAAAATTTTTGTAAGTTTTATAATTTTTTTTTTTAATATTAATTCTAATATTTATATTTTATAATTTATAATTTTTTTTTGTTATATTTTTATTAATTGCTGATGTCTAATTTTTATGATTGTTACACATCAATTGCAAATTTGATTTTGTTTATTTTGTGTTCCGTTAAAATTTAATAATTTATTGCGTCAGAAATGTTTAGTAAGCTTTTTTTTATGCACACCTTTTTAAATACTTTTTACAGATATCTATGATTTTTTTTACAAATTGCAATATTAATTAATTTTTAAGTGCTTTTAAATAATTAAATCTTTATGTATTCATTTACTTTTTTATTTTCTTATTTATCTAAATTTTTCACAAATTTATTAGCACACTTTTATTTCACACTTCAACTTGCTAAATAATTTTCACAAATTATTTACTAATTTTCTTTAGAAATACTTCTACACCGCTGCCAAGTTCAAAACGAACTGAAATTTGAAAACATTTGCTATTGGCGCCAAAAAGGATGCGTTATCCTCTGCCACAAATACACTGTGCACTTGTTTTGCTGTTAAAGCGCTCGTTCACACACATTGCATACACACACGAACGTTTCAAAGCAGTGCAAAATAACGGTTGCCGAAAATTTAAATTGTCTACGACAACAAATGTCGAACAGCAACTCACAACGATCGAAGCCCAACTAACGAATGCCGCCCCAAAGTGAGTTTGAATGTTTGCTAGCAAAGCTTTTTTTGGATGGCTTGCTTTGGGCGCCAAAGCAGCGTTGAAGCAGCAGTCAACGAGCTTGCAAAAGTAACGAGTTGTAAAGCAATAAGAGCGAGTGTGACTATACAGCGAGTAAGCTTTTTAGTTTTGTTTACTTGGGCTCTCATTGCTTTAATGCTTTGTTAAGAGTGCTTTAATGCTTTGATTTGGCAGCACTGGATAACTTTTTGGCGCTTAGCGTGTGTTTTATATTTTGTTTTGTTTCTTCGTTTTGCATAAATTTGTAAAACAGCTGTTATTGTTTTGATTGATGCTTTGTTTTGGTTTTGCATTATGCAGACGCATTGTTGTTGAAGAAACCTGAAGTCGACACGTGTTGGATTTTTATCTAATCATTGCATATTTGTTTATCTGCTTTTGTTTGTTTTTAGCTGTTGCTAATTTTTTGTGTTTTTTGCTTTGTGCCATGAATACTTATGTCGTGAGCAGGGTTGCCACATCCAAAAATTTTATTTTACCAAAATTCCCAAAAAAATTTCACATTTAAGAAACAACTTTCACATCCAAAGCAAAATTATAATAATTTTTAATTTTTTAGCATTCTTCTGAAAAGCTTTTTATTTTTGTTGTGACAACATTGATTTAAACAAGCAATACCAACTAGCACACAAACTTCTGTAAAGATTTACAGCAACTCATTATGAAAACTACGTTGTTTCTGAAAGCACGCTTAGGCGCAAAAAGGCGAACTTTTTATTATTTTAGATCTAATTGTTATCCATCGACCTATTTCTATTTTATATACGAAAAGCTGAATCTGAATGACTTCATGCTAATGGAAACTCTGATTCTTTTCTGTTCATCCAACAAATATTATCAAAACTTATTGGAAATAGTAGCTTCAAAAAGCAAATCTCAAGTTTTCAAATCAATAAATCATTTGATTTTAATAAAATTACTTCTTTATGATACATGCAAGATGCTTTGGTTTCAATAACATCCCTTATCTAAACTTATTGAAAATATTAGCTTCGACTTCGAAAACTTATTGGACATAGTAGCTTCAGTTTCTTATAAATGTATACGAAATATAATGCAGTTTGCCACTATATACTTTGGATTGGAAGTTATATCTTCCATTCAAGCTCTAAGAGATGTATAGTGGACAGCGATGCCGCTTTGGTTAAATTCAACCAAATTTGGTAGTTTTTTTTCTTCAAATCAGCTTGTGGTTATTTGGTAGATTTTTTTCAATTTGGAAGATTTTGGTAGATTTTTCAATTTTGTAGTTTATAAAAATTTTAAGCTAAACAAAACTCAGAAAATAAATTAAAAAAAAAAAACAAACAGTTTCGATAGTATCGTAAGTGTAGACGTAGAATTTCGTTTAAGTTGTAACCTCTTCTACTTTGTCTCTTTGGTCCGATTGTTTTGTCCATTTTGCACGTATTTTTTATTGATCTTCCGAAAATTAACATTTTTTTGTTATAATAGCACTCACTTTTGGACTACTTATCGAGGCCAAAACAAAGAAAAAGTAAAAAAGTAAGTATGATTAAATGAGCAAACAATAAGAAACAAGCAAAATTTCAAATTTTTTCGATCATTTCGTTAAGTTTGATAGGTTGAGTTCATTGACTTAGTCGAAAAGAAGGCGAAACAAATGCACTTTCCATTGGTGCCACTTTCGTCTCTGCCCGATATATATTTAGTTTGCGAGCTACAGTCAGTTTAACTACTAATATCAAATTATAATTAAGATCCCAATTTTTAAAAAAATCGTATGGTAACTATATTTCTCGCTGAGCACATGTCCTTTCCATAAGTGCCACTCTCGTCACTGTCCGATATTTAGTTTGCGAGCTACACTTTCGTCTCTGTTCGATGTATAATTTGCGAACTACACTGGCTAGTGCTAGTGGGATGTGGGATCCAAATTAATTTGTATGAAAAACAAAAATTAAAATTTTACGCCATCTATTGGGTAAAAGAAAAAAACGACATGTGATCCAACTCGTTTTTTTTATAAGAGTTAAATCTAACCGGATCACAGAACCATTTCGTTAAATTTGACAGTTTGAGTTCATTGACTCAGTTGAAAAGAGGTTCATGACCTCTGGTTTTAAAAAAGTATACTAGAACAGTAGTGCATACATAAACCCAATGCGAACCCAATGCTTATAATGCTGCCAAAGCGAACCAGTCAGTTCGTGCAAAACAAAAGCAATACAAGCATAAACAACGAAACAAAAACAAAAAAAGCAGCAGTCACATTATAAGCATATGATGATTGATTTTCTTATACAAAAACATGCATTTTTCTTCTTATATTTTACTATTTTCTGACTTTCATATAATAGTGACAAAATCCAAAATTAGATATTCATTCAGCACAGGATATATCTGATATATTAGTATATATAATATCTGTGAACGATAAGTATTAAAGGCTGTAGGTATACCCTAAAGTATTAGCCAAAAAATTGCCTAATGACCTTGAAAAAATCTGTTAAAACGACCCCATACAAACCGCGCTGTAAGACGTAGTTCTACGTCAAAAAGTCGTGATAGAAGCACTTTTTAAGAATGGGCGAACTTAGGAATAAGCCAAAAGTATTGAAAAATATTTTTCGTTTAATCTTTTTTATGAATATATTCTTTGGTGTTATTTTGTTTTATATGTTTTCGTTTGGTCAGATAATTTTCAATTTATGTATAAACTTTAATATATTATTAAAAAAGGCCATTATTATTTCATATTGTTTAATTGATATATATTGTAACTTTAAAAATTTATGGGCCAAGGTCACGTGTGAGGTCATTTTATACATACAATTTTTATTGGCCCTAATTAGGCAAACAATTTTGTTGAAGATTTTGTATAAATATCTCAAGCGGTTTAGAAGTTGTGAACGATAAAGTGAAGTGGATGTCAGAAAAAACTGAGATTGCGATAAAACTTATCATTTGACCACCGTAATTTTTTGTTGGTGGAAAGTTTACATATTCTGCTTTAAAAATTACAAAACAAACAAAAGGTTCTCTTTTTGAGATATGAGCAAGTTAAATGTTTTTCAAAACTACCAAAAATATTTATTTTTTAAATCGCTTTATAATAGCTTTCTAACGATACTCCATTTACAAAAATAGGGTAACAGATTATAGAGATATGATTTATTGGAAATGACTCTATTTTCAAGATTTTTACTTTTATTAAAAATTGGTGTCTCCATAACTTCTGAAAAATGGCGAAAAAAAAACAAATAACTTACATTCTTGTAAGTGAAAAAAGTACCCTTAGACAAAATTTCAAGCCAATCGAAGAGCATGAAGCCAATCACGACTTGTATTGGGCGTGGAATGCCCGTATTGGGAAAATATTGAGATTTTATATTACTTTTTAAAATGGGATTATAATAAAAAATGTGACTTAATTTACGATTGTTTAATATACAATAGAAAATTAATATAAATATAAGCAAAACAACATTTTTACAGTACTCCGAAAGGAGTTTTAAAGCTTTTATTGATATGGTAGTTTTGAATCTATTTTGGTAGTTTTTTTTTATATTATTATTTGGTAGTTTTGTGATATGGTACACGGAGAAAATTATTTTGCTTGAATCAAGCCATTACTTTGCTTAAACGCAAATCAGCAAAATTTTGCTCAATAGCGGTTTGATTTTAGAAAACGTTTTCTAAATTGAAATTACTTCTCATATAATTTGAAAAAAGCAAAATAAAGATAAATTTTAGCAATAATTTGCTTACTTATTATAAATTCAAATAGCAAATTTTGATTTGATTCAAGCCAAACTTTGCTAAGTTATTATAAGGTAATTTTGTTCAGGCAAAAGCAAAATTTGACTCAATTTAAGCAAAAATTTGCTCAGTTATTATAAATTGATAAAGCAAATTTTGAATTGATTCAAGCAAAAAGTTGCTAGGTTATTGAAATATAAAACAAAATTCGAACTATAAATAGAAATACCGTGGCATGCAGGTTAAGAGTGTGGCTTAGCATGCTCGGAGCCCGAGTTCGATTCCCAGTCGAAATGGCCAATTTGTTTTTTTTTTTTTTTTTATTTTATTTTTTATAAATAGAAATAGCAAATTTTGATTTGATTCAAGCAAACACTCGCTCAGTTATTATAAATCGAAAAAGCAAATTTTGATTTAGTTCAAGCGAAAATTTGCTAAGTTATTATAAATTTAAATAGCAAAATTTGCTTGATTTTTGCTGAAAATAAGCAATATTTTGAAGTGGCTGAGAATTATGCTCAAGTTTTGCTTAATCTCCATACAAATTTAGCAAACAGTTTTCTCCGTGTAGTTTTGAATCTATTTTGGTAGCAAAATATTTTTTTCGGAGGCAACCCTGATAGTAGAAACCTCTCATATGTTTCTATTCAGTATATACGAGGCTGTCGCCTTTCTTAGAAAATAAATTACTGATAGGTTTTACGATTTTCTAATCAACCTTAACCTTTCACTTTTTTTTGTGTTGCTAATCAATAGTTTAATAAATAATTTTCTATTTTTCAATAAAAAATTTTACGCTTTTTTGTAGTTTCGAACACAGTCCTTCATTTAAGTTTTTGGAAAATTTGTAGAAAAAGTTTTTGGTTTTCACTGCAAAAGTTTACCAAAATGAAACTTAATATCACGTTTTCACATCGAAAAAAAAATTTACCAGTTTTGGTAAATTTTTCACATTCTGGCAACGCTGGTCGTGAGCTGTATTTTTGTATGACGCCGATTTTTTTCGGCAAAGCAGAAGCATACATTTTTTTGTAAATATTTATTTTAAAATTAACGGTAAGTATGCAAAATTCATGGTTGTTGTTTTTTAAATTTTAACAAATCCTTAAGAAAAAAAAAACCCTTGTTATGAATTTACCCGCAGCCCTTGCTTAAACTGAATTTATTTTCCAAAAATATCCAGCCATATTCTAGGCTATTATGTTGTTCTTGCTTCTTAGGTCATGTTTTTTTTTAAAGAAATAATTGAACCTTGTTTATTTATAGCTTTGCCAACTGTGTGCTTTTTTGCATTGTTGTTGTTTTGGTTTATCACTGTGTTGACTGTTGACTTCCGTGTTTTTAGTAGTTTGACATTTTGTTTTTTGTTCTCATTTGTTGTACGTTTTTTAATTTTTTTTGTTATTGTCTTCCTTTTCAACACATTGGTCAACATTTACTGCTTGCTTGATTGGCCACTTGGGGGGTTGTTGGGGTTAAGGTTGTTGTTCCTGCTGTTGTTATTGTGCGGTTTTTTATGCCTACATGCAATATGGTTTTGTTTACTTTATTGTGTTAAAAATAAACACAAACAAACCATAACAACAACTGCATCAATTACACGCAGAAGGTCATTCGAGCTGCTATTATTGGAGTTTATTTTAAGCCTCAAAGACATCGAGAACGAGCTGGCAGATACATAGATTAAAAAGTTAGTTTGAAAAACTGCCAGCACCTTGAGCGCTTATTTTGAGCAACTTACCTATGAACTAAATAAGACTTTAGAGTGTGTTATAAATTGTAGAAAACTGCAAGAACCAATGAATTAGCAACATCAGGAGCTAATTTGCTGCTGCAGAAAATAAATTTACAATAAAACATGGTTCAATATAGCTATTCGATTTTCCCGATAACATTGAACACACCTTTCGACTTATGGGCTTTGTGTGCTTCCGAACGCATCACTGAATTACTGTTAACTGTCAAACTCTTTCGAATTTGATTAACGTTGTTGCTTCTTGTAACATGTTTATTCTTAGTTTTCTTTGTTTATTGTAATGTATTCAATTATTTCACTGCAATTCAATCCGTTATTTAAAGTAATAGAGTTATAGAAAGCCGATCAAGTTCCATTGAGCCCAGCGTCGTCTTAACAGAGAGGCGATTGAGGCGAGTTTTCCTGGCCCCGAGCTACAGGGAGCCCCGCAAAAATTTTGAAAAAATTTCGAGTAGGTACCATATAAAAAAATAATGGGTGCGTAATATATAATACTGAAAAATTGTAACTCATGAAAAGTCGACAAAATTCTAAACTTCCCAGTTTTTATTTAAAAATTTTATTAACATTGATCACAACATGAAAATATTGAATATACCCAGCGCCAGATTAAAACATGGCGGGGCCTGGGGCTAAATTTAACACGGGACCTACTCAAGGTCAGAGCATTTCTTTCTCGTATCTTTTATTAATCAAAATATTAACTAGTAGGCCTGTTGCCCGAAGTCGAGCAATTCAGTAAAAATTAAATATTAGAAACATGATAGACGTTAAATTTATGATATTCTATTCAAGAAGGGTTTTTCCTCAATAACGATAAATTCAGTCTCAATAATGATATAAAAGATCATTAACTGAATGCTTTGACTTAAAAAATATGATCTGACACTAAATTTTTAAATGCAATAGTCAAAATACGAAGATGGACTAACACTAATATTTTTTATTTTTTTTTTAGACTGAACCAACGCTCAGGGGATGCCCCCTATAAATGCGAAAGCATTGTGTTAATTCGGAAGAAGGGTGATAGTTTAGTGGGAGGGTGGGAAAGTAGAGTAGTGTCGGTGAAGATTTGATTTAAATTTGCACAGCTCGTAATTGTCAGGGAAAACGCTCGCAGGAAGATTATTCCACAATTTTACTGAGCGACTGAAGAACGAATTGTCTCGGTAATGCGATGTTCTATTGGGCAACGAAGCAATGGTATAAGGAAGGGCTAGAAGACCTGCCCGAGTAGACCTAGAAAACACACGAGCTGGTGGCGTTAGGTCATGAATTTCCCTTGAACACTTTCCATGGTAGTACCTATACAGAAGGCTCAGGCAACCAACATTGCGTCGATGTTCAAGAGAGTTGAGAGAGGAAGAAATAGTTTCATCTCCTATCAGATATATCGCACGACGTTGAATTCGGTCTAGGAGCTCCAAATATGATCTTGAAGCCCCTGCCCAAATGTGCGAATTGTATCCATTTTCGGCCTAATATATGAGGTGTAGATCATGCGAAGATCAGTTGGAGTAAAGTATTTCTTGCACCGTTTTGGCGGCACTTGGCCGCTTCTTTCGACACATCGAATATATGATCATTCCAACGAAGATCAGATTGGATCGATATGCCCAGAACGTCAAGAGCTGCTGACTCCACAAGATCGACACCGTTCATATTAAGGGGAGCTAAGGAGCAATCCACTCGCTTGTGACTTAACAGGCTACACTGGGTCTTACTTGCATTAAACTCTACTTTATTGGCAAGACCCCACTCGGAGATTTTTTTAAGTTATTAAGGAGTGTGTCATTCATAATTTGCCTCTTTCTCTCAATCTCCAAAGAGCTCGGGCGTGTTTTGAACGAATAAGAATGACAAATGCTGCTGTCGTCTGCAAACGAGTGGATTGGGTTGTGAGTCAACGACAGAAGATCGTTGATAAAAACCAAAAACAAAGAAGGTGATAAAACTGAACCCTGCGGTACACCGAGCAAAGTTATGACCGACTATTAGTTTTGACACGAGCGCTTTATGCCACACTCGGTCAAACGCCTTAGAAATATCCAGAGCAGCAACTTTACTCTCACCAAATAAGTGAACGCATTGATTCCATTTTTCAGTGAGGTATGCCATCATGTCACCAGTAGAGCGTGTCCTGCGGAAACGATACTGACGGTCACTAAGCAAATTGTTGTGCTCCAGATAGTTCATGAGGTTGAAGTTTATTACGCTCTCCATAACTTTGGAGAGCGTAGAGCATATCGCTATGGGTCGGTAGTTTGCAGGGTTCGTGGCATCACCCTTTTTTGATACTGGCTGGACATTTGCGATCTTCCAACAAGATGGAAATACTCCTGTCCTGTAGGAGATGTTGAAAAGGTTTCGCAAAGGTCGAGCCAGGGTAGAAGCATACGCTTTTAGCACAAGTGGTGGTATGCCATCAGGCCCGAGATTTTTTTTATATTGAGATTTGCAAGGACCCGTTTTACTAGTCTTGTTCGAAAATAAATCTCCTGCATTGTAGAAGATTTTCTTACAATAAGGGCAGTGGCTGACTGCTAGCCGGGACAGTGGAGTTCAGTGCAAACAAACCAGCCAACAGGTTTGCCTTATCAGCCGATTCAGTGAAGATTTGGTCATCTTTTAAAAGAGTTGGAATCGACGAAGATGTCTGATTCTTTACCCTTTTAACAAAAGACCAAAAGTTTTTACTCCCTTTTGGGCAGAGAAGAACCTGTTCTCTTATGCGGGTTTCGTGAAGAAACTTTTCCCGTTCTAAAACTGCATTACAGCGATTCCTAGCCTCAATGCGAAGCCTTTTTGAATCAGAATTTTTGTTAGAACGCCAATTCTGAAAGGCTTCCACTTTGGACCTGACTGCAATCCTGCAAGTCTCATTAAACCAGGAGTGGTACCAGTTTGGTTTAATGCTTCTAATCTTATTGGGTATAAAAGACCGCATACCCAATAAAATAATCTCTTGTACCATTATAGCCGCGGCATTCACATTTCTGTCGGCGAAACACAATTTCCAATTGAATTTGCGGTAAAAGTTATTTAGCGCAATCCAATTTGCTCTTTCATAAAACCAAGCGATCCTCTTCAGGGCTTTAGGTAAAGAGGTGCGTAGATTAGAATATGGAAAAGCAGCGGATATGATACAGTGGTCCGAATTACCAAGAGGTGCATGGACACTCACATCATATTTTTCATGATGCGATGTCAGAAAAAGGTCTAAGACTTTTTGGCTCTGCATACCAACTCTAGGAATAAAAGTTGGTTCCTTCACTAATTGAATCAATTGGTTCGATTCAGCAACTTTTATTTTGAAACTGCATTTTTCGGGCAATTGACATTTGAGGAATGCATAAAAGATAATTTTGGTTAAAAATTTTTAGTACTGAAAAAAATTCATATTCGATCAATTCATAAGCTCAAACTCAAACTAAATTTCAAATCGATTAAATATCGCATTTTTGTACAAAAATTTTATATCTGTTTTTAAAGGTTGGGATCTCCCTTAAGCGAAATCACAATTTTTAAAAGTGGTTTGCACATCTACAGCCTAAACCTAATTTAATGACATCTGAATCGATAAAATCGGTTCATTGGTCTGGGAGGAGTTGAAGTCACAAAAAAAAAACCTTACCCTATTAATTATATAGATAGGCAGTATGATTAAAACAGATTCGTGGCTATAACTTTTAATTGGTTGTAGCTGTAATGAAATTTTCTTCAAATATATTGTTTTTAAAGCTTGTTGAAGATTAAAAAAAATTTAAGAACAACACTTAAAAAGAAAATGTTCGAGCAAAAAATCATAAGGGGTAGCCTTGTTTTTTCGATGACACATAGTATTTATTAATTTTTCTGTCAAACACAAACAAATTCGTCTTAAATAAAGAATATGCAATGTGGCGGAGATATTTGCTTCCAAATATAGAACTGAAGTATAGAAAAATAAATATAGAATTCTGGCCCTATAACCATAATTTCTTACTCATATATATTTTTTAAAATTTTAAAGCTAATATCTTCGAAATATTTTTTATATGGCTTGTCATGTTTTTACAATAAGCATTTCATATATTAGCGCCTGCGAGGCCACTACCTGCTCGGGGCCGGAGTCTGCAGCCCCCTTTAGTCCTCACCTTAATTCGCGCCTGAACATACCATTTAATTAAATGGCTTTCTTTCGGCATTAAGCGTGAAGAAAATTTTCAATAAAATCGTCAACATTCAAGCAATTAACAACATTGGTTTCGATTGAAAAAAGAGAAAGTGCATTCAACTAAGATTAAGACATTTAATTTCGCAAATAATTTTTTAAATACTTTAGATTCGAAAAAGGCCATCCGTCAGAAATGTAAGTTAAAAAAAAACATAAGTAAATTATGTGAAGTATTTGAGAAGTTTGGAAAAACTGATAATAATTCTTCATCGATGATTGTCTGATACATTGACTTATGAGATGGTTTTGAAACATCTGAAAAAAGTACGTTTTAGCCAACTGACATACACCAATCAATTCAGTTTCATTTATATCTTCCGAATAAATTAATTCAGTTACAAGCACTATAAACTTCTTTGTCAGTCATGGAATTTAAATATGTTAGAAAAGAAAAACTAGTATTTAAACGTCAGTTACGTTATGAAGGTTGTTTTTTTTATGAGGTGTTTTTCAATATGGATTACTCTATTGTCTGACAGTTCTTTTGACAGTTTAAAGTAACGTCTCTACTCAGTAATGTTTGGCAAATCATCATGAATAGGTTAACTCTAGAACAACGCTTGCAAATCGTGGAAATTTATTTTCGAAAACAGTATTCAATAAAAAATGTTTATAGAGCACTTCGTGAATTTTATGGTGCACATAATCGTCCGTCGGAGACTACCATAAAAAACGTAATTACCAAATTTTCTGTCTACATTCACTCTTTTGGATGCTGTTTTACTGTTTGGTGCGGTCTATGCGGCTGGTGGAATAATCGGTACTTATTTCTTTAAAAATAAGGAAGGACGACGCGTTACCGTGAATGGAAATCGATACAGAACCATGATCAATGAATTTTTGTTGCTAAATCTTCAAGATATGGATGTAGACAAAATGTGGTTTCAACAGGATGGTGCCACTTGTCATACTGCGGGCGAAACAATCGACTTATTGAAATAACATTTCAATGACAACATTATATCGAGAAATGGACCGGTGAATTGCCCTCCGCGTTCGTGTGATTTGACGTCACTTGATTATTTTTTGTGAGGATATGTGAAGTCATTGGTTTATGTGGATAAACCAGCAACGATTGACGCTTTGGAAACCAATATTCAACGTGTCATTGCTGAAATACGCTCTCAAATGCTTGAAAAGGTGGTCGAAAATTGGACCTCCAGAATGACCTTTGTGCAAAATAGTCGTGGTAGCCATATGCCTGAAATTATATTTAAATGTTAATTGTCAAAAAATTATTTACCAAATAAAATATTTTCTTTGGCCATTTCATAATTGGCATGTGTTTTATTAAGATTTCAAATCAGCAAGCTCTTAAAAAAACACCATTTAGTTACAATATATCAAAAAGTCGTTCCTTTTGGTGTTCAGGACCTTATTGCATTTTCATTGCCTGTTCGTGTTTGAAGACTTCGTTCTGATATTATTTATATATACTAATATTTCTGCAAACTTTATAAATTTGATTGAATATTCCATAAACCTGCACCATTTTCAATTCTATCTTTTGGTGAAGATGGTGAAGGCGATTAAGGTAAGAAAAGTTCTTCATCACCGACAGTTAATTCGTCAGCTCTTCTTTCTTCGACTTTAATAACATCACTTTTCGTTTCACTTTCAATTCCATCGTTTCCATCTTGCTGCTTTTAACGAGAACCCTAATGATTTAATAATTTTGGAACCTTTTTTATTAGATTTTACTCTATTTCTCGCTATTCTGTTGCCTTGTCCCGTTTTTGGGCACCACTTAAATGTTTCCGCACCAAACCCATTGTCTAAATATTTTTCTCATAGATAACGCGCTGATGAAATTTAAAGCTTGTCTGAAATCAGTTTAAAAGTCAAATTCAAATCTTTCAAACTCTTCACAGGCAGTATAAAATTTATACATACAACATACAAAATATACGACTGAAATCGTTTTATCGACCTGTTAAAAATTCGAATTAAGATCAACTTAATGTTATGGCGTTTTCGTTTCTACCAAAAAATGTTGAATTTTCATTTTCCTTGCCTTTTTTCGCGTTTGATTCTAAAATAAGTGAAATGGATGAGTAAATTCTGTGTTCGTTTCTTAAAATGTCACACTCACAAAGGGCAAAAATGGCACATTTTCCGCTCTGCGAAGCTTTCTCAGGGGAGAATGTTGCTCTGCATATTAGTTGTTCTTAAAACGGCAATATTATTAAATGCGTGCGTTAGACAAGGATGGTGGTATTCGTTTATTATGAGTTGACATTTTCTGAGTAGGCAAAACATGCACTTTTACTGAGTTGCGGGCAACATTGAAAACATTTTGCACCGCGACAAGGCAACATTTTTTGGGAGAAACGAAAACGCCATTAGTTTTCTGGATATCTTAAAAGTATGCAAGCATAAACTTTCAATTGTAAGTGTGGTCGTGCAACTGCTTTAGCCCATTTTTTAACCCTAGAAGGACATGCTTCGTCGAATTGACGACGCATGGTTACATTAAATCATTTTTCTTCCTTGTTTTATTTTGTTTTCTTCTGATTTTTCCTATAGCACCAGTCAAAGTCTATCTTGAAAGTATGAGCAGACGTAGAACCGAAAAAATAATTTAGAAGTATGATTTTTAAGAATTATCGTCGTCGAAACGACGAAGCATGGCTTTTGAGTAACTTTTTCAGTTTCATATTTTGGGTTGTTTTTTGTAGTTTTTGTATTTATATTCCATTTTTATTGCTGGAACGCAAAATCTGCAACCAAAAACATATATAAATATTAAGAAATTGGAAAAAATGTTATCGATCTACAACGAATCCAATGATGAACTTACTTTGGTACAGTGGAGGCTAAAAAAACTTACTGCCTATTGCCTATAGTATTACCTCATCCATTTAAAAACATCATCTGAATAAAATTTAGAACTTTGTTTTTAAGATAAAAAATTAATTTTATATTCAATGTATGCTTGAAGTAGTTAATATTTAATTTTGTTTTATGTAAATTTCCGTATAGAACATCGGTAGGGGCCTTCTAAAAAATGGTGTCGTTGATTCGACGAAGCATGAGCTTTATGTATAAAAAATAAGCATGTCATTCTAGGGTTAAATTTTCGTAGATAACATGTTTTCTTTACTTGCGAGTGATTACCTGCACTTATGGACGCAGAGTAAGATTGTTCAAGACAAAGAGACGCGTGAAGAAAAATCAATGGATACGCGTGAATCTTATTGACGTGCTGAATGATGGAAGATGATAGGATACTTTTGAAATATTTTTTTTGTAAAAGGGCGCCTAGAGAAAAATTGCCACAAAAAAGCAGAAAATTCAAAACAGACTTCAGAAGTATTAGCCAGCATGGGAAAAAACGTACGATTTGATGATAAAATATGCCAAAAATTAATTCAATGAAAAATGTGTATCGTGTAAAATTATTTTTGAAAAGTGGCATTGACAAGTTATTTTAGGTTATCATAATCTTTTTTTTTTGTTTTTTTTTTTGGTTAAAAAAATCAACTTATCTCGTTGGGAAGTACTTTTTTAAATGTGATACTTTAAAACTCAACCAACTCATCCAACTTAAGCACTTGTAGAGATGAAAATGGTGATCTGGTTACAGATACGAAGTGCACATTAGGATTTTGGAGGCAGCATTTTTCAATCTGCTTGCGACAATGATCGCAACAATTCCGCCCTTGGAGCATGCAGTCCTAATCGGATCACTGACCGAAAAATGTAGCTTTTGTTTGCAATTCGAACAGCTGTTTTTGAGATCTAGCTGAACTTTGGTTTTGCAATATGCTTTGCGCGACATCTTTGTTTTAACATTTAAATAAACTTTTGCTGTTGCAATATGATTCACGCGCCATCTTGGATTTTCAAACCATTGTATCATTTTAAGTGCAGACAAAAACCGTGTTTCGTATGGCCTGGTTTCAGCCCATAGATTTGTATCGCGCTTCCACCTTAGTGTTACAGCGCTTCTGTTGCATTGAATTAAAAATCACTTCGATACAACAGCGCTAAAGAAGTTTCACTTCAAAAATACATAATAATTTTTATTGTCAAAAATATGTGTTGCAAACATTTGTAAAACATGTAGGCTATAGTTGAAAACATAAATAAATTGTATGGGGTAATACCCGCTTATTGACTCTCGTAGTTAAAAACTTTGACATCTTTTTAAACATATTCCAAGATAGTGTTTGTAAAAAATACGAGTTTTTTCTAAATGGATTTTTGATCAACCACCATGAAGCCACACACCGTAGATGAAAAGGGTGAATATTTTCAGGAATAAACATATTATGTTTGAAAATAACCTAGTTTTTCTAAGTGTGCCAAACCTTATCAAATATCTTCAAATATAACACTTCTTATGACTCACCTTTGTTATTACGAAAAAATAATATTTTTATCTGAATTCACGTGTCCACTAAAAAATTGTTTTCGATATTTTTGTTTTGTTGTTGATGTACAGAATCAATTATAAAAACTTTAAAAAATACAATAAAATTTTACGGCACTGTCATAAATAATATGACTTTATTTTGAGAAACAAATTTTAAAATTGCTACTATCTCATTTTTAATCACTAGAACCAACGATATAAATATTTTCACGAATTCACAGAGAATTTTACACAATTCTACACTCACACAACAAAAGTGGAATAAGCAACGGAAATGCGCCATTTTGCGCTGAACCGCCAAAAATGAACTAAAACTATGAATGCCTTTCATGCATTTTTAGTCTGCTTGGAAAATAAATGCTTTCGGTAGTTAATTCAAAGCTCAATTGCTTGGTCATGGCATGAAAATACCAATGTAACGGTAAACGGAAAATGAAAACCAAACCATTGTGGGCTGGCAGAAAGCCACCCTTCCAATCGGAAAGGTGTAGTAAAACTGTTTTGGAGTGGTGTGGTGCTGAAACTTGGTGTTTAGGTTGTTGAGGATATGGATAAAACCTAAAGGTTGTGGAACAATTTTATAAAAGTTGGAAAAACTCAAAAGCTTGAAGAGTGTTTGTTATAAAATTTATAATATCTGATATCTTATTTCTTGTTTTTTTTTTTTTTAATTTGAACCGACGTCAAAAAGAAATGAGGTTCTCACGCTCGTTTATTTTTATTTTTTGATTCGAATTTTAAAATACTTCAATGAAATCTTCATAAAATAGTCCCTTTAGTGCACACAACATATTTCTCGGTTTCCCCCAATCCTTTTGAAAAAGGAAATAATTTACTTTTTTTTATTCTTCGCTTAGGTCTATGAAGTGTCTGGCTTACCATGTTTATTACACCACTGAGATTTTCCGAATAGACGTGAAAATTGTTTTGTAGTCAATAAAATCAGTGCAACGTGCTGAATTAAATACAGATTAGTTGCACGTGCCAGTTCCAGGAGTTTATTTTTATTTGCTTTTAGAAGCAATCAACGAAATATTATAAAATTTAATGTTGAATGAATTTTGTTGTTGCAGTGTGAAGAAATTTAATAATATTTACAAATGTTACCTTTGAACATTTTTAAAATCATACAAATAATTGTGACTGTTTATAGTAATAACTTGGGTTTCTTTGAATTTTTAAAGGCAACTTAATTTAGTGATTGAAAACGATGACGACAACGAAAATGACAATAGTAAAATGGCAATAACAATGTGAAAATGGTAAAGAGACAATGACGTGACGAATACCGAAAATAACAGCGACAATAAAAATGAAAGTATCGATGACAATGACAAAAAGGCAATGACAATGAAACAATGACATTGACAAATGCAATGATAATAACATTGACAATGACAATGAAACAATGACATTGACAAATGCAATGATAATAACATTGACAATGACAATGAAACAATGACATTGACAAATGCAATGATAATAACATTGACAATGACAATGACAATGACAATGACAATGACAGTGAAAATGGCAATGAAAATGACAATGACAATGACAATGACAATGACAATGACAATGACAATGACAATGACAATGACAATGACAATGACAATGACAATGACAATGACAATGACAATGACAATGACAATGACAATGACAATGACAATGACAATGACAATGACAATGACAATGACAATGACAATGACAATGACAATGACAATGACAATGACAATGACAATGACAATGACAATGACAATGACAATGACAATGACAATGACAATGACAATGACAATGACAATGACAATGACAATGACAATGACAATGACAATGACAATGACAATGACAATGACAATGACAATGACAATGACAATGACAATGACAATGACAATGACAATGACAATGACAATGACAATGACAATGACAATGACAATGACAATGACAATGACAATGGCAATGACAATGACAATGACAGTGACAATGACAATGACAATGACAATGACAATGACAATGACAATGACAATGACAATGACAATGACAATGACAATGACAATGACAATGACAATGACAATGAAAATTTTTTTATTGTCACAGTGACAGTGACAGTGACAGTGACAGTGACAGTGACAGTGACAGTGACAGTGACAGTGACAGTGACAGTGACAGTGACAGTGACAGTGACAGTGACAGTGACAGTGACAGTGACAGTGACAGTGACAGTGACAGTGACAGTGACAGTGACAGTGACAGTGACAGTGACAGTGACAGTGACAGTGACAGTGACAGTGACAGTGACAGTGACAGTGACAGTGACAGTGACAGTGACAGTGACAGTGACAGTGACAGTGACAGTGACAGTGACAGTGACAGTGACAGTGACAGTGACAGTGACAGTGACAGTGACAGTGACAGTGACAGTGACAGTGACAGTGACAGTGACAGTGACAGTGACAGTGACAGTGACAGTGACAGTGACAGTGACAGTGACAGTGACAGTGACAGTGACAGTGACAGTGACAGTGACAGTGACAGTGACAGTGACAGTGACAGTGACAGTGACAGTGACAGTGACAGTGACAGTGACAGTGACAGTGACAGTGACAGTGACAGTGACAGTGACAGTGACAGTGACAGTGACAGTGACAGTGACAGTGACAGTGACAGTGACAGTGACAGTGACAGTGACAGTGACAGTGACAGTGACAGTGACAGTGACAGTGACAGTGACAGTGACAATAAAAATGGCTATGATATCGATAACGATAGTGACAATATCAATGATAATGACATTTATATCGGCTTTGGTATCAACATCAATATCAACATGACATCGATTTTGATGTCAACTAAAAAAAACGTTAAAGTATAGATCATTTGAAATTTCAGCCTTATTATTATTTACATAAAGGATGTGCTTTGTCAATAAAGTTAGAATTATCAATTACCAGAATAAGGCTGGTGAATTATTTCATTATAAAATTTTTTTTAATACAAGAAACTCTGCTAACGACCTTTTATTTGTGATTCATTTGCATGTTATAGAGTATAAAAAAATTAATGATTCGGTATATTCATGAATTTTTACACAAATTTTGAACAGAATTTTACCAAATTATATATATTAATTTTTTTCTGTGCAATTTTATTTTTTTTTTATTGTTAGCAAGGGAACTTAAAATTAATACAACATCTTATTAATGCACAAAAAATCAACGTGAAAATATTTCACGCAAAATCTTAAACTTTGCGCCAAACCTTTGCTTCTGGTTTTATGGGTCCTTACAAATTTTGCAAAATACTCAGTGTCCACTAAAAAAGAACATACCAGAACAATTCAAAATAAATTCTTACCTTTTTTTTCTACTGCCTTATTCTGCTGTATAGAACACTTGGAACTGCCTTTTTATTGAATTTATTTATAGTTGCGTTACTCAACGGAATTGCGGCATGACATGCGAATAAATTATTCTGTCTTCTTCTTTTCCTCAAACACTTACCTACTCACCCATTTGCATGTTCGCATTACTCTTGACCTAACTTAATTCATTTTCCGTCAATCACAAAACATTGGCCCTAAGCAATGAACTATTTTATTGACCTCGCTAAGAAAACTTAGCTGCGACGCCGTAAAGCAGACCACAAAAAAAAAACAAAAATCTAAATTTATCACATTACCTTTCCATATACATATGTTAATAAGCGGAAAAACCAAAGCATTTTGATCAAAGGAAAACAGCCATTTTTTTTCTCTTTTGCATAAAAGCTATTCTGGTAGACAGTTGCTGAAAGTTGGTTGTATGAATTACAATGTTGGTTGTTTTTGTTGTGGTTTTGGAATACGCTGACATTATTGTTAAGAGGTTAAAATAAGTAACCAAGCTTTGACGAAATTACATAAAACAATTACATAACATTATAAAAAGTGTTTTTTATGCAAAACTATTTTGCTTCCATTTGCATATAAAAGTTTCATGGGGCTTAAGTAACGGCTTAATTCGACCGTTAATGGCTACAACTAGAGCAGCTGCAAATGATTGGAAGGTGATAGGTTGTTATGTTGGAATCATGTTTCTTGGATAGTGCTTAAAAAATGTATGAAATAATATTCAGCAAATAATTTCACAAATTAATAAATATGCCACAAAAATATTCCAAACTTCTATAGAGGCTGATGAGCACTTCCAAGAAATTGTAGAAATTCACAACTATTGCAAAAATACGGGAAGAAACCTCAGAAAGTGTCATAAATGAAAGTTTGAACAGCCCATAGAAAATTGGTATCAAAAAAAAAAGGAGTGCTTCTATGATAATGCAATTAAGTATGCTGGTTGGTTTAAGCTAGTTAAGAAAAAGTGCAAAAATGGTTGAAATCGGTCACATCCTAGGGGATGTGACACCTTCCTTGGACCTATATTTAATTTTTTGCCGTTCTCAACAAAATTTGGTCAGAAGGATAAGCAATTACAGAAATAGATGTACACTGAAAATGATAGAAAATGAGAAGACCTCAGGAGTACCTCCCTTGGACCAATATTACATTTTTACATGATTTTGTATGGGAGGTACTTACAAAAGTATGCGGATCCTAACGAAACTCAGTGGGAATGCTTGACAAATAAAGTAATGTGCAGTGATGTGCTCTGAAAATGGTTGAAATTGGTAAGACCTTAAGCTTTTTAAAATTTTTTTTAATAAATCCACTTTTGGGCACATTTTGTTTCATTGAAAAGTAAACAAAAAATATTGGCAACTTTTTATATTTACAAAATGTGAAATAAACAATGAAACAGTTTCGATAGTATCGTAAGTGTAGACGTAGAATTCCGTTTAAGATGTAACCTCTTCTACTTTGTCTCTTTGGTCCGATTGGTTTGTTCATTTTGCACCTATTTTTTTTAAGTTAAATCTTACCGGATCACAGACCCATTTCGTTAAGTTTGACAGTTTGAGTTCATTGACTGAGTTGAAAAAAAGTTTTGATTGACATCTTGTGTGAAAATAGAGTTCTCATTTTGAAGTAGTACATACAAGAACCCAATGAAGAAACAAAAGCAAAGAAAGAATCAGGTACAGCATAATCTGCTGATGATTGATTTTCTTCTATAAATACATGTATTTTTTTCTTCTGATATTTTATTATTTTGTGACTTTAATATAAAAGTGACAAAATCCAAAATAAGATATTCATTCAGCGCAGGATATATCTGATATTTAAGAATATATATTATCTTTGAACGATGATCATTAAAGGCTGTAGGTATACCCCAAAGTAAAAATATCTGTTACAACGACCCCATACAAACCGCGCGCGCGGTAAGACGTAATTTAACGTCAAAATATAAAAAATTTATGTGGGTAAGATGGTGATCTTTAGTAACGGGATTTTGAAACCCAGAAACACTACATTTTGCTAGGTTCGACAAAAAAAGTTTATGAAAAAAAAAATTCGGGGGTAAAGCTGTGTCACATCGGGTTACAAGTGGTGGTGGTGAAAAGTTAAAAAAAAAAAAAAAACACAAATTGGCCATTTCAGCCCTTGAAAGGACTTTGACCGAGCTTCTTAGGATCGATTGTGTTGTGTGTGCACAAGCGCAACCAAAGGGGGGTTTCGGGGTTTAACCCCCCCCCCAAAATTATTGTAGTACCAAGCAAAATAGTATTCATTCAAAGTGAGTCACATGAAAAGCAATCACACGTTTTATGAAATGAGTGAATACCCCAAATGTATATTTCAAATCGATTCTGGTTGATGCATAATCTGCTAGATTAGTCATATTTTATTCCTTCAGACTGCACATTAAGCCGGATCGATTTTGTATGTACATTTAACTAAAAACTGTTTAAAAGAAATCGATTTGCGTACCTAAAAACTCATATGTACCCCCTTATATATATATACCCACCAAAATTTTCCAAAATCAAACAGTAGTTATGGCAATTAAATAATAATTGAGCTGAAGGAAACTTTTGAATATCGATTTATATATCAATGGAAAGAAGAGCTCAAAAATTTTCCAATAAATTTAAATTCATGTGAATATCATGAATAATACATATTATACACGTATTTTTTTCGAAAATGACATAATATGGATTTTTGGGGCCTCAATAGAGTTTGTAAACAAAAAAAATTTTCAAAAATTTTTTTAGTGTCCCATGAAAATCTTTAGTTTTTTGCTTTTCTTGGGTATGCATTCAGAAGAAAAAAGTTTATTATTAAAAAGATTCTAACCACTTGAAGGGTTGTTGGCAATACTTCGATTTGAGTTATCTTTTTAACTTCTAACATGGAGGAAACTTGAAATATTTGGA
This sequence comes from Tetanocera ferruginea, assembly GCA_958299015.1. Lineage (NCBI taxonomy): Eukaryota > Metazoa > Arthropoda > Insecta > Diptera > Sciomyzidae > Tetanocera > Tetanocera ferruginea. The sequence continues at coordinate 34,191,603 of OY282641.1, read as the reverse complement.
AACAAATTAATTCAAAAGAAATGCATAGTAAAAAAGCCTTAATTTGAGGAAAATCGGTTGAATCACTCGCCACTGAAAAAAAACCAAAGAAATTTTCCGTTAAATTGTTATTTTTCGTCCTTTTTTAAAGCCATTTTTTAAACATCGATAACACAAACTATACAGAATTAAGTTTATAGTGAAGTCATGTAATTCATTATAAAAATAATGCCGATTGACTTCCGAAAGTGGAGAAAAAATGTACAATTTCTAATTTTCCATCGTTTTTTCCGAAATCCGTTGCATAAAATTTCTCTAAATTGTTAAATATTATCCGATATTAAGGAATTATGGCTTATAAGGTAAAAATATGTGGGTTTAATTTTTCTTCTGTTCGCCCAACCAGTGACATAATATAGTTATACGCCTTATTCATAATCTTCCATTGGATTTTCAAAATCAGTTTCATGAAAATCCCTCAAAATTGCGCAAATATTAACCGATTTTGGAAAAGTGTAGGAAAGACCTATCGTTAAAAATATATTATTTCGATTTCGTCAGCATTTGCGCATTGGACAAGACTCTTTGTTTTTCATTGCAAGGTGTCAGAAATTTAGCGGTTTTTACTTTCGGAATTGAGCATAATTAGTGCTCACTCAAGGACGAATTTTAAAGCTGGTGCCAGCCAATTGGGTATTTTTACAACAAAGTTATGTATGGATGAAAAATTTTCACTGCACTCAGTAAAAATCTTCTCGGAATAAGATCAAAAAGGCATAATCTTTAGAGAAATATGTTATAGAGTTGGCTCCAGAGAATGCTTTTCTCTAAATGTGGTACTAAAAAATCCCTAAAAATGTTAAAAAGCTTCCATGAAAAAGGGAAATATATAAAAATCTATCGTTTTTAGAGAAAAAGACCTTTTTATTTTTAAAAAAATTTCCTTTTATTGTAGAAAATACTTCGCACAATGTATTGTTTATCAAAATTAAGTAAAAATTTTTCATTTTCCTTAAATTTTTCTCTATAAATTAGAATTTTTTGTGCGAGAAAAATACTTATGATTATTAGAGACATTGAAATATTTTCATTTCGAACATGTGAAGAAATATTTATTTGAAAATGTGAAAATTTATTCTAATCGAATTATCGAAAATAGAGAAAATTTTTTATCGGAGAAAGGTAGGAATTTTTTTCTGAATGTGTGGGGAGAAAAATATTGGATTTTTGCTGACCTTATTGGGACTCGAGTAAAAATGAAAATATTTTAGCTCAAGCCTTATAACCTTCGTACAACTGTCAAACAAGAAAAAAAAAATCCATTAAACGGCCTACAACTAGTGCTTGCAAAATATTTTAACCGAACAGATCCTAAACAACGTTGAAGCTAGTTTATTTTAAAACGACCGCTACCACTGCTGTTCACCTTCTGTACGGATAGAATGACAGTGACCGTTTTAATTAAAAAAAAAAAAATATGGTGCTGGTCATGACTGAAGTTTGAACATGGAACCATTAGTGCAAAAATTGAACGCACTAACCGCTAAAACTCAGCCGCTGTAATTACGTAAAATTGTTTTTATATATAAGTTCTACATTTGATAAAACCCCCCCAAAAAAAATTCCTGGTTGCGCCCCTGTGTGTTTGTTATTAATTTTTTGCACAAAATTGACCGAGAACTGGACCTACATGTTTTATGCCGACTCCGAACGACTCATGTTCTCAAGAAGCTTTACATGGCATTATTTACTCTCTGAGGTTTGCCATTGCCTGCAGAGAGGTGGTGACCGATCAGAAAAATTTTTTATTGAAAAAGCTTTTCGCCACGGCTGGAGCAATAACAATTCCACATAAATCTAATAAAAAATGTGTCTTTTACAGCGGTTTTAAAAAAATTCCTTTCTAAAAATAGCAAAAAATTAAATTTTTGATGGTCAATAAGAGTTATAATGAAACAAAATTTTAACAATTTTTTTATGTCAAAATGTTAGTATGAGTAAGAAATTTAACATTTAAGAAGATTTTGGTATGCGTTCAGTGAAAAATAAAAAGTTACAAGCAAAAAACATGTTTTTTTTACCAAAAAGGACCTTCAGGAGAATCAAAATTGCTTCGGCGGTTTTTCTCCGATTTGAAAAAAAAGTATGTAGAAATCATTTTAATGAGTTCGTCTGACTTTTGAGACCCCGACCGGCGGAGTCTTAATTTCGATCCGGTCTACTGCCTAACTTTCTTGTTCGTAAAAAGGTAACGGTTTTTAAAAAACATTATTTTGAAAAGGAACATTTTTATTTTAAATTTAACTTTAAAAATATTTCTTTTTAACTTAAATTATATTGTTTCAAGCTATATTTCAAAAAAGGACTTTCTTTTAATTTGAACACGATTTCTTTTATTCTTAACACAGTTTTCTCTTAGTCTATGATTTGCTTTATTGAAACTAAATAACAACTTATTTTATAACTTATGTAAAAAAATTTTGTGGATTTTGATAATATATTTGTTTTTCTAAAATGAAATAACTTTCGGTGCGTTTGCAGCTATGTAGTTCTTATGCCACGCAACGAGTGCAACCCTTTCCATTAAAGGGGCATTTCACCACCAGAGCTTCATAGGTTTTAAAGCGAATTTCCTTGCCATCATACGGAATGAACAAACAGCGATTCGATGGATGAATCTTGCCGACAGTCAAACTTTCACCATAATGACAACGACCCACATAAAGTGGTTCTCCTCTTTTAGTTTTTCCAGTACTCACAGCATTCGGAGGTACTCTTCCATTCTCGCACGGAATCCAGGCATAGTTTTGTCCCACAAGCACTTGGTGATCACACCAAACTTTAATTTCAGAGCCACCCCAGGGAACATACACTTTATTTCTTCTTCGTGTTTTTATTATTTTTGCGGTCAGCCAATCTCCCATATAATTTAGTCGTCCAATATAGATTGATGCGTCATCAATATCATAACCTCCAATAAAGGCCAAAGTTGGCCATGTCGGATCGTCATAATATACATTTTCCCAAGTGCTTTCTGCAAAGAAAAGACAATATTAGAATTTAGTACTAAGAATTTATAGAAAGTGAACCAAGGTTTTACCCTTTTAATTTCACTAGCTATATTGCTTAAATTATTCGTTAATAGTAAGATTATTTAGACGAATTATTACTGAAACGAACATAAAGTTCGTTAATGAAAAAATAAAAAAAAAAACAATATTCATAAATATTTAGTAGCTTCTTGAAATAATTTTAGCAGATAGCATCTCACCTCCGTGCATGCTGTTATCCTGATCGGATTCTTCCTTAACCAGAATTTCAAAGTTGTCATTGATGCGAAACTCTTTATCGCCGAAAGTTATGTATAAGCAGTCGTGCGATGGATGAATCTTTCCCACAGCCAAGCTTGTACTATGTTGTCCACGGCCCACATAAAGCGTTTCTCCATTTGCAGTCTTTCCAGTTCCGACAGCATTGGTTGGGATTCTATTGCTATTATATGACACCCATGCAAAATCCTTACCGACAAGCACTTCGTAAGTACGTTTCAAATGTTCCTTACCACCCCAGGGAACAAATGCGCCACCTTTGCTAGGCATTATTTTTGCGGGAAGATTTTCATATCCATGCAAGGCCCGTCCAACATAGATTGGAGTTCCATCAATATCATGACCACCCAAAACGGCAGAATATGGTACAGGTTCGGATGCATTTGACTGTACCCAGTTATGAACTGCAAAGAGAAGAAAATCAAATTTAACGGGTTTTTTGAAAAACTAGTAAGGAATTATCATAGACTGGCCAATGTTAAAGTTCCAACAAGGTTGTTGAAGTGCATTTGAACTTATTTAGGATATATTATTTTTATCACATCACTTTATATAAAATCATTTTTATATACAGAAATTTTTTCATACAATGTTTTCGAATTTGAAATTAAAAATCCTTTAAATCAAAACAGTTTTCTTTATAAACACTTCACAAGCTGTTGATCATGATGGTCGAATTTTGTTTATTTTTTTTAAGAAAAAGTTTTGGTTTAAATTTTTCAAAATAAAACATATGAGTATAGTGAAAATAATCGAAGTAAATTTAATTGAAAAAACTAGTATGCGATTTAAAAAGAAACGATGTTAAGAAAAAAACTATACCGAAAAATTATCGCATGCAACAAAAAAAAAATATAATACCAAAATAATAACAAAAAAAACACGCAAAGTGGGTCATAAACTAGCATCATGTTGCTGAGCCATTAATTGAGGTAGGTCCGTTCAGGGGCGAAACTAGCGGGGGAAAAGAGGGGTAAGCTACCCCCCTAACTTTTTAAGAGTCGGCCAAATTGTTATTTTTTACTGAAATTTGTTTAAAATGTTCACTTTTATTTACAATAACTATGAACGGATCAAAATCAGTCGTAACATTTGTTTCCATAATCGCCATCAGCCATACCAAAAACCAATTTTAGACGGCTATTTCATTTCAAGACATATCCAAAACAATCTTCAGCCAGCCAATTCACCATTCAGTCGTACCTAAAATGATCTTCAGTCTGCAAAATTTGCATTTTGCCGTGCGCAAAACCAACTGCTTTTAATACCAAACCCCACATCAAACCAAACCCATTATATTTTCTTTTTGAGTTGGTTATTTCTTTAGCAATACTAAATTATTTGAGTAGTACTATTCGTTCAGTCTCGTTTAAAGTTATTTATAGCTGCGCTCTTTGAAAAATTCTCTATGAGCAATTCAGTCGGCTAAATTTTTTTAAACGGCTTTTAGTCGTTCCTGGGTCGGTTTGTTTACGACATATAATCGTGCCTCAAACCAAATTCAGTCATTTAATTTTAATATTTTGCTCGGAAATACATATCGTCGGCCTAATTCTAATAAGACGTAATGCAAAATTATCTAATGTTTGGGAGGCAAAAAAAAAAAACTGTTCATTATATGTATTAAATTCATTCTCGTACTATAATGTATTATTTTAAACGTTCTATAGCCATTTTTTTCATACAAATGTTAAGAACTTAATAAAGGCATAGATGTAGCTTTGTTGAATAACCAATATCTTAACCATTAATATCCAATAACCATTATTTTAAAAATTTTGACTTACATACGTCGTATTAAAATTAGGCCGATACATAATTTCTGAATGCATAAATGAATGAATGATAAAAAATATGATTCCTTAATATTATTTATGATATATATAATATTATTTATGAACGAATTCAGACAATTTAAGCAGTTTTTTAGAAGCAATAAAGCCTTTTTATGAAGTCTTTAATCCAATTCTATCTTCAACTTACTTGACCCAAAAGTGAGTTCTAGAATCAATAAAATTGTTACTAAAAAATTGTTTGGTATATTATCTTCAATTGAAAGTGGTTTTAGAAGTATTCTATCATCAATTCGAAGGCTAAGAATCTCTGACGGGTGCAGCTAATGTTTCAGAAAGCAATAAAAAATCCCTTAATCCCTCAAAAGTTACAGTTGCAGGAAATGAGAAATTTGCATTATTATTAATTTAAATATCTAAGAGAAAAAGTGTTACAGAATAAGTTAAGCTCTTTGTATTTTTCGCACATATGCAGAATTAGTGCGATGGCTATAACTATTAATTGATGGCTATAACTACCGTCAAAAAATCATGGCTTGATTTTTGTTGGCACGAACAGTTTATTACATTCACCTTAAATGCACTATAGACTTTGAATGAAAATTAAAATGCAAATTTGAGTTTTTCTCTTTTACAACAAAAATCATACAACCTTACATTTTAAGAAATATTAAATTTTGTGGTCCCTAGTAACGGTAAATTTTTTATAATTTTTTTTAAGCTAAATGATCAGTCTTAAATACAAAAAAGAAATAAATAAAATTTTTTCAAAGAGGGTCGAGATATTTGCTTCCCAATTTAGAACATTCCATTTGAGAGTTTTTTTATCTTTCGTAGCATTTGTGTAAAATACACTCTAAATAACATTATTAAGAAACAATATTAAGAAAATTCATTAATAATACTTTTGGTTAAATTTAATTAAAAGGAAAATTTAAAAAACTTTTAGAAAGAATGAGAAAAATTGAAAAAACCGTTAAAATTCGACCAAGACATTGACATGGAGAGCAGAATTTTTACAAATTTTACAATTGATGAATGCATTAGACTACATTTTTTTTAAGAAAGTTTTTACTATTCATAAAAACTCAAATTCAACCAACTTAAAAGCTCTTTCCTAACCAAATTGCATTTGGATCAAAGAGTCCGTTTTTTCTTTAAAAGTTAATTTCTCTCTTAGAAGGTTGGGAGAAGGAGGTTGAGTTCTTATTTATACTAAAAAAGTGTACGACAAAGTACAATGTTCACATATACTACTATATAAAATTTATCGAACGATTGAGTAATTTTGGTTAATTTAACTATGTTGTATTAAAAAAGTCGGGACTTCAGGGCATTCAGTCGACCAAAATACCATAATACTCTCCCTACCAACATGGTCTCGGCACGCCCCTGGGCCCGTTCTTATATAAACATTTTTATACTTAGATTCCGCAGCGAGTGTGAGTAAGATCTTTCAGCGTTGGAGCTGGTGAGAAGGAAAAGACCAACAACAACTTCGCAAGTAAGTTTATAATACACATAAACATACTTTGAGCGTCAAAAATGAGTAGACACCTGCAGTGTTGCCATCAACAAATTTTCATATCAAAACTTTAGCACTCAGTTTGTCGGATTCTCGTCGGATCTATAAAATGTTAAAAAACCACAACAACGTAGAAATTATCGGTAGCCATTTACAATAAAAAAGAGAATAAAAAGCAATATAGATGTTTTACGGCTGTATTCATAGAAATTTATGAGCCCCTTATAAAACCTTTAAAAGAAAAATATTTAAAACATTTTTCATAAACGTTCTATATTGTCAAACACTTCTTATAAAAGCTACATATGTAAATGTAATCTTCAATAAAACCTTGATATAACATTTTTAAAATTTTTACTCTCATCTGAACACAAATATTGTCAAAAATGCTTATGAAAACATTAAAAAATATTTAAACAAAAATAATAAGTGAATATTTTTCTGGGGCAAAACATCCCAGCAAAAAACATTACTTCTAAAAGAAGGTAAAATCGTAAGTTCCATCCTTTCAACTTTCATACCCAGAGGCATTTTTTTAGCACATGCATGTCATTGGCAGAAATGCTTTCCTTAGTCTTCTTTCGAAGTGCTTCTATTTGATGTATAATTACGTCTTACAGCGCGGTTTGTATGGGGTCATTTTAACAAATTTTTTCAAGACGATGAAACTTTTTGACCAATACTTTAAGGTATACCTACAGCCTTTAATACTCATCGTTCAAACATAATATATATATACTTAAATATCAGATATATCCTGCGCTAAACGAATATTTAGTTTTGGATTTTGTTACTATTATATTTAAGTCACAAAAAAGCAAAATCTAAGAAGAAAAATCTAAATTTTTATACAAGAAAATCAATCATAAGCTGCTTTTGTTGTGCCTGCTGCTTTTTTGGTTGTATTGTTTTTGTTTTGTAAGAACTGATTCACAGCATTTGTACTTGGCTTTAAAAGAGTGCATTGATAACGACTTGGATCATATTTCGTTTTATGCTATTATCCAATAGATGGCGCTGTCTATTCGGCTGACATGTTATATGCCTCCAACAGAGCTAGCGTTGGTTAGTGCGTCTAGTAGAAAGTAACAGAAATAAATATGGGAAATTTTTGCTTTCAATGTAAATTAATTTGGATAATCAACCAACTACTTCCACTACTCATTTGAGTATAGCTCACAAACTATACATCGGACAGAGACGAAAAAGGCACCTATGGAAATGGCATTTGTTTAGCTTTCTTTTCAACTAATTAACTTTTTTAAAGGAACTCAACCACTCAAACTTGAAAAATTTGAAATTTTGCTCGTTTCTTTTTACTAATTTTCAGAAGATAAAAAAAAAATATGTGCAAAATGGACAAAACAATCGGAATCGAAAAGAGACTAAGTAGAAAAGATTACAAACTAAACTGAATTCTAAACTGAAACTGTTTCTTTTTTTTCAATGGAATTTTTTTTTGATGCCTGCAAAGAAACTTTTCTAGTAGATATTTTCTAGGAAAACTTTAAGAAGACATTCCACGATTCAGAAGGCATAAGACAAAATGATTTTAAGAAAAATATTTAATCATAGGCTTGCAGAAGCCATGCCATGGAATCATTCTTGGAAGCTTTTCATAAAGCCTTTTAGAAGTTTATAAGAATGCCTGCTGAAAGCAGCCTTTTTGATAAGGCTGAGGAGAAGCGCATATGGATTTTTAGAATGTCTTGTATAAGCAGTATATCTAAGAATGCATGTCAAGTTTGTATAAAAAATTTTGTTGGGAAAGATAACAAAATTTGTGTGACTGTTTGAATGTCAAAATATTGATAACATTGTAACAAATAAACAAAAAATGATTGAATTTATCAAATTCGCTTACCCGTTTTGACATGGTTCCCACTTCAAATTGAAAGTGTTAAATGGTTTATTGCAACAAAAAAGCTGAGACAACATTGAACAACGAAATTTTTCAATAAATTTTAGCTCTAAGAAGATTTATAACTATTGAACATTTTAAAGCTATTTTTAGATATTTTTACACTCAGAGAAAAATGCTTTTATAATACCATCCAACAACTGAAACTTTCAAATCAACAGCCGGTTGACTGTTGGTCTTAGAACACGAAACCATATAAAAAATTACTTATTGTAATTTTATCACTGTTTTGAAATTTCATGTTTGGCCGAGTGCGCTGATGTGTGCGTCTAGTACAAGGACTGTCCTAGGTTTGAATACCGGCAAGGCCAACAAATATTTTTTTTTATATAAAATATTTTTTTTTTAAATCAAAAATAAAAGTTGCAATTTTTTTTAAGATTGTAAGCAACTTATTTTGAAGGTTATTTTTGACCAATTTAACAATTAACAATTTATGAAACGGAATAAGAATAAGAATTTAATTTATAAAATTAAAATTTTTGATACTTACACAGCTAGGGTTCGAACCCTTGTCCCCCGCATGGTAGTCTAGCACACATCCACTGAGTAATTGGCAACGATAATATAAATATAGCAAAACACATTTAAAAAATATTGCTAAGAGAAGACTGACATTTCAACAAAAACACAAAAAATTATTTCAACAGATGATTTTAACAAAACAAAAATACTTGGAAACATCTATATAATTAATAGGCTAAGGTTTTTTTGTGACTTCAACTTCTCCCAGACCAATGGACCGATTTTATCGATGCAGATGTCATTAAATCAGGTTAAGGCTGTAGATGTGCAAACCAATTTTAAAAATTGTGATTTCGCTTCAGGGGGTTCCCAACCTTTTAAAACAGAAATCAATTTTTTTCCAAAAATCTGCTATTTAATCGATTTGATAAGTTTGAGAAGATCGAATTTGAATTCTTTTCAAAACTAAAAATTTTTAACCAGAAAAGAAGAAAGAGTAGAAAAATTAAAAAAAAAGTTTGCTTTTGTTCAAGCATTCACCAAACTGTCGAAGCCCTTGGGTAAACTAACATAAGCTTTTTGTTAGCTTTACTTGAGGGGACATGGGGACACCTTCAAAAATATTTTTAATTTAGTGTTTTAAAATGCGTATAAGTTCAATAAAAAGTAAGATATAATTTTGAAAAATTACATATATATTTCAGAAAAAAAATTACGCAAAATATTTTTTTATTATTTTTATCTGGAATTCTACTGGAATTTTTCAAAAAATCATTAAAAAAAATCATCGCGGGCGTGATAAAACAAAAACTACTCAACCGATCGTACTGAAATTTGAATATGTTATTTTACATTTGTCTATGCATGGAATGAACTACGGACAGAATAAAAACTTTTTAATAAAAAAAAACCTACTTCAAAATCGGCCATTTTATAGACGGACACCTCCGTGTTGATGGTCTCTATATGTGGACAAAAAATTACGGCAATAGGGCAAGTACTTTAGGAGTAATCGATGTACATACATTCACAAAAAAAAAAAAAAAAACAGAGATACCAACCAACTTGAGAACCTCCTCCTTTTTGAAGTCGGTTAAAAGTCGGTTTGTGGTGACCGTGGCGTGCAGTTTAAGTGTGTGGCTTAGCTCGCTCGGAGCCCGAGTTCGAACCCCAGTCACGGCGAAAAAGTTTTTTCAATAAAAAAATTTTTCTGATCGGTCACCTACTCTCTGCAGACAATGGCAAACCTCAGAGAGTAAATAATGCCATGTAAAGCTTCTTGAGAACAAAAACTTAAGCCGTTCGGAGTCGGCATAAAACATGTAGGTCCAGTTCTCGGTTAATTGTGTGCAAACATTTAATGACACACACAACACAATTGAACATAAGAAGCTCAGTCAAAGTCCTTTCAAGGGCTGAAATGGCCAATTTTTTTTTTTTTTGTTTTGTTTTTGTAAAAGTCGGTTTTATAGTTTTTGAGTTTCTGGCCGATTTTGTCCAAAAAAATGTAAATTTTCTAGTCCATTCCATGGCGGTTTTGATGTTGATAAAAACCCCGTCTTTTTCCGATGTCCCAGTGAGTCGTAATCACGCCCGCCATGGTTTTTTGATGTTTTTGTAAAATAACTCCAGTAGCCATATATGTAAATAAAAAAATTAAAGAAAATTTTTTTTTTGCGTAATTTTTTTTCTAAAAAATATATATTTAATTAGTCAAAATGACATCCTATTTTTTATTCCACTTATCGGCATTTTAAAACATTAAAATAATTTTTATTGAAGGTGTCACGTCCTTTTAAGTATTTTACTTGGTGTACCAAAAAAAAAGTAATCTATCATATATCTTAAAATCATATATCTAATAAATTAAATTTTTTTTAGTGGAGAATTTTATGAAAAATCGGGGAATTTTGAGAACTTCTGCGGGGAAAACCAAAAAATGAGTTGGCAACCCTGTTCAGCAAGTACATTATTTTGCTCTCCAAGTCTCGGTTTATACTTGTGAAGAGTTGACGTAAATTCTTTGCTATTCAATTTTGAACTTCACGCTGATGTCCCTCTCTCGCCCTCTCTCAAGTTGATGTCCGCGGCTCTCATCCACAAATGCAAGAATTGACCGTCAACTCTCGACAAGAATAAACCGGGACTATGACAGAATAATAAGGTAGGCACATATTTTTATGGCTGCTCAAATGTCTTATTTTACACTAACAAAGCTGTGAGTGCTATAAACGTCAAACAATAAAGCCAGCAACAACAACTAGAAAAACTTAAATTCGAACAGCTGACTTTGACATCTAGCTCACTTCCTGTCAAGTAAGCGCCTACCGACCGGGACTAACTTTTGTTTGCTTACGCATAACTCGGTTGTAACTTTAAAATCGCCGCGTTAGCGTTGCATTTCATCATTGATTTATAAAATATGCCGTTAAGCACATTGTTTGTTTTTGTCTTATTTTTCTGCACATCTGTGTAACAGTGCCTTTTGATTGATATAAGTTTCTTTTCCCTTCTGTTCTAATTAATACTTAAAAAAAGGTCCAACAATGTTCGTTGTGCATGTATTAATAAATATAATCTATATAAACATATTCACATACCATCATTGAAAGTAAAACTTGATTGTTCGTTTCCCATTCTTACTATTTGCGAATTCACAAATTATAATAAATTTTGTAATTCGAATAACATTTCTCTTCGAAGCAGTTAGCTCGGTGTCTGTAATGCGACTGATTTGGAATAGAAGAGAACATATGTGTTGGTATACCAACGAAACAAATTCGGAATAAAAAACCTAATAGCCGAAATACTATAGAGCTGCTTTCTCAAATGATAACAAAAATGCAAAATATATTCATTAACCCTCTAATGCACATGTACTTCGAGTATGATAAAAAATATATTTTATATAAAATACTTAAAATATACAACATTGTCTAAACAAATTTTTAAAAAGTTATTGAGCAATAAATTATGTTAGCATTAATAACAAAGTGCTTTAGGTAACAACTAAAATGAATAAAAATATTTTATAAAACTTAAACCAAAATGTATTGGAACTTTTTCATCGTTGTATCTGAGAAGTTACAGTAAGCACTTTGGGCTAAATAAGATCAAACAAAATGACTCAGCCAATACTGAGTGCTAAAAATGAGGCGGAGAGAGAGAGAGTCGATAAGAGAGAGTTGCTCTGAGAAATCAACTTAGCAAAATATATAAGAGTTCAAAAATTAAAAAAGCAAGTACAGCATTCACAAGGCATGTGGCGAGCCCACACACACTTTTATTCACAGCAATGAATGAAGTAGTAAAAATAATTTTATACATATAGCGATATTCCCGTAATCGGCAAATCCAGAAAAAGTAAACCAAAACCTTAATAAATAAAAATGCTTAAAGTTCAATAAAAATACATGGAGCGTTAAGGATATTCTTTGTGTTTTTTAACCGACTTCAAAAAGGAGGAGGTTCTCAAGTTGGTTGGTTTCTCTGTTTTTTTTTTTTTTTTTTTTTTTTGTGTTTTTTTTTTTTTTTTTTTTTGTGAATGTATGTACATCGATTACTCCTAAAGTACTTGCCCGATTGCCGTAATTTTTTGTCAATATATAGAGATTATCAACGCGGAGGTGCCCGTTTATGAAAGGGGGCGGTATTCGGCAAAGGGGCGTGTCTCTATAAGAAAAACACTGTATCTCAGTAAATATTGACACAACGGTAATAAAATTCACAGTTAAATCACTAGGGCAAGCACAAGTATTAAAAATGACGATCACTTAAGTGGGCGTAATTCTAAAAAAGGGTGTGGCAATATTGTAAAAACTCTGTATCTCGAAGAAAATTGACACTAGAGTACTGAAATTAAGTACAGAGGTAGGTACAATTATTGGAAATTACTATAACAAAAGTGGGCGTAATTCGACAAAGGGGTGTGGCAATATAAGATAATTACTGTGTCTCGAATAATATTGATACTAGGGTACAGAAATTTATTGCAAAGGTGAGAATAATTACTACAAATTTTTGTAAAAAAAAAATGGGCGTTAGTCGAGAAGGGGAGTGACAATATTAAAAAAAAAACACAGTATCTCGATTACTATTGACACTACGATACTAAAATTTAGTACAAAGGTAGGTACAAATATAACAAATTACTGTCAGTAATGTGGGCGGTATTCAATAAAGGGCCGTGTCACTGTAAGAAAAACACTGTATTTCAGTAAATATTGACACTAGAGTACTAGAGTTAATAAAATTCACAGAAAAAATGCAAGGGTAGGTAAAAAATAACAGTCAATTAAGTGGGCGTTAGTCGATCATAAGAAGCTCGGTCAAAGTCCTTTCAAGGGCTGAAATGGCCAATTTGTTTTTTTTGTTTTTTTTTTTTTTTTTTAGTCGACAAAGAGGTGTGGCAATATTAGAAAAACTCTGTATCTCGAAGAATATTGACACTAGAGTACTAAAGTTAACTACAGGGGTAGGCATAGTTATAAAACAATTAATTTCAATACAGTGGACCTTGTTTGATAAAGGGGTGTGGCAATATATAAAATACACTGTATCGCGAATAATATTGATACTAGAGTACTGATATTTAGTATAGAGGTAGGCACATTTATAACAAGTTATTGTGAATAAAGTGGGCATCATTCGACAAAGGGGTGTGGCAATATTAGAAAACACTAAATCGAATACTGACACTACTAACTGAAGAAGTACAGACGTAGGCACAATTATTACAAATTACTACCGAAGAATTGGGCGTTATTCGACTAAGGGGTGTGGCAGTGTGTAAAAAACTGTATCATATTGACTTAAGGGTGGTAAAATTCATTGTTAGAATGGGTAGAACTATTGAAAACACTACAACAAAGAGTGTGATATTCTCAACAAAGAGGCGTGTCAATATTATAAACACACTATATTTCAGTCAATATTGACATTGGGGTAGTGATAAAAATACAAGAGTAGGTACTGATAAACATACTGACAAAGACCAGAATAAGAAACGACAGAAAAGCATTTTCCATATTATGAGCATAAATAATTGGTTTTTAATTAATTTATACACTTTTTTAATATATATCATTTTCTCTAAAAAGAAAGAAATAAAAACTTTTTAACAAAAAAAAAAACCTACTTCAAAATCACTAGAAAGTAAAAAATAATTTTAAATTACTTTTACTATTTATTTCTTGGTCAAATTTGTATTTTTATAATAAACTAGCAATACCCGGCGCGCGTTGCTACGCCTTAGGCCACGTGCATAGTAAACGCCGATTCAGACTGCCTGCCTGTGCCCGCAGAGTGTGTGAAAAAGCGAGAGAGATAGATATTTGTATCTCATTTGTTCACACAGATTTCAGCTTGCCTGTCTGTCTGAATCGGCGTTGAAAATGCACGCAGCCTTAGACAAACACATGTACTTCATCTGTGACTTCAGAACCTATTCGATCAAAAATGTAGCTTGTAGGGGAAGGTGCACCCACTTGACCAAAGCTCAGACCAGTTTTCTATTAGATGGACATTACCAAATGGCAACTCCATTCGGAATTTCACTGATCAGCGATTTTTATTTCCAATGCTATTTGCTATTATAAGTTTGGCTTGTATGGGCGGATTCACACCCCGTTTTCCAATGCCCGTGCTATATTTCTTGTCGAAAGACATTTCCAAAAATTAAATTTATACTGAGTTTAAATATTATGAAACATTAAGTACAACAGCTATTTGATATTAAACATTTAAACTATGTTGATGGTGTCACGACCCAATTTCCAATGCTTGCTGAATTTTTCCAGTGAATGGACACGACTAAATGTTATATTCCTTCCGAGTTTCACAAATTTGTGACTTATGTTTCTTAAATTATACTGAAAAGTTTGAATGCCTTAAAAGTGTCACGCCCCTTCTGCAACGGCTTTAAAATTTTACCAGTAAAACAGCACGTGAAAATTGAGGTCAAATACAGAATTTTGGAGCTGTGCAACATGTAATTCTAAAGCTATTCGATATCGATGCCAAACTTCACAGGAGCGCTCTGCAGACTTTGCTAGAGTTTCCCTGAACATTTCATAACAATTGGTTTAGCGGTTTTGAAGTCTACTTGTACATACAATCATTTTAATATACAAAGAAGATGTTAACAGCTTGTTTAAAATATGCTTAACTTACGCATCCTTTAAACACTAAAATATGCGTCAAACATACGTTTTCGATGCGTTTTACATGCGCTGCGTAGCTTATGCCAGGCTGTCTAATATAATGGAAAACCATTCAAAAGTTGAATTATAATATTAAGGTTCAACTAAAACTACTGGAGACCAATGCAAATGCATTATTTATAATGCTATTATAAAAAAACAGAGAAACCAACCAACTTGAGACCCTCCTCCTTTTTGAAATCGGTTAAAAATAAAAAATATGCTCCAATCACAATAACTCTTTTAATGTGCAACATTTATTAACACGCGAAATAAAAAACTTTGAGGCTTCTGTTTGGAACAAACTCGAAAATCCAACTAAATTAAAGAAGTTATATTGGTATTTCTCTACATTTATGGTCATCATTTTGTTACAACTTCATTTCATAGTACCAACCTATTTGATTTTAAAAAAGACGTTGGAAAATAAAAACAAAAATTATTTTCTGATGCGTCCAATATAAACCTATTGAAAAGTTTAAAGGAAATCTATTTTATAAGCAGTGTTGCCAGAAAGTTTTGAGAAAAGAAGCTAGATGGCCTTTAAAAAATGGCTAGAAAAGGCTAGATGGCTTTAAAAAAAAAGCTAAAAAAAGGCTAGATTTGTTAACGCTATTATACCCTAAACATGTAAGGTCAGGGTATATTGACTTTGTGCAAACGTTTGTAACGCATAGAAATAAGCGAGTCCGGTATAGAAAAGTATATATTCCTGATCAGTGTCACCTCTTGAGTCGAGCTAACCATGTCCGTCCGTCCGTCTGTCTATGTGTTATCTGTTAATATAGGTTAAGAAGGAGATGAGATTGGTACACATGTTCACATGAACCCAATCATCTGCACTATTGAATATTTTTAGAATCCGCCCACGGACACGCTTACTTCCCATACAACTAACAAATAAAAATCAAATCGCTGTATAGATGGGCTTCATTAGTAAAACCTATATAGTTCTATAAATACAGGGATTTTAAACAAAAATAGGAAGTTACTTCTATTTGTTTTAGTATTTTAATATATAATTTATTTAAATATAATAGGAGGTCTAGGGTATTTCATAGTCGGACTAGACTTTCTTTACTCGTTTTCTTTTAAGAACAGTTGAATACGGTTTCTTTTCTAGTTTTTTTTTAAATTTCGTTGTACTAAGAATTCTTTCTACCTCAGCGTTGCTTAATGCTAAAATAATAAAACTAAAAATCAAATCTGATAGCTCTTGGAACGGATCTTCATTCAATGAATCTCTAGCTTCTGCCCAGCTAGATTCCTATTCTACTTGTGATTTACAATTTTTTGCCATTATATTTCAATTATAGTTATTTCTTCTGTAGAGTAACTGGAGTTTTCTTTCTCTATAACAGAAAATATTTGGGTTTAACCACTTAAAAAGAATAAAAAGAGCAATAGAAGATTTACACTTTCAAAATTGCAACGTCAGAAAAATTGGATGTCGTAATGCATCTTTAAGCAATATATTAAAAAAGGCTAGAAAAGGCTAGAAAAAAACAAAAAAAGGCTAAAAAAAAGGCTAGAGGCTAGATGGTAATTTTCGAGGCTAGACAACAAAAAAAAAGGCTAGATCTAGCCTCAAAAAGGCTAGACTGGCAACACTGTTTATAAGGTTGTATGCATGAACATAATTTCTGCGCAGATGAACACAAACAATGACATATCAATGCGACATTTCAGATCGTACTGAGATCCTCTGAGAAGCATTTGAGCATATGCAATGGAATATTTGTATACTGAAATAACTACAACAATAAAAAATTTCATCCCCCATTTCATGGTAAGATTTTAATATATTTATATTTCTCTCTGAGCAAGAAGTTGACTGCAAATAAAGTAGCTAGTGTTGCCATAAAAACAAATTTTAAATCTGAACTATAGTATAAAGCTTTGAATCCGTCGAGATTGTGTTATTGTCGATGAATAACATTTGCAATAAATAACAAAATAATAATTTGGTTATATATCAGGCATAAGAGGAAAAAGATTTCTTGACTGTAAATATGTATAAACAATTCAAGTCTGAAAACCATAACAAATACGATGTCAGATTGTTGGCAACACTGCTCAACAGACCAAACTGAGAGCAACTCCCGACCAGGGTTGCCACCGAAAAAAATATTTTGCAACCAACCACATTCAAAAAAACTACCAAAATGGATACAAAACTACCAAATCAATATAAGCTTTAAAACTCATTTAGGAATACTGTAAAAATGTTGTTATGCTTACATTTATATAAACTTTCTATTGTATATTAAACAAGTAAATTAAAAGTCACATTTTTTATTATAATTCCATTTTAAAAAGTAAAATCAAATCTCAAAATTTTCCCAATACGGGCATTCCACGCCCAATACAAGTCATGATTGCTTCATGTTCTTCGATTGGCTTGAAATTTTGTCTAAGGGTACTTTTTCCACTTATAAGAATGTAAGTTATTTGTTTTTTTTCGCCATTTTTTCGAAAGTTATGGAGATACCAATTTTTAATAAAAGTAAAAATCTTGAAAATAGATTCATTTCCCATAAATCATATCTCTATCATTTGTTATCCTATTTTGTAAATGAAGTATCTTTAGAAAGATATTAAAAAGCGATTTAAGAAAATAAATATTTTTGGTATTTTTATGCTATAGTTGAAAACTTTTTGAAAAACATTTAACGTGCTCATATCCCAAAAAGTGAACCTTTTGTTTGTTTTGTAATTTTTAAAGCAGAATATGTAAACTTTTTACCAACAAAAAATTACGTCAAATGATAAGTTTTTTCACAATCTCAATTTTTTCTGATATCCACTTCACTTTATCGTTCATAACTTCTATACCGTTTGAGATATTTACCCAAAATCTTCAACAAAAATGTTTGCCTTATTAGGGCCAATAAAAATTTATGTATATATAATGACCTCACACGTGACCTTGGCCCATAAATTTTTAAAGTTACAATATATATCAATTCAACAGCATGAAATAATAATAACCTTTTTTAATAACATATTAAAGTTTATATAAATTGAAAATTATCTGACCACACTAAAACATAAAACAAAATAACACCAAAATATTCTTTGGTGAAAAATACATAAAAAAGATTAAACGAAAAATATTTTTCAATACTTTTTGTATATTCCTAAGTTAACCATTCTTAAGAAATGCTTCTATCACGCCTTTTTTTTATTTTCATTTATTTTCTTTGAGTTTTATTTAGCTAAAAATTTTTATTTACTACAAAATTGAAAAATCTACCAAAATCTTCCAAATTGAAAAAAAAATCTACCAAATAACCATAAGCTGATTTGAAGAAAAAAAACTACCAAATTTGGTTGAATTTAACCAAAGCGGCAACGCTGCTCCCGACACAACATGGCAGCCGTGCTGAGTTACTCTCACAGCCAGAGCTTAAGCATTGGTTTTCTGCTGCTTGTTGTGCTGCTTGTACAGCATTAGCATGAATTAAAAGACATGAATTCTTAAATAATTAAAGAAAAAGTTTTGTAAAAAACGTAGTACCCTATTTTAATTTCGCTTATCATAGCAATTGAATAGTGAAAAAATTATAAAAATCGGTTCAGCGGTTATTGAGAACACGTCGCCGCAAATCCGTGAGTCTCCTTTTATATAATAGTATAGATATAGATATATTTATTTTTTTATGATAATAAGAGCTTCGAAGTCGGTGCTAATATAATCAGATTTTTTGTGCAGCTGCAACACACATATAGCATTTTAATTCAGATTTAAGAAAAATTAAGATTACAAATTAATACAGCGTCACCCAAGCAGGATATTTACAAATAAAAAAGTCTTAAATAGAGTAGGGATGGCGAAAAAATTATGATTTTACGTCAATGATTAGCGCTGACTAGAAGCTTTTATTATCATAAAAAATAAATATATTTATTATAAAAATACAAATTTGACCAAGAAATAAATAGTAAAAGTAATTTAAAATTATTTTTTACTTTCTAGTGATTTTGAAGTAGGTTTTTTTTTTTGTTAAAAAGTTTTTATATTGAATGTATTTTGTATCTGTAGCAAGTTAAAAAAATTGTAGGTTTTTTATTTTTTGTAATTTGATATTTCGCGATTTAAATATCAAAGTACCGTAACATAATATTCCCAATTGAAACATTTCATATTAAAAAGTGAATATTAAAATTTTTAAAAAAACTTATTTTCTATCGAAAAATTTAATTTAAAAAAGTGATTCAAGAATAAAACGTGAGTGACAATTTTTATTGATTAGTTGGATTATCTTGGAAAATTATTGGCTGGCATAATTTATGTCTCGGATTTACTTTTAATATAAGATAAGTTAATTTTGCATTTTTTTAAATCAAGATGACGCAATTATTTTTCATTAAAAAAGCTTTTGAAGAAGTGAAACGTGAGTGACATTTTATTTTTTTTTTTTTGTTTATTTTTGTATTAGAAATGAAAGAAGATGACGAAAACATCAAGAAAAAATGAAAGAACGTATGAAAAAAAAAGATAGAGAAAAATTATATTTAAATCCGAATTCATATAAGAAATAAAATTTAGCAAAGATTAAAAAGATCTAATTAAATCATTACTTTAATTCGTTGGCCTTATAGTCATATAGTCAAATTTGGCGCGGTTTTTGGCTTTTAATAAGCGTAAGGATTAGAATCGGAATAAATTTTGGTAAAATGATATATTGCTGAAATAGTTTTTGTGTTGTTTTTATATTATGAATTATTTTTTTTTAACTATATTATGCTTTAAATAATACTTTCCATACAAATTTTTTTTCCTTTTTTGTATAAAAATGTCCTTAATATTAAGAAAATTTTTTTTTTTATAAAATATGCTTAATAAAGTTCACCAGATTAACCACGATGCAAAAAAAAAGAAAATTAAAATTTATTTGAAACGTGAGTGACATCGAAGTGAAACGTGAGTGACAAAATCAGTATATGAAAAAATCTTAAAATTCTGAGAGAAAGCTAAATTTTTTCCTGCAGTTTAAATTTCTACTCAATTTCGTTACGGAAAATTACTTCATTCCTCATATTAACTCAAACAATTCGCAGATTTTAAGCAATTTTTTAGAAGAACTCGAAAAATGAAAATCGTGCGAAAACGTGAGTGACACACCATGTAAAGAGAGTTTTTTTCGAAATGTGTAAATATATATAAAACTTTTTGCATGAACTTATAAAAGTGAGCCTAAGACTTATTGTACGCATATAATTTTATGTAAAAAGCTTTTATTTTTGATGGAGAAAAACTTATGTTTACTGCTATGACTGAAACGTGAGTGACACTGGATTTGCCGTAATGTGTTTACTCAGTGTGAATATAAGCTACAAATGATTGAGATATCAGACCATTATCTATTATTAATATGAATCTCTTATTTATATTATAAGAATTAAACATAGTTTTTCCCAACAACTGTTAGAAAATTTATGTTTAATGAAATTGGGTTTTCAGATTAGGTTTTTGTTTGATCGAAGAATATGTCGAGAATCTCTCCAGCTGATTGTTGTAACAAAGTGTGCCGCCCGGTTGCCACAACCATCAGAAATTCATTTTTTTTGAGATCTGTCGGTATAAATGCTTAGTCAAATTTAAATAAGTTAATAAGAAAATATTATTTTGACACCAGCGAGAATAATTAAACAAACATTTTTTCAATTAAGTTACAAAACATTGTTTTTTTATTGTGACATTGAAAAGTTTGAGTTTTAAATGTTTGAAAATATGATAATACATAATTTAATTTCATATTTTTTTTGTTTTTTAATTCAGTTTATATGCAATTTTTATTTTAACTATTAATTTAAATTTTAACTATTTATTGAAATTTCATTAAAAGTTTATTAATGAATTTACAATTTTTATTTCAATATAAAAATTAAATTTTACGTTAATGCTTAAAATAACAAAAAGATATCACAGTATAGAATTTTATATGAAAATTGTAAATATCAAAAGACTAAATATGAATTAAGAGACTTTCATTTACATATAATACTATATTGATTATCTATAATATATTATATTGATTATCTATTATTAAATTAAACAGTAAAATATTTCTTAGCCAATATGCAGCTTAAGATTAATTCCATTACAATCTATTACAAATTATAAGAATTTCTTAAAAACAGCATTCTCCTTGAGGTCTCCTATGGGTCTTGGCGTACAGATATAAGACTTCTCTCTGACCTCTTTAAGCTGTTAAAGTGACTGAAGTAAGATCTTGTTCCATTTTCTGCTGATTCTGAGACTTCTGGTGGCATGAAAATTAAAAGAAAAATTTCATAAGTGGTTGTCATGATAAAACTAGAACTATACTCTAAAACTTTTCAACAAAAATATGACTAAAATAAGTTCATATAATATCATAAAAAATTCATAGAAACCTAGAAACATTCAAACTAGTACAAACGGTTTTCTTACTTAACTTGAAATCACAGAAGAGAAATAACCGAATGAAACAAATGTTCTATGTTCAACCCATCCCATCCAACTAGATCCATAAAGTTCCATTAAAAATTGGCTGTGATAGTTAGTAAACATTTCGGATATGGGAAATCGAAGTGCATCATTTAGTTTGTGGTACACCTACATACACAACTTTTTGTGAAAAATTTGGCCTGAAAGGAAAGCTTTTCAAGATCAATTCTCTATTTTATGGTTTTTTTATTTGTATCTGGTTGTTTTTGTCATGTTTTTTTGAAGTTTAGAATTTCTGAGGTTTTAAGGTTTGTGAACATACAAAAATTTATCTTTGGCATTTAAGGTGTTTATGATGTCAGTAATGGATTCCCATATAATTTGTTCTTGATCGGCTCTTTTTTTAGAATTTCTACCAAAAAGAACCAAGTTTTAATTTTTTTGGCAATTAAAAGGTCCCAAAAAGTTGTGCAGCATATCAGAAACGAAATTTTTATGAAAATATAAGATATATAATAGAAAGTATTGAGCACGCAGATTTTCGACCAAGCATTACATAGATTTAAGACTAGTTCTATAAAAAATTCTAGTGAAACCTATTAGTATTTAAATGATAGATTTTTTCTTAAAAGTTTTTTTACGCAACAAGTTACAAAAATAATAATTCCATGGAATCTATTAGTCAAGAATGTATAGATACCAGCAGTTTAAATAATTAACCTACATAGTTCCATAGCATATCTCAGTGGAATAAATGTGCCATACTTTTGTCTAAGACTTCCCCAGAAACCATAAAAGTTTCACTAAATCTCCTAGAAGCTAAATTCTTCGCTATTTCTTTCCTGTTTTCAGTCTAACTCTTCATTGCCATCTATCGACAATCGAAGCATTTATCCCCAAACTCTTACTACTACCCAGTAAAACTTCTCATTCAAAGACAATTGTGATTCTCTTTAGCTTTATCGACAAGTGCTTTCATGAAGCATTCTCATGAACTTCTAAAATGCTATTTGAATAGCTCGCAAGAATGCTCCCATGACATGGTTTATGCAAGACAATGGTAAAATATGTTCTTAGAAGCATTTTGTCTTATGTCTTCTAAATTATGGAATGCCTCCTTAAAACTTTCCTGGAAAATACTTACTAGAATCCTTTCATTGAAGGCCTCACAGAAATGTTCTATTGAAAATTCTAGAAGCACTTCTGGAGAAGACGAAGGAAAGCATTCCTCCCAATGACATGCATATGTTAAAAGAATGTCTTCTGGGTAGGAATGTAAAAGGGATGAAACTCATGACTTAACATTCTTTTGGAAGCACTTTTTTTGCTGGGTTATGAGCTTGGTTATGAACTTCGAATAATTTATGTTAAATAATTTATGATGTAAATGAAAAATGTTGTAGATTATTGTACTTACCTTCATTCAATCTAGCGGGTCATTCAGTATTCTCGGTGAATTTGGTTAAAATTGTTGTAGATTTTGTTTTTGGAAGAAAATATTTATTAGTTTTATAAAAAATCATAGAAGCTACATTCATTTTTTTAAGGCTTTTTCTAATGTTTTTTCAAATTTTCTTTTCTAGTAAAAGTAAACTTTTGAGTAGAATTCTTAAATTAAATTATTTTTTATATATAAAAAGGTATGTGGAAAAAAATTTCATCTACAAATTTTATATAAAATTTTGTATTTTTTTTTTGTCAAGGTGAATGAATTCAGTACATGCCATTCCATATTTGTTTTTTTTGCAAGAATTGATAATATCTACATAATATGTTTCAAATTTGGTGACTAATTTCTAGTTACTAAATTTTGCTATTCTCGAAAAAGGTCAAAAACATGCTTGTGGAGAAAAGTAATTAGTATATAAGGATAAGTTTTTAGCAGAGTTTACTAAAATTACACATTAGATTAAAATAGATTTCAAGACAATAAAAAAGTACATTTGTAAGTAGTAAAGTAGAGAGATAAGTAGTAAAGTTTATAGCGAGCAAAAGAAGTGAAATTTTATTTTTTTTTTACATGACAAAAATTTTTTATAAATTTTATTTTGCCAGCTTCATACATACTTGAAATTAAGAAAATCCAGTTGAAGCTGCTTGTGTTTTTTTGTAATTTGTGGTTTGTCGAAATTTGCTAATTGTTATTGTTTTCTAAAAATGTACACATAAGTTAGAAATTTCAACGTCGTTTGACAAACTGCGCTGGATCAGAATTTTCTGTTAGTTTTTTTCCTTAATTTTAAGAAAATCTAATACTTTGAATATAATTTAAGCGCAGCAACATAGGTTTTTGAATTTTTTTGAAGAAAAATTATTTTCGCTATAAAAATGTTTTAATCGAATTTTTTAATTTAGTTTTATACTAAAAATTACTTATGGAATATTGATTTTTGTTATGATAAAATATTACAAATATAAAATAGCAAATAAATATAATAATGTATGAATAAAGATAATACATTTATTTAACTAACAATATCAATGAAAAAATAATATAAAATTGTATATCAACTCGTAGACGAGATTAAAATAAATTAAACTGTTAGTTTATTTAAAATATTGCGGAACATCCATTATTACAGCTGAACTTCTGGGAATGGCTTTTGATGTTGCATCTTTCTTCATCGCTCTTGGTTTAATTTGAATCTTCATAATCCAAGTATGCCTATCTTAGTAGCATATCCTCCGTATATCCGTGTCTTCAAGTACTGAAACAGTTCTCTTCAAATTATGTTTTCGGGTTTTTTTTCCATATTTCTTTTCAACATTTTTGTATTATTTCTTGTTTTACTATTTTAGTGATCATTACTTAACCCTGTGTTCACGGAGATGTCAACATTTTAAAAATATTTGTATAAAAATTTTAACTTTAGATAAAATCTGTTATATTAATAATGGATTTAATTAATTATAATAAAATTTTAACTTTTTTAAATCTTTTATTAATGTTTTTAGAAGTATTTGAATAATTTTACCGTTATAAAATGAATAACAATTCGTAGAAATACGCTTGATTTTTCTATGTAACACTAGAGAAATATAGAAAACTAGTAAGGTATATCTTCGACTTGGCCGAAGTTAAAATACCCCCACGGCCGATTCTTATGGGTAGAAGAATCTTAAATTGGAGAGCTTTTTGTAAGAGATTTTGAAAGATTTTATTATTTTTATGTGTCTAAAATACATACATATCAAATTGTTTTCTTGCAGCTTAAATATAAGCCTTTTTATAAAGTTTTAAATTTTGAGGTTGTATGGGAGGTGGGCGTCTTAGATTGTGTATGACGCCCATTTTTCTAACATACCTCAGTTTTTACATAGAATACACAAATACCGAGTTTCTGTCTTGTAACTTTAATATTAGCCTCTTTATAGATTTTTAAATTTTGGGGTTGTATGGGAGGTGGGCGTGTTAATGGGTGGATGACGCCCAATTTTATAACACACCTCAGTTTTGACATTAAATACACAAATACCGAGTTTCCATCTTGTAACTTTAATATTAGCCTCTTTATAGATTTTTCAATTTTGGGGTTGTATGGGAGGTGGGCGTGTTAATAGGTGGATGACGCTCAGTTTTCTAACACACCTTAGTTTTGACATTGAATACACAAATACCGAGTTTCCGTCTTTTAACTTTAATATTAGCCTCTTTATAGATTTTTCAATTTTGGGGTTGTATGGGAAGTGGGCGTGTTAGTAGGTGGATGACGCCCATTTTTCTAACACATCTCAGTTTTGACATAGAACACACATGTGCCAAATTTCAGTATTGTAGCTTTAATATTAGCTTCTTTGTAGAGTTTTCAATTTTGGGGTTGTATGGGAGGTAGGCGTGGTTTTCATCCGATTTAGCCCATTCTCGAACTTGACCTTAGTTTTTTTAAAAAAAGCTTAAATATCGAATTTCATTATGATAGCTTCAAAATTACGGCTGTTATCGTGTCGACAGACAGACGGACAGACGGACAGACGGACAGACGGACAGACGGACAGACAGACGGACATGGCTAAATCAACTCAGGTGGTGATGCTGAGCAAGAATATATATACTTTTCCATACCTACCACGCCTCCTTCTGGGTGTTACACACATCGTGACAAAATTAATATACCCCTTACGCAGTACGCGTGGGGGTATAAAAATATTAAATGTATGGTTCCACTGCGAAACCACTAGAAAGCAAAGGGTTAAATATCTGTCTCATATAAGAAAATGAAAAACGAGCTCAGTTTTTATAACTTTATAATTTTTTTTAGTATCTACTTTGAGAAAATTGTTTTAGTAACTGAAGGTACCAAACATTTTTTTTTTGTTGAGAAAGGCACAGAAAAGATGGCGCAACAACTTTTTCCTACAAAAAACCTGTTATTTTGGACCCATTTTTTGGTTCTCATAACTTTGAAATTGGTAGGCTCGTCGATTTTTTTTTCAAAGAGAACACCAGAAAATGTGAAAATAAAAAAGTGTGTTTTAAAGTTTGCCACTTTTTATGCCCACAAGTAGGTTATCAAATTTTATTTCAAAAAAGTCTTTCGGCAAGTATTCACCCTTATTCTTGAACTCGCGCTAGCTCTCAAAACAGCGTCAAAGTAAATATTTTTAATTCCAAAAAATGTAAATTTCGATGCCGAACGTACTGTTACTATATCTGTGGTACCAAGGCATTAGAGCATATCTACATTTTGTACTTTTTCTTGAGAACATTTTAAAGATTTCAAGCGATATATATGTGCGAAGGTAAGTGAAAATTTAAATTTAAAAAAACTCTCTGAAATTAATCTACCGATCATCACCAAAACTGAACGCAATTCAACATAAATTCGGTTACGTAGAATACGATGGTACAAATAACTTACTTAAAGCATATTTCGAGATATGCTGTTATGCCTTGAGGCCACAGATATGTTGAACTGTTAAAAAAGCATCAGTTATTGGATTTTCATAGCTTTAATCACAGTTCAACATTTAGTTTGAAAAAAAAAACTGATTCCAACTCAGGTACCCTGGAGTTTTTAGTATCGGTGATTCTTATGCCAAGATTGCTTATTCTCTGTCACGTCAGTTGCAAGGTCTTTTGAATGTCAACCTAAGAAAAGGTGGGTGAAATGCAATGAAAAAATTCGTACAAAATCACACAAAAAATGTTCACTTCAACATGACAGGGTTAAACGGACCTTGAATTCAAATTCAGACACCTAAAACATATAAAGTAAGCATGGTCTGATTCTCATGCCAGAAAATTTCTTTTAGTGTGGCTTTTGGAAAGTTCTTTTAGCTATAATTTGATTTCGTTTGGTTTGAAATTGACAAAACAATGAGAACGTTTTCACAGAAAGTAAAAAACATTCTTCAATTATTCTCTCATATTCAATAATTATTTCAATTTTTCAGAGATAAAAGAGAAAAAGAATACGATAACTAAGAGGGGACATGAAATTGGCCGTTGTTTTTAATCGTATCGTTTGTAGTTTTGTAAATATTCTTAAGATTCTAAGAAAAAAAAATTCATGGAAAAATTCCTACGGTTTCAAAAGTTACAGCCGGATTAGTGAGAGCGCATTTTTAATTTTAACTTTCTTTTTTTTCTTTGTTCACAAATTTTGAACGCGTTTATCTCGAAACCATGTTTTTCGTACTGGTTTCGGCACTAGCGGTTTCATTTTTAAACGAAATTTTTTTATTTTTTTTATTTCTTAAACTTCAGTCACTATCGTATGACACGAGCTTTTTTTTAGTTTTTTTTCGATTTTTTATGAATTTTTAAAGTAAATTTTTTTTTCGTAAAAACACACTTTCAAATTTGAAATATCACCAAAAATTGAAAAAAAAACGCTTTTGTCATACGATAACTAATTTTGTTAAGATTTAAAAAGTCATTTTTTTCCAGATCGGAAAATTTTTGCGACTCCCAGCGCTGCAACCACGAGGCCCCGTTTTTTTCTCTGCCACCAGTTTGAGCTCTATAAAACCATGTTGGAGTGAAAAATATATTTTTTTGATTATTTTTTCATGTAATTTGTTTGTTTTTTGGATAAAGGTTTGCTTTCGACTGAGTTATGAACTTTAATATCAGGTCTGTTTTCTCTGTCGCTAATGTTATGTCCCACCTTAATTCTATATAAATTTGAAGCGCAGATTTCAGAAATGGTGTTGGTTTTTGTCAAAAATAGAAGCTCGATTTTGTTGTTGCTTTCAGGTCTGAAGTGAGGTGGTAGGTGGAAGAAAAAAAACGGGAATTATATTGCATTTTAAGCTATCTTAGCTAATCTAGCTTGAAAAATAGAGGCCTGAGTTTTTAGGTTTTTCAGGGTCTGAAATTAGCTAAGTTTACAAGAAGCCTGAATTGTATTTTAATTTCAGCCCTAAAATCACAAATTAGTTGCAGTCTGAGTTACACAGGCATTACTGAGTTTTTTGCTGGGTAGTTTCTTAGTGTTTGGAACTTAACTATTGTGTTCTATCATTACCAATATTTAATCGATACTTGATTAATAAAGATTTATAAAAACTAAATGAAAAATTCGGTTGGACAATAGAACAGAACAACTGTTTTATTTGTCAAAATTAAGTTGAGAAAATTTTACAAAAAGTGGTTATGCAATTTTATTAAAATTTAAAATTAAAATTGTTATAACCAATACTTATATACTTTTATATTCTAAAAATGGGAGGATGAGTTAAGCATCTCTATCAAGCTCAGCTTAAAGTGAGTTCAGCTTTGCAATTATGTGGAGCTTTGATTCGTAAATTTGCTAGAACGTGCTTTCCTGTTGAAGAATTTGCTATGGAAAGGAAAGGAAAGCACTCCTAAATGGTATTCAATACGATTCACCGCTTTTAAGTTCCTGAAAATCGCTATAAATGCCTGCTGCTAGCCAAAAAGTAATGTTCGGAAAGGCAAAAGCCAGAATATTAAAGCTGATATGAGTATTGATGTGAGTGCCAGGACTATTCACCTAACATTATTTGTATCAAAATTCTATGCCCGAGCTCCGAGTAAGATTCCACTACTTAAAAATATACACAACGAAAAGAGTAGATAGAAGGCATGAATAAAAAACAGTTTCTACGTCGTCCACCAGTTGAAGCTTACAATCCAAAATACACTATGTCAACTGTTAAAAACAGCGGTGGCAGCCTTATGAAATACGGCTGCTACTCATTCTATGGAGTAAGTTAAATTTTCGTAATTGTGAGCAAAAATGCGTTGACATCCTGGAAAACACTACGCTTCAATTGGCCCAGGAAAATATGCCTATAATTTGGAGATTAAAACAGTACAAAGATTCGAAACATTATGTGGCAGGTTATGCCAAAAAGTGGTTTAAGGATACAAAAACTGAATGTGTTATCATGGCCTTTTCAGTATTTATTCGGACCTTAATTCCATCGAGAACATCTGAAATCACCCAAAATTAGAAATTGACAAAAGAAATCCATTGAATAGAAGGGATTTCTGTTGAAATGTCCCAGAACTCAGTTCACCCACGTTCAGTTCACCCATGTCAAAAACAATAAATGTAGGGAATGAGGAGGGAATGCTGTCCGCAATCTACCAACCTTATTTGTATACTAAGATAAGTCAAGGAGTCAATACTATAAAGAACTATTTGCTTGTATATCTTCAGAGAATTCATCTAGAAAATTTTATTTTCAAGCAATAATACTATATTTTACACGAAATATGCTGAGTAATGCATTTTTTAAAAAATTATGTTTTCTAAGAATTTCTGTTACTATTTCTATTGCTAAAATATAATAGAGGCTGTTTGAAGAACCACAAATCAGGGAATCCATAAAATATGCGATATTGAAATCGATATTTACAATAAAGATCCAAGCATCAGTCAGGAACATGATTACAGTTATTTTGGTATCAGCCATAGACAGTTGGTTGATGAGTTTTTATTGTCATACAACAAAGTCAGTTTTGTTAAGGCTGGCATAATATTGCTTAAGAAGAATTTTCGGAATCAAAACTAGAATTTTTTTCTGAAAATTTGCTCATCATCGACCTTCTGTTCAAGTAATTGGAAAGATAGTGAAGAAATTTGTAGAAACTGAAATCGTCACGGACGTGCAAAGTTCTGTAAATCATCGTAATGTACATAATGAAAAAATGTGGGTATAGATCAAAGTTGCGACGTTCTTAGCAATTGGGTCTATCTAATGGCTCATTTTACCAATGTGGTAAGTAGATTGCAACTTAGTCCGTGTTTAATCCAACTCACTTTTCATAATGCAAGAGATTTGTCCAATGCCTGATGGAGCAAAGAATGCGAGCGATGATTTTTCAAACAAAATTTTCTCTAGCGATGATATCCACTTTTCACTCGGTGATTAAGTAAGCAAACCAAATTGTTTCATTTGGGGCTTTGAATGGTCTTAAATAATTAAAGAAGACCGTTACGTTAAAAAAATATTTGGCAATTTTTCAGCTCTTTGTATGACTTTGACCGAGCTGCTTATGAAAAAATTATGTTAGTAAAAACTTTTTGTCAGATTTAAGTACTAAACTTGGGCCGCCGAGGTTCGATGGCTCGCACGCCACATGCTCATATATATGGCCATAGCAGCTACAAAAAACCGATATACCCGCAAAAAAATCACTGAACAATGTGCATTATGGGCTGCAGCGTCATCGGATGGCATAAAGGAATTCCAATAAGAGGTGTTATTTTGAATAGCCCGCTATTTCGGTAGCTGTCACTTTTGAAGCTGTTATTATTTGACAATTAAAAATTACGTCATTACTAAAAATGGAACGATACACGCTTCAACAACGTATTGAAATCATAAAAATTCACTGCAAAAATGGTGAAAATTTTGCAGTCACAGTTCGCAAATCTAAAGCATTTTTTGGTCGTCGTGAAGCACCTTATCAGACAACAATACAGAAATGAATGGAAAAATTCGAACTGTTGGGACAAGTAAGTGATGTGAAGAATTAAACCCGTGCACGTCGCTCAAGAACAACTGGTTTGTTCATTCCTCGTCGTTTTTTGGAATTGGGCATTCCACACACGTCATTATACCGTATTTTGCATAAAGATTTGGGTGTAAAGGCTTATAAAGTTCAGTTAACACAAGAACTCAAGCCGGCCGATCATCAACAATGTCGTATCTTTGCTGATTGGGTCCTTGAAATGCATGAAAATGATCCGGAATTCCATCTAGAAATCATCTTGACTGATGAGGCCCATTTCTACCTCGGTGGCTACGTCAACAAGCAAAATTATCGCACTTGGGGCTCGGAAAACTCAAGAGTTATTGTTGAGAAGCCTCTCCATCCTCAACGTGTGGCTGTTTGGTGCGGTTAATGGTCCGGCGGTGTCATTGGACCTTACTTTTTCGAAAATGTGGTTGAATCAACAGTAACGGTGAATGGATTGTGCTATCGAGAGATGATTGATGATTTTTTTATGGCCGCAGTTTGATCTGGAATGGTATTGATCTGGACAACGTTTACTTTCAACAAGACGGCGCTACGTGCCACACAAGTAACGAAACCATTGATCTTTTACGGGAATAGTTCTGGATTGTGTTATCTCTCAAAGAGATGATCACAATTGGCCACCAAGATCTTGTGATTTAAATAAGTGATAAGGTCTATCGAGGACTAGGCCAGCCACTTTGCGATTTTGTTATGGAAAATTTCATGAAAAGTATATGGTGCTGTAAGCGTCGTCATGGTGGCCATTTGGCTGATGTTGTTTTTCATTATAAACGGCATACCTTCCTCTTTATTATAAAATAAACATACGATGATTTATCTCAAAAAAGTTAATTTTTCTTTGAATATCAAAATAACACCTCTTATTGGAATATGTATTTTCGAAAACACTAATGGTTATGGAATTAATGCTGGTTGCTAAGGTCATATAATGACAACATTTTTTGGTGTGCGATTCACCATTTTGATTTGGACAATATTTGGTTAACAAAAGACGACGCAAAAGTCACACAAAAAACAAACAAAAACAAATTGGCAATTTCAGCCCTTGTAAGGACTTTGACCGAGCTTCTTATGATCAATTGTGTTGTGTGTGTTATTAAATGTTTGCACACAATTGACCGAGAACTGGACCTACATGTTTAATGCCGACTCCGAACGGCTCATGTTCTCAAGAAGCTTTACATGGTATTATTTACTCTCTGAGGTTTGCCATTGTCTGCAGACCGATCAGAAAATTTTTTATTGAAAAAAACTTTTCGCCGCGGCTGGGGATCGAACCAGGGCTCCGAGCATGCTAAGCCACACACTTAACCTGCATGCCACGGTCACCACAAAAGTCACACAACACGACTAATTTGGGCATTATTGCGTAAAATGAATCCAGGACATTTCATAGACGTCAATTTTGCGCTATTATCAAAACTAAATGTCTGCCCGGAACTTTAGTAGTAAAATTATTTTGGAATATATATAGAAGAAAAAAGTTTCTACAAATATAAAATATGAATATATCTTACATACAAAAATGAAGCTTATCAGATGGCTTACTTTGTAGGCTATGCTTGATAGATATTTTAGAGCTTTCAAAAATTTATGAAGAAGCAGCGTGTTATACAAATATTCAGAGAATCCTTTTCAAAATCTAGTTCAATTAAGCCAAAATGAAAATTTATCTTAAAGCTTTAAACATTTTGCACTAAAAAATAAAACTATTGCAGTTCAAACCCAACTTCTATAAGACAGTATTATTTTTCTAAAAAACCAAATCCAACTTATTATACTCTTTAGAAGTCCAAATACCAATGTTAAGAATTTTTGAACTCAAAGTGTTAAAAGTTGAATTTTAATAATAAAATGTTGCAACTGATTTGCCAAAGTTGTATTTGAACTGTTAAAAGTTGAATTTGAAATTAAATATTTGAGCATGTCGTAGGTGAAGAACAGAGAACTAGTGAAGTTTGTACAGCAAATTGTCGATAACGTTTTCGTTATAAGCAACAATTAAGGTATTCACGATGTTTACGATGTTGTAGAATTCAGATGATAAGTGGTTTTACTTTATATAAAATAGTGGTCTAGAAAAAATTTATAACAGAGCTAAATATAAAATTAATTTTGAAAAAGAGGTCATCTTTTGTAAAAAGGATTTGCTCAATGTCAAATAATGTAAAGTTAAAAAATTTACTTAAATTGTCTTTGGCTAAAATTTATAATTTCGAACATTTGAAAAATTGTATTTTAATTTG
This sequence comes from Tetanocera ferruginea, assembly GCA_958299015.1. Lineage (NCBI taxonomy): Eukaryota > Metazoa > Arthropoda > Insecta > Diptera > Sciomyzidae > Tetanocera > Tetanocera ferruginea. The sequence goes on along the minus strand of OY282641.1, from coordinate 34,158,750 downwards.
GAAATAATAACTGTTGATTAGAGTAAAAGAATTTTGGTCATCTTTATTTTTAAAAATATTTCGAAAACTTTATTTTTTTTTTTTTTTTTTGTTTTTAATTCTTGCTTGTTCTTGGTTTTTTATTTTATTTTTTCACTGTTTGTTTTGCTTTTTCTATGTTGTTTACATGCATGAATTTCAACTTATTTATTAATGAATTATTCGCCATTATTAATTTCAAAATTTTTTACTAGGTTTTAATATCGTCTTGTTTTTGTGTTTGGTTTTCCTTTTTGTGTTATTTTATCCATTTTTGTGTTTTTTTTTTTAATTTTGTGTGTTAAATTAAATTTATTTAAATTAGTTTTTTTAATAAAAATGTACAATTTATTCAATTTTTAATTGTTTATTAATTAAAAAAAAAAAACTGAGTTTGATTTATATATAAGATATTTTGTTTTTATTCTATATATATATATATTTTAAATACATATTTATTTATAATCTATAACGACATAAAAAATCAGCGCTTATTAAATTTCTTTAATTAATTAATGTGTTTATTTTTTTTTTTAATAATGTTTAACTATTAATTATAATAAATTAATTTGTTAATTGCTAAAATTTAAAAACTAATTAAATTTAATTGGTTTTCTTTTTGTTTTTTTAATGTGTGTTTTTTTTTTGCAAATAGTGAAAGAGAAGAATTAATTATTATTAGAATTATTTACATATACATATACATACATGTATTTATGTATGTATGAGTATATGTATATGTTTGCTTCTTGTGTTAGTTACCATTTTGTTTTATAGTGTTTCTAGCGTAGATATTAATTTTTTTGTTGGAATTATTTAAAATTTCTATTATTTTTTTTTTTTTGTATTAAATGCAACTAGTTTCGAGGAAAAAGTGTTTGTTTTTAAATTTATAGCTAGTTTTAAATCTTAATTTTCTATTAAAATTAGTTAGTTTTTATGTTGTTTGTTTGTTTGTTTTTGTTCTAAGGGCTTTTTCTTGTCTATGAATTTGTTTTAATGTTATGATGTGGATTTTTCTATATTTTCTATGTTCGTGAAATTCTTGCTTCTTTCTATATTTATTGCACATTTTCTTTCAATATTTAATATTTTAATACTTTTATTCAACTTTTTGTCTGCTTGAAGTTAAAATTTTGCGCTTGGGCAGCAGTTAAAATTCTATGTTTTTTTCAATATTTTCGCTTTCCAGCACGTGCGCATAAAATTTCTTTAGTTCTATGCTATATTTTTGCGTTTTTGTTTAATGCTTGTGAAAAATTCTATTGTATGTAGTGAGTTTCGACATCGTTTACACGTTCTATTGGTTTTTTTTTTTTTAATTAAATTTTAGCTATACAATTTTAAAAATTTATATTTTTCATTTTTTGTATTTATAATCTTTTAAATTTGCAACCTATATGATAGAAATTAAAATTAATTATTGTTTTTGGTTTTTTTTTTTTCATGTGGCAGCTTTCTTGCAGTGAAGCGCTCAAATTGTATTTGATTTTTTTTTTATATCTCATTTACTCTGTTAATTAATACAAATTTAGAATTTTGACTGTTTTTCAAGCAATTTTAATTACATAAAATGTTTGCTTTAAAATGTTAAATGAAACTTAATAACAGACGAAAATATTTAAGTTGATCATCGTTTGTTTTAATATCTAATAATTAATCAAAAGATAAATTTCTTCTCTCTGAATGCAAATTGAGAGCAAATTTTAGCAAGGTTGGCAAAGATACTAAAACTTTGCGAATATAATATTTTTAATAAGAGCTCATAGTTTGTACCAATGAGCTTAATAGTCAAAATGCTCGATAGTGCTTCGATAAAATATTTCGACACTTCAAATTTCAGAAGTGAATCTCTTTTTCATTAATGGCTATGACCTCATCAAGAAATGTAAATACTGAATATCACAAAAATTTATTTAATCCAATAGAAACCCATCAATACATATCATAAAATTATTCAAGTTTGACGGCAATATTCAAAGCATGATTATGAGTTATGTTCGAATTTTACACAGCTTACATACTTTAACCGAACGATAGAAGTCACTTTTTTATCAAACGACAATACCAATTCTATGGCCGATTATATAAAAAAATTGTTTGTTATGTTTAAAACAGATCACAAAAAGGTGAACAATACCGACTAACTAAAAACGAAAGTATGAGGAATAGTAGAATCCAAAAACTTAAAGCCATTACCTGATATATTACTGAAAGAGACTGACGTTCGTGTGTGCACTCATATCTAGAGAACGGATCGATCAATTTCCACGATTTTGGGTTTGATGGATTTGTATTGACCCAAAGAAGGACATTAATTAATCCATTTTTGTAAATCATCAGAAGCCGCTGAAGTACAAATCCTAATTATTTTATATTTGTTTTACTTTTGTTTTATTTTATATTTGCTTTTTATTTTGTTCCATCATGAACACCAGAGGGTGATGTAGCATAAATCCCTTGCAAAGCTGCCCAAAAGCTCTTAAACTTCTCAGATGGTTTACATACAATTTTTTATATAAATCGTTTTGGGTACGTTTATTTTTTATCAGCATATCTTTTGGTGTTTCTTGAACACTAGAGGGCGCTTTAGTATAAATCTTGTACAAAACTGTCAAAAACTCCTACACTGCTCATATGATTTACATTAAAATTAGTATTTAGGAGTTTTTGCATACTCTGAGTAATTTATGGCTTATTATTTTTATGCATTTTCAACACCAGAGAGTGCTGCAGTGCAATTCTTTAAACAAATTTTTAAAAGCTCTTAATTTTTTTTCGTGCGATAAGCATGAAAATCCACCAGATGAAACTGGCAAAAGATTCTTGATTTCACTGATTTTGACTACGATTTGTTCGAGATCTGAGGTTGCTTTGCCACTAGCTTATTCTGGGATAACGAGCCATTGTAAGAAGGGGAAGAAGAAAAGCTCATTCTGCATTGCAATTGCCATTGAATCTGCAAGGGGATGAAGATCCTTTATGCAAAATTTCAATTTTACCGGCCTGATTGAATAACCACCAAATTTTTGCCACATATCAAGGATGTCGAAGCGCTCATTACGATTATTTTTCCTGAATATAGCTCAAAATTTTGTTGAGCATTGGCTAAGTGATCTTGGCTGCGCAAAGCAAGGACGTGAAGAATCTAAAATCGAATATCATTCAAGAGATGATTAAGAGAGGAAAATTCCGCGGTTTATTCCACGGATTGCGCTTATTTCGAAAGATTGGTATTTAAGCGTCTTGAATTTCCCATGCGTCTGGCTTTTACTATGACAATCAAGGATACACTGTAAAAAGTAAAGCGTATTTTAAAGACTGCCTTTAAATCAACTTGTGCCTGAATTTAAGCATTTTTTGCATTTTAACATTCTAAATGCTTAAAAACCTAAAGAAGCATGTTTGAAGTCAGCTTTTGGAAGTTTATTTTAAGACAAGCTAGCTTAATTTAAAGAAATGAATGGGTTTTTATGTTAAAAATGGCTACAATTCATCATATGGGTCTTAATTAAAGATAGTTTGCATTGCTATTCAGGCCAGTTTGTTTACGATAAGGGCTGAAATTCAGCGTAGGTAAGGCTGTATTTACTATTTTACTGCCTTTAAGTCAGACATCATTGAATGCTGTTTTACAGTATAAAAAGGCAAAAGTAATTTCAGCAAAAGCAGTCTTAATGCTGTTGCAGCTTATTTTAAGACAGTTTTTTCACCTAATATGAAGATTTACTTTTTACAGTGTAGTCGTTGGAAGCTTGTGGCGTTAGTCTTGAAATATCATATTTCTCACATGGTCAAGTGAATGTGATGTGATCACGTGTCAGTAAGCCTTCCGCACTACAAATACTTCTTAGAAGGTTGTGTGATTGCTTGGCTTAGTTTGGCTTAAGGGCGTGTCAAAGCTAACAGATAAAAGTAAATGCGTGAATCAGGCGGCTGAAAATATGAATATTGATTATGGTCCTAAGGCTGGTGTCAGAGTGAACGCTACAAGCGATGCGATGCTATAAAGCTGCTCGAAGCTATAAAGCTTTGCCTGTATTTTTTTATGAAAAACTTCAACAGGTGTCAGAGTAAAAGCGATTCTACAAGCTAAATGAAGCTTCTTTGAAAGCTTCAAGCTTTCAATAGATGTTTAAAATGATTTGTACGAAATCTAATATATAAAATCAAATGTTTGTCTGTCTGTCTGTCTGTTCCGTATAGGCTCTCGCATCGTTTATCCGATTGAGCTGAAATTTGGATACCGTGTACCTTTCGTAGTGAGAAAGAACATAGGGAATGTAAAAAAGTGGGTGGAAGTATGTGGGCGTGGCACTCTATAATAACTTCTAAACGCCTGGACCGATTTCAATGAAATTTGGTATGAAGGTTCAACTACTCCCAAAATAAAACATAATTTATAAAAAATTCCAAAGACTAACGCAAGAGGGCGCTTTAAGAAGTACATTTTTAAGACTCAATAACCCCTGAAGGAATGAAGGTTTAACTGCTCCCAATATAAAGCATAGGTAAAAAATTGGGCGGAAGTATGTGGGCGTGGCACTCTAAAATGACTCCTAAACACTTGGACCGATTTCAAATAAATTTGTAATGTAGGTTCGACTGAGCCCAAGATAACATAGGCTGTAAAAATTCCAAAGACTTCCGTAAGGAGGCGCTTTAAGTAGTGCGTTTTTAAGACTTAATAACTCCTAAGCTCCTGCACCGATTTCAATGAAATTTGGTATAAACGTTCAACTGCACCCAAGATAAAACATAAAATATACAAAATTTCAAAGACTTCTGCAAGAGGGCGCTTTAAGTAGTGCATTGTTAAGACTCAATAACTCCTAAATGACTTCACCGATTTTACAAAAATTTGGTACATGAAATAACCCGAACCTGCAACAGAATTGAGACTATTTAAATTTCAGAAAACTTCCACGAGAGGACGCTTTATTCAATCAACTATGTTTGGCTCATTCACGTCAAAACGGATGAACCAATTTTGATGAAACTTGGCAAGCATTTGTATCTGTTACTGAAATAGATCCTATGCTTTTAAAAGTTCTTTCGACAAAAATCAAGGAATGAGCCGAAGGTAAACGAAGTCAAGAACCAAAGACTAACGAGTAAAAAAAAGTTTAACAAATACCAGCAGAAGCTATATAAAGATGAAAAAAAATTAACACAACAGTATCGACCAAAACCGAAATTGAACGAAGACAATCCAAAAATCGAATCAATGCTTATAGGTTTTTTAAAATTGGAATATATTTGAGATAAATTTGCATATTAAATGCATGCTTAGAAAAACTTTAAACGCATTTTTCTCGAAATGACTTTTCAAACTGCACTCAGAAAAAAGTTTCTCGGAATATGATAAAAATGGCATCATATTTACTAAAAAATGGTATCGACCTTGCTCCAGAGAATACTTTTCTCTAAATGCGATCCTAACAATTCTCAAAAAAAGATAAAAACCTTCTATGAAAAAGAGAAATTTATAAAAATAATTCGATTTTAGAGAAAAAGACTCTTTATTTTTGAGAAAGCATTTGTTTTTATTGAAAAAAATACTTCTCATAGTGAATTTTTTATCAAAATATAGGAAAAAATTTTCATTTTCACAAAATTTTTCTGTATAAATGAGAATTTTTTTGTGCGATAAATATTTAATTGTGCGATAAAATAGTCATTATAAGAGACATTGAAATATTTCCATTTCTTTGAACTGAAGAAATATTTTTTCGAAAATGTGAAAATGTATTCTAATTGAAGAAAATTTTATTTGAAAAGAGAAAATTGCTTTTATCGAAAATAGAGACATTTTTCACCGGAGGAAGATATGTGTTATTTTTCTGAGTGTGGCTGTCCATTTTCCTCAGAAACCAGACGTCAAATCGAAACGTTGAAAATGTCATTTTTTGTTTTAATCATGTCTGGCAGGTACAGTGTTACAGGAATTTGACTAATTACTTTCGACGGAGGGGGCAAAACCCCAAAAAACGATAATTTAAAAAATTTTAAAATTGAATTGATAATTTTAAAGACGTTAAAATGAGAGCAGTTTTGATAATCATCCTCTCTATGTGCTCGAGGCACAACCCCGAGTAACACCGGGTAATATCCGCTAGTTTGAAATATTAAACTGAATGATTTAAAATTTCTACAAAAAAAATACGCTTTCACTCTGTCATTAAAAAGTATTGCTTGTAACATCTCCTCGCATAGCTTCAAGTATCGCTTCGCTTGTAGCGCTCACTCTGATATCAGCCTTAAACTGTTATAATCAATCACGCGCAATTCCGGTTTCATTGATGCCGTTCCGGTAATTTCGATGTAAAATAAACACCACACTCTGGAAGGCCCATTGTGGGAAATGTCATATTTCGACAATCAAATCATGGAAATGGAAAATGGTAGGCATTGCACAAAAAACCGTTTGAAACTACTTGAATGTGAATGGATACAAAAAGAAGCTCAATGTATGTCACATAGTTAGCGCTTAAAAACCTCATGAACCTCATGAATCGCAACAAAATCGACCCGTTTCTAAAGCAGGTGGTTACTGCTGATGAAATTGGATCGCTTACGACAACGTCAAGCAAAAACGGTCGTGATCAGAACGCGGTTAGCTGTCTCAAAAGGTGGCTGCGCTGTGTTTGCTGTGTATTTGATTGGGCTGCCACGGAATCATCTACTATGAGCTGCTCCTTAGAGGGCACACTCTTAGTTTGGACCTGTATGGTCAAAAATTGGACCATTTAAAGAAAGCAACCACACAGAAACGGCCAGTTTTTTCCAATAGAAGAGTAATTGTGTTCCATTAGGACAACACCAGAACCTCCACAACTATAATAACTTGCCAGAAGCTCCGAAAGCTTAATTGGGAGGTTCTTATGCATCCGCCTTATAGCTCGGGTATGGCACCAAGTGGTTACCATCTGTTCCTGTCCATGGCGAATGATATTGCTGATGAAATATACGCCCTAACTGAAGCTTGTGAAAATTGACTGTCACTTTTTTTTGCCAGTAGGGAAGAAAATTTCTATGTAAGTGTCATAACGAAATAACTAGCAAAATGGGAACAAGTTATTAAACAAAACGGTGCATTTTTTAACTAAATTTTATCGTTTTAACTATGCCAAATAAAGCCTTCCATTCTATGAAAAATGAATGCATTTATTTTTACTACACCTGAAATGCCAAGACAAAATATAAAATCAAGCATATCGTCGCTGCGCCTAAAAATTCAGTTATGTGTTTTTCGACAACTTTTCAGGAGAGCAAAAAAACTGATTTATTCTCTGCGCTTCCAAATTTATTGCAATGTCATAATTTTGTATTTTTTGCTATAAAATTCTAGAGATAAGTATTAAAAAAAAACTTTAATTTCTTATTCCAGCACGAAGCGAGGATGCATTCTTCCATTTTCAGACACATAACCGATTTTTTTACGGGCATTCTGTTTTTACTATGATCAAATTTTTCGAGCACATAACCGATTTTTCAAATTTTTAATTAAAAATTTTAAAAACTCTACAAGGAATTTATTGCAAAAATATCTCCAATGTTTAAACCAAAAGAGATATCGAAAAGCCGCTCAGCGAACAGATGGGCATTGAGTAGAGCTATTCAATTATGCAATAAAAAAAAAATCATAAAAAATCACATACCTGATTTTTTAGGCGCATCGACGATATGCTGGAAATTCCCCCCTTGACGCAAAAATCGTCCGGATGATACGTCAGAAAAAATTTGATTCGACTGATTTTCAGAAAGTTGTTAGCTGTACAATTTCAACTCTGTTCTTCCCGTAAACCTTCCTGTCAAAAATGCCTAAATAATAAATTAAAACTCAAAAATTCATTTGATATCACTGTGCGACAATTATAGGGTCAATTGGAATAACCTCAAATATCGCAATGGTTTCTAGTAGTGCATGGTCTATATATTATGCCCTCATACTCAGTTTTATCGGATTAGGTCAAATAAGAGGGAAATTCAAGGTCAAATTTCAACTTTGAGTCACTAGTTTTTTCTTATAACTCTTGAACTAAATTCAAATCTTATGAAGTAATTGCATCTAAATATTTGCAATGGATGGTTCTTTACATTTTGAGACCATTTTTTGCTCAAAAAGTTACGTAAAGGGGTTAATTATTTCTTCGAAAACAGGGCTTTTTTAATAAAAAACAAAATTTTTAATAGTTCAGTTACTTTGTATTTGTCTTCAAAAACAATCAGATTTTGCTGAATTTTTGCATACACCTTAAGTAAAATAAAATAATCCACCTCTGGAAAGATCACAACAATGACATGTACGCATCCAAAGATATTCGGCTTCAAAGATTACCAAGGATAGTAACTTCGGTAATGTAAGCCCAAGAGTAAAATCATTCAGTTGAAAATTGTAGATCCAACAATTTTCTTCAAAACTGTACTTAACATCTTTACTAAAAGAGTTACTGTTTTAAAGATATCCGCGTAAATATGTTAAGACAATTATATGAAAATTATATATGAAAAATTTAAACGGTTAAAATAAAAATTATTTTTATTTCTATTTCTTCTCAAGTTCGAATTTTTCATATATGTTGTAATTACATATTTACGCGCATATCTTGAAAACGGTAACTCTTTCGGTAAAAATGTTAAAGACAGTTTTGAAGAAAAATTGTTGGATCTATAATTTTCATCTGAATGATTTTAATCTAGGACTTACATTAACGAAGCCACCATCTTTGGTAATATTTAAATACGAATATATTTGGATGCGCACATGTAATTGTTGTGATCTTTTCAGAGGTGGGTTATTTTATTTTACTTAAGGTGTGTGCAAAACTTCAGCAAAATCTGATTGTTTTTGAAGACAAATACAAAGTAACCGAACTATTGAAAATTTTTTTAATTTAAAAAAGGCCCTCTTTTTGACCCCTTACGTTACTCTTTGAGCAAAAACTGGTCTCAAGATGTTAAGAACCGTCCATTGCAAATATTTAGATGCAGTTACTACACCGGATTTGAATTTAATTCAAGAGTTATAAGAAAAAAATTTGTGACTTAAAGGCGAAATTTGACCTTGAATTTCTCTATTATTTGACCTAATCCGATAAAACTGAGTATGAGGGCATAATTTATAGACCATGCACTACTAGAGACCATTGAGATATTTGAAGTTATTTTTTCGTGTTGCACTGTGTATTCAGATAAAATAAAATGAAATTCAGAAAAAATGTTGAAATTTAAAAAAAGGTTGAAACTAATTTCACAAATTCAAAATTTGATTTGTGAATTTTAAATTGATTTTTGAATTTTCTGAATTTCATTTAATTTTAACTAAAATTCAAGTGAAATTATTGAATTTCAAATGAGTTTTTCTGAATTTCAAATTGATTTTCTGAAATTTATATTTCAAATGGAATTTCTGAATTTCAACTGATCTTTTCTGAATTTTATTTAAAATTTCTCTAATTTTTATGATCTCTTGTGAATTCAAATTGATATTTTCTGAATTTCAATTCATTTTTCTATATATCTTAAAGAATTTTTGAAATTCAGTTGATATTTATTATGCATTTTCAGAGAAATTCAAATTAAATTTAAAAAAACAAACACTTGAAATACAGAAAAGATGAAATTAATTTCAGAAATATTGAATGTCATTTCTGAATTTTGATTTGTTCTTTGAATTTTCTGAATTTGATTTGATGTTTGCTGAATTTAAATGAAATTTTTGAATTTTAAATGATTTTTTCTTAATTTCACATGGAATTTCTAATATCAAAGGATCTATTCTGAGTTTCTAATGGAATTTCTGAAATTAGTTTGATTCCATTTAAATTGTAATTTATCTTTACGGAATTTCAATTGATGTTTACTGAATTGCAAATGGAATTGTGGAGAAAATCGATTTAATTTGGGAAAATATCAGTTGAAATTTAGAACAGATGAAATGCATTAAAAAAATACTGAATTTCATTCCTGAAATTTATTTTGATCTATGGATATTTCGAATTGAATTTGATCTTTAATGAATTTGAAATTAAATTTTTGAATTTTAAATGATTTGTTCTTAATTTCAAATGGAGTTTCTGAAATTCTTAATTTCAAAGGATCTTTTCTGATTTTACAATGGAATTTCTGAAATTCATATGAGCTCTTCTGAATAGTAATTGATCTTTTTTGAGAAATTTTTGAAATTTTTTAATTTTTTGAAATTCATTTAATATTTTTTAATTTCAAATGACATTTTTGAATTTCAAGTCATATTTTTTCAATTTTCGCAGAAGATGCAATGAATTTCAGAAATACTAAAGTTAATTTCTTTAATTCAAATCCAATTAGAATTTGAATATTCTGAATTTGATTTGATCTTTTCTAAATTTAAAATAGAATTTAAGAATTTCAAATGATGTTTTCTGAATTTCAAATCGAATTTCTGAATTTCAATGATTCTTTTTTGAGTGAAGAATGGAATTTCTGTAATTGAAATGGTATGTTCAGAACTTTGATTGATTTTTTCTGAAATCCAAATGATTTTTTTGGAATTTCAATTGGAACAACTGGCTCCAAATGTTTTTTTTTTTGTATTTATGTCAATTGATATTATTTTGAATTTCAAATGAAAATTCTGAATTTCAATTGATCTTTTCTATGTTTCAATTGATTATTTCTTTCGAAAATTGGAAATGGAGTAAAAAAGTTGTAAATTTTTGAGGAAAATTTGTTAATTTGACAGGAAGTATGGAGTAGTGAAAGGCAAGAAGAACATATTAAGGGAATCTGAAAAAGTTTTACTTTATAAGGAGTCTCTAACCTGCTTTTACTGAAAGTATGTAATTTGACTAAAAGTTTTAATACTTTCTGCACTAATATTTCAACTAAAATTCGATTGAAGCAGATTGAATATTGATTGCTGAAATAAGAATTTTTATATGCATTAAGCGAAAGAGTTATTCAGGATATACTAGTATCAGGATTGACAGCAATCAATTGTGGTTAAAATTGCTTTTACTTTTGAACATGCCAAGACAAAACTGCAAAAAAAAAATTACATAACAGCCCTTTCTGAGAAAATGCTTGAATAAAAGTATGGAAGTAAGTAAATGCTGCTAAAATTTGCTCAAATTTCCATGCAATGTTTTTTGTATTATTAAAACTTTTTTACAATGAAATTATCTTGGCGCAATTGTTGTTGTTGTTTTTTTATTTGTGTTTTTTTTTCTTTTGCATGAATTTACTTTTCTTTTAAAAACTAGCATTAACAATATTTTATAGCTTATTATAATTGCTTTCATTAAGTTTTTTTTATTTTTTTTTTTTTTTTTTGTTTTTAATTTCATACATACATCATGTAAAGAATGTGTAATAGCAACAAATACATACATACAAACATACATTTAATGAGTATAAAAAAGTTGTTAAGAAAGAAAAATTTGTACAATTTTAAGAAATCTATTTATTTTGTTTTTGTTTTAGAGTTTTTGTTGTATTTTTGCAAAAACTTAGTACAAAATTCTTTTGTTTTGTTTTGTTTTTTTTTTATGCAATTATTTTACATAAAAATATACAATATAAAAAGGAAGTAAATTTATATAAAATTAAATGTGTACAAAAATTCAATAGAAATACGGTTAATTGTTATGTTATTTTGTTGTTGTTGTTGTTGTTTGTTGTAAACTTTTAGTTGTATAAACTTTAGCAAAATCTAAACGGCTTTAATGTGTGTAAAAACTATGGTAAGCTGCTTATTGTTGTTGTAATTTACTATTTGTTGTTGTTCTTGTTAAGCCCTAGTGCTGCTTAATTAAGTGAAATTTGTTAAATTTTTTTTTCTCTTATTTTTGTTGTTCCATTTTATGTTCGTTCTTATAGCGTTCTTTATATTCAAAGAAAATTCTGATTGTATCTATTGCACAAGATTTACAATTAAAAGCAGAATAACTGTAACTTAAAAATTATTTGCTAGTAAAATTTTAAAATTTTGCTTTTAAAATATTTTTTTTTGTTTAGTTGTTTAATTTTTAAGGTTTTTTGGTTTATTTTTTTTTTTGAAACGTGTTGTTCTGGCGTGTTGATTTTGATGGTGAATTAAATTTTGTGCTTTGTGTGGGCTGTGGGCGTTTTTTTTTTCAAGGTATAGCTATGCTAAAGGATAAGCCAAAAGGATATGTTTTTTATGGTTTCAATAGCAAGGTTTATGGTAGAGGTTCAAGGAAACGAATATATGTTTTAAGGTATCAATACAAAGGATTTCGAGATTCTTAGGATGGTAATGTTAGTTTTTGATGATTTTATTTTTTGTAGCTTATATTTTGTAAGAAGTGATTGTTTTAATTTTTGTGTGTGTGAATTTTCGGTTAAGTGCAATTTTAAAAAAATTTTATTTGCTGTGTGGGTTCGGATTTGGTTTTTTTTGTTTTTGTTCAGAGCACAGAATTTAAGACCAGATTATTTCGTCAGCGTTTTTGTTCCGGCTCATATAGCATTTTTAGTATTTTTTTCTTCAATGTTATTGTTTTGGTTGTAGTGTTGTTGTTATTTTTATTATGTGCTGTGTAGTTTTGTTTTATATTTTAGTTGTTTTTATTTATTTGGGTTTTTTAAATTCGTTATTTTGTTTAAGGTTATTATTTAAAATACCAAAAATTAGCGCTGTATATATGACTGAGCGATTGCTTGTTCGTGGTTTTTTCTCTTAGCTTTATAACTGAACTGGACTGAGCTGAAAACTGAGAACGATTTTTAAAAGAAAATGAAGCGGAATCTTTAAGTTGACGGCTTAAATATTTTTATGGTTTCTTTTTTTTCAAAAAAATGCCGAACATATTTTCTATTATTCCAACAGATTTTGATATTACAGTTAATACAAGCGCAGTACTGTACATTTTGTATTTTTAGTATTGTCGAAAAATTTTTGTGAATAATTTGAAGAAATGAATTGATATGAGTTAGAAAAGTGATAATGAAATAGTGAACAATAAAATAAAAAATCATAAAAATGCTTAAATCCACCATACATGCCCATCAGTTTATCAAAAAATTTCAAAATTATAAGAAACACAAACGTCACAAATAATTATAAAAAAGTGTAGAAATTTTGGTACCATATCTAGGATTTGAACTAAAGATTGAACGAATTGAATGGCAAAATCGTACTTCAGTGACTTTGCTGCACTGGCCGAGAAATGAAATAATGTAATTTGGTATAAGAATGAACGAAAGTTTATATCATGGCTAAGGTAGGAGTTAAATCTAGGACCTCTGTGATAACAGGCTAAACTACTAGCTTACTAAAAGATATTAATAGTTTGGGAAATCTCTTACAGACAGAGGTAAAATAGACAATAGAAACTGTAATGGCTTAAGAGAATGATATTCAGGCCTGATAAGCATTACCGATGTCTGAAACTTCGTCGAAAATAGCGCTACATTTTTCATATAAATTTCCGCCTGTGTAGATCTGAATTATCTTTATTGTTTCAAAATTTTTACCTCTGCTTTCTGCTGTGCTTTCTGGTTCATTTAGAACTCTGTTCCAGACCGACTAATAGAATTCTGAATCCGTATTCTGCTTGTACGGTAAAATTTTAAGTGGGAAACACAGAATTTAAAAGTAATTCAGCTCTTCTCTCAGAATTCAGCTCTTCTCTCAGAATGGAGTTTTCGTTTTTAAGTTAAATCTCTTAAATTTTTCGAAAATTTTAATGCAAATTCCTTCATTCATTCCATATTCATGAGGATATAAGCAAATATGAAGTCTCTACTAGCTATCTTATAACTGAGAACTCCCCCTTTCATTGCCGTGGGAAAAATTATATATTAGGTCTGTTCGCGTACTTTTCTAGTAAAATAATGAAAAACGTCAAAAGAAATTAAATTGAGAGAGAATTAACTCCAACGCTAAAAAGTAAACGAACGATTTTCTGACAAAAAACTGGAAAAAGTCAAATCTGCCTACGTCGCAACTGCTTGTTGCTCCTCACACCTACCGTTTGACAGTTTTCATATTTTTACCTCATGAACGCAGAGAAAATCGAATTTCCCCTCTTTTACACAATCCTCTCAGTAAACCAACGCTTTTCAGGCACTGTCAAAGAAAAGTTTTTGAAATATTTCGTTTGCAATCAACTACGCGAACAGACCTATTATAGGGTTGATTCAAAAAACTTTATCGATTCAAAAAAGATCAGAAGCAAAAACAATCAAGAATATCCAATATTTTAAAAAAATCTCGTATATTTTTAATAAAATACTTGCAACTGAAGTCGTGGAATGGCTGTTGAATACTTTTTATATTAATTATAAAAAAATGGGAGTACGTAGAGGAAAATCGCCAAAAACATCTTTGTGAGGGCAGAACTAGGTTATTAACACCAGTTAGTTTTCAAAACAATCTAAATTGAGCTTAGTTTTAAGGCTAAAGAATGAGACAAAATAATTTTACAACTAGAGTTTTATAATTCTACGAGTTTTATAACCATCAAACAAATGTTGGTTGCGCTCATTTTTTAAAACACAGTAAGAAGACAAAAAGGAAAACAAATCCTGTAGTTTAATGAATCCAAAAATGTATATAAATACATATTTGAAAAGTATGCTGGAAGATGTTGGGGTCCTAGAGTTAACCATCAGATAGAATTTGCTGATACACTTCAAGCTATATTGCAAAGGATATGAAGGTAAATTAATTAATGTTTGATTCTATAAATCAAACATTGGTTTGAAACCTTCCTGCACAATCTGGCACACAAGTTCTTCTAAATAAATGTCACAATAGAGCTCATAAGAGATTTATTCCAGGGACCGTACCGGTTATGGTTTTTATCAAAAACCATAAAAAGTCAAAAATTAACTGTTATTTTTTAACTTTTAATTTTTCCGACAAAAATAAAAGTTATTTTGTGCCTTATATTTTTTTAGGCAAACATAACAGTTACTTTTGACTTTTATTTTATCGGTCAAAAATAACAGTTATTTTCTGCCTTTTATTTTTTCGGTCAAATATATCAGGCAATTTGTGTTTTTTAAAAGGCCATTTTACTGACTAAAAAACTATCGATACCATTATTTTGATCTCATCGGTGATTACGTTTTACATATGGTATCAAAAGTTTTTTAATCGGACAAGCGGCCTTTAAAAAAATACAGATTGCCTGATATTTTTGACCGAAAAAATAAAAGTCACAAAATAACTGTTATTTTTGACCGATAAAAAAAAAGTCAAAGGTAACCGTTATTTTTGTCTGAAAAAATAAAATGCAAAAAATAACAGTTAATTTTTAACTTTTATAGAATCAGTCGAAAATTTAAAAGGCTCTTAATATTCGTGAAGCTGAGGCCATTTGTATCATAATGGTATATTTGAAAAAGTCCTTCCACAATTTTGTCATTGTGTCTTTTTCATTCGAAAATTGTAAAATAACAGTTGTTTTCGGTCCCTGATTTATTCATCCGTCTTTATTTTTGTGTTTAGCTTTAGAGAGCTTTACCTTATTTAGACCAATCTGAGCCTTAAACTACTGTAGAAACTGAAGAGTGCTTAAGTTTTCATCTCAAAACGGAATATATTCATCAATTGCTGTTAATTTTAACCTTCACAACCAGCCTTTGGTATAGATGCTGTTAAATCAAGTTTAGATGTTAGGGTTCTATTTCATACCATTATATTTCTGGGGATTTTAATCTTACTTATTTTCAATAGACTGTGTAGATGATGAGTTGCATTTGTTTCTTTCAAGTCCTACCTCTAAAAAGATATTTTCTTTACGTGCTGTCTCTCCGTCTTCCGCTTTTCCCAGTTGAGTGGAGTTACCCACAATATGGCTAGATAGCGAGACCTTGTCTTTTAAACAATATTAACCTTCTCCCTATCTTACAACAATATTCCCAGCTAGCATTTGTAAGACTGTTTTGCTGACAATCGCCTAAACGAGTCTTTTTCGAGTCCACTTGACGATCAACAAAAACAATATACATGTCCTGTGCGGAAAAAGACTCTTCAAGAAGAGTCGTGTGTATGGTTCCAATTTCTCCCGAACAAAGAGTCTTTTTTTGTCAGAAAATCAGCGCACATGCGACGGTCACCACCGCGGAGGAGAGTTGAATACGACTGTTATTTGTTCAAAAATTTGATAAAATGCTAGCTGGGTTATCAATAACACACTCTCCGAGCTTTTAAATTGAAACTACACGCTTCATTTTTTGGAAAACTGACTTTATAATATTAAAAATTTTCATTAAATTAGTAATGCTCACTCAAGTATTGGTAATGCTTTTGCTCTCATCAACAATATTTAATTTCTCAGTTTTCTGTTGATCTTTTTATTGTTTCAAGTGTATAATCTTTCCTCTGACCTTTGTGAAAACCTCTACGAGTTCTATCTTGCCCAAATTCAATTTTTATTGGTGGCTAATCCAAAAATGTTCTACACGTTCATTGACATTTAGGGGGAAATCAGATGACTGACCATCCACCCTCTTTTTGTCAGACATTTCCCAGGATATAAGGTAGTCATTAAGTAGCTATAAAGATGAGCTTGATCTTGAATTCTTCTCTTTTTTAACGAACTGTACTCAAGCATTGCTGACTTCAGTGAATATTAATCTTGCTGATGTCTTTGGAAAGGTACAATTTTTAAGAGACGATTATTCTTCTAGGCTCAAAAATGTGTTTGCTAATGTTATCAAAAAACCCACTTACTTATTGGCTCTGTTTCTACTCTCTATTTTTCAATCAGTTTTCTCTTAGATATACAATTAGAATTCTTATATAATTCCTTCTATAACTCTACGATATTATGCTTTCCACTGCAATTTTATGTTTTCTCCCAATCAACACGGCTTCCTCAAGGGAAGACCAACTACCACTATCTTAACATATTTTTCCTTAATGCAAAGCGTGTAACAAAATTTCACACGATATCATTAGTTTTCAGTTAAAAATGCTTGACTTTTAATCGATTTATTGCATAGAATAAATCTTATTTTGTCGAACCCTATTACAATATCATCTTTCGATTTTCCAAATCATAGGTTTTTTCAGCAACTTCTGATTTCCCTCAAGGTAGGCACTTTTTTTCTCTGTTATTCGTCTTCATTATAAATGACATAGACCGTATCATCAGAGAATTCATACCAAAGCCGACTCTTGCCGTCTCCAAAATGATTTTAACAGTTTTTCTATTTGGTCCCAAACAGTTTTTTTGAAGCTCAGCGTCAGTAAATGTCAAGCTATCTTGAAAGAGACTGCAATTTCCTTCATGAGCTCATTTTCTATTCGGCACGAAATCTCTCTAACTTAACTTTTTCAGTCCCATTCTCCAATATGCTAGCTAGGTTTGGTGTCCTTTCTACAACTTCCATTCAATGCAAATCGCAGCAGTACAACGTAGATTCATTTGCTTTGTTTTACGTGGCTTACCCGGTTCTGATAGCTTCAACCTACATCCCTATGCTAATCGTTGGAAGTTCATCAAACTGTAAGCTATTCTATGTCATTATTGTAATCATTAACCACCATGTGGAACTATCAAGTCTCCTGCACTTCTCCAAATGATGTTCCTTGAATCCAACCCACCCAACCTTCGATCTGTGACCCTTTTTCATTATAATTTCCAATGATTCGGCTCTAAATGCATTGAACCTATTTCCAGGATGTTTCTTATGACCATACAACTTTCTCCCCTTTCTAGTTTCTCAGTATTTTATAAGAGCTAAAATAAATGAATAATGTTTTAATATACATATTAGTCCGGATCATTCTTATATGGATAAAAAAAATTTCAACTGGTCGGGGTCTCAAAAGTTAGAGGAACTCATTAAAATGATTTCTGCATACTTTTTTTTCAAATCGGAGAAAAACCGCCGAAGCAATTTTGATTCTCCTGAATACCTTTCCAACCATAACACTTTCACGCAAAACTAGAAAAAAATATGTCTTTAAAAGCGGTTTAAAAAAAATGCCTTTTTAAAAATAGCAAAAAATTCAATTTTTGGTGGTCAATAAGAGTTATAATGAAACAAAATTTTATCAATTTTTATATGTCAAAATGTTAGTATGAATAAGAGATTTAACATATAAGAAGATGTGGGTATGCGTTCTGTGTAAAATAAAAAGTTACAAGCAAAAAACATGTTCTTTTTACCAAAAATGACCTTCAGGAGAATCAAAATGGCTTCGGCGGTTTTTCTCCGATTTGAAAAAAAAGTATGCAGAAATCATTTTAATGAGTTCCTCTAACTTTTGAGACCCCGACCGGCGAAATCTAAATTTCGATCCGGTCTAATACATATTCTCGATACATCTCCTCATCCTTCTTCATTTTTATGTTATTAAGTACCTTATATCTGTTTCTGTTATTTTTTCATGATTTTGGTTGTTTTCTCTGGTATTTTTTGTCTCTAATTTTTAACGAAAACCTCCTCTTCCTGCAAATAATGTCTCTTGCGAATAAAAGGACTTCAAAGATTTCATTTTTCGAATTTATTGAACACCGCCTGAAGTTAATTTGATATGGAGATAATTAGAATTGAAGCCTATCGCAAGCCAATGAAAATGGGGACACTTGTAGATATAGATATTTAGACTTTGGTTTAATTATATATGCCTGCGGAAAAACTATAGGTTGTTATCAGCCCTTTTTTGAGTTGCAGAATCATGGAAGTGGGATTTAAAATTGGTTAAATATACATAGGTATATTTGAAATGATGGCAGGTATTGTTAGCATATGATATAAAACATACTGTAAGCACGGTTGAAGTCAATATATCTAGTTAAGTAACTGATGATTATTGTCGTGCATTCAAAATTCCAATATTACTCTTTGAGTATAAATGATGATAAATGAAACAATAGGATATTATGCATGAAATCCTGTGTTTGGGCATACAATACAATATGGGTATTCTCGCTGTCTTGCAAAACCCTTGCAAGGTGTAAGAATTGTAAAAGTTGTAGAATATTGCAACCCGTGCAACGACACAACAACAAAATACAAGCGATTAAAGTTTTGCAATTCGTGCAATTTGTGCAACAGTGATACCCGTGTTTTGAGTGGACGTGCAACCGTGCACTCTGATTGAGACAAATTTGTTCATTTTAGTTCGTGTGAGTTAGAGTAAATATTTAAATTTTTTTCTTTTCGCCTGTTCGTTTGAATGCTGTTTTTCGGCATTTCTTTTAATATTCACAATATTTATGATTTTGTGCGCTTCCGCAGTGTTGCATATTTCAGTATTGCAAGGTTGCATTTTCACAAATTTTGCATCTTTGCTATACTGTGAGAATACCTTTAATATATTATGCTTCAATGACTTCTGAAGTATTCTAAGATAAACGAATTTTACTCAGAAAGACCATAAAAGTACCATCTTCCGGAAGAAAAACCTTTTTGCCCAGGGGACTATTATGGGTTGGCTCTTCGGAGAGTATCATACTGTCTGTTGTAAGCTCGATCTCGACAGCTAGTCGAAGCTAAAAAACCGGGCTGATATATCTTTAATGCATACGATTTTAGGTGGGTCTCCTTTTATACAAATGAAGGTCAATCATATTTAACCTCAAATTAAATTTACACATTTAAGTACTATGGGGTTCAGATGAGTAAATCTGAGTACTTGAAATGGTTAATCCAAAGTAAAATATTAATTGAAAAGAAGAGCATTCTCTTAGAACTTGATTGGTGTATACCCTGAAAAAGGTCTATTGACTTCATTTTTTATCTAAAAACGGACTCTTAGAGGTGATCCTTATGAAGAATTCAACACAATTGTAACGAACAAATTGATTGTTTGCAGGATATTTGTGAATATATTACCATGATATTTAATTTTGATAACACATCTATTGAGAGTTAATTCCATGAAACCTTGATCTTCTCGTCATGGGAAAAACTTCATGCTTAAGTTCTTTGAAATTTATTTGCAAATTTTAAAATAATGTCCTCTCTGGTTCTTTTTTTGTCTAAACGATGATACAAAATAATATAGAAAATTTTAATTTACAAACCATCTAACTTCTTCGCAGATTTTTCATGTTTAAGCCATTACATGTAGCTCAATAAATTGAAGTTTATCATATGACATAATTCAAAATAATGCGAAAACAATTAATAAAAAAAAAGTTTGTGGAAAAATTAGGCACAATTATTTGTTCCACTTGAAAAATTAATACCAAGAAAGTTGGACGGTTTTCGAGAATCAGAAAAATGTCCACACATTTGCCACGGTTTTTTATTTGATTGTTTTTTAGCTTCGCTGAGGTGCCTTTTAAATACATTTGCGAAGCATCTTACCGAAGTTCAGTCAGATATGAATTAGATTTTTTTGTGAGTATGTATCTATGTAAGAGTGAATTAACAAGAATCAGAATGATTTTCATATTTCTTCCGTTTATTTGATTTGTTTTCTTTTTAAAACGCTGAGATGATTTATAAAACCATTTTCGAAGCATCTGACCGAAACTCAGTTAGATATCAAGGAGCTGCAGCAATATTCTTGACAGCAAGATTGTTTATTTGATGGCAAATAATCTTTAAAGTGCTTCTTAGAAGAGTTAGCGAAGCATCTAACCGAAGCTCTGTAAGTTGCCAAGATTATTTGCAGTGATGCTGTTTATATAACAGCGAATTCTGTTAGAGTGCATTGTTCTGTTAGAGTGAATTATGTTAGAGTTAAACTCAGTCAGCTTCTAAGAAGCTTCTATATCACTGTTAGGGGTGAATGTTCATAAAAACTGTTCTTGAAGTTTTTTCAATTGCTTGTTGGATGAGAATGTTGCAATGAAGTCGATCAACATATTGAACCGACACAGAGTTCTGTTAGAGTGCATTGTTCTGTTAGAGTGCATTGTTTTGTTAGAGTGAATTATGTTAGAGTAAAACTCAGTCAGCTTCTAAGAAGCTTCTATATTATTGTTGAGGGTGAATGTTCATAAAAACTGTTCTTGAAGTTTTTTCAATTGCTTGTTGGATGAGAATGTTGCAATGAAATCGATCAACAGATTGAATCGACACATGCATGCATAAAAAATTAATATTGATAGTTTGAAAAAATAAAAACACATGGAAGACCAATAGAAGTTGGAAAAAAAAGCTTTAACTAAACACATATTTTAAAAACTTTTCTCATTTTTAAATCAAGCTTCAAAGGTTATATTTTAAGTTTTGACTAAAGAACACCGTGTCAAATCATTAAATTTGTTAGTTTTGTTTAAGCTAAGCTTTTTTTTACTTTACGCTGTGACATATGAGCTTTCTCTGTTAACTCTCATTACCTTCAAAAGCTCTCCAGTTCAGCTCAGTCAGTTCAGTTGAAAGCTTTTGAATGAATCCAATTTTTTTATTTCTAAACAATAAATCGATCAATCATTGTCTTTTTCACCAAAAATATTCAGTTTTTCAACACGCAGATATTATTGCTCGCAGCCAGGTTTTTTAATACAAAAATTTTCGAAAACTTTCGACATGTACGCATGTCTAGGCTTGCCATCACAATGCAAATGCGCTTTAATTAAAGCATTTATCTCATGATAGCCATGTTTTTAATGAGGCTCAAAGAGGTGTTTGTTTTTCTTCTCGTTATGTTAGCAATTTATTTGCTTCATTTTTATGAATAATTAATTTTCAATTGTTTTTTATTTTCAACCAATTTCGTTAACTTTTTCTGTTTTATGTTCTTGATTTCGGCTGGCGGTTATATTATTGGTTTTGTGATTTAATTGGTTTTTAGTTTGGTTGTTTAAAAAGTGTTGAAATTAAAAATTAAAAATGAAAAGTATTAGAAAATAATGTAATATTTAAAGTAAATATTTAAAAAAAAAAAACAAAAACAAAAGTTTCGTATTTATTGCACTTGCTTTAAACCTTAAGTTTACACTAATTAACTAATTAACCGTTAGTTATGTACACACTTCTATTATTAATTTAATTTAAATGTATTCTCGGGCAGTTTTGCTTTAATTAAATGCTTGTAGCATATTTATTTTTATATAATTATTATGTTTATTTTACAAGGAAACCTTTGCAAAAATTTCAACTATTTAAGAAATTTATTCAAATTGCTTTTGACAAAGCCAAAAAACCTATAACTGAAGTTCTAAAACTGAACGAAAATTCAAAACAAAACAAAAAAAAAATATATTATCTAAAAGCGTCGTTAAACGCTTGTCTTCATATGAGTTTTAAAAATTTGTCTAACATCTTAAATAACTGTTATTTTCTCTAATCATTTATATATATATTTATATATAATGTAAATTTTATGCTAGGATTTCCGTTATTTCGTCAATACTATATCCGTTTTTCCTATAGCTGATGATAATTTATTTAAATTTTTACTTTTTTACCAAATATTTACAAAATTTTTTGTCGCAGTTCTGTTTTCTTGCTTATAATTAAAATTTTCTTCTGGTTGTTTTTTTTTTTTTTGCTAAACTGGAATTTTATCTTTTTTTGAAAAAAAAATAATACCAGTTATATTGCGAATTCGGAATAGTTCAGTGCTATAGATAGATAGAGTTGTTCTGTTTTTCTGTTTTTTTTTTTTTCATTTGTTTTTTGCTTGTAATTTTTGTGTCATGGAAGAATTGTAACGGACAGACAGCTGTTAGTAAGTTGTTTTATTTATTTATTCATTTATTTATTTAGGTTTTTTTATTCTTAAATCAGTCAGTATTCAGCAATTAATGATAATGAATACAAAAGTCTAATTGGGCTGGTATAGAAAATATTGTTATATTACATAAACATTGCTTTAGAGTTCGAGTTGAATTTATAATGAACTGAGAATTTGATAAAATTTAACTACTTTAAAATTATAAAAACAATAATATTTGGTTTGTTTAAAGTTTGAAAAACAAGTTCGTTTAAAAACAAGTACAAGGTTCATTTATAAGATTTCAAAGCTTGACTAGAGTTCAGAAAATAAAAAAGTAAATTTTTAAAATAAATCTAAATATAGCATGGATATATAAGAAACCTCAATATTACTCATTATTTACCGTTATCTTTGCTGTTTAAACAAAAAAATTGAAGGTTTCGCATTTGAACTGATCATCTTGAAGCTTTAATCAAAGATTTCTTATAAATTTTAATAAAACTTCAACTTTACAAAATAAGTCGTGAAGTAGTAGTTAAGAAGCCTTGAGAGAGTTCTCAGCAATATTTAAATAAGTTGTCGAAAAATTAAACATTAAATTTGGACAAAACTTGGGACTAGTATGTAGTTTTACATTAAGTTTTGTTATTTAAATTATGTTGCTGTTTCATCAAAACTTCATAAACTTCCTAGAACAGACTCTCTTCAGTCTGAAAATCAGAGAGGCAGCGTTGAGACGATTAAGGGCGAGGCCAGTCACAATCTAATATAATCTAAGAATCTATAAACTTATTCATCATAAATTAACATATTATTGTGAAAAATTCAATTACAATCCATCATCTACTCGTAGTGGTTCGGAAATCGTAGACTACCTTACATTTTAAACTTAAATTAAAAAGCTTTTATAAGAAAAAGAAGGATTTAAGTTGCTCCGTCAACTATATGAAAACTTATTTTGACACTTTTTTAGCAAAACTATGACGAACTTCGTTATTCGTACAATATATCATTAGCTGACTTTCATAGAGTAAGTACCTGTCTGAATCAATTGCACTATCTGTTTAGCTCTGTATTATAGTTCCAAAAAACCAACAGCTTCTCATAAAGGCATGATATTGCATACACCCAGGGAAAAATGAGGTAAAATTTTTCAACACGGCTCCTGTCAATCTAACATGATAATTTTTACTAGCAAAACAACAACATTTTTTAAAGATTAACACTGTATTATGTAGGATTTTTTTCTGGGTGTAAAGAAAGAGTTACAAACATATATAAGTTGCTTAATGATGTCAGTCTCTCATATCAAGGATACAACTTAGACTTGATTTAAAGCAATAAATGACGTTCCTACTATCAACTACTATTTCACAGAGCCAAGGATTTACTAGAAGAAAGGAATAGCTATTGCCTTTAATTAACCAAAAAAGTATACAATAAATATGAATTTTTACATGATCTACATGAACGACATTTTTGAATTTTGGATCAGTAACCAATTACATGAGTCACATGAACTATTTAGGACTTCAATGTACAAAATACACAAAGTGAAACGCGAATATTTCATAACACAAGTGTTTAAAGCTCATAAAGTCTGTGTATAAGATGAAGCATTAAAAAAATTACTAGGTCATCATTTTTGTGAATAAAATTTATAAATTTCGTGTACAAATGTGAGGAGAACAAGAACAGTTCATAGCTTCAGTTCAGATAAGTGCTAACAAATACCCTTAATCTGTTAATAAATTTTGTAGCTTATTAAAATATTTGTATAATTTTTCAAAAGTTTCTAAAAAAATTGTCAAACAGTTAATTGTTATATTTTCTTTCAAAGTTAATGTAAATTAGGTCTTTTATACTTAAAACTTGCAATGCCTGGATTGCGGGACAATAAAGTTTAATCAAGTCCGGGGACCAAGTGACTCCTCCACTTTATCTCTCAGCCAAGGAATAAAAAAAAAAACTAAACGAACGTTACTTTTTTGATCGGTACGGGTTGTTTAAGATAGCGTTTCCGATATTCCGCTTCATTTGAATTATATTCTTTGCTGTAATTTCAATATCAGTGACCTAGCTCGCCGAAGAAAGAGAGAGGAAAATAATGTTAACTATTTGCTATTCTAGCACAAAACATTATTTTCCTTGACCTCGGTTTTGTTAGCGGTCGTAAGGCAAAACCAAAACCATACCAAATGTAATGCTTTTTTTTTAAATAAATTAGAACAAACGGGATTTTTGAAAAATGAAGTAAGCACAGATGTAGAGTCAAAGTACACTTAGCGACATTAGGAGAAGAGTGGCATGAAAGAGCCAGTTTTAAAAAAGTTACAAAATATATAATAATAATTAATAAAATTATAATTCTTGTATCAAAAGTATTTTCTCATTCATTTATGAACGTAATACCATGAAATATTTTCCAAAATCAACAATATTCTTGGACCTGTAGCCATTTATAAAAAACATGAAATTCGGCTCTTTCATAACACATGGGCATTGAAAGAGCCAACCAAAGTTTTGCAAGAGCCATCTTCTTATTACAAGACTTAACACGAAAAATAACGAATATTTTTTTCAAAATATTAATTGTTATTAAAAAAAGTATTGTTTTTACAAAAACAAATTAAATAAATAAAAAAATTCAAAACTAAAACAAAAAACAGTTAAAAAACTTAAAAATATTTTTAGCAAAAAATTAAATCGCTTTGAAGAAAATCTTTAATAATAAGACCTATTCCAAAAACAAAATAAGAGGTTTAAAACACTTAAAAACATTTTTGACAAAAATAATTTAAACTTCCTTTACGCTTCTTCATACCACCGCAACCCAGCTCTTTCAAAACATATTGTCCAAAGAAACATAACCTCAAAAATTAGTATGAAATCAAGATTTTTCCGGCAAAATAAATATGTTATTGGTAGGCCTAATATATCAATAAAATTATAGTATAATAATATTACTGTTAGTTTTAAAGGTGAAGACGTCACAAAACAAATAAAATGTTCTGAAAAACTTACTTAATGATGAAGAAATCCAAAATACGATACACCATCGTCGTTTATTATCAGTGAACTGTCAAATGTTCGAGGGTGCCATATGGCGAGTATTGCTTCTTAAAAATTATAATTTAAGAAGCATTCGTATGAAAACTACCGCGTAAATCAAGATGGCTCTTTCAAAACTTGGCTCTTTCATGCCACTCTTCCCCTACCAGCGCCGCACTTGATTTCTTGCAATAAAATCGAATTCTACCGCATAAGTTACATAATAAATTTACAATTGTGAGATAACATGGTCTTAATTTCAAAGTTTGAGTTCTTGACCTTTCATTCCTACACCATTTATAAATATTGCAAGTACGTTTGCAGACTTTTATTAGTAATTTGAAAGTTATATCTAAACAATTGGAGAAAGTGTCAAACTATCATAGTTTGAGCAAAGAGCAAAAATTCAAAATTCATACATACAGTGGCACCTAGTTTTTCCGGCACTCAATTCACCAGCACCTTAATTATCAGGCGCATTAAAATTGGTAAAAGCTAACTGTACAGAAACGATGCTTTTCTGCCGTTTACTTGCTTTAGCTCAAAATAAATCCGAAACTACACTTAGATAATCATTTCTAACATGACCTCAATAAACTGGTGTCTTGTAAATGAAGATGCGAATATGTGTTTTAATTAGACTATTTACAGGTGATTTTGCTTAACCGGCATTTTTCGTTATCTGGCATAGACTTGGTCCCATGCCCGCCAGACAAAGGAGGTTATACTGTATACGAGAGCAACCCGCCAATTAAAGACATTGCCATTTGTATGGAATGAAATGAGTCATCTATCTGTACGTTGTTTTCAGGCCTCTTACCTTGCGATCGGTAGCAAGGACAAACGCAAGTGCTCTGGAAGACCTCCAGTATAAAATAGTTGAAATTGCGCTCAATTGAAGCGGTTGTGTGTCTACAATTGGTTCCACATCTACCTCAAGCTCGAAGAAGCAGCTTCTAAGTGAATCAGGAAAAATACGTTCAACCCGTAATACATAGAGGACTGAGAGACTTAGGTCTATAATCATACCGACCTGCAAAATATCTCTTCTAAAGGCGAATATGCGATGCAAAAGGCTGGAATGATGCAAACAATGTGAGAATTGAGCAGTTCATGATTGCACACAAGTCATGTTTTTCGAGAATCCAAAATAAATGTGATAGGAGTGGATGGTGTCGCTAGAGTGAGACGCATAACAGGTGAATACTACCATATTTCCATAAATTATGGTATGGAAAGCATTCACAAAATATGAAGTTGGCTCAATTTTGATGCTTTTGAGGATCAATGAATACAGAGGAGTACAAAGAAATAATCATGTAATTTTTCAGAATGATTCCAGCACCTTGTGACCATGTAGCTTCTACAAGTACAGCATAATTTGTTTTTTGCTATAATCTCATGATTTTCTTAAGCACCTTAAAGCAATTGAAAAGTTTTGCTGAGTAATGAAAAGGTAAGTTGGAGAGAAGGAGCCAAAAACCATTGTAGATCTAAAGAAAACCTGCGAAGAAGTTTAGTTAAATGATATTGATGAAAACTACATATAGGCGCTTAACAATTCCATGTCAGTAAGGCAAAAGGAGGTCATATAAAAAAATAACGGCATAATGTTGGCAGTTTCGCAAAAAAGTAAAGGTAATCAAAGCATCAAAACACAACTTAATCATATATTACAAAGATAGATAGGGGTAGCAGTCTACGAAATATATAAACCAACTCACTTTTACCAGTTATGTCCATTGTGATGTTCGTACCGCAGCACATTTGGCCCTCGATCAAATTCTTATGCAACCACTTGTACTTTTTACAAAGCTAGCCAGACGCCTGACAATTGTTGCTTTCAAGTCGTCAATCTCATCGCAGAAGTAGAAATGCCGTCTTTTGGAGAGTGCAGGACGGAAACATAGAAGATGCAGTTTCTACAGAAGTTATTTCCAAAAAGGTTTATTCGGGTAGCGGTCTACCTATGAGTCAGTGTTCTGTTATGACTCCCATAATGAATAGGTAGCGCTCTTGAGGTAGCTTCAGATCAAAAGACGGTCAAATAAACCTATTTTACATTATTCTTATGAAACAGGCCCTTTTAGACGAATTGGTGCTCAAGACGAAATTTTATATATCCTGGTAATTTGTTATACGTCAACAAAACTAACTGTCAAAATTAGTCTAAAGAGCAAGCTATGCACACTGCCAAATTCATTGTTTGGCTTTACCGATGGCTTTATTAGACAGTTATTTTTTAAAAATAACGGAAATCGCAATGTTACAATCAATGGAACAAGGTGCCGTGCTATGTTTATCGACTTTTTTTTATCAAAATGGAAGAAATTAACTTGGTTGACATGTTGTTTTAACAAGACGGTGCAACATGGCACGCTATACCATAAACCTATTGAGAGGCGAGTTTGGTGAGCAATTTATCTCACGTAAAGCAGTCCAATGGCCGTCAAGATAATGCGATTTGGCCCCACTAGACTATTTTTTGTGGGGCTACGTGAAGTATCCCGTGGACGGGGACAAGCCAGTCACAATTGCAGCTCTAGAAGACAATATTACAGTAACCATTTTAGACATACCGGCCGAAATGCTTGAAAAAGTATGGCTTAATTGGAGCTTACGTATGGACTATCTCAGGCATATTCGCTGACAACATTTGCATGAAATGATCTTTAAAAAGTAAATGGCAGGTATTGATGTATCGCTCCAAATAAATACTTCACCCCTATTACAAATTTTCTTCTTGCTTCTTTTAAATTTTTAAAAACCAAACGCTTAAATAATCACACTTTATATCAACTGAAATATTTCAGTCAATATGGTATAACGAAATCTTCAGATTCCGAAGAACATGCGATCCGAGGATAAAAATTTGATCTCTTCCCGAGTAAAAATAAAACTTTTTAACTCAAGCCATCATTGTTCGTGCAACTACCGAACAAGAAAAAACACTGTCGTTTTTACACTGTTCAACCTCTGTACGGTCTAAATGTTTTGCAAGCGCCTGTTGTACAGCCGTTTAACAACTTGTTTCTTATAGATTTTTTTTATGTTTGACGGTTGTACGAACGTTGCAAGGCTTGAACTCAAGGTTGTACGAACTCAAGGTCACAATGTTGAGTCCTTCACCACCTAAATTACCAAAGATATTTCCTCAAAAATCCTTTTTTTGTATCGTAATTTTGTGAACACTTACATACTAACATGGTCATTTTTTAAACACTTACATACTAACCCAAATTCTTTGCGAGAATCAAGTATCTTGTCAGCCACAAGATACCGCATGATTTCATTATCGAAAATAGTTTCGATTAGTTTCCGAAACTAGTGAATAATTTTTTATAATTCATAATCTTCCATTGGATTTTCAAATTCTCTTTCATGAAAATCCCTACAAATTGCACATTTTTGAAAACTTCAATATATCTTTAACTAACATATTTTTTTCTAACAACCCCATATTTCATAAAATCGTATAATATTTGACAAATAAGAGAAATTTTTATGAAACAGATTCTGTGAATTTGTTCTGTGAAAATTCTTGTGAATTTTTGTTCTGCACTTTCGGACTTTTTACTGAATCATACGACTTCACTATAAACTTAATTCCTGCAGACTTTGGGTTTGTTTGTGTTTAAAAAGTTACGATAAAAAAGGACGAAAATAAAAAATTTTAAAGGAAATTTTCTTAATTATTTCTGTGGCGAGAGACTCAACCGATTTTTCTTAAATTGAGGCTTTCTTATTATGTATGTCTTACTTTAAATGATTTTTTTACCAAATATTTCAAGCCGCCTTAGTGAGTTCTTTGCTACAAGTTGAAAACACAACTCAAATCGAAGTATTGTCAACAACTCCTCAAGTGGTCAGAATTAGAGCTTTACAAAAATTACACTTCAACCAGCAATTATGCATAAAAAAGAATCGATTTAAAATATATGTTTGGGGTTTTCACTCGTTTGATATGACGTGAGATAACTTTTCATGTGACACACTTTGAGTGAATCATATTTTGATTGAAACTACAATAATTTTTGGGAGGGGATGTAATTCCCAAAACCTCCCTTTGGTTGCGCTTATGCCCTTATGTGTCTCTCTTTCTCTAAACTTCATCCAAAGAAGATTATTTTTCAGTAAAAATATTCTAAATACATGTAATAACAAAAATCATAAATGCATTAAACAACCGTCAATATGAAAGTATTGACACTCAATGGAAAACATTTTTTGTGGTGTTACGCTAGTAATGTCGTTAAGTGTGTATGAAAATGTAAGCTCGCAAAATTAAAAAAAATACAAAAAACGGGATTACTCGAAAACCGAGCGATTTAAGTCAAGAATAACAAGTTTTTATTTCGGCACTCACACTTTAAGTTGGAAAAACACTTCAAAAAAACAAAAAAACAAATTGGCCATTTCAGCCCTTGAAAGGACTTTGACCGAGCTTCTTATGATCAATTGTGTTGTGTGTGTTATTAAATGTTAGCACACAATTGACCGAGAACTGGACCTACATGTTTTATGCCGACTCCGAACGGCTAAAGTTCGTGTTCTCAAGAAGCTTTACATGGCATTATTTACTCTCTGAGGTTTGCCATTGTCTGCAGAGAGGTGGTGACCGATCAGAAAAATTTTTTTATTGAAAAAACTTTTCGCCACGACTGGGGATCGAACCCGGGCTCCGAGCATGCTAAGCCACACACTTAACCTGCATGCTACGATCACCACAAACGATCACCACCACAAGAAAAACACTTCACTTTATGAAACAAAAAAAAAAACCTAAAATGAAGTTACGGTTTCTTCTACTCACTACTCTCAGTGCTTTCTTCCTTTTATATATTGTTCCAGAAATTTTTTCTTTTCAAAGTTTAGAAAAAATAAACAATGTCTAGAATTATTCCAAGAGATCATGATTGTGCTCACTTGAAGAAGTGCACGCGCTTGAAGCTCTGGATCACGTCATAGTTCCCAGATACAAATTTTTAAAATTTAGATATAGCGATCACCTGCTCCACCTGCTCCATCCATTTTTTTACGATAATAAAAATTCCAAAATACACTTTCTTTAAGTAAAATTGGTCACTGAAAACAGTATAAAAGTGCTTTCAAAAGCTCTCACTAAAATAACAGTCCGCCCACAAAAGCATAAAGCTCAAAAAACGGAGACCGTGAATTTTGCTTATTGATTTTGGCTTTGAGAGATGTTTTGGAACGTGTTTTGACAAAGCTGGCGGCCTTCACTGTTCTGAAGTAAGGATTAACATTATTATCCCTTAAATTTTTAGTTTTGTTTTTAAAGAAAATAAAATATTGCAGATAATATGAAATTTCGTTCTCCAGAAGAGTTTCTACATACGTTAAAGGAGTATTTATAAGCTCGTAAAAAAGGTTTATAACCACCTTACCAAAGTTGCATATATTGTTTATATGGATTTTACTCTTAACTGTTTGGGTTTTGAATTTTATTTCTTAAAGCTTTCGACAGAGTACCCTTTGACAAAATTCATAATTTTTGTATGTATTTATTATATATTCATATGGTAAGATGCTATCATAGCTAAGGTACTATCAATCTTAAATAACGTTCTCATAAACAAAATATTTGTATTAAAATAAACTTAAGCTGCTTAGTAATAACGTAACATTTCTTGATCAAAATATTTGAACATACGAAAATTTTTATTTTTAAAAAAATTTTTATTAAAATTAAAACAAATTAAATTTGCATGCCTTTCTTCACAACAAATGCTTATCTTCTTCTAAGTCTGCGAAGCTAAATGAACTCTTCAAGCCTAAGAAGCTTCTCAGTAAATGCTTTCTGCAGGCGAGTTTTAAAATGCCGATAGCTACCTACTTTTTTTAAAATTTTTCAGTACATAACGTAATTTTTTTAAAAACCTGCCTATATTGACAAATTTTTTTCTTCTTTTAACTTTTTAAAATTTCATGAACCTGTATAAAAAAAAGTGCTTGAAAAAAAAAGTTGAAAGAATTTATTAAAATAATAAAAAAAAATAATATTAAAAAATTTTTAAATTAATTTTATTATTAGGGATAATGCTTAAAAAATATTATTTATTTATAAAAAATATTTTTATATAATTTGTTTTAATAAATTTCAATTTAAGTTGAACTAATTGAGTGATATTTTGCTATGATTTAAATAATGATTTTATTTAATTGTTGTTTGTTTAAGTAGTAAGAAAAATTATATGTTTTTATATTATGTTTTTGTGTTTTACGATTTTTTTTTTGGGTTTGTTCAATGCTTTTGCAAAGAACGTTTTCAAATTAATGTGTTGTTGTTCTTCTCTTTTTTTGTTTCTTTATTTGGGTTTTGCGATTTTTTTGTTTATATTTTTCTTTTATTTTTGTTGATTTATAGTTAAGGATTTTTTTTTTGTTTTGAAAATTAATTTAAATTATTGTTTACTTCTCAAAATTATTTACCATTTTTTTGTGGGAGTTTTTTAGGGGGATTTTTTATGAAAGTTTTTGAGTTTTTTCTTTTTTTTAATTTTTTGTTTGTTTTTCTTGCTTTGTAATTGTAATTTACTTAAAAAGTTTCGTTATTAATTTAATAATTAACAAATTGATTTTATAATAAAACCAATAACAATAACCTCGCTCATATGGCTACGAGACAATAATATGTGGTGCTGAGAGCAGTACAGCTATTGTGGCTAATATTGTGAACATTGTGAATATGATAAGGCACAGTCTGTCAACGACCATAGCTGCGAATTTCCAATCATTTGCAATGTCATTGTCCTCGTCTTCTTTACGTAGCTGCATATTTTATTTTTTTTTTTTTTTGTTAGATTTATTTCATGTTTTAATGCAGTGATGAAAACAAAAGTCAATTTGAAATTTTTTGGTCATTGAAATTAGTTTTTTGTTTTTGTTTTTAATTCGTGTAGTGGTTTAAAAATTTAAACAAAAGTTTGAAAGAAGAGGAAGAGAAAACAAAATTTATATTGTTTTTATATATCGGAAATAAATTGCATGTTTTTTATTATTATTCTTCTTATTATAAACATTTTACTTCTTATTTTCTTATTTAAGGAATAAGAATATTGAAAGTTAAAGTATGCTTAATATATGTTTGTACTATAATACTTATATGAAACATGCTTGTTTGCTTTATATATAAAATAATATTGAAAATAAAAACTTTTAAGTAAAATGCTAAATACAAACCAAAAACATAACCAAAACAAACAGACATGACAGATAAAAGATTCAAGTAAGAATTTTAAATCATAAAAAATTAATAAAAAAAATCAATCAAGCTAATAAAATCTTGAAATTTTTTTTTTCGTCAAATCACCCGATAAAACTATGACGAAGTATAATAGAGCAATATGAACTAATTTCTAATGTTTGATTGTTATTGGCTGTTGTATCAGGAGACTATCATAATTCAAAAGAATTGGGTTCAAAGAAAGAAGGATATTGAACTAGATTGACTAGATTGACTTTAGTGATCGAGATTTGATGGTTGTCAGCCCTCAACTAGATTTGAGCAGTTGTTGGATTTTTAGTTCATGACCGTATCCAATGAACTAGAAATGATGTGCAGAAGAACATGCGTGGTCAGATCATAAGAGATAATGTCAATGCACACCACACGATCTGAGGCAGTATAGATATCCATTAAAGAGATAAATTCCTTTAAATCTATAGTAAATAATCTTTGTAATGTTGAAAATGAAACAACATTTCTTACTCGTTATAGACTCAAAATAATATATATTAACCATATTTCAGCCTTATTTTCTGATCAGGTTATGAACTGAAATAAATTTATGAATAGGAAAGTACATGGGGACATTTAATAAGGCCTAAGCTACATTATATCACGATTCCAATCTTAGTGGTGAACTAAAGTCATTCATTGGTTGTCCGGAGACATTGTAAATGGACTTGGCATGGCAGAAAGATCTTTAACAAAGAAAATAAATCTGGTAAAACTACTTATAGGGATGTTGTGTTTGCATCCAATTTATATCCAAGAAATATGTATATAAAATATTACATAGAAAAGTTGAGCAAAATTTTTGCAGACTTTTCTGCGGTAATAAAGGGTGTTTTTTTTATGAGGTTTTTTTCAATATGGATTACTCTATTGTCTGACAGTTTAAAGTGACGTCTCTACTCAGTACACCCAGGGAAAAATGAGGCAAAATTTTTCAACATGGCTCCTGTCAATCTAACATGATTATTTTTACTCGCAAAACCACAACAATTTTTAAAGATTAACACTGTATTATGCAGTGTTAAAAAATAACATGAGTAAAGTGTTGATTTGCTCATTGCATTAAAAGAAAAGACAGTGCGAATAATGTTGCTGTTGAGCGAATTAAGTGACAAAATGCTCCTTTTCTGAATGTTCTGTTCAGCAGAAGTCATTTTATGTGATTTTGCGCTCTGCACAAACGTTCATTTAACAGAATTGAATTATTATGTAAAGTGTTAATTATTAACATAACTGATCGTGTTGAATTTCAATAACATGATTTAGTGTTAAAAAAGTGTTATTTTTACACGATTTTTTTTCTGGGTGTATTGTTTGGCAAATCATCATAAATAGGTTAACTCTAGAACAACGCTTCCAAATCGTGGAAATTTATTGTCAAAAACAGTGTTCAATTAAAAATGTTTATAGAGCACTTCGTGAATTTTATGGTGCACCATAAAGAACGTTATTACCAAGAAACGTAAAGAACATAATTGCCTTTCAAGAATTACCAATGCATCCCGATAAATGTACTGTTTGGTGCGGTCTATGCGGCTGGTGGAATAATCGGTCCTTATTTCTTTAAAAATAAGGAAGGACGACGCTTTACCGTGAATGGAAATCGATACAGAACCATGATCAATGAATTTTTGTTGCCAATTCTTCAAGATATGGATGTGGACGAAATGTCGTTGCAACAGGATGGTGCCACTTGTCATACTGCGGGCGAAACAATCGACTTATTGAAAGAACATTTCAACGACAACATTATTTCGAGAAATGGACCGGTGAATTGGCCTCCGCGTTCGTGTGATTTGACGCCACTTGATTATTTTTTGTGGGTTTACGTGAAGTCATTGGTTTATGTGAATAAACCGGCAACGATTGACGCTTTGGAAACTAATATTCAACGTGTCATTGCTGAAATACGCTCTCAAATGCTTGAAAAGGTGGTCAAAAATTGGACCTCCAGAATGACCTTTGTGCAAAATAGTCGTGGTAACCATATGCTCGAAATTATATTTAAATGTTAAATGCCAAGAAATTATCTACCTATTATCTCAATTTTTTTTTGGCCATTTCATAACTTGGCATGTGTTTTATTTAAATTTTAAATCAGCAAGCTCTTAAAAAAACACCCTTTATAAGATGCTATTCCAAAGCATCACAACGGTATCTACGTTTACCGAGCTCTTTAAGAAACTCAGATTTAAGTTGCTCAAGTGAACAGATTTCTATTCATGAGGAATAACCTAAGCAAATTAATAACAGAGAACAGCATTAACAACTCCTGCTCTATATTACATCTAAAAAACTTTTATGTAAGTCCTTTGATAATGTCCTCCTCCTTGATAATACTTTCAAAGAACTTGCCAACCCAAATTTAAAATTTTTATCAAGAACTTGTTTTGCTTGCCACGTTTTAAGTTTTTTTGAAGTGATCAATTGAAGTCTTGAGAGTATAATCTCGTATAAGACTCGTTAATTCTTCTGAAAGGCTGAGAAAGAAAAAAAAAAAATACAGAGAAATGTATATGAACACATTAAAATGGGTTTAAGTGAACAATTTCTATAATTTTTTTTCTAGAATTCAAAGCTCAGTAGGTTTCAACTTCAACGCCAAGATGGGCAAAGAAGACACATTTGGTCCAACAATCGGAAAGTTCTGCTTTCATGACAACACTTTCGATAACGCAATAAGGTTGATTGATTTCACAGCAAAACGAAACATGGTTGTTAGTAGCATTAGATTCAAACATTTGAATATTCATAAGGCAACGTGTTTGTCCCCTGATCAAAAAAAATGTAGCCAAATTGATCACGTTTTGATTGACGGAAGGCACTCTTTCAGTATATTAACCGTACACACGATCTGCGGTGCCAACATAGATTCGGATCATTATCTTGTTGCAGCCAAGATCCACACACGTCTGTGCACAACTAAGGATGCTCGCAATCCTACACAGAGAAAGCTAGACGTCAACAAGCTGGAATCAAAACGGGCACCCGAAGTCTTTGCTGCTCAACTCTCACTCCTGTTTCGAGATAGCACTCCTCCAATCAACGATTTATGCGTGCAGTAGACGCATATATGTGTTCAGCTGCAGAAGAGGTGATATACTATCACTTCTCTCTCCGATACCAGTGGCCCGACCAGAAGTGTAGCAACATCCCAGTAGAGAAGAAAGCCGCCTTCAAAGCAACCCTGCAGTCGGTTGTAGCGCTTGCTGCTTTGTAGCGGTACCTAGTGAAACGAAAGAAGAGTGACACCTTTTTAAGTGAGTGCGAGAAAATTAAGGTCCATGGCAACAGGATTGAGGGTTGAAAATTTTAACAAAATTTTTAAAAATAAAATACCTGGCCGTTGGTATTAAAAAACGGGGCTTCTTCCTGCCAGGACGAAAATGGGAGTATAGTGACAAATATCCAGATTAAACTGAAGTTCTGGAGGGAACACTTATCTTGACTTTTGAAAGCCAACGCTGAAAACCAATAGAGATGATTCCGCTTAAAATTAACAAAGCCACAGGAACGTGATGGCCTACGGGCTGAGCTATGTAAGAACGCGGGTGAACCTCTGTTTAAATGCGTTCATAAGCTTCTATGCGGAATATTGTGGGAAGAATGCATTCCAAACGATTTGAACCTCAATGTGTTCTGCCAAATCCTCAAGAGGTGGTCTCATAATATCGCATACAGAGTTCTGTCGAGCGTATTATGTAAAAAACTGATGCCAATCGGTAACCAACTGATTGGAAGATCTACCATCGATCAGATATTTACGCTAAGACAAATATTGGAAAGGATCCTAGAAGAACAAATCCAGACACACCAACTTTTGTATCGATTACAAGCCCACCTTCGACTGTCTAATAAGGTGTCACTTTTGGATGAATGTGTCCAAAGCACCATGTTTGGAATTTTGTATTCATCTCTGCAGCATGACACTGAGTAACAACAGCAGCGCAGTTAAAACCGGGAAGAACTTCGCAGGGAAGAGTCCATATCAAATGAGCTTTCAAACAAGATGATTCTTTATCGTGTGACTTTTCAATTTAATGATGGAGAAGATCTTCCGAGTTGCTGTGGTGAATTAAAGGGTCACGATGTTCTTGAAGAGTGTTATGTTGGCATATGCTGATGATATCGATATCATTGGCTATAATGCGCGTGAAGGCAGTTCAGCATTATCCAGATATGACGAAATTATCCAGATATGAAAACAGATATGACGAAATATCTTGTGTCACCAAACAAACAGTCGTAGCATCTTGGAAACCACGTCACTGCTTAAAACATGATTTTCGAAGTTGTAACAGATTTCGTTAAAATGCGAATTCTAACTTACTTACTTACTTATTTATTTGGGAAACAAAAATGGGGCCGCCACAACTCCTCCAACGATATCGTTATTCTTCATTGGCAGGAGAGTTATTCTTTATTGAGATCTGATGAAGAATAATTTCTGCCAACAGGTGTTTCTTAAGGCTCAGCAGGCAATTGAGAAGCAGAGCCCTCCTACGACGAACAAAAATCACGTCAAGTGTTGGATAACCTGATGGCACTTAGAATTTCCGATTGGATCAAACAAACGACAGAATTGGCTTGCGTAATACTTTAGAAGACGAATTTTGGAGAAATATACATGGGCTAAAAAGTCTCGGGGTTTTTTAAGTATAAGGTACCACTACAAAGTGAATATGCCTTATCTTAAGAGGCTAGCTACCGATCTTAAGAGGCTAGAGGGTAGCTTCTTTCGCCTTAAAAAAAAAATGGAAAAACAGGAATTTTGGTTGGAAGACCAAAGAGAATATGAATGCGGAAATCGTTAAGTGTTAAGTGTATTGAA
This sequence comes from Tetanocera ferruginea, assembly GCA_958299015.1. Lineage (NCBI taxonomy): Eukaryota > Metazoa > Arthropoda > Insecta > Diptera > Sciomyzidae > Tetanocera > Tetanocera ferruginea. The sequence continues at coordinate 34,121,004 of OY282641.1, read as the reverse complement.
CCGTTTTCAACGAACTTAAACTGAAAATGCATAAGCTGTTTGAAGTCGTGGACTTCTCAATAGAACGGGCGGGATTAATTTGTCCCTGTCTTTCGGAGCTTTAAAAACTATCGGCGCGTTGGATGCTGCGTTGCTGACTATCGACAAAAGCCAGCAGCGTGCAGATTTGTCATTGTTGCAGCTTTATCAAGCGGTCGTTTTATGATGATGAGAGAAGCATGAGTTCATTACCAAACAGCTGAATCCAATAGACAGTCTATAGATTAACGTGAAAACCAGGAAGTCCGAACAAAAAGCGGCTAAAAGTGCAAAGTTCGACTGGGAAGATTATGACTTCCGTTTTTGAAGTTGTGCATGGCATAATCTTTATCGCTTACCAGCAGAATGAAATAACAGTTTCAGAATGGTATTGGACACACTGAACGATAAAATCAGAAGAAAACGGTCTCATATGGCGAAGAAAAAATTACTTTACCATCACGATAATGTTCTGTCACACACGTCTTTGAAAGCGATGACCAAATTGGATCAATTACGACTCGAATTGATTGATATTCTACCGTATGATCCATGACTTGGCCCCCAATAATTGTTATCTGTTCCCAAACATCAAGTGATGGCTCCATGTAAAGCGATTTAGATCGAATAAGGAAGTTATCGCAGAAACTGAGGAGTATTTTAAAAGCTTTAACGCCTCGTACTTAAAAGAGGGCATAAAAATGTTGGAAAATCGATTTTGCAAGTGTATCGTCCTCGAAGGCAACTATGTTGAGAAATAAGTATAACTTTGAACGGACTAAGCTTGTTGAAGTTTTCAGACCATTTAGTAGTCTTCAAGCGCTAGGTTGGTTACAATGCCAGAACTAGTTCGGCTAATGGGAAGTGTGTGTGCTGGGTGCTGTATACAACTATACTCATAAGTTTTTAAACATGCTCCAGAACCTGCTAGTCAAGCCATATTTTGAATTCTGATTGCAATAGAGCCCTCGAGAGAAATTTTAAGTCCAAAAATTTCTCAATTAGAACTTCGCCACTCACAAACCTGATTCTGAGGGCGTATTAAATTGCATCCGATATTTATTATTTATTTTCGGAATTTAAAATTTCAAAATTTATAATATAGTCTTCCAATCATCTGGTAAAAATTTGTTGGTCTACTGGTCGGCCGCCTAACCTAACCTAACAATGCTTTAGATTTAAAATAGCAATCTCTTGATTAAAAGATTTTTTGAATTTTACTGTGATTTATTGTTGGTTTTGTTATAATATATAAACAAAAACAATTAATTAATTAAATTATATATTAAGAATTATAAAATAAAAATACAGTTTTATTTATTATATTCAATTTAAAAATATAAAATAAAAATTATAACCAAAGAAAAACACGCCAAAAACTTGAGAAATCATAAATAATTTGCAATCAAAACTTGGTTATACCATGCAAAAAAAGTTTTGTTTATTGTAAACCCAAGAAAAATGTATTTAATTTTTACTTAAAATATTGAAAATAATGCATGCCTTCATATAGGTTAAAATTTCTTTAAAATAAGTCTAAAAAATCGGCAAACCGAATGAACTTACCTGATCGGTTATAAAACGAATTTCTTTTAAAATTAATCCTAATTCATATTCAGTAGATGATTTTATACACGTATGATGGCTGACGGCATCCGGCATGCGAGTGCTGCCTATAGGGCCGATGCTGCCATCGTCGCCTTGACTGTAAAAGTTAAAAAAGTTGAGAAGAAATTCTTTTAAATACAATAATTAACGAAAAAAGTGCGCTTTTTGATGGCTAGCCATGCAAAACTAAGAGCTTCAAGTTCTCGCTAGATACCGCTTAAGCTTCAGCTTCAGTTTTACCAGCGCACACAGCTTACCCGTATACAGTTCGATAAAAAGCTGGATTATGTGGCAGTGTTCCTCCGGGCGTCATTGGTCTGCAATTATGACGAAAATCGTCATCGATATCCAGTACATTAGCGAGCAGAGATTTCGATGACCTGTCAAAAAAGGTTATTTCAAAACATTTTTTTTTAATATATTTATACTACATTTACTACAATAAATAAAAATACTACATTTAAAACCTTTCCAATACTGACCGTTCTTTGAGCTCAACATCAGATAAAATTTGATGTTTTCTCTCTGATGAGGTGTCCGAACATGGTGTTGTTGGAAATTCCAATATTAATGGTCTACCAGGACGACTCATACGTAGAATCCATGGTAGCCAACATAAAAAGATGATGCGTATCTTTGATTTGTTGATACAAACGTTTTGGGAGTTGTTGTTGTTGTAGTAGGATTGGGTTTAAATAGTTGAATCATACAAAAGAAAAGTTGCGTTTAATATAGCAAGAAGTGAGTTTAAAACAACAGAATTATATATATATATGTTTAAATATATATTTGTATGCTTATATGATGAAAGGATGAAATTTGCATACAAATGTCATCATTTATAGCAGTCTTAAATGATAAGAATATTTTCTATGTTTTATTTTTGTTTATTTTTTTTTTACTTTTTATATCTTTTCTTGGCAACCCTAGCAGTTGATTTATGTTCAACTGGCTGGGCACATAAATAACCATTGATTTTGTTTAAATTGTAGGCAAATATTTTAAGTTTTATTTCTAAATCTAGCAGAAGCATGCAGGCAGAACAAAACAAAAGCGAAGCACTTCTAGAGAAATATATTAGATAAAGAATAAAAATAAAAATAACATAGCATATCTTTGGGCGCGCTGACTTTGGCAAGTGGCAAGTGCTGCCGTTTGGCAGCACAAATCATTTGTATTCTTAGTTTAAAATTGAATGTCAAATTATGTTTAGAGAACATTTAGCTGAAGACAGTTATTAATAGTTAGAAAAAAAAAAAAGAATTAAATATGTTGAAAAACATTCAGAAGTTAAGAAATTTCAAAATACAAAGAGAAGAACCGGCAAGTCATTAGCATATGTATGGACTGTTTTCAGTTTAAAAGTACAAAAATAAATTTTTAATAAGTAGGAAGAGAGACAATACAACAATTAGATTGATTGAAACATTCCACTTTGCTTAACAATGAATTAGCTATTTAAACAGAGAAAGTATAGCTAGTTGGAGAAAATGAGTGGACATGCCATAGACTCAACGCAACAGAATATCTTAGCATTTGTTTTCATACTTGGTGTTCAGTAGAATTATATGTAAGCCATTTAGGTCAATACTACAATACAAAACAATTTTTTTTTTATAGGTACAGTAGCAGTGTGTTATTTGTAGAATACCAAAAAAAATATTTTTGGTAACTGTAGAGTTATTGGCTTAAGCTCGTTGAATATTAAGCAACTTTTCCTTATTTTATCAAAAAATTTTTATAGAAAGAAAGGGTTCCACATAAAATTAGATCTCAAAGTTAGAAATATTAGGAGTAACTTATAAAGGTATTCAAAATATAAGAAAGGAAAAGAAAGGAACAAAATAAAAGGCCAATCGAAAACAACGCAACAAAGAAAATTATTTGTACCTATAGTATATACAGTAGACCGGATCATTCTTATATGGATAGAAAAAATTTCAACCGGTCGGGGTCTCAAAAGTTAATGGAACTCATTAAAATGATTTCTGCATACTTTGATGGATAGCTTTGATTTAAGCGATACACAGAAAGAAAGAAGAACTTAATACCTTTCCAACCATAACACTTTCACGTAAATCTAGAAAAAATGTGTCTTTTAAAGCGGTTTTAAAAAATGTCTTTTGAAATATATCAAAAAATTCAATTTTTGGTGGTCAATAAGAGTTATAATGAAACATAATTTTAACATTTTTTATACATCAGAATATTGGTATAAGTAAGAAATTTAGTATTTTAGCAGATGTGGGCATGCGTTCTGTGAAAAATAAAAAGTTACAAGCAAAAAACATGTTTTTTTTACCAAAAAGGACCTTCAGGAGAATCAAAATTGCTTCGGCGGTTTTTCTCCGATTTGAAAAAAAAGTATGCAGAAATCATTTTAATGAGTTCTTCTAACTTTTGAGACTCCGACCGGCGAAATCTAAATTTCGATCCGGTCTAATATACAGCGTTAATTTTTTTTTAAATCGGCAAATTTTTATGGTTGTATCTTGAAAATAAAATGTTTCAGGCCATCAAATCTAAATAGCAAAAGTCAAGGTACCCTGATATTAGGTAATGTTTTTAATCTTAAAAATGCTCTCCTGAAATTTTGAAAATGAGTTACGCTATTATTCCTTGTCGACACAGATATAATATTTTTATTTAAATAATTGCATTTGCGATTTTTTAAACCTAAAGAGTACCGTTTCTAGCTCAAAAAAATCAAGTCACTTGTGTTCGAATGCCAGAAACTATAAATTATTCAACCAATTAGTAACCGTGCTATACGTTGATACCGCATGATTTGTATCAAGGCCGCAAATGATGATTCGCATACTTCCATACCTTCAGACGGGAAGTTTCAATTGCTGCAAAAAGGTTGTATACGTCTTCCATTCTTCTGTGCTATAAAACTAATTTACCGTGGAAATATGATTTTTAGGAATATTTTGTAAGGAGAAAATTATCGACCACCATTTTATAACTAGTTGATATTCCACCTAGGGGAAGAGTGGCATGAAAGAGCCAAGTTTTGAAAGAGCCATCTTGATTTACGCGGTAGTTTTCATACGAATGCTTCTTAAATTATAATTTTTAAGAAGCAATACTCGCCATATGACAGCCTCGAACATTTTAAGTCTTGTAATAAGAAGATGGCTCTTTCAAAACTTTGGTTGGCTCTTTCAATGCCCATGTGTTATGAAAGAGCCGAATTTCATGTTTTTTAAAAATGGCTACAGGTCCAAAAATATTGTTGATTTTGGAAAATATTTCATGGTATTACGTTCATAAATGAATGAGAAAATACTTTTGATACAAGAATTATAATTTTATTAATTATTTTTATATATTTTGTAACTTTTTTAAAACTGGCTCTTTCATGCCACTCTTCCCCTATATACTTAAATGGTAATGAACTTCAGCTAGTTGATAAAGTTAAAAGTTTAGGTTTTTATGCTAATTCCAAACTTTCATGTTCTGATCATATTAGTAACGTTCTTAAAAGAATATATTGTACACTACGTTGCCTTCGGTTATTAACCCACAACATCCCAATAGAAACTAAAACGAGACTTGTTCTTTAGCTAATAATTCCACTTATTACTTATTCAGAGCTTGTTTACAGTGATCTTGATTCCCATTCTGACCATAACATACGGGTTGCTTTCAATGACATTACAATATATGTTTTTGACATGAAGCGCTTTGACCATGTCTCGCCCTTCAGTAAAGCAATTTTTCGGTGTAACATAATTGATTACTTGAAGGCTAGAAATTGTATGTTTCTGCATAAGTTGATAAATTGTAAGACCTCAACTTATCTATATCAGAAACTCCATTTCAGTACTTCTACTAGGACATGCAACCTTATTATTCCCAAATTTACTTGCTTGAACTCTAAACGATTATTCTTCATCATCGCTATAAAACTCTGGAATTATTTACCTCATTCCATAAAATCTATTGTCAGCACGAATAACTTTAAGCTTTCTGATGCACCTGCAAATCTTCACTGAGGGGTTTTTAGGGTCGCTGATCACGAGTCCGTTGTTAGAATTCCAAGATGGCGGCCTAGTACTGCGCATGCGCAATTCAAAAAATTGGTAGCAATTGGTAGCGCATGCGCAGTACTGAGATGCCAACATGTAATTTTGAAATTCTGACAACGGATTCGTGATCAGCAACCCCGAAAATCCCCAGTAAGACATAAAAAGTTCCAAAAAACGAAAATATAAAATTTCCATGAACTTTTTTCTACCGTTTCCGGCCGGCAACACCACTATAGTGGTGATGCAATGATTCGAACATATCCGGGGACCATTGGGGGATGATTATATGGAAGTATAATCACCAAAGTAGGCATGTATCAACAAAAAAAATCCCGGCTGCCAGCAGGTTAAAAGCATTTTATTATAATGGAAATAGTAGTAGATTTTAAGCCTTCGTTGATAAAAGTGGTAGATATTAAAATTTTGAAAATACATATGAGGTGGATCTACCACAAAAATTGTAAAGTTCGTGCTCTGACAAACAAGAGGTGCCGCTTTTTGAGAGTGTCACACAAACAAATCACAAAATGAGGCGTAAAAAGCTTCGCTTCAAAACTGTAGGTTATTCTTATATTTAAGAAGCTTTCAGCAGAGTCAAATAAACAGTTAACAAAATATAATCTTAACCCTTAGTCGGCACACTGCGATCATTAACGCCCAACTATTTTTGTGTTTTCATACAAAAGTTAAATTTTTATTCTTTAACGATATGTTTTTAACCTATTTAATCAAATTGGTTATGTTTTATTTAAAAATACACTATAAAGTGGCTATAAAAAAAAACAAGTCAAAATATTTTATCGCCTATTTCATATTGAAGTGTAATATAAGTTTCACTTACCATCTCCGATTTATCTCAAATTTGTTTCTTGGATTAGACTTTTGGTCTATTGTTTAGAAAACCAAATGCAGAGTTTGAGATTTTTAAAATGTTTTTTTCACGTACGCACAGCCATGCTTTTACAAAAAAAGGATATATTTTGAGAGATACGTTGCTCTATAAATTTAACTCTGATTTTCATAAAGAGGGCATCATTTGAGAGCATTATTGGATTTAATACAATTAATCAACAGAGGTTATACTTAAAGGCTTGATAATGATGAATTCAGAAACTTAAAATATTCCCAACAAATTCGAAAAAAAAATAAAATAACTAAAACTTGAGTTCAGTTCTAGAAACAATGCAACTAAACACTTTAAATTTTTTGCCAATTTCAGAATTTTTTTTTTTTTTTAATATGTAAGGGAATAACATTTCAGTGCTAATTTTTGATAGAAGGTCAGGTTTTTGGATTCTGATATTCTGCGAATTTATGAATAAGATGATCACAATTTGTCTTATGGAAGAAATATAAATTATATTGCCCAGAGTTTCTGAGATATACTTGGTACTTTGCTTTATTTAAGAAGAATTTTTAATCCCTTGTGTGAATATTAAGGGGGAAATTTTGTTTTCAAAATTGGACTTGAACTTAAGGCAAGAACTTTACCGAAGGTTTTAAATCGAAATTCTACTTAGTTAAGGATTAATTAAAAGGAAGTCAAATACATGCCCATAGTATAAAATGTGATGTTGCAATAGTTGGTTATTTGAGGGAACCCAGAAAAATCCTTTGGACAATTTTTTCTATAGGCCAATGGCTATCAGAAACTTTGGTGTTTTTGTAGTTACTTGAAATGACCTTCAAATTGTCGCACAGTGATTATTTTAAATTAAGCATGTAATTTATTTGAGTACTGTTTTTATTTCTTGCTTTAATAGACAAATGAAATGAACCCACATTTTTGATGATTACTTGTTCCCTTGTAGTTTTTACACTTCAAAATGTTTGTTATCATTTTTCACCAAAATTCACCAACATTTTTCACACAAGTTAGGCTATTGGAGAGGTCTTATTTATCCAACAAAAAAATATCATTAAAATAATACAATTATTTTTGTATTTTGCTTCAGGTAAAATATAACCAGGCGATATATTTTGATTTTAATTATTTGTAAAAGATTTGCTAATAAATGTAGAGTACAACATTTAGTAATAATTTTTTAACACAAAATGTAAAAATAAATTCGCCAAAAGGGACTAAGATATGACCTCATTTCTATTCCAATTCTGGCTTAATTCAGAAATGACGTCATTAGACTTAATGACGTCATCTCGGAAAATCTTTAAGTTTGCTTTATCATTGTCATTTTTATACCATCAATACCATCAATCACTTTCATACACTTCAACCAACAACAACATTCAGTTTAGAATGTCCCCAAATTAAGCCTGAATTTGATTTGCTTTCAATAAAATGAGCTATTTGAATGACCCCCAACAATGCATTGTCGCTCCAAATCTGGTTCAAATCGAAATAGTCGTTGTCTTGAACTCCAAATCATGTCGAACAATATAAAAGTCAAACTTCTACAAAAGCAATAAATTTTTTTTTTGCTCCATTGACAAAATGTTTGCCCAACCTTATAGCAAAAGTGCTGCCAAAAATTGAATTTCAAACGAAATGTAAAACTGATTTTATTTTTGGATTATTTTATGTGTAACGAAAATTCACTCAACCCAAACTCAGCTTCAATAAATTCAAGAACTGAACTGAAACGGAGTCAAGCCAAGTATAAGAAATGCTGACACTTTGAATTGAAAATAATTTGATTACATTGCAGCAGCCCAAACAGTGATACACCCCGTCCTCCCAAAGAATGCTCTATAAGCTGAGTGCATGCAACTGCAACTTACTTATTGACTGCTGCTGACTGTTGTTATCCTTGCATATCCTTAAAATTGCATGTTCATTCGTTGAACATTTCAACAAATGCAAATTTCTTGCCAGAGATTTTTGCCTTTATTCGCCACAGCGATAACATATCAATTGCACCAAAAATATGGCGCCAAACGGAAACGGAAGTAAGATGTCGATTTCGTTTGTTTGATAATATTGGTCGTAGAAGTGTCTGCATTGATAGTTCGAATTGAAGTTAATTTGCTGTTAGTGCTTTTCCATGTTCTAGCAAATCTTATTCAAACGTGTAGCCGTCGTTTTATTTATTTTGAGTTTAGTTCTTCTTTTTGTGTGCTGTTTGCGTTATGCTGGTTACCTTTGTTGAGGTTGTTTTGGGCGTGGTATGCTAGGCACTGGTGCATGTCAGTAACAGTACCATCACTTCTTATCTATGAATTGGCAATTTCTAGCATTTACTTCTACATGCATATTTAATCGAACCCGCATCCGCTTGGGAAGCAACAATGCAAATCTTGCTGGATTTTTTCTTTATTTTCTATTGATTTCTCTTAAGATATCCTTAAATGTGCTGCACTTGAATTATAGATTTATTTTATTACTTCATGCATTTTCTATTAAAATGCAAGAGCAATAAATCAATATTTGTGCTATTCAAAGCTTTTTATGTGGTTTCAAGTGCTTTTCTGCTTATTGTGGTTAGTTTTCAGGCAAGGATTAAGCAAACTTTCTTGCCTGCAAAGCAATTTGTAGAATATCATGCTGCTGCTGCTTTTGTTGCATATTGAATGATTTCTTAAGTATAGTTGTTGAGCTCAACTCTGAGTTAGTTGAGTTAAGTATGGAGTTAAGTTGTGGTATTTTTGAGAATTAATTGATTTATTGGTATTATGCTTAATAAGCATTACTTTTAGCAAATTCTATAATTTTTTTTAACTTTCTAAATAAACTCATTTCACTTCAACATCCACTTTCAAATTTCACAGAAATAAGGTTATGGAAAGCATTTTTTGTTTTTCTTTTTTTTAATTTTTGCATGCAAGCATAAAAATATTTATTATTAAACATTGTCGTTAGAGATTGAAATTATCGCAAGGAAAACTCCTGCTTAAACGGTAATGAGGAAAGTGTGGATATCGATTTAGATTAATATTATATCTCAAACGCATAAGTGTGGAAATATGAAAACAATTATTCAATAATTTCCATCGTTATTTCCGACTCAGGTGGCAGATGGTGAGAATGTAGACCTCCTTACAATGCGATGTGTTACTGTAACGAAGTACAGTAAGTCGAAACTTGAGGTTGGCAGAAGTAGAATTTGATTTACTATAAAATTAATAATAATAAAGCAGTAGGTCAACTGATACGCAAGAGCACTCAACATTGCAATGCCTTTTAGAGCAATACTTATTCATACCTCGGTATGAACGTCATGAGAATTACATCCAGCAGTAGCGGAAAGTCTAATCGACATCACATGTTTGTTTACATTTTTGATAAACGAGTTTTTAGTCTGTTCTATGTGTGCTATTTTAAAATTCTATTAAAATTGATTTTCAACTAACTTATTATTATAAACATTTTTATTTTTATACATACACTGAGGGAAATATGCCTCAAAAAAACAAAATTTGTTGTTTTAAAATAATGTTTTTAAATATAAAAACAAATTTGAAACAAAAAGTTTTTATTTTACCTCATGTTCGATGTTTGTAAAACAAATTCGAAAAATTAAAAAAATTAACCTTCAGATAGCTATTTTCTTTGTCATTTCAAAGAAACAGAAAGACAAAATTTAAAAAAAAGGATAGTTTAAATTTAAAGACGTTTCTTTTTTACTTATTTTGTAGAAACGAAAATGCGTTAAATTTCTGTTTTAAAATGTATTGTTTAATTTTAAAGCATGTTTATTTTCTCAGTGTTGGTAAAACGGAATTTCGGTATTGGGTAAGATACAGAGCTGTAATTTTGACACATTCACATTCACAACCACCAATTATTGGCCTTTTTGTGTCTCATAAGAGACAGCCGAGCGAATTTAACAGTGCTGCTATAGAAGTTTTTGTCAAATCATTTTATTAAACTTTAAGACATAAAATATTTGAATGAAATGAAATATGTTTAAACAATGGAGATTTTAAGATCGAAAGTCAAAACATTTAATTTCGGAACGTTTTTTCTCATTATATGGTAATAAAATTATGGCTAAAATGAATATTTTCATATACAAATTTTTCCGCTAGCAGGAATTAAACCCGGACTGTCGCAACTGAGCATCGAATAAGAATCAGAAACGCTACCATTATGTCACATAGGCACTTGATTAACAGGCAAGCAAAATGTAATTAATATTGAACGCGCTTTGAGCCGTATCTGGTATATATCTGGTATATAAACACAAACCATGTCTTTCAAGCATTTAATTTTAATCCTAAAAATATGCACGGAAAATTTATTTCTTTAAGCTTCGAACGAAAATATTTTGGCATATAATTCTACACGTGAAATTTTTATGTTGAGAAAAAGCAGCACGGTGTCAGATATATTTTTGCATTGCTGAAATATGTGGAAAAAAAGCAACCGCGTAAAAGCAATAAAACAACTGTAATAAATGCTTGAATAACATAAATAAACTTAAAATTTTAGTATAAACACTTACTGCTTATTTATTTACTGTTTATTTACAAGACGAGTTTCACAGACTTTAATTGAATCGATTGAAAAATGCGGATTAAGAAATAATTGATTTTGTGAATCATACCAGTCGCTTATATCTATATACTTACACGGTTAAAAATTTTGGACTAGTTTTTAATCCAAACTTTGGTTTAAAGGAATTTTTAATCCAAAAAGTACTATTTTTTATTCCATACTAAAGTTTAATTTGTTTTTAATCCAAAAGAGTTTAAGTTTAAGACTATTTTTGGACTACAAATTTACATTAAGGTAGTATTTTCAGGAAAAATTATTTATGTTTCCTAAGATTGAAAACTACTACTGCTACGAAATTTACGCTAAATATAATAGTTAATGTTGTTGAAGCATCCGAAGTTTATTTTTTAATTAAATGAAACAAATTGTTTCTTAAAATCTCAACCAAAATATTATTATAGTCATTATTACATTGAGCAGTGTTTCATAATACATAATAAGGGTATTCATGCAAAGCGGCAAGCTTGTAGTTTGGGCAATCAGTTATTTTTATCAGTTGATTGTGCATTTGGAGAGATATGTCAGCTGTTAACTTGTTAACAGTCAACTTTCAGAATACGTATAAACAGCTGATTGCTGGTTTGTGATATATCTGGTTTGTGTAAACGATTCTCCATACATTTCATATATAAGGCTGATAAACTTATACGGTTTATATCATATATAAGGGCATTGCCCATTTGCATGAATACCCTTAATGTATATATAGTGAAGTTTATGGCAATATAATAATATGTTCACATGAAGGCCTTTTGGCTGAAAAGCCAACGAAAAGCAGCTCTTTTTAATTAACAGTTCTTCTATGGCGAAAAGCTGAATATTATGTAGCTTTTCAGCTGAAAAGCCATTGGCACGGACGCGACATTCGCACGGTTTTAATTACTAGAAAAACAAGAAAGAAACAAAAAGAACCAATATGTATTTTAAGAGTTCTAACGCGATGAAAGAGTGCTACATTTTATAAAATATAAAATATTGGCAAGATTTAGTACAAATTAGTTCAAAGTACGCGACAAAAAAAAATAAGTTTTTTTTAGCTCGTATAGAAATATGCAAAATTTAGCATAAATTAAGTTTGAGAACTTTTTTTAATATATATATACATGCTTATGGAGGTCAAAGGATAACTTTTCTTCGTAGACTTATGAAATATGAGAATTATCTCTTACCTTTTTTTCTCACGAGTTCTCACCTTTGTGGATTAAAAAGTAATTCTTTTATATTTTTAACTTTTTTGGACTAAAATCTAATCCTTTTTGGATTATAATATTTTATACTTTCTGCGGATTAAAAATTATTTCTTTTTGGATTAAAAAATTTTAAACTTTTTGCGGATTAAAATTAATTCCTTTTTGGATTGGAAAATTTAAAACTTTTCATTAGATTAAAAAGTAATCTTTTTTTTGGTCGTGTCCTATATGTAATCCAAAAAAGATTAAAATTTAGCCCTAGATTTGTAACCGTGTAATTGTCAGAGCCTCCTTTATTTCATAATTTAGTTATCACAAACAATTAATATCAGTATTAAAAATTGATGCAACAAACAATAACGATGTCAATATTGAATAAACAGAATAGTATTTCATTTTGTTTCAGATGCTTTCTCTCTGTATTTTACACTAAAATCACTTATTATCACTTATTTTACACTTTTTAAGAAGTTTCACTTCTGTCACGTGTACGTTGCTACACTTCTTCACGTGTACTTTGCTACTCGTGATTTTTTTTTTTTCAAATTAGGTTAGATAAGGTTGTTTTTCCTGAAGGAAAGTTTTTGTTATATGAAAAGCTTTTTGATTTGACTTGCATTTCCATTCACTAAAAGAGGGCGAAGGGAAATACTCGAAGCAAATAATTTTCCTATTTCTTTTCTGGAATCCTTTTTTGTTTAGCTTACTCAATTGCCTAACAACCTGCGATTAAAACCTAACCTAAGCGATGACATTGACATTGCGATAAAGCTTGAAAAAGATTGGAATTTTGGAGTTTACAAAATTATGGGATGTGTGTGTGTTAATTTGATTTGATAGTTAAAATATCTGGTTTTCATTTTGGCACACTGCATATTTGTTCGATCACATTTATTGCAACTAATGAAATTATTTTCGTCTAAACTCTTTGGCACGTTTGCCCTTGAAATGATGCAAAAATCAACATCTTCTTCATGCTATGACAAAACTCTTGCCAGAGTACGTATTTCGTATAATGACTAAGCTTTGCTGGTTCCTTCAGCGATTATTCTTGTTCTCGCTTTTTTCTTCTTTTGATCGGCTATTTTCTTTAATAACGCCACATTCTCGGATGATATTAATACGGTTGAATTCCCAATTTGCGGGGAATTTTAAGTTGATCGGGGAATGGTCTCATATTTTCGGGGAATTTTATAATCCATCTATGTTTTAATGATTATTTGCGAGGAATTTGATTTTTCATGAAATTTTCTGATACAATCAGTATACTTCCCTGCAAACATTTGTAATCGTCTGAGAATCTCCAGCGAATCGCTTGGAAGATGAAACGATCGCCGGCGAGCTCTTCTGAGAGTCTTCCGGGAATCGCCGAATGTAAGCAGCTGAGGCCATAAAAGCGATTCGCCGGGAAGATTCGCCGGCGAATCGCCAAGAGGAGTCTTAAGCGATTCGCCTGGAAGATTCGCCAACGAATCGCCGAGAAGAGTCTTAGGCGATTCGCCAGGAAGAGTCGCGAACGATTCGCTGAGAGGAGTCTTCAGCGATTCGCCGGGAAGATTCGCCAACGAGTCGCCGAGAAGAGTCTTAGGCGATTCGCCAGGAAGAGTCGCGAACGATTCGCTGAAAGGAGTCTTAAGCGATTCGCCAACGAATGGCAGAGGGGGTTTTTGTTTTTTGCAGAGCATCGTTGTTGAATGTTACAAGTTGTTGCATGTTTGAACTAGCGGGCTCTTTAGACTTTGTTTTATCCCAGTTTCATGAAATTTTTTAAAAGTTAAATTTTTTGATTAATTTAAACGATTTTTCAGAGCCTGCTTCATATAACAATGATAGATTTTGAAAAGCTTTTTAAAAAGCAATCTTCCAACGATCGCCAGAATGAGCGAAGGAAGATTTTAAAATTTTTTTGAATCGCGCATTCATCCCTTGGGCGATGAAAAAGCGATCAATCTTCCAACTATCGCCGAAATGAGCGAAGGAAGATTTTGAACATTTTTTGTCAATCGCGCATTCATCGCTTGGGCGATTGAAAAGCGATCCATCTTCCAACGATCGCCGGAATGAGCGAAGGAAGATTTTTAAATTTTTTGAGAATCGCGTATTCATCGCCTCGGCGATCGAAAAGCGATCAATCTTCCAAAGAACCCTTAGGCGAATCGCTAGCGCGTCGCCAAATCTTCTTATCTTCCAAATGTTTGCAGGGTTATAAGCATAAAAGTTAAAATGTTTGTTGCTTTTATATAAATTGATTAGACACATAGTATAAACATAAGTTGATATTATTTTTCTTGACCCAATTGATGGCTCCTTTTGAAGAACTGAGTTTTTCAGGAAGTCCTCTGAGTTTTTTAAATTTTTAAATACAATTTTTTTGTTAAGTTTTCATAAATGTTCATTTATAGCCGTGAAAAAAAAAAAAGAATTTACATTTCAACATCATAAATGTACTAGTCGACTTAGCATACTTTAGAATCGGGTCATTGCCATTTTTTAGCTTAAAAATTTAAATTTTTATTTTTGAATGAATTTTCTTTCTCACAATTTCAAATAAATGTATAAATTTTATCATCCTTCCTTAATTATTGTTACCCCTAAAGAAAACCAGTAGTAACATTACAAAAGTTGGCTTTTGTTCAAGCAGGCACCAAACTGTCGAAGCCCTTGGGTAAACTTATATAAGCTTTTTGTAAGCTTTACTTAAGTATTTTTTTCGGTGTAGGGGAAGAGTGGCATGAAAGAGCCAAGTTTTGAAAGAGCCATCTTGATTTGCGCGGTAGTTTTCATACGAATGCTTCTTAAATTATAATTTTTAAGAAGCAATACTCGCCATATGGCATCCTCGAACATTTGACAGTTCACTGATAATAAACGACGATGGTGTATCGTATTTTGGATTTTTTCATCATTAAGTAAGTTTTTCAGAACATTTTATTTGTTTTGTGACGTCTTTACCTTTAAAACTAACAGTAATATTATTATACTATAATTTTATGGATATATTAGGCCTAACAATAACATATTTATTTTGCCGGAAAAATCTTGATTTCATACTAATTTTTGAGGTTATGTGTCTTTGGACAATATGTTTTGAAAGAGCTGGGTTGCGGTGGTATGAAGAAGCGTAAAGGAAGTTTAAATTATTTTTGTCAAAAATGTTTTTAAGTGTTTTAAACCTCTTATTTTGTTTTTGGAATAGCTCTTATTATTATAGATTTTCTTCAAAGCGATTTAATTTTTTTGCTAAAAATATTTTTAAGTTTTTTAACTATTTTTTGTTTTTAGTTTTGAATTTTTTTATTTATTTAATTTGTTTTGTAAAAACAATACTTTTTATAATAACAATTAATATTTTTAATAAAATATTCGTCATTTTTCGTGTTAAGTCTTGTAATAAGAAGATGGCTCTTTCAAAACTTTGGTTGGCTCTTTCAATGCCCATGTGTTATGAAAGAGCCGAATTTCATGTTTTTTATAAATGGCTACAGGTCCAAAAATATTGTTGATTTTGGAAAATATTTCATGGTATTACGTTCATAAATGAATGAGAAAATACTTTTGATACAAGAATTATAATTTTATTAATTATTTTTATATATTTTGTAACTTTTTTTAAAACTGGCTCTTTCATGCCACTCTTCCCCTACGTATGTGTTCACTTAAAAAAGCATATAAATAAATTAATTAAATTTTTTCTTTTTGGTGGGGAATTTTATGAAAAGCAAAAAATGAGTTTGCAATCCTGTTCCATACACTCTCGATTTATCAAGATTATATGATTTGCAGACAGCCCAAAAACAATTATTTTTTATGGCAATTTCTTTGATGGCTGCCACTAGGTGGATAGATGGCACATTTCCTTTTGGCTTTGTCGAACTTTGCCACGTAGTGCATATATTGTACGTGGCATGATGGCTCTAAAATTATTAAATAAACACAAAAATTAACTGTCTCACAACAGCCCATATTTTCTGTCTCACGACACTCCATATTCGACATTTTCAAATGGCCACAGCGCCTTCATCACATACAGTATTTTTTGCAAAATTACTTCGGTGGGTTTAAAGGCAATGAAATATAGATCATTGAACATATATTAACTTTCACTTTAAATTTACAATGTTCCTGGAAATTGCACAAAGGCAAACTATACAAAAAAATTTGAAGACAGCGATCAAAACTGAAAATTGATACAGACACTAGGAACACGTGTCAATGCGATGAGTGCACATAATAAGTGAGATCCAATTGAGAAAATATTTTACTGTTGTGAGCAGCGTTGCCAGAATGTGAAAAATTTACCATAACTGGTAAATTTTTTTTTCAATGTGATAATGTGAAATTAAGTTTCATTTTGGTAAAATTTCTAGTGAAAACGAAAAACATTTTTATGAAAACTTCCCAAAAGCTTAAGGGCGAAGTAAGTGTTTCAGCGTAAAATCCGCTTTTTATGTGAATTTTTTTAAGAGTATGGATTGAGCAAATTTATTTAAATCTTTTGTACGTTATTGAGTGTACTTTTAACAATACTCTTTTTCTTCCGGAAATATTGAAAAACAAGCTGGTGACAGAGCTTTTCCCAGAGCGTCTTGGAAAAATAGCAATTTGCGGTGTTCACTATGTCTCGGTCGGAAATTATCTGAAATCAAAAACCATTAAAATTTAGTCAACGTTGGAGGAAAGTATTTTATATGTAGAAAGTTTGAAATGAATCGGTCAAGTAGTTTCTAAAAGACTGGCAGTGAACACGGACTTTGAAAACACAACTTGTGGGAAAACTGCTTTAAAGTTTTGTACACGTACGTTTGTACGTTCGAGGTACGCTTACTTAAAAATGTGTACCTCCGTTAGTTTTACTCGGATTGACTTCAAATTTCGACACAATATTCTAGAGATGTTGGGCATTCATATAAAAAATGGTTGAAAACCTTACCGCCCTTAAATGATCGTCTCTTTTGTTTATCTATATATAAATAGGCGTAGGGAAAATAGTAAAAAACCATTTCCTCACGTGTTTCTAGCCGATTTTGATTAATTTCTTTTAAATGAATCAAAGTGCGGAGAACGAGAGCACCGATTTTTTTTTAAAAAGTTTTTGCCAAATTTTTATGAAGTAAATTTGTTTTTCACATTACTTTTGTATCGAGAGAATGAAAGTGAAAAGGTCGAATTTCGGCCACAATCGAACTCCAATTAGTTTTAAAAATGTATTAAAATTATTGGCCTTCATTATATTGAAAAGAACATTTTTAAATTTGTACCATCGTAATACTTAATAATTTAATTACATTTTAGGGTTAAAGGATTAGAGTCGCGGTTACGTGTCATGCACAAAAACAAGATTCAGATTCTTCAGACAGTGACACTGAAAACAGGTATTTAAAATATAAAAATGGGGTAGTACCATAGACCGTAAAACTCAAACTCAATATTACTCGTTTTCTTCAATATCATCGCATCAAAAATAAAGCGCTTTTCAGAAGTTGAATTTTAAGTTCCAACCATGATATCTGCTACATGTTTTTAAATATGTGAAACCTGAATACATGAATACTTGTATACTGGTAATACTCGAATACTGGTATACTGGTAATATTAGTTGTGTTTGATGACAAATTCTCAGTGCCAAAAGCAAACAAATTAAGAAATAAGCCAGAAAAATTACAAGTTTTCATTAAACTGTTGAAATAGTTAAGCAAAGAACCTATTTAATGCTCTTTCAATTTTTCGAATTTTTCAACAAGAAACAAAAATATTTCGTTTTGTTTTTGTTTCAAGTAAAAAAAATTATAAAATGTATTCTTTGCTTTTGTTAAGGGCCGATGTTGAATGTGAACCACACCTAAACGGTAAGTTTTTTCCGCATTTCATTTGGCATTTCTCAAGTTCTGAAGTTGAAGCTTCATTCAGTTTCAACTTCTTTAAACAGTTTCACCAGCTCAAGGCAGTTTCAGCAGCTCCAGGTATTAATAATAATTGGAATTAATTAATAAATAATTAATTTTGCATATTTTATGGAACGCATCTATGAAATCATCAATTAAAAATTAAACACACGTAAACGGAAAGTTTTTTCCGCATTTCATTTGGCATTTCTCAAGTTCAGACTAACTCAATTTGAACCATTGAAAGATATACAATTGAGCCACGCGTTAAAGTTATTCAAGAAATTGCAACAGTGGATGATCAATTTTCGAAGAAAATCATCTTCAGTGATGAGGCACATTTTCACCTCAGTGGATTCGTCAATAAGCAGAATTGCCGCATTTGGGCGAATGATAATCCAAGAGTGATTGTCGAAAAACCAATGCACCCACAAAGAGTGACGGTTTGGTGCGGTTTATGGGCTGGCGGCATCATCGGGCCGTATTTATTCCAAAATGAGGCCGGTCAGGCAGTTACTGTGAATGTTGTTCGCTATCGTGAGATGATAACGAACATTTTTAGGCCTGAATTAGTAGATATAAATGTGGACAATATGTGGTTTCAACAGGACGGTACCACTTGCCACACAGCTAACGAAACAATGACTCTTTTGCGCGACAAATTCAATGACCGTGTTATCTCATGTGGTGGCGATGTCAATTGGCCACCAAGATCATGAGACTCCGTTGGATTTCTTTCTTTGGGGTTATTTTAAAGAAAAGGTGTACGTCGATAAGCCAGCAACAATTCAAGAGCTAAAGGATGAGATAATTCGGCACATTAACGGCATAGAACCTCAAATATGCCTCAGCGTCATCGAAAATTTGGATCATCGGATGGAGGTGTGCCGAAGAGGTCGTGACAGCCATTTGGCCAATATTTTGTTTCATACATAATTATAACCATAATAATAATTATGTATGAAATAATAATTATGTAATAACCATTCCAATATTATCATAATAAAAAGAAATGACAGTAATTTTCGGAATAATTTGTGTTTTATTCAAAGCAACATCGGCCCTTAAAAATTAACCACCCTTTATATTCATTTCAATACAAAAAACTTACTGAAATCATTAAATTCGAGTTAAACGCAAGAGTTTTTTTGCAAAATTCGGATTTTTTTGTAATCGAATTATTGACGTCAGGATAAATAGAAAAAAATTGAATATATTTTCGATCCAGTTGAGAAAAGCTACATAAATGTAATACTAACTGAAATCTGACAGAAAAATTCTAGCGTTAACTCGGCTGTTATATTTTAGTCCATAACAAAGGAAAAACGTAATAGTCGGACTCGCTGCATTTATCATTTGAATAAAATTTTCAAAGAATGAACACCAACTCATGAAAGAACAGAAAAGAAGACAAACACAAAACGAACAATGAAAATGTTTCAAATGTTTACTGAATATTTCAAAAAAATTCAAAAAACTTATAACAAAAATTGTTAAGTAAAGCAAAAATATTTAGCAAAAATAATCGGCTATTTCGGCTGAAGCAGAAGCCGAAGATCAAAATATCGGCCGATTATGCCGATTACCGAAGCCGAAGCCGAATAATCGGTCGGACACTTATTCATAACATTACCACTATGACAGATATTGAAGTGTCACACAACGCTCCATGTCTCACAACACCCCACTCTCCCCTACTATTTTTCAAAATAACCTTGTATTAATAGTTTTGAAAAGTTAAGTTTTGAAATGATATTTCTATGAGAATTTACTCTAGTCAATCTGCGAATCACTTCAACTCAAAATGTAACTTTTTTGAGGACGATTTCTTAACTGAAAACTTTTTGTAATATTTTTCCATCAGAATAAAGGCTAAAGAAAAAAGTAAACTTTATCTGGGCTTCCGTACTCTACTTTTATTTAAACTACTTTTATTTCTCCAAAGAATTTGTTTCAAAATGTATTTCACCTAATAATGATATTTGGTATTAATCCTATTGAAATGTCAATATCATTTTTGCAACAAGAAATATCTTTATTTTTTATATGTAAGTGTGATATATATAACGTATTTTATTTTGTATTTTTCCTTTTAGCAGATGTCTCTTGCGCATCTTATATAAATCAATTAAAAAAGTTTCTTTAAAGTTTGCAAGACTTCTTAACCTTCTTTAACTTTTTAATGCTCCTGTAAATTTTTAACTCACTTCGACAACATGTTTTATGCAAATGAACCACTAATGTAGTGTTTTTTCTTTTAACATTCTTGTTTTATTGCATTACATTAAGACCCTTTCTACGTCCTTCGATGTATATCTTCAGTTATTTTCATCAATCTCTTGTCAGTTTTTTTTCCTCGTCATTAATTTATGGCTTCCTTGACAGTTCTTAAATGGTCAAAGCTGAACAGTTAAATCATCTGTTTATGCTTTCTTTCCGCGTTGCCGGATATACAGAACAGCACAGAAACGGATATGCAAGCAACATGACAAAAAGGAAATATTTATTTCCAGTGCTATGTGTATTTTAAGTGTTATGTTGCAGCTTCAACAATTTGTGTCACTTTAAAAAAAAAAATGTTGATGATAGTTAAAGAAGTGAAAAGCTTCTTATAGCTTGTATGATTAATAAAAAATTATATAATAAATTTATGAACATTTTGAAAAGTTTTCACAGCAAAAATAATGCCATCAAATTTCATTAAAATTTTCACAACTCTTATTTAATATTGCCATTAACTACAATAACAACGACAACGACAAAAATCATTGCATATCTGCATATTTTCGTGCTTCCACAGACTCCAACCCGACCGCTTTGTAATGTATGAAACTCGCAACGAAGTTTTAATTGAAAATTTAAATGCAGTTAATTGCAAATGATGTATGCATTGCGGTGGGCTGCCACGCCTACCACATTCTTTCGCCCCATAACCGTTTGTCAGCTAGCAACGGAAAGGGTTGTTGTAATGATGGTGCGCCTTATAGCGTTGGCTTTCCATTATGTGCAAATGTGCTTCATTTAGCAGCACATTTCAAATTGAAAAAAAAAACTCCATAAATTCTGCTCTTAATGAGTTGTATATCAGGCATGTATGACACACACACACATACACGAATGACGAAAAAAGGGCATCATGTATATTGCAAATTTTAAATATATCTCTTTATGGTTATGCAAAAAATTACCTCTGTACACAGCGCTACAAATATGTAGTACATACATACATATAACGGTATTGGGAGGTAATTTTTTTCAATTGTTTCCATTGTTTATATAATCCATTGAATTTATTGTTTTCTTAACTGAGTGTTGAAAATGGGCTGTAAAGAGTTGGTTTGAGCTGAGTGTGTGTGTGTGTGTATGTTGTTAAAAATGCATAATGTTTGTCATTGTGGTTTTTTCTTTATTGCAAGTGTAGCCATTACCTTTTGGCACCCGATTTCTGCACATGAAGCTGGCGTTGGTTGCACGGCTTGTCAGTGGCTGAGTATGTTATTGCATTGAATGGTTTGGTTAAATTAATGGATTTATTATGATTATTTCATGAAATGCCTGTATGTTTTCGCAGCATCATCGTGCTCATTGCATCTATGATGAGCAATCAAAAATGCCAATCGCATGAACAGCTTTATGTACAGAATATGAGCTTTATTGAAATTTGCAAGTGTTACACCAAAGGGAATGCGCTATTTTGTCAACAACACATTTTTTAATGGTAAATATTTTGATTGTAGAAGTCCTTGTGAAAATGTGTTTTTAATTGATATCGCATATTTTGACATATATGCTTTAAATTTTTCACAAAATGACAAGGCTTACCTGGATGTTATGAGAGATGAATGAAGCTTATAGCGTAAAAGAAATTTTAATAGAAATATCATCAGTGTACCCGGGTTATCCATTTTGAGTTAATTAAGCTTTTTTAAATATTGATATTAAGAATAAGTGTAGTGCGGTGTTGCGAAAAGAACAGACTTTTTCGTTTAAGATCTCTATCCTATTTCATCTCCAACCAATTTCCTTGAGTCTTAACTCGAATGGATTTACTAATTCCATTCCAAGCGAAATATGCTACTGATTTCACATTCTTCAATATTAAGTAGTATTGCTGTCCACCGTGAATACCTCTAATACATCTCGTACGATTTCAAATCTCTAATGGCAGCACTTATTTTAGTATTTTTTTGGTTTCTCAAAGTGTATGTATGTAAGAAGGAAGTGGACATGAACGGAATACAAGATGTGGACGTCAATACAAAGATGCATGGACATGGGAAGAAGCACTAAAGCTGAGTTCCGAAATGCATTTATACAAAACTTCAGTGTGTTTTTCGTTGAAATGATGCTTAGTAGATTCACCAAAACTGCGTAACTGCGTTAAGAGTGCTTAAATATAAAAATCCAGTCTTGCAGTTTTGATGAATCTACTAAGCATCAATTAAAATCTCGGTCACTAAAACGGGAGTTACTCAACCTCAAAAAGTAGTTTAAGATCCTAATATTGGTGCATGTCCATGTGATGATTGCGTAGGTGACCTCTTGAGACCAATCTCATCGAAAGATCCAGAATCGAATTTCAATTATTGGATAGATGATTGCAGCGAAAATGGCATTAGTGGAGCATGGATATTATCGATCGAAAAGAAGAAGGAAATGCTTGAAAGCTGTTAGTCCCCTTCTGCGACGTATGACTTTGTTAAAGACGCTAAACATTAAAATTGAAAATGTAATTATTCATAGTTGGAAACTGACACGAGAAATTTAATTTTGAAGAAACACTTCGAGCATAGGGAAAATAATGTAAACTATCGATCGATTGATATTCAAAATGAAGGTATGGGCGTTTTTGGAGATGTTATTAAGAAAAATATAATGAAAACCAGTAAACAAAGTCTAATCGGTCTACCTCGACTATGGAACACCCTAAACCTCAAAAAAATATTTAAATAAACTTCATATTAAAATACTAAAATAAATGAGAAAATAACATTCAAAACCAGATAAGTCACACATATCGAATTGTTGGGAAATCGAAAAAAACGTCTTAATTTTGTCAGACTTTTTTTATAAACAAACCAATTATGCAAAATTATGCTTAACAGGAATAGATATATTATGCGAAAAAAAGAAATAGTCTCAAAGTGTAAAAAAAAAAATCGTATTTTCAATTTCAAGTTTGGACTTGTCTAGTTTTGAAAGTTAGAAAGGAATCAAAATGATATTCATTCAGATTCCCGTTCAGTGTCTCAAAAGTTAGAGGAACTCATTTAAATGATTTCTGCATACTTTTGTTTCGAATCGAGGAAAACCGCCGAAGCAATTTTGATTTTCCTGAAGGTCCTTTTTAGTAAAAAAATGTTTTTGGCTTTTAACTTTTTATTTTTTACGGAACGTACATCCAAACCCGCTGAATTGTTAAATTTATTTCTCATACCAACGTTTTGACAAAAAAAAAATTTTTAAATTTGAATAAAAACTACACAACTGAAAACTTGCTTGGACTTATCTGGTATTTTTTTATAAGTTTTGGTTAAAGTTGCATTTACATTAAGTTTTATTTCTGTAGATTAAATGCAACTGTCTTTTTATTGATATAAATTCTGTGGTGTCCGTGGTCGTATTCCAAAAATATTCAAAAGTGAAGATCCTTGAGTTCTTATGAACATGTGTAAAAATTGTCATGCAATTATGTCAACTCCTTCTTCTCCTTATATGAGTATTCATTTACTCATACAAAGCTTAACTCCTGTAGATCAAAAGTTAATACCTTTAAAGTGTTTTCGCTATTGTGGGTTACATGGAAGGTGGGCGTGTTCATAGATGGATTACGTCAAATTTTTTAACTCATCGTAGTTTTAATATAAAATTCATGCATACCAAATTGTGTCTCTGTAGGTAAAACATAAGATTATTTATGGAGTTTATTTAAATTTTTTGAGTTGTATCGGAGGTAGGCGTGTCCGTGGGTGAATTACGTCCATTTTTCAAAAACGTATTTTTTTTGTTATAGAAAACATGCGTACCAAATTTTATCTCTGTAGGTAAACATAAGCTTATTTATTGAGTTTTCCATTTTTGGGTTGTATGGGATGTGGGCGTGTCCGTGGGCGGATTACTCGCATTTTTCGAAGAAACCTTGTTTTTGATATAAAATACATACGCACTAAATTGTATTTTTGTACTTTAAACGTAAGCTTATTTATTGAGGTATAAATTTTTGGGTTGTATGGGAGGTGGGCGTGTCCGTCGGCGGATGACATAAATTTTTCGAAGACATATTTTTTTTGATATAAAATACATACCTACTTAATTTTATTGTTGTAGGTTAGTTATGAGCTAATTTTTGAAGATCTCAATTTTTTGTGTTATATGGGAGGTAGACGTGTCGATTGACGGATTCCAAAATAATTCTATAGTGCAGATTATAGATCCATGTCACCATGTGTGCCAAATTTCGTCCTATTATCACAACTCCATCTTCTTATCCTGTGTTCACGGACAACACACAGACGGACGGACGGACGGATATGGATATATCGACTCACAAGGTGAATCTGATCGAGAATAAAGATACTTTTTTATACCTGACTCACCGATTTCTATGTGTTGCAAATGTTTGCACAAAGTAAATATACCCTGACCTTTCATGTTAAGGGTATGAAAAGACGAACTTACGAAGTATTACAGTCTTCTTTTCATCGCGTTCTTTCGAACTTATTGTGTGAAATATTGAACCCGTACAGCAAAACACTGACTGGACCTTATTAAAAAAAAAAAAAAAAAAATTGGCCATTTCAGCCCTTGAAAGGACTCTGACTAGGGTTGCCAACTCTGGAAAGTACAAAATCGGGACGGAGCCATAAAAAATGCGGGACAACATTAGATGCAATTTTTTATTTTATCAAATATTTCCTTTTATTCTTTGAGGAATAAAGGGTATCAAAGATGCTTTTATACAATCGCATTGGTTCCTTGATATTGTTAAGATATCTTTCCAACTCTTCCAATCCCAACTTGCCCAATCCATGAAAAAATCAAAAAATAAATCCAAAATGTTTTGATAAATAAAATGTATGAAAAATAAATGATAAATTTTATTTGATAATAAAATTAAAAAATTTAAGTAAACTGTGTTTCATGTCGAATTGGAAATTTAGAAACAAACAATCTTAAGTTCTCAAATGCGTGACAAAAGGCGTCCCGCAAGGGGTCGTCGCGGGACGCTAAAAATAAGCTGATATGCGGGACGTCCCGCGAAATCCGGGACAGTTGGGAACCCTAACTCTGACCGAGCTTCTAATGATCAATTGTGTTGTGTGTGTTATGAAATGTTTGCACACAATTGACCGAGAACAGGACCTACATGTTTTATGTCGACTCCGAACGGCTAAAGTTCATGTTCTTAATAATGTTAACATGGCATTAGTTACTCTCTGAGGTCTGCAGAGAGGTGGTGACCGAATAGAAAAATTTTTTTTATTGAAAAAGTTTTTGCCGCGACTGGGGATCGAACTCGGGCTCCGAACATGCTAAGCCACACACTTAACCTGCATGCCACGGCTACCACTGAACCTTATTAGTGTGGCTTTTATCGTGGTATGACCTCATGTTCAAATCCTGAAAAAAAACCGCCAACATCGAAACCCACCATCTCTTTGTTGATAACAAAGCTGCGTTCAATAGCCAAATCCGGGATTGCCTGGACGCACCAATCTGAGTTCGGTATATATGCTCAAGTTAATAAGACTCTGCAGGATGTCGTTGAGCAAATCATGTAAGTCCAATAAGGTAGGAAATGACTTTTCCTAAACCTTAAATACTAAACGAGATTTCAGACAAGTCGATTTCCTATCAAGAGAACTCCGCAACTTCATAATGGAGGGGATACTACAAACTATATATTTGCGAAAAATATAAGAGAGACTAGCTATTTTTTAATTGCAGCTCTTTTGATATGGGAGATATTAACAATATTTTATTCATTTGAGTGTAGCTCTCAAACTATAAATCAGACAGAGACGAAAGTGGCACCATTGGAAATGGCACCATATTCTACAAAGGTGTACAGCTCCTTTCGCTCGCTGAAGATATTGATATTATCGGACGAACCAAGAGAGATGTAACTGCTGCTTTCGCCGCTATCAAAAAGGCATCAGCCAAAGTAGGTTTGACGGTGAACGAGGGCAAAATAATGTATATGTATGTTGTCTGCAAATAGGAAAGCGCGGTATCTAGACTCCCATGTTACAGCAGGCAAATATAACGTCGAAGTTGTGAAGTAGTTTACATAGCTTGGCCTGAAGTCAGCCTGAAGATAAAGCGAAGAATAACAATTGCTAATAGGTGCCGCTACGGGTTAAGTAGGCAATTAGGTTAAAGAGCCCTCTCTTGATTGACAAAACTGACTCTCTTCAAGACGCTCATCCTTCTTGTGCTTCTCCATGGTGCTGAGGAATGGGTGGTATCGTAAACAGATGCGGCTGCTCTTGGGGTATTCGAGAGGACAATTTTTCGCTAAATCTTGGATCTTGTTGGCGATGACTAGTGCATTCGAATGAACCACAAGCTGTATGAGCTCTACGACGACATTGACGTAGTTCGGCGTATAACAATTCAGCGACTACGCTGGCTGGACTATGTCTTTCGTATGAATGAAGAAGCTCCAGCGAAAAAGGTATTTGAGTCGATTTTTATGGGTCGACGACAAAAAGGAAGACTATGCCTATGAGGAAGACATGATTGCATAAAACAAATTTGAAAAGGCACGGGTGATACTAAGGCGCCTGACGGGAGCTGATGAAGTCGGTCGTTGCCCGACCACGGGTTGTCATGGCTCCCCAGGTAAGTAAGTAAGTAATAGAAAAAAACCAAGCAAACTACATTGCTAAGCATTGTCTTATCATATGAAAACCGTGTTTCAATTATTTTAACATTAAGAAAATAAAAACTTATTTATACTAAAATGAATGTTATGTTTATTTTCATTGTGGTTTTACGCGAAATTTATACGTGGTGGAAAAATCTGAGTACATCATCTTGTTTTTAATCGTTTAATTATAATTCAATTCATTTTAATTGAATTGCATTAATATCGCGAGATCGATTCTCAAACCTCTTGAGCTATTTTACAAGGTCGATTTTATTGGACCGTGTTATTGACAGTCAAACAAATTATGCGAAGACGATATTGGGTCCACTTCTGCAATTAACACAAACCAATATACAAGTGTTTATTCAACCTCGATAAAGTATCTAAATCACGTCAATATCGATATCGTAACAATATCGATGTTTTAATAACTCTTGAGATTGTTGCGATGCCAAATTTGATACAACCTGGATAAAGTGAGAAAATCGGAATATATCTACTAAAATTTCTGAAAAAATAACTTTAAAGAATTTTTTTTGAATTCTGGAAAAATAACTAAGCAAGTAAAATTTCGTCCTTTTTTTACGAGTAAAAGAAACAATAAATGTGTTTAGGCTTAAATATCGCTTGTATTTTTAAGTGCAATTTTACGAATTTTTCTGCTAGGCCGAAAAACTACCACAAATTGTATTCAAAATTAACCATTCATAACAATACAAGACAAATTTTATTCAATATTAAATTTTAAAAATTTTTATGCACTAACCTAAGGTACAGAGAGTTAATTTTTTTCTGACAATCTGTTTAATTAATAATGATATTTTTTTTTTCATATGAAACACATAGATCAAGAAAACATATACATGTAAAACCATTGATAGATAACAAATTTGATATATATATGCTAGAAACAGATAGAAGGAAAAATAGATTGAGTACAGCTAGTTATAAAGAGAGAAAAGCTAAAACAGGCATAAAATAGTTAAGAAGACAAAATATTTATAAAACAACAACAGCAACAACAACGAAACACAATAAGTGCACCCATAAGTGTTGGTGGGTGTGCTGTTGTGTGAAGTTGATGTGAGAAGAAGAAAAATAAAATAATAATAAAGTCAGCGCGCCGCCATCTGGTTTGTTTTCGATT
The DNA here is from genome assembly GCA_958299015.1 of Tetanocera ferruginea. Taxonomy (NCBI): domain Eukaryota; kingdom Metazoa; phylum Arthropoda; class Insecta; order Diptera; family Sciomyzidae; genus Tetanocera; species Tetanocera ferruginea. The sequence continues at coordinate 34,092,798 of OY282641.1, read as the reverse complement.
TCGATTTCTTCAAACTGTGACACATTCCCCATAGTTCGTTCTCTGGGGAGACCCAACATCAACATTACGATATTTTTCATTACATAAATTATTTTATAGTAGACGTTTAAGCGCTGCAGCAGCAGATTCATTCAGATGTCTAGCGTTTTTGTGTTTTTTTTTTTTTTGATTTTGAAGCAAAGCTTTTGGTACTCTTTTAAATATTCTTTTATTTTTGCAGGTTTTATTCAATATTTTGCAGTTTTTTTAAGATTTTATAGCTTTTTTATTTTGTTTTTTTTTGTTTTTTTTTTTTTAATTTTGTTCATATTTTTCTTTTCTTGTATAGATATATTGATGATGATTGAGGATGATAACTCATAAACTAGTTTGTAGTTCGCAAGCCGGTGATGATGTGTGATGTGTGACAACAACAACAACAACAAGGCAAACGTACACTAACATCAATATAAACATACAATAACACAACAACAACAATAACGATGGGTATCGATTGATTTTTATGGGTTTTTATAGCAACTTTGCTGCAGATGCAATGAATTTATTTTTTTTTTTTTTTTATTAATTTTTTCTGTTGCAGCTTATAGCAAAGTTGTTGGGCATGATGCAGTTATTTTTTTTTTTTTTTTTTGTTTTTGTTGGCTTTGAAAACTTACCCATTCGGACATTTCGTGTGTATCGGCATTTCGATGATGATAATTTAATATTAAAATCGTTGACACAACGGATGAAGCTACCATAAACATTATGCAATTGAAATATGTACCTGTTGGTTGGTTGGGCGTGTATTTAATTGAATTGAATCAAGGTTTGAGTTTATATTTTTCAATTTTTTGTTTTGGCAGATTAAATTGTAATAAATGGAATTTGTATTGCATATTTTTGGGCGTGTTTGTTTTATTGAGTTTAAATTTGAATTGTTTTGTCGTGTTATAAGAAAAGCATAGTTTGGTTTGTTTGTTTTTTTTTTTATTTTTGGGGCGTGAGCACGGGAGAAACGAAGAGAGAAAGAGTGAAAGTTAAAAATTTGAAAATATGTACATATATTTTTTTTACATAATAATGTTACATAATTTTTTTTGTTTATTAGTTTAAAATTTAAGGTTTAAAGTTTGTTCAAAGCAAGTAAGGAGCAATAATTTCAAAAGTAACTACTTATAAATGTTTCTTGTGTGTAGATGTGTGTGTGTGTGTGTTTGTGTTTTTGTGTTTGTTTAATATTTTTGTGGCTGTCTAACGTTTTAAGAGTAGAATAGAAAAAAATTTAACCAATACTATATGACAAAATTTTCAAAACTTAATAAAAACTTAGTTTGTAGTAGAGAGAGAAAGAGAAAGAAGGAAAATAATGATATCTTTTTCAAAAAAAAATTACTCAAAAGACGCACACAAAAATTATAGTTTATGTTGAAATGTATGTTGAAATATATGTTATGAACAAACAACGTTACACATACAAAAACTTATAAAATTATTATTGTGATGTTTCAAAACACAAATATTATCGATTATTATAGGAAAAGTTATTCGATTATATAGATAAACTCAATTTATAATTAATTGGCAACACTGAAATATATATTTATATATGTTTTTATTATAGAAACTGCATAATTTTTTTTTAAATACTTGACAAACTAGCTATATTCAAAGTTTTTCAATTAACAACAACTCTCAAGTTTAATGCTAAAGTTTAAAGTTCATATATAAGTTTGCTATAAAATTGGATTAAAACTGGTTTTTAAACTAAGTTTTTAATTTATTTTTGTTTTTTCAACACGTTTAAAACTAATTTCAAATATATATAATTTTCAATACTGTCAAATAATGTTTTCAAAAGCGTTTTCAAATTAACAGAAGAGAGAGAGCGCATTATAAAGCTACAGTGCTTGAGCTTGCAGAAAAGCGGATTTTAAAAGCTTTTCTGGCATGGTTTTTTAATATAAAAGCAATTTCGTAAAAGAAAAAAAATGTCATGAATCATACCTAAATTTCAAAAATTTAAAATCCAACTGAGAATTTCCATTGGTTAACAGACGTTTCATTTAGATATTTATATATATATTTATATATTTATATTATTTATTTTCTAAGCTTAAACTTTAAAGAGTTATCAGTAGTTTTTCTGAACGCTAAATTTGAGAGATTTTCGTCGAACTCAAAAGCTTTTTCTAAAAATTTCCCAAAAAATATTTTACGCATCTATGCGGACCTATAGGCGGACGTGTCATCTTACTATGGCCAGGACGGTTAAAATAATTTTTTTTTCAGAACAGTGATTCTAGCAATTTAGCGATGCCAAAACCTTTTGAATAAGAAATTAGTAGTTGTGTTTGTTTTTTTTTAAAGAAGATCACTGAAACCTCCTTATTGGATCAGCATCTTATTTGAATAGTCAAACTTTAACTAAATATTTCTAGTCAGTAACCTTCAAAATTCGGTTCTGTTGCTGGTCACCCGCGTTGCAGCGGGTATGAAAGGGCGTAGCTCTAGAAAGTGCTTGAACAAAAAAACCACAAAGGATATTGGCAATATCAAGGCGAGACGGAGTGGCTTTTAAAGTTCCTTATCCGAAAACACTTGTTGTCTTTAGTCTCTTAACTTTACAAAAATTTAAAGATGGAATACAGGTAGGGCTTGTGTCCCACCACATTACAACTATCTAATAAAAACGGAATCAGCCTCGGATATAAGCCCCTACTTCGTTGACAACCACCGCCTACTAAAACCGGAAAATTTTTTATGTATATGCGCCTGGAATCTTCTGACGCTTTGCAAGGTGTCTTTGTCTAATAGACGGAAGCCCTCATAAAATAGGGAACTGACATTATTGCCATCCAGGAGATGAAATTTAAAAGGACTGCCCTGCGTCGAAGCTTTATTTTGGATGCGTATTCGTCGTATGCCGGCAATTACGGTACCTTTTTTCCGGTAAACTTCTGAAAACGAAAGGCTGGCCACAATCTCCATTACGGTGAAATTCTTCAACATAAGCCAAATTTGCACTCACGGCCTGACGAAGGAAAAGGAACGATGCTGTCAAGGAAGCCCTCTACGTGATCCTAAAGGAAGTACACGATAACTGCCCGGACAACGACGTGAAAATAGTTCTCGGCGATTTCAACGCGGAGGTCGAAAGAGAAGACACCTTTGACTACACTATCGGTCAGGCTCCACTAGACTGCTTCGAACAAAGGTCCAAGGCTGAGGAACATGTTAGTAGTACCAGATTCAAACACCTAAATATCGAAAACACTGCCCGGACAACGACGTGAAAATAGTTCTAGGTGAATTCAACGCGAATGTCTGAAAAAAAGATATCTTTCGCTCTTCTGTCGGTCAGTTCAGTCCCCACGAGACCACTTTGTGCAAACATGGTAGTTAGTAGCACCAGATTCCAACACCTCGATATCCAAAAGGCAACCTGACTGTCCCCGGAGCAAAAACAAGAAACCAAATTGTGATTGACGGAAAGCATGCCTTAAGCGTACTGAATGTGCGTTCATTTTCGGGGGTCATTATAGACTCTTATCATTATCCTGTTGCAGCCAAGATCCGCATACGATTGCGCAAGCGTAGAATGTACGCACAGGTGTGAAAGAAAGCTAGATGTCGCTTAACTGCAATCACAACAAACCGCCGAAGTCAACTCCGCTCAACTTTATGTTTTGTTCAACCAACTTAACTGAATTTGGGCGCAACTCCATGCGCATTGCTGCTGAGGAAGTAATTGGTTTCCGGCGACCGCAACATAGTAACCAATGGTATGACCAGGAGTGTCGATACGCATTGACAGCAAAATACCTCGCATTTTCGTATATAAAAAGACGCTACAGTCAGCTGCAACGCAAGCCATGCACGAAAACTATAGCGAAAAGAATAACGAAGAGTGACGCGTTTCCAAACGAAAAAAAAAGAAAGTGTACCAGAGTGAGAAGGATGCTCAAAAATTCTACCAACAGGCTTAGCGTCTAAGCCAAGGTTTCAAGCTCGGAGCATCCACTTGTAGAGATAAGAATGATGATCTGGTTACAGATACGCAGTACCCACTGAGATTATGGATCCAGCATTTTTCCAATCTGCTTGTGGGCGCCGATACCAACAATTTCGCCCTTGGAGAATGTAGTCTGACACCACCAATCAACGATGATGGAGTGCAAATTCTACCACCTAGCCATGACGAGGTTAAAGTTGCTTTCTAGCCCCTAAAAAACAACAAAGCCGCAGGTGCTGATGGCCTGACTGTTGAATTATTTAAAACCGGCGACGATGAATTGGTAAGGTGCATGCATCAACTCATTGACAAAATATGGCTAGTGGAAAGCATGCACGACGATTGGAATCTCAGTGTGCTTTGTCCTATACTTAAGAAAGGAGACCAGACAATCTGCGCCAACTACCGAGGTATCAGTCTTATTTCCATCGCATACAAGGTTCTTTCGAGCGTATTGTGTGCAAGATTGAAGTAGCATACCAAGATACTGATAGCACCTTATAAGCATTCTTTCTGGCAAGTTCACAAAAGACCAGTTTTGTACACGGCTTCAAATCCTGGAAAAAACCCACAAACATCACGGCGAAAACAACTATCTTTTTAATGATTATAAAGCTGCGTACGATAGCCCGATTCGGCATTGCCTGTACGCAACAATGTCTGAGTTCTGTTTACCTGCTTATAAGAGCAATACATGCAGCTTCGTCAAAGTAGAAAATGACCTCTGCGAAACCTTTAATACCAAACGAGGTACCAAACGAGGCGATTTCTTCAATTTCATAATGTAGGGGATTATATGAAAGGCAGGTGTACATAGCAATGGAACCATTTTCTACAAAGGTGTCTAGCTCCTTGCGTACTATGTTGATATCGATATTATTGGCCGAACTAAGAGAGATATAACTGCTGCTTTCGCCGCTATCGAATAGGAATCAGTCAAAGTGGGTTTGACGGTGAACGAGGGAAAAACAAAGTATATGTTGTCTGCAAATAGGAAGCGTGGCGTCTAGCATCACATGTTACAGTAGGCAAAAATATATTCGAAGTTGTCAAGGAGTTTACATACCTCGGCACCGCCGTAAACAGCAAAAACAATTTAAGCCTGGAGATAAAGCGAAGAATGACAATTGCTAATAGGTGCTACTAGGGGCTTAGTAAGCAATTAGGTTGCAGAGCCCTCTATCAGTAAAAACTGATACTATACAAGACAGTCATCATGCTCAGTGCTTCTTTATGAAGCTCAGGCATGGGTGATATCGGGTGATTTAATCAAATGCAGCCGCTCTTGGGATGTTCGAGAGCAAAGTTCTTGGTAAAATCTTTGGGCCTGTTTGAGTTGGCGACGACTATTGTATTCGAATAAATCACGAGCTCTACAACGATATTGACTTAGTTCAGCGACTGGGTCTGTCTATTTTATGAATGAGAAGGTCCAGCGAAGACGGTGTTTGAGGCGAAAGCCGAGGGTCAGCGACGAAAAGGAATATCATGCCTCCGATAGATTGAACAGTCCGAGGAAGCCTTAACCATATGCGAAATCAAGACGCCTGGCAAGAGCTGATGAAGTCGGCCGTAACCCGATCACGGGTTGTCAAAGCCACCTTAGTAAGTAAGTAAGAATTTTTTCGTGCTCCCATTTAGATCAAGGGGGGATAACTGCGATGAAGTTTTTGTTTAAGAAGCTTTTGGGTAGCAAGTTATTTTAAGGCATGCAGAATTTCCCTTTCTCGTTTTAGGGTTATGGCTTAGGAAAAGTTTGCTTTAAAAGAAGTGTGGAGGATAATGTTGCCCAGATAAAAAGTGTGTGCAGGCTGAGCTTTGCCTGTATTTGAATTGGCATGAGCCCTAAGATGACATTGAGGCTTGCTATTGGGGTGGACCTAATGCAAACAGTCATACCAGTCATTATGGGGGCCTCGGTAGTCGAGTAGATAGCGTGCTTGACTGCCAATCCAGAAGTACCGGGTTCGAATCCCAGCTTTAACCTTTCTTTAATTCTTTCCTCATTTCTAATCAACTGAAATTATAAATGTATGTATAAAAACTTTGGAGCTTGTAGTTGGCGGTAGAGATGTTTGTGGAATGAGATTGCTTGATAACTCGAATAGACTGAGGTAAAGGCATAACACTGGCCTCAGATCCAACTCCGATGTTGATATAGTGCTCCGTCACACATACAACATTCTACATTTGTTTCTCTTTATTTCACTTTCCCTCCTACTTCTCTATCACCCCATTTTCTGAACCAAGGCAGACTTGACTGAAAAGGTTTGACACCTGAAATCCTTGGTACAAAGCTAAAAAAAAAAAATAAAAAATCTGTGCAGCTTGAGCTTTGCATTGAGGTTTTGGGTTGAACCTAATGCAGCTAGTCATACATATCACTGTAGATCTTTGGTCTTATTCTGACTCCTTAATGGTTGATCCTTCTAGGATTTGCGACCACTAAACTACAAACGCATATGATAGTGCGAGTCTTACATCGAAGGACTTAATTCTTAGTTCTTATCGCAAATTCTTCTACAGGTCTACAAAAAGGCTCCTGGAGCATCTACTAATAATGTGGACTTTGTAAAGGTTCCAGGACAGTGTTCTGTTCAGGACCACTTCAAAGTAATTTGCTGAGTTGAAGAAATCACATAGAAATCTTAGCTAAAACACCAACTCTAGTGTTTAGTGTTGTTTGTAGAACGTTTGTATCATGACTGCTACATCATTGGCATATCCAACCATATCTACTGCAGTTTCTTAGAATTCAACTAGAAGATTATGTATCTACCAAAACAGAGTTCAGATGACGTCTCCTTGAAGGTATCCTCTGACTGTAGTTACTTTGCGAGAACTATTATCGAAGCAGGTCTGGATGACTTAACTAAATAGTGGATGACTTAGAGTTGTCAGAATCCACCTGGTATTTACAGCTTTCTTAGTGGAGTTATAGGACGTCCCGAGTAAATATGAAATTTTTTTTATACAAAGCTGTACAACGTTCGTACAACAGGCAAACAAGAAACTGTTAGCGAAAAGCCGTAAAATGGCGGTATAACAGGCGCTTGCAGGACAATTTGGCTGTACATTTGGTTCTAAACTCTCTTAAACTTCCCTACGACATTTTTTCCCTAACTGAGACCGATCTAACCCAGGATTTCAAGGATACTGAGATATTTGCGTCTGATTTCGTGGTGTTCAGAGACGATGGACTCGATAAAGATGATCTCTCCTCAGGTCGTGGTGTCCTTCTTGCAATTCACAATCGCTTCAATCCATCCTTTGTAAAAAAATCCGATACAGCAAAGCGATACAAAATTGTATCGCAAAGCGGTTCATATTCATTATCTGCTGTTATATCTGCCCTTCTTAACCAGTGAATGGTTATTAGCTTGCAGTGGACGCAATTGATTCACATTTTGATCTTATTGACCCATCTGACACAGTTATATTTCTGGGGGACTTTAATCTTCCCAGCCTTCAATGGGTTCTGTCAGATGACGAGTGCCATTATTTACCTTCAAATGCTACATCTGAAAAAGAAATTATCTTTACTAGCTGCCTTTTAGGCTCTGGCCTTGACCAGTTGAGTGGAGTAACTAATAATATAGGTAGAGAATTAGATCTTGTGTTTTCTTCAGATTCAGATAATTGTGTAGTCTCTGCGAGTAACCACCTACTTTCAACACTCGATCACTACCATCCACCTCTATCTCTTACATTTTCTTATAACTTGAGATCTTAATCAGTAGAATCGATTTCCAACATCTTTTCGATAATGCCCATGAAAATGTTGATAATGCTGTTGATATTTAATTCCGAGATTACTTTATGTGAATTTTCGGTACTTATTGTAAATTTAGTTTTTCCTAAAATAATCTGAATACATTTATAAAAGTTAAGCGTCGCGCTCTAAACCGTATATCGTGAAAGCTGTGTCTTCTTTCTAGGTCTTCTCATTGTTAAATAATAAAAAGTGAGAATATGTTCTTTGAATATATATTAAAAAAAAATTGTCAAAAAAGTCATACATTTTCCGACATGTCACAAAAATTTCAATAGAGGTTAGCACTGTAAAATACAAATATCAAAATATGTCACATACTTTTAAGTTTAAACTTTTTAATTGACTAAATATAACAACAATTTATGCAACAAAAAGGATTTGTACAACAAGAAACTGGATCTTCGAACGACGGCAATATCTTGAAGCGTTTTTTCTCTTTATCTGACTCGTTGCTGATATCACAGGAGTTGATGAGAACTTCATAGATCGCGTCCGAGTCGTTGTGCAGATTATAAAATGTGGTTAAGAAATTTATACTGACAATTTGTCTTTGAAATTTGCTTGGTATTTCTAAACTTTTTTGTTGATAAATATAAAGGATACTTCATATCTTATACGTATCCACATAAATTCTTATACGTGGAAATGTAGTTAGGCTTTATGAGAAAGCTGAAGAACCACATAATAAAGACTTTCGGAGGTAAAAGTTGATGTTTTATAGAGAGTGTATCAGAACATCAACAAATACTGAGGTTTTTCACCATAAAATTGTTTTATATGATCCTTTATCACATAAATAACTTTCGGAATTATATGTATAATCTATATTTTGGATGTAGTTAAATAGTAGTTCGTCAATAAAATATTTGAATATTTGGGATTAATTTTGTTCAAACTTATTTATCAATAGCTATTAAGTCCAAAAGTGTTGCAATCCTATATTTTTAACATATAAATTATTATTCGCAAGTACCTACTTCCTTATTTTCAGTAAGCAGATATACATAAGCTCTCTGGTAAAGAGATTATTAAGATTTCAAAAATTGAGTTTTTGCGAAGAATTGTAAATTGTCAATGGAAAAATATTAATTATTTTCTTAGCTATTTTGACCATTTTCAGTACACTTATAGTACTATAATTGCATAGCCTTCTGACAGAGTTTCATTAGAATCATACTTTTATATGTACCTTCCATACAAAATCATGTAAAAAACTATTGGGGTCCAAGAAAGGTATCTCTTAGGATTCACCGATAGCTTTTATAAAATACTCTCATTGCATAACGCCTTTGAAAACATTTTTGACAGTTTTTAGAAAAAATTTTGTTTTTTTTTTTTTATATAAAAGTCTTAATTGCTAACTTTAAAGGTTTAATTAAGGTTCAACATAATAATTCAAAATCGAAAAAGTTTGTGAGAACGTGCAAAATTTATGAGGTGCAACATTTTAATTTCAACACAAAATATCAAAAAAAAAAAAAATGTAAAAGAAACATATTAAGGGTACTTTTGAAAAAGAAAAAACTTATTTATATTTTTAACTGCTTGAAATCTTAATGATTGATAAAATTTTTTAATTTTCTATGATTAAAAAAAAGCCAGTTGCTGTCTGAAGCGGTGCATATAACAATTTTTTTTTTTTTTTTTAATTTTCTTTAGTATTCTTCAATTTATTTTGTCATTTGTTTTAAGGCTCCACAAAATTCAGGCTAAACACAACTAAGCATTAGCCTGTAGTTGGTGGAACATTTTTCATTTTTTAATAAATCTTAATTATTTATTAAATTTTTTCAGTTTTAGTGTCAAGGTTTTAATATCATAAAATCATCAAATTTTTATTATTGTTTAAAAATTTTTTTAGAAATGCATTTTATGAATACGCTGCAGCTAAAGACGGACAATTATGATGAGTAATGAGCAAAAAAACAAAGACAAAGAGATACAGAGAGCAAAAGTGCTATATAGAGACAACAAGCCGTTTGTTTGTCACGGACATACATGATTGACGATATTTGATGATTGCTAATTAGTACTTGTTTTTTTTTTTGTTTTATTTATAAATGAATTAACTGATGTTTACTTGATTTTTAATTTTAACTAATATATGACTACTTTTTTGTTGTTATATAGAACTGCAAATAATATTAAAATAACTAAATAGCTTTAAACTAAATAGAGCTTTATGGTACAATGGAAACAGCTTTTAATTTTGTCAACACAACAAAAACAAAACAAATAAAAAACAACACACTTAGATACTTTTAAGTTACGAATTAATAAAGAAACACTGGATAGATATAGTTTTTGGAAAACAGGAAAATCTTACCTAAGAGCGGCACTGCGTCCGATGTGGCGGGCATCGTCTCGGCAACCATGTTAAGAAAGACAGTGAGTGAGAGCAGAATTGTGACACCTGAAATTGAAAGGTAGAGAGAGAAGTGACATGAGTGAGTACTTTAAAAATAAGTATTTAATTAATATTGTTCTTCAATTTTGCTTTTTCGTTAACATTCGTTAAAACCGATTAAAAAAATGCTCAAGTCTTTTAGGCCTATTTCGGTTCACAGCAATAAACTGTTGAGTCTTCTTTTATCGAGTAGACACAACAGTCATGAAGACACAGCAGTTTTGAGCTTTTATGGTTCACAACAATACCTTGCTGTTGTTTTTTATTGTGGAACGTATGTAGACGTTGTTGCTTTGACTGTTTACTGTACAAAAATTTTAATAAACAAGCAATTTTTGTTTTAAATATCAAAAAATTTACAAATAAAAAAAATTTAGAACGCGTTGAACATTCAATAAGTGTATTGAAGACACAGTATTGTTGACAGACAACAGTGCAATGTATTCGGTTGTATTGTTGTCTAGCCTTATAGCAATTACACATTGAAGATAGAAATTACTGTTGTATTGTGAACCATAATAAGGCCGTTTGTTTTAGTAAGTATCACAATTAAAATTAAAAAAAAGTGGATAATTTTGAACAAGAGTGCGTATTCACTATTTTCTGTTACGATGATCTTATATATAAAATCAAATGTTTGTCCTTCTGTCTGTCTGTCTGTTCCGTGTAGGCTCGTGCACCGTTTATCCGATTGAAATAAAATTTGGACACCGAGAACGATTCATAGAGATAAAGATCATAGGAGGCGTAAAAAAGTGAGCGGAAATATATGGGCGTGGCACTCCATAATAGCTTCTAAACACCTGAACCAATTTCAATAAAATTTGGTATGAACTGCGTCCAAAATAATACAACGGGTATAAAAAATTGCAACTACTTTCACAAGAGGGCGTTTTAAGTAGTGCGTTTTAAAGATATAAGAGCTCCTAAACACCTCTACCGATTTTAATGAAATTTGGTATGAACGTTCAACTCCACCAAGCATAAAACATAAAACACAAAAAAATCCCAAGACTTCCGCAATAGGGCGCTTTAAGTAGTGCATTTTTAAAACTCAATAACTCCTTAATGTCTGGACCGATTTCAATGAAATTTGGTATGAAGGTTCGACTGCACCCAAGATAACACAGGCAATAAAAAATTCCGTAAGAGGACGCTTTGCTTTAAGTAGTGCGTTTTAAAGACTCAATAACTACTAAACGCCTGGAACGATTTCAATGAAATTTGGTATCAACGTTCAATTGTACCCAAGAAAAAAATATAAAATATAAAAATTCCAAAGACTTTCGCAAGAAGGCGCTTTAAGTACTGCATTGTTAAGACTCAATAACTACTAAATGACTTGACCGATTTTACTACGATTTGGTACGTGAAATAACCTGAACCTGCAACCGATTTTGATGAAACTTGGTAAGCATTTGTATCTGTCACTAAAATAGATCCTGTGCTTCTAAAAGTTTTTTCGACAAAAATCTTATTCCTTGAATCTTATTCTTATGCCTTCTTACTCCCGAAGGCAAATGAAGTCAAGAACCAAAGACTAACAAATAATAATAAGTTTAACGAATACGAACAGAAGCTATATAAAGACAAGCAAAAACAAGTAAAGAAAGTCTAAAGTCGGTCTAGGCCGACTATGAAACACCCTATACCTACTTTTCCAAAAAATAAAAATATTACTGAAAATGGGCGTGTCTGTGGGCGGATGAAGTCTTTATTTTATATGCATTTAAATGTTGATGAAAAATTAAAACATACCAAGTTTTATTCCTGTAGCTCACAGTTAATGCCTTTATTATACTTTCGCTATGGGAGGTGGGCGTGTTCATAGACGGATTACTCCCAATTTGAACACACCTTAGTTTTGGTATAAAATACATACATATCAAATTTGATCTCTCTATGACAAACATAACCTTATTTATTGAGGTTAAGCTTTTAGGGTCGCATGAGAGGTAGGCGTGTCCGTGGGCGGTCCATTATGTCCATTTTTCAAAACTATCTATGTTCTTGTCACAAAAAACATACGTGCCAAATTTTATCTCTGTGGGTTAAACAAAGGCTTATTAATTGCGTTTTCAATTTTTGGGTTGTTTCCAAGGTGGGCGTGTCTGTGAGAGGATGACATCCATTTTTCGAAGACATCTTTGTGTTGATACAAAACATAAACACACCAAATTTAATTGTTGTAGGTTAATTATGAGCATATATAAGCAGTTTTGAAGTTTTGCGTTGTAGGGGAGGTAGGCGTGTCTTTGGGCGGATGATGTCCATTTTTCAAAACCATCTTTGTTTTGTTATAAAAAACATACGTGCCAAATTTTATATCTTTAGGTTAAACAGAGGCTTATTTATTGCATTTTCAATTTTTGGTTGTATGGGAGGAGGGCGTGTTCGTGGGTGAATGATACCTATTTTTAATCGACTTCAAAAAGGAGGAGGTTCTCAGGTTGGTTGGTTTCTCTGTTTTTGTTTTTTTTTTATTATTTTTTGTGCATACCCGAAAATATATTTTTATTATCATAAAAAAATAATATATTTATTTGTAGTGATTTTGAAGTAGGTTGTTTTTTTGTTAAAAAGTTTTTATTCGAAGAAATTTTTGTGTTGATACAAAACACACACATACTTAATTTTATTGTTGTAGGCTAATTATGTGCTGAGTTATGCAGTTTTCAATTTTTGCGTTGTATGGCAGGTAGGCGTGGCCGTGGGGGGATTCCAAAAATATTCAATAATGCAGATCCTTGGGTTCATATGACCATGTGTACTAAGTTTATACAATTATCTCAACTCCTTCTTATCCTGTGTTTACGGACAACACACAGACGGACGGACGGACCGACGTGTATAGCTCGACTCACGAGGTGACCCCGATCAAGTATATATTTACTTTTCTATACCGGAATCGCTTTGTTCTATGCGTTACAAACGTTTGCACAAAGTTAATATACCCTGACCTTTCAAGTTTCAGGGTATAATTAACCGAAAATTATCGACTTAAGCCGAAGTTGAACGAAAACAGTCCAAAAATCGAATCGATGATATAAGGAATTTTTAAAATTGGAATTTTTTTGAGATTAAATTGCATATTAAATGCATGCCAAGAAAAAGTTTAAACGCCTTTGTTTTGAAATGACTTTTTTTCAAAATAGGTTTTGAAAGGTTTGACCATTTTCCTCAGAAACTAGACGTCAGATCGAGACGTTAAAGTGTCGTGTTTTTTTGTAATCATATCCGGCAGGTACAGTTTAACGGAATCTTAAAATGAGACTAGTTTTGAAAATCGCCTTCTTCTGTGCTCGCGGCACAACCCCGAGTAACACCGGGTTACATCCGCTAGTTATCTAAAAAAAAAAAACGAATTGGCCATTTCAGCCCTTGAAAGGACTTTGACCGAGCTTCTTATGATAAATTGTGTTGTGTAGAATTTTGTACTTAAGTTTGTATGCTGACTTTCGGCAACTGTACGAAAATTGGATTCCCACATCCCCTTTTACCAACTACAAATAAAAAAAAAAGCTATATTTTAGACGGTCGTATTTGACTTAAATTTGTAATTTAGTTTGTATGTTTACTAGAGTGTATCAACATATATGGGAGAAATCTTACGCCCAATTCCGGTATCAAAATTAAATAGTTCTTGAAAAATCCTTTCCATTGGTGTACTTTTTTTTTTATTTGAACAAATTTTGGCGTCCCCCGAATTGCATTTTTTATCAACTTTTGTACTGGAAACCCACTAATGGTTGTTTTGAAAAGAAAATCAAGCTTATCAATCAATTCCTTTCATATAAAAACACAGAACTGCAAATTTTCATCCTTGTTGACAAATGCTCTCATGAGATAAAACAGTTTTTTTCAAAGTGAATCTACTTGTTATTTAATATGTGATATGTTTTAAGGTTATCCTTTTTTGCTATTAATTTAATTCAATTCAAATTAGATGTATCCGAACAAGGTTGGATACTCTTCAAGTTCCTGATAAAATAGTTGGAAAATTTATTTTTAATTTTATTTATTTAAAATTTTAAAATTAATTTTACATACAAAGTAGACGAATAGAAAAACTATGAAAACGCCATATTTTAAGATAGACCACAAACTTAAGCCTTTTCAGTCATCGTTATGTGTTATTTTATAAGACATTACATCAAATAACATTTTTTGTCATGTTCTAGGAAAACTTTCAAATTTCTCCATCACAGAGGCACCCAAAGGCTCCGTGCCTTAGGTTTTCAAATAAAAGTTATATGATTCATATGATATGAACTTAGCAAAATAAATATAAACTTAATTAAGCCGTATTTAGCCTGACCAGAGCACAGATTATTTATAAATATTTAATCCTTTAACACTGGTTTCATGCTGTTAACTCAACAACTGTCATCCTACAACTTTATTAATGCCGATTTTCAAGCTTATTGCTATCAACCTTCTACACTGCAATTTTCCAAATCAAAGATTAAACTTTGGTTCAAAGCTTAATGGGTGAAAATATATTTTATTTAATCAATATCGCCCCCGGGTTGGCAAGTAATTGATTGTAGCTTGCCTGCAAATTAATTAATACTCTAAATGGCAAACGACAGACAGCATGCCCAGTAGTAAATTTACCGAATTGTGTTCATTATCCTTGCCACATACACCTGCTTCCCTACATGCTCGACTAACAGACGATTTGACATATTCAATGCAGAATACATTCAAATATATGTTTGTTGCATTGTTTAACGTATGAATGTAAATTTAAATTCAATTGCAATGCAAATTTCATGTTCTAATAATGAGTTTATATGTTCACTCTATTATCTGCGTAATTTTTACACTTTAACAATTACGTTTAATCCTCTTTTGCACTAGTTATTCATCAGCTGTTTATCGAAGTTTCTTTCATTGCATTACAGCTGGAATTTAACTAAGCCTCTACTAGTTGAATTAAGCTTACGCAATTATATAGTTTTTTACTTAGAGCTCTGACAAGAAGAAAAAATAAAGAGCTTGAAAAAAAAATATTAAACCTAAAAGTATGCAATGCATAATGCAACCAACAAGTTTGCATTTATTTAATTTCAACGTTAAAACATGCGCACCCACACGCACACTCAAACTTCCACGCTACAAGCACTTAATTTCATTCATCTCTCCTCGACAATTTTATCATAGTTTCACGCTCTTTTTTCTTTGGTAAATCTCTTAAGTACTTCTTAAGTATGCACTAAGAGCTTGCATATACAAGCTTGCTGAGCTCTTGTTTAAACGTTGGCAAAACTTTTGCATTTTCTATTTTATTTGGTTGAAGGAGGTAAGGATAAATTCTGAGCAGAACAGCTGCGCTTATTATAAGCTCCTTCATGCTTTACAGTTGCTAAAAATAATGAAGTTTGGTTTGGTTGTTTGGACTATGATGGACAAGAAAAATATTCATTTGAAAATTTCTAAAGCTTTAGAATTGTGTTTTTATTGCAAATGAATTTGACGTTTTAGAAAATAATTTGTGGTATTGTGCAATAATTAAAATTTCTAGCTGGCTACAATACTAATCTGGCAGCAGACTATACAAAAACTTTTATAATTATTGGAGACATATACTTGCCTCTTGGACTACTTTAAAATTGTTGAATTAGTAGTGTTTGTAATTTCATTACTTGATATTCATTCTGTAATAAATTATTAATAATACACCCGGCTTGAAATAATCTATCTAGTCTATTTAATCTAAAATAGACTGTATTCAATAATATCCTTTTTTTTAAATGCATTAGGAAAAAATTTTTTAATCATTAATAAACATATCCGTTACTGCATGAGTTACAATTCAATTCAAACGTTTCTTTATGTTAATTCCGTAGACTCGTTATTAATAGATCTGATGTATTCCATAATTGATCCAACACATCAGCGCTCATAAATATAACATTCTCTTGAATGTCTGTGTCTGTCATTTGTCGTTCTTTTGCTTTCTTTATAACATCAACAAGCAATCCCACTTGTTCCCGAAATGCTTTCTGAATACGAATTGTTCGATTGTAATTTTTAAATCACATTTTTTAAAAGTTTATTTATAAGAGTCAGAAACAATCACATTATTGGAACACCCTATAACTATTGCAAATGGCGCCAAATGTCAATTTGATGTTAGCACTTGTGAAGTAAACAAACGCAGAATACAAATCGACAAGCCATGAATCGACATAAAAAATGAAATGACATAAATCATCATGAAATGCCATAAAACTAGCCCGTATGGTCATCAATTCTGAGGCCAGCCACTTGCCCGATATCACTTTCTTAATTTAATGGAGTAAATTCTAATGGACTAAATAAATAAATTTAACAAGCAAAACCAAATTTTTTCAATAAAGACAACTGAAGAAAGTCTAAAGTCGGTTTAGCCCAACTATGAAATACCCTAAACTTACTTTTTCAAAATACAATAATAGTAGTGAAAATGAACGTGCCCGTGAGTGAATAAAATCCATATTTATATTCATTTAAATTTTGAAAAATTTACAAAAAATTATAAAAATTTCAAGTTTTATTCCTGTAGCTCACATGTTAATGCATTTATTCGCTATTATAAATGGGAGGTGGGCGTGTTCATGGACGAATTACGCTCAACTTTTGAATACATCTTAGTTTTGGTTTAAAAATACATACATACCAAATTTTATCTCTGTAGGTTAAACATAAGCTTATTTATTGAGTTTTAAATTTTTGGGTTGTATCGGAAGTGGGCGTTTCCGAATGATGTCCATTTTCAAAAGCGTCTTTAGTTCATTAGAAAAAACATGCCTACCAAATTATATCTCTGTAGGTTAAACATAAGCTTATTTATTGAGCTTTAAATTTTTGCATTGTATGGGAAGTGGGCGTGTCCATAGGCGGATGACACCCATTCTTCAAAACCATGTGTGTTTTGTTCTAAAATACAAACGTACCAATTTTATCATTATAGGTTAAACATAAGCGTATTTATTGAGTTTTCAATTTTTGGGCTGTATGGGAGGTGGGCGTGTGCGTGAGCGGATGATACTAATTTTAAGAAGACATTTTTGTGTTGATATTAAACACACGCATACCAAATATTGTTGTTGTAGGATGGTTAAGAGCTCATTTATGCAGTTTTAAATTTTTGTGTTGTATAGGAGGTAGACGTGTCCGTGTTCGGATTCCAAAAACATTCAATAGTGCAGATCCTTGGGTTCATGTGATCATGTTTACTGAGTTTCATTTAATTGTCTGAACTCCTTCTTCTTATCCTGTGCATACGGACAACACATAGATGGACAGACGGACGAACGGAGGGACGGACATGGATAGTTCGACTCACGAGGTGACGCTGATCAAGAATATATATACTTTTCTATACCGGGCTCGCTTTTTTCTATGCGTTACAAACGTTTGCATAAAGTTAATAAATATACCCTGAACTTTCAGGTTTAACAAGTGAATGAAATTATTTTGCTGTGGCTTAAGGAGAAGCCTTTTTACAGAGCTTTAAATTTTGGGGTTGTATGGGAGGTGGGTGTGCTCGTTGTTGGATGCCGCCCATTTTTCTAACACGCCTTAATTTTGATATAAAATTAATAAATTCCAAGTTTACTTTTGTAGCTTTGACAGAAGGTTTTTTATTTAGTTTTCAATTTTGGCGTTTTGTGGGATGTGGGCGTGTTCGTTTTTGAATGACGCCCATTTTTCGAACATATATTTGTTTTGATATAAGGTGAATAAATACCGAATTTTATTTATGTTACTTTGATAGAAGCTTCTATTCAGTTTTCAATTTTGGGGTTATATGAGAGGTGGGCGTGTTAGTTTTTGAATAACGCCCATTTTTCTATCACCCCTTAGTTTTAATACAGAATACACAAATTCCGAATTTAAGTTTTGTAGCTTAAATATTTGGTTCTTTATAGAGTTTACACTATTTGAGTTGTATGCGAGGTTGGCGTGGTTTAACCTGATTTAGACCATTCTCGAATTTGATCTTTGTTGTTTAAAAAAAAGCTCAAATATCGAATTTCAGTACGATAGCTTCAAAATTACGGCTGTAATCGTGTCGGACAGACAGAGAGACGGACAGATAGGCGGATATGGCTAAATCAACTCAGGTGGTAATGCTGATTAAGAATATATACATTTTTCAGTACCTTCCACGCCTTCTTGTAGGCGTTACACACGTCGTGAGAAAATTAATTTACCCATTACGCAGTACGCGTGGGGGTATAAAAATACAAAAGTTTAACATTGACTTTGAATTCTACAATAAATACTCAATCGATTTAACTGAAATTTAAAACGAAACGGGAATGAGGAATTTTCTCTCCACTAAATAAATCCTTGCAGATAAATGGACCAGATTTAGAATAGATCTGCATTAGTTTCAAAACGGGCTAGTACTGGTCCCACTACAAGAACCTTTTGCATTGAACGAACTGACGCTTTCTCTGGGTTGATGTCATAGGAAAAGACAATTCTCCCCATAAATATTCATTTTTCCCTACATCTTTACTAGTTGCATTATGAAAAGTTCTCAGTTCTAGTTGATCAAGTTCAAAAGTGGTCATTTGTAAGCCCTATTATTCGCCGTATTTGGAACACGGGTACGTACAATATAACTTACTAAATTATTGTGTATAGTTTTACCTGCACAGTAAAAAATTTGAGGGTAATTTTTATCTATTTTATAACATTTCTGCAGTATAAACTCGTTTTATCACTGTTAATTTATTATAACTTTTATCCCATTCTATTGTATAGAACTTATATTTCCATTCAAACATCCATTTATTCCAAAATAGTATCATTTTTATACCATAAATTTATAAATATTATATATATTTTCCAGTTTTACACACGAAAACCTCATGGAGCCACTCGGCTTTCAGTAAAAAATCGAGTTTGCTATCGAACTTCAGCGATGCTAGCAGACTATCAGTTAACGTTTGTTCTTCAGTCAGTAATCATGTAATGTAATAATAGTTCCGTTGAATTTTTTTTTTTGTACACACATATTAAGACAAAAATATTGCGCTTGAATTGGAAGCTCTGCCAACATGATTAAACATACAAATTTCTGAATACAATTTTTTACTCTT
Source organism: Tetanocera ferruginea (assembly GCA_958299015.1). Taxonomy (NCBI): domain Eukaryota; kingdom Metazoa; phylum Arthropoda; class Insecta; order Diptera; family Sciomyzidae; genus Tetanocera; species Tetanocera ferruginea. The sequence goes on along the minus strand of OY282641.1, from coordinate 34,073,521 downwards.
TATTTTTCCTGTTGAATTGTTTTTGAAATATAAAAAAACAATATATCATGATCTATCAATTGAAATCTTATTATTATTCCTAATTTATGACTTTAAATGTTACATATCTTCTAACTCTAAATAACTGTTCTATGCTCTATAAAAAAAAACTTATTTGTTTTTCCCAATTGCCTCCAAAAAAACAGCTGGGATGTTACTAAAACAACTCATTTGGTTCAAAAATTACAGAGTTTACAGTTACAGAGTCAAAAGTTACAACTAAAACCTATTTCAAATGTGTGAAATTCGACCAATTTATTGATTGCGTATTTATAATTATATACAAGATGGTTAAAATAAGTTCGAGGCTATAACTTTTTATTGATTGTAGATATAAAGCTATTTTCTTCAAAAAAATTATTTTTTTATATAATTTTTTTTTTAAAACAGAAAAAAAACATTTTAAAAAAATTTAATTTTGTCATTTGAGAAATCAAAGGGAGTAGCCTTGATTTTTTGATGGCACGGACAGTTTATAAATTTAGTGTGAAGACAAAATAAATTCACCTAAAATCCTGTATAAACTTTGGAAGAAAATCAAAAATGCAATTTTGAGTTTTTGTTTTTTTACAACAAAAATTATTTTTACCCCATATTTTAAGAATAAATCAAATTTTGTGGTCTTTATTAAAAGGAATAAATAATTTAAATATAAACAAACAAAAAACGGTATAATTTTCAAAAGTTTTTTTAAGTTAACTGATAAGACTTAAATACAAAAAAGAAATAAATGAAATCTATTCACAAATGGCGGAGATATTGGCTTCCCAATTTAGAACATTCGATTTGAGACAGTTTTTTTCTCTCTCTTGGCATTTGGTTGAAACACACGCTAAATAACTAACGACAATATTAAGAAAATTCATTAAAAATACTTTTAGCTAGAAGTTTGCTGTAATTTTTATCAAGATTGAAAGAAAATTTAACAAAATTTCAGAAAAAATTAGAAAAATTGAAAAACCGTTAAAATTCAATTAAGATATTCACATGGAAAGTCAAATTTTTGAATTCAAAACATATTTTTTTACAAATTTTACAATTGACGAATGAATAAAACTACATTTTTTTTTAGAAATTGTTACTTTTAAAAAAAACTCAAATTCGACCAACTCAAGAATATTCCCCCAACCCAATTTCGTATTAATCAAAGATTTTTTCTCAAAAATTTAATTTCTCTCTTAGAAGGTTGGGAGCCCCTCTCTATGAGATATATCATATATATATATACAGTCTGCACATGTAGGAAACATAACCTTTCGAATGATATAAGTTTAATTTATTTTGAGATTTAATTAATACCAATAAAGCGTATGACAAACTTTAATGTTCAAGTATTAATATATAAGATTTGTATTACAATTTTTTCTTTATTTTAGAAATTATGATTTTTTTTCTTTCACTTTCAAAAAAGTTAAGGACAACTGTCAAATATTAATCAAATATTAATGTTTAATATTTACAAGTTGCCAATTCATAATTTCCACAATTTTTATAGTCTTATCATGAAAAAACTGCCGTAGTTTGAAAAAAAAATTGAGTTGAACTTTAAAATAATTCCTTAAAGTTGACAGAATTTAATACAGGATATCAATTTTAGTAAATATTATATTCGTAGACGTTAAGAAAAAATGAAAAATTTATTTTTAGAATTAAAAAAAAGACAACACATAATTTTCAAAAGAGCATGGTTAACAAAATGGATGAAACTTAGGTCAGAAACTTAGGCCGATGTCACAACATATTACTTGTGCAGAGTTAATTGTATGTGTAGAAGAACTGTCACTATACAGCTTAACAATAGTAATGGGGGTGGTTTTTGTTTTATGAGTTCTCTTGTTATTTGTCTTTATTAAAATAAAGCTTCTCTCCTGCCTTTCTTGATTGTTTATTAAGCCCAGGAGAACTTTAATCCGAATTATTTAAGTTAAAATAGAAGCGAGAGTTAGTTTAACAGTTGATGTAAATAACACAATATACTCAAGTTAGGGGTTGTTCGTCCCTTGACTGTAACTTTTATTGCACTCTTTAAAGTTTTATTTCAACCTTAATAATGTACTTGAATGTTAAACACAACAATTATCTTGCCTAGAGCAGCTTAAATCTTATAAATTATTCAGTTTACTGTAAAGTAAGTTCACGCACATTATGTCATACAAATCGGCCAAGCAGAAGAGAGTTAAGGAGGGGGCAGCCTAATACCATGAATGAATGGAAGCTTGAATAGGCAGGACAATCAGAATTTAGCGACTGTCAATATTTGATCAACTTAATGGTTGACTTCTAGATAAGCATGGCGCTAATTTGGCCACTGAGTACAATTCTAATTCCTTAGAGTGTTCAAGGCGAATGTTGAGATAGTTAAGCTTTCTGGTTGGAATCTAATGACTTGAGTGTGAAGTTATTTACTTTATATAAAAAAGATAGACTGCGTATTGAGTTAATTTGACATTGAGAATTTATAAAGTGTTTGAAATTGATTTTTTATTCGTAATATTGTTATTCGAGTTTATTCGCTATTATTGAGCAATTTTTATAGATTATTTAACTAATCTTTACAACAGTTTTTACATTTATGTGTAGTTAAATAAACCAACATTTTGTCATAAACTTACCCAGCGATAGTTTTTCTCCCGAATCTGGTGGCAGCGTGAAACCCAGTAAAGCCATTGATGCAATCAGAACACATGGTATGATTAAATTAAAAAAATAATACAATGTACGACGTCGTATAATAATGGCGAATGTTATATCGATGTAGGGCTCCGGACAGCAGTTATAGTAGATTTCGTTACGCTTACCGGGTACACCTAGACAAAAGTTAAATTTTCAATTAAAAAATATTTGTCTCAAATAAATTATGTTCAGAATATATTTTGTACAATTTAAATTAATATTAACCTATGATATGAATTTATCTAAATACTATTGAGAATATAAACTGTGACTTATTAATTTATAAAAAAGCTTTAATACATTTTTACAAAAGCGCATAAGTCTGTGTACTTAACTGATTATGAGCTTTAGGCTTTAAGCTGCTACTTCTGTGATAGAAAATGCTCTTAAATATGTAGAGAGATATGTATGTTGTTGTATAGTAAGAAAGGATTAACGTGTAACAAAATGTTATTAGAAAGTGTTGCAAAAGGAAATGCAGTGCAGATGATTTGAAATTGTTGAGTAAATTTGTTCAGCATAAAATGAGTGGCAAAAATTTGTTTGTGCAAAAGTATTGTAGAGTAATGTTATATTTAGAGTAAAGTGCAAGTGTAAAGTATTGTAATTATAAAAAGTGTAAGGATAAAGTTTTAATGAGATGCGTTTGAAATTCGAGTGATATATGGTATTCCTATTTGAGCTCTAAAAGTTCTTCTAAGTCTTGAACATAATAAAGGAAGGAGCAAGAAAAATTGGAAGACTATTAGAAAGCGCAAGAAAGAAAAACGGAAAGATCGGTATACTGAGAGAGATAAAGAGTTCGGAAGAGAGTGTATCATCTTTGAAAACCCTGACTCAACTCATCTTAGAATAAGTGTTTGAAGATAAGTGATTTTAAACACTTAATGTTATACTTCAGACTGTTTTATAAATAAAAAATTGTTTGAAATTGATTTAAAAAATTTCTACAAAACACTGTAAAACAGAAAAACAGGTTTCGACAACGAATTCTGTCTGAGGGGGAAAAAAAATATACCTATATCGGTTTCTCAAAAGTTAACGTCTGAGTTTTTATTTTAGTTAATGGTTAAAATTACATATTTTTATTTTACATTGGATGTGTTTGGCAGATTTATATGAAATACTACAAGGACAATTTTTTCGAAACATTTTAATCGTCAACGGATTTGACAAAAAAAAAAAACCATGAAGCGATAGTATTATATTTAAAATTATAATTGCATTATTTTTTATCTATAAAAGGAAACTATTACTACTTTAAAATTAAAACTTTTTTCTTTCAATATTAACTCTGCAAACATTTTATGAGTCTCTCCACAAAACTACTCTTAAAAGAGTGTTGCATGTTTTAAGATGACTCATTAAAAGTTCGCCTGAAAGAGCCTTAAATGTTAAATGATTCTTTAAAAATAAGACTCATAAAAGAGTAATTTTTGTGTCTTCTTTATAACTACTCATAACAGACACTCATTAAATAGTCCTAAATATAATGGACGGTAATATGATTGATAAAAAAAAGACTCATAAAAGGATCATATATCGATTGAAATATGCGTCTTATATGGGAGTGTTTCATGGGTGAATAGAATCGCATTATTGCAAAAGCACCATATCTATTATATGAATAAGAACAATCATAAAATAGATATGCTGCCGTCTGATATAGTAATTATATGAATAAGAACTAATCGGGAATATTCTTTTTTAATTGTATTAAATTTTTTTGCAATTCTGGCTTCACTTTTCGGAGAATTATCTTTCTGTGGCGATATAAATGCATTGAAATCTTCGTTGCAAAAAGAATACTTTTGTGAGTCTTAAAAGAGTTATTAATATGAGTATTAAAAGAGTACTAAATATGAATATTAAAAGAGTAATATCTCTTTTTTAATATGAGTCTTAAAATCGTCCCTATTATGAGTGCAAAAAGACTCATAAAACTGTCATTATTATGAATCATATTTTGGGGCCCACAACATACGAAAATGTACTCATAAAAGAGTTTGTTTTAAGCGCATTCTGACAATAAAATCGCATTTATATGAGTCTTGAAAGAGTCTTTTCAGAGCCATAATGTTTGCTGGGAAGAATCAACTATAGATTTTTTTTTTTTTTATTTTTCAAAGCATTCTCACTTTCAAACATTATATCAAACAAAAGAAAGTAAAAAGCATTGAAGTAGTTCTTTTAAAGCAAGTAGATTTTTTACAATAGAGTCAAGGGGGGCAATCTTCACATGGCAATGTGTCTGACTGCCTCAAATTGGCGAGGCCAGCATTATTCATGTCGAAATCGTCTCGAGTCGACTCATATCTCTACATGGTGTCTCCTGGAAACGGAAAACTAGCACCCGTTAGTCTGACGGCTAATTTGTGCGGCGGGCTCCTTTGGCTTTCAAGTAAAGGTTGTACGTTGGGCTTGAAGCCAACCACATAAAAAACATTTCAATGAAACAACTAAGAACAATGCGCAAAATTATCTCCAAATCTAATGACCACTACCGCAAATGAAAAACTGATAATGATTTACGGATATGCACCTGCTCCGACAGAAGAAAAAAATGCCGAGACCAAAGAAAGTTTTTACGAGTGGCTGAAGATGTATACAGCGCTGCCCACGTCATGACATAAGAATCGTGCTTGGTGACTTCAACGTCAAGCTAGGTAAGGAAAACATATTTGGTCCAACAGTCGGAGGAAAGTTTAGCCTCCACGACAATACACTCGATAACGAAATAAGGTTGATTGACTTCGCCACAGCACGAAAAATGGTCATTAGTATTACCAGATTCAACCATCTCAATATTCATAAGATCACCTGGTTGTCCCCTCATCTAAGAACACGCAATCAAATTGATCACGTTTTGATTGAAGGAAGGCGCTCTTCCAGTGTACTAGACGCACGCACGATTCGTGGTGCCAACATAGAATCGGATCACTATCTTGTAGCAACCAACATCCGTACGCTTTTGTACGTAGATAAGAATGCTGGTATCCTACACAAAGAAAGCTACACGTTGACAAGATGCAATTAAAACGGACAGCCGAAGCATCCGCTACTCGACTATTACTCCTACTTCAAGAAAGCACACTTCCGATTAGGGATGGATAGTAGAATTGAATAACCGGTTTTGACTTTTTTTTATATTTTATTTTCTATTTTTTAAATGAACGGTTTTTCCGAAGTCTATTTTTTCGCCCGGTTACTATTGAATAACCGGTTTTTCGACTTTTTGCTTCCTTTTCTATCATAACCATTGCAAAAGCCCATATTATACTACTTGGGATAGTCGATTTAAATAACTGATTCTAGATTTTTTAATCGAAAACAATAACCGACTTCAAAAAAACCTAAATTTTGAAGGAATAATCGACTAGTCGACTTTTCGACAACTCGACTATCCATCCCTACTACCGATCGACGACATCTGCACGCAATGGACGTACATATCTCATTCTATGCGTACAGCTGCCAAAGAGGTGATAGACTATCATCGCCCTAGCCAAAACCAGTGGCACGACCAGGTGTGTCACGACGCAGAGAAGGACACCGCCTACAAAGACACCCTGCAGTCGGTTGTTACGCATGCTATTATGGAGCAATACCGTGAGAAGGGGAGGGAAGAGAAACGCTGCAAAAGCCACAGCTTCCAAAGAGGTGACAGACTATCATCGCCCTAGCCAAATCCAGTGACACGACCAGGTGTGTCGCGACGCCACTGCAGAAAAGGACACCGCCTACAAAGACACCATGCAGTCGGTTGTAACGCATGCTGTTATGGAGCGATACCATGAGAAGGGGAGGGAAGAGACACGCCTTTTCAGGCGAAAAAAATGAGAGGCAGAAACGCATGAGTGCGGAAAATTGAGATGCATGGCGACAAGAATGAGACTCGAAAATTTTTCGAAAAGATAAGACGCCTAGCCGATGGTTTCAAGACCAGAGCCTCTTTCTGCAAGGATGAAAACGAGAATCTAGTGACAGGTATCCAGTGGAGGGAACACTTCTCTTGTCTTCTAAATGGTGACGCTGACAACAATCCCGCCAATAGAGATGATATACCGGAAACCTCAATTTTGGATGACAGCGTTGAAGTTCCGCTGCCTGAATATATCGAGGGATTAACAGCTATAGCTCAGCTAAAAAACAACAATGCCACAGGAACCGATGGCCTTCCAGCTGAGCTGTTTAAGACCTGAGGCAAAGCTCTGTTTAAATGCATTCACAGACTTCTCTGCAGAATATGGTCGGAAGAACGCATACTAGATGATTGGAACCTAAGTGTACTGATAATACACAAGAAAGGCGATCCATCATTTGCGCTAACTACCTTGGGATAAGCTTTCTTAATATCATATATAAGGTCCTGTCGAGTGTATTGTGTGAAAGACTGAAGCCAATCGTCAACCAACTGATTGGACCTTATCAGTGTGGCTTCAGACCTGGAAAGTCCACCATCGACCTGATCTTTACGCTCCGAAAAATCTTGGAAAAACCCTCGAAAAACAAATCGACACACATCATCTTTTTGTTGATTTCAAAGCCGCCTTCGTCAGTCCAATATGGAGTCACCTATATTCCACCAGTCTAAATTTGGTATTCCTGCAAAGTTTATACGTCTATGCAGGATGACACTGAGCAACACCAGCAGTGCAGTGAAAATCGGGAAGGACCTCTCCCCTCCGTTCGATACCAAGGGAGATTTCAGACAAGGTGATTCCTTATCGTGCGACTTCTTTAATATAGTCATGGAGAAGATCATCCGAGTTGCTGACCTGAGACGCAGCGGCACAATTTTCAATAAGAGTATTATGCTGCTGTCGTATGCTGATCATATTGACATCATTGGCCAAAATACGCGCGAAGTCAGTGCAGCATTCCCCAGGCTAGAAAAAGAGTCGAGTCGAATGGGTCTTGCAATGAACGCAGATAAAACGAAGTATCTTGTTTTAACAAATAAATAGTCCTAGCGTCTTGGAAATCACGACACTGTTGACAACACTTCCTTTGAGTTTGTTAAAGGCTTCGTTTATCTGAGATCCAGCATTAACTCCTCCAACGATATCAGTATTGAGATTAAACGAAGAATAACTCTTGCCAACAGGTGTTACTTTGGGCTCAGTAGCCAATTGAGAAGCAGAGGTCTCTCTCGAGGAACAAAACTGATGTTCTATCAGCCAATAATCATGCCCATCCTCCTATACGCATCACAAACGCGCACGTTGAGCAGCACTAATGAAAGGACTTTGGGAGCGTTCGAGAGAAAAATCCTTCGCAAGATCTATGGTCCAATCTGTGTCAATGGCGAGTACCGAAAATGAAGGTCAAGCGTATTAAAATTTAGCGGCTTTCCTGCCTAGGTCATGCCCAAGGTTGATTTATTCAAGGTTGCGTACATTTTTTGACGCATCGTTATTTTATGTAAACAAAAATATTTTGACGTTTGCAGAGTAGGGTTTTGTGCTGCTCGAGAAAAAAAAGTATATTTCAGGGTTTCGTGCAGTTTTCTGTTTTATTGTGTACACACTAAGTCAAGATGTGTTAAAATTTTGATTTTTGTCAAAATTGGAAGTAAAAGTGGATTTTACGATCACCGTTGTCCAATGCAATGAAATAGTTTCGAATATGAAAATATTTATTTCTTGATTTTCTTAATATATATTTATTTCATTAAACCTTTTTTAGGGCATAGTACTGAAATCCTTCAATCAAAACTAAAATTATGGGGGTAGATCAAACTCAGTGACTTAGTTTTATCAGGACATCCGAATAAAAAAGGGACCAATAGAAGTACTAAACAAAAATTTTAGTATTCTATTTACCAAATAGTACTACAAAAACTACCAATAGTATTATATTCAGGCAACCGTTTCAGTTCTTTACTCAAATGACTACGCTATTTTGCTCTCATTTCAAAATAAGGGTGCCGAAATGAGAAAACGTCAAAAATGTATGCAACCTTATATAAATAAGCCTTGGGTCATGCCTAGATAATGCCCTCCAGTTCGACTCACCAGTGACGAATGAGTGAGTTCACTAGCTATCGGTAATCACCACTGGTTACCCATCAGATTACCTGCAATGCAATTCACTCATGAATTTAACACGGGGATGTAATTGCCGGTAATGATTACATTACTCTCTGCATTACCATTCACTAGCTGTTTCATGAGGTACACTCATCATTCCTTTTGTTATACAGTTTATGTGGAAGAAAAAACAAATGAAATAAATGTATTTGCATTACCTGCTACATTACCTCGGGTACTAGAATTCACTAGCTACTATTCATGCATGATATCATGACCATTAAAAAGACTAATTGTGATTGCGAGTACTGAAGGGTGAAGGACGATGCTCCAGCGAAAAAATTATTTGATTCGGTACCCAGCGGCGGATAACGCAGACGAAGAAGAGAGCATCTCCGTTGAAAAGACCAGGCGTTGGACAATGCTTGCAGTTTGTAACTGGCGCCAGCAAGTGCACGACAAAAGAGTTTGACGAAAATTCTTTGACAAGGCCAAAACCGACTAACGGTTGTAAGCGCCATTTAAGTAAGTAAGTATATCTCTTTTATTTAAATCGGAATACTTAAAGGTTAATAAAAGCTTTAGCTGAAAGTAACGAAATAAGAAAATAAAATTGGTACTTGGTTATTGGTGGGATTGGAACATATGACATACTATGCCTGGCGTCCACTTTAAATATTATACCATATCAGAGCAGTACCGGTTTTATTTGAACTAGTTGATAGTAAAATTTGATCAATATCTGAATTGCAAGTGTATTGCAAGTGTATTCATAGTGAACGCCGATTCAGACAGGCAAGCAGACAGGCAGGTTGAAATGTGTTTGAACAAACAAGACACAGATATCTACCTATCTCGGTTGTTTGCTTACTCTGTCTGCCTGCTGGTCTGAATCGGCGTTCACTATGAACGCAGCCTTATTCAACTTTTTCTTGAATTTTACCTTTCTTTGGAAACGGCAAAACTAGACAAGCCTCTTCAATGAAATAATTTAGTATTTTTTTTGACTGCTCAGCTTAAAGTTGTTTTATTAAATACTCATTAAACAATAATTTAAAACTGTTCATAAGTTCCATACAAAAAGTTGCTAAGTACTCTTGCATTGCTTACATCTTACATTTTTATTTCTGATGGCAGAGCTTTAAAAACACAAAAAGAAGCAAAATAAAAGTGTTGTTAATTGAAAGCACTTAATTGAAAAATCAATTTGCTTCGATGATGAAATTACAAAAAAGGCGATCAGCCTTATAGAAATGAACAGCAATTAAACGCTTAGTTTTTTATTTTGGAACATATTTTTAAATAAAGATATTTGTAAAAAAGCACACAAAAGCAACTAGTGTTAAATGTTTGCCTAACAAACCCAGTTTTCTGGCTGCTTTCTGAATAAAAAATTTATTGCATAAAATATGAAAACTTTTTTAAGCTTCGAAGCTGGCTATAAATAAGTTTTGACTTAATTTTTGTGGTAAGATTATAGTTTTATGTTTTCTTGTTTTAGCTGTAGTTTTGTCATCAATAAATATTAAATTTTTTTTTTAAATCCTAATCCTTTTATTGCTGCGCAAACTTTTGCGTACCTGTGAAGGGGTAGGGTAGACAAAAAAAAAAAAAAAAAAAATCAAAAACTTTCTTACCACAAATAAATGTAGAAAACTTTGTGGCTACGCTATTTGCAAGAATTTTTTAACTTACAAAAGTAACAAAAAAAAAAAAATATAAAAACAAAAAAAAAGAGACAGAATTTCCAAAACTTTTTGCCACATGAACGAACTCATTTGTTAAAGTTTTGTTCAGAGTTTTGTGCAACATTTGCTAATGAAACGAAGTGATATTTGGGGATAGCTTTATTCTGAAAGCTTTTAAAGTTGTGCTCAGGCGAAACTTTTTTATGCGTAATCAATGAATACGAATTGGTTGAGAAGATCTCAAATATTAAATTAAGTTAAAGTGATTGCGATGATTGCCTGGCTTCTTAAGTTACAATAGATAAATACTTATATTAAATTGAGTTTAATTATAATCGATAAAATAAAACTTGCCTAGATTTTTGGCAATTTGAAAAAAATTATTTTTGAGAAATGGTGTGAACGTTTTGAGAGTGACTGTGGAGTTAATTGAGAAATAAATAAAGAGCTTTTGTAATAAATCGTTAGAAAATCTTCCGGCATTTAACTTGACTTCTTTAATTTTTAAACATTTATGCTTAATTATGAAGTAAATAACCATAAAGATAGCTTTTCTATAGAAATCAGTTGTATGAAAAATGGCTTGCTTTAAATTATTTTTCAAAATTTAATTAATCAAATCTCTACCACTAAAACATTAAGATAAAGCATACAAATCATAAATAATTTAGCAAAAACTGCTAGGAATATTCACTCATGCTCGCTTAACTCCACGCTTTCTCTCTTTCTCTCACTCTCTGTCTTTCGTTTTCTTTCCTTTTTAGCTTTTATATAAACACATTTTCTAACTATAATTCAAAATATTTGTTCTTTGTTCGTCTAGAAATTTCAGCTACCTTTGTTTTGCTTAGCATAAATAAGTTTAAAGCATATATTTAGGCGCTTAATTGTTGGTAATGACAGCCACATAAAACCTGTGTTGCTTTTTGTGAGCGTATTTGTGTTTTGAACTTTTTTGTTGAACTTTTAATTTGCTAATTGCATTATGTTGAAAGTGTGTGTGTGTGTGTGTGTGTATGTGTTCGAGTGCATTAAATTTGTTTGTGTTTGGCTGTGTGCTGTTCTAACAAAGCTATGCGTGCAGTTCTAACCAGTTTGCTGTTGGTTTTTTCTTTTTCACTTTTTCTTTAACGCATAAATTCATTTCTATGCTAACAGTTCGAATGCAATTAAAACTCAAAACTTTGCAAGTGTTTTTTTTAAATTTTCTTATTTATCCGAATGTAAAAATTGTACCAAGCAATTTTAAGTTTTGCTGATATGTGCAGAAATAAGTGCTGCGCTCAAAAGTATGCCAGAGAACTATGCTAGCAGTTTTTTTTTTGCTCACGTCAAGCGAAAAGCTTTTCTGTTTTTCGTTTTGGTTACATTTCAAAATATTCTCCAACGAACTTAGTCTCTGCATGCATAAATTGTAGCCTTTCTCAATATTGCAATAATTGTTTTTGTTTTCATCAGTTTCGAAAGCTTTTAACAGTGTGGAAATATTTTTTGATTAGCTGTATAAATTACATGCATTTAAAAAAGATTGCATACTCTTAGGCTGATGTCTTATAACCACATGCAAAAAACTGATCAAATTTGCAAACCACTTGCAAAAAGTTAGTACTTCAACTAACATAAATTTTTTGTAAGGGTCCTAGTATTGAGCTTTTAATATTACTTTGAAATTTAAAGATAGCAGAAGTCATGCTCTGTTGACTTTATATAGATAAAAAAAAGTTTGTTTGATTTTTGCATACAAAACTGAAATCTAGTAAAAGATATCTAGAGCAAGCTGGTGTTAAGGGGAGGACTACTCTTAACCTTCGCGCCAATAGAGTTGATATCCTCAAAACTTCAATTACGTATAACAGCGTTGAGGGTCCGTTACACGTCTATGTGAAGTCTTGACATATAGATCTTGGCTTAAAAATAACAAGGCCACGGGAACTGATAACATACTTGATGACCTGTTCAAGAATGTAAGCGTAACCCTATTCAAATGTATTTAAAAGCTCTTATATACACATTAAATTCTTGGAAGAATGCATGCCCATCGATTGGAACTTTAACTCAACTTAAGCTTTATCAAAAACTAAATGGCATTTCCGCCATTTGTGTCACCTAGAAAAAGCCTTCTGAAGAAGTGGTGACCGTGGCATATAGGTTAAGTGTGTGGCTTAGCATGCTTGGAGCCCGAGATCGATCACCAGTTTTTTTGATCGGTCGCACCTCTCTGCAGACAATACTCAGAGAGTATATAATGCCATGTAAAGTTTCTTGAGAACATGAACTTTAGCGGTTCGGAGTCGGCTTACAAACATGTAGTCCAGTTCTCGGTCAATTGTGTGCAAACATTTAATAGCACACACAACACAATTGATCAGAAGAAGCTCGCTCAAAGTCCTTTCAAGGTCTGAAATGGTCAATTTATTTTTTTAGAAGAAGCCTTCTTAATACCGTGTATTATGGTCCTATCGCAAACATTCACTGAACGACTGCAGGCCATCGTGAACAAGTTATTTAGATCTGGTTTCAGTGTGGTTATGATAAGAAAGTAAGTCTACCTCATTTAAAATGAAATGAGATTTATGACGTTAGCATTTCTCATCCTATGACGTCTTTAACATCCAGAATATGTGGTATGTAAGATCAATATTATTTGAAAATAATCATTTATTGAAGGCAAAGATAGCAAACTTAGGCACTTATATAAAGCCAGTTTCGGTTCTGTTGATTCTATACGATATCTGTGGAGTCAAGATATGGAGGTAAGCCACGTCTGAGTGGTCCCGGACAAACTATTGTTTACCAGGTAGAGTGGATGGGCGTTGTGTTGGACAGCACTGCATCTTGAACAAAAATGCACTTAACCCGCAACTGGCACTGTCAAGGCGAGACGAAGCCGCCTTGAAAAATCCTTGTCCAAAACTCCTCGTCTGCTCTAGACTACAAAACCTTAACAATGGCATGTTCGTATGGTTTAGGTACCCACTCCATGATATTTTAACTGGTCAATGAAAACTAAACTAGTCGGATATGAATCCCTACTACGTTGACTATCACCACAAGTGAAAAATGGACTAATTTACGACCCTTTAAAGGTGCATCTGTCCTAGTGATGGATGCTATCTTAGAAGTACAGGCTGTCATTACCGCCATACAGAAGATGCGATGAAAAGGCTGCTATAAGAGAGCAGATTGCAATATCCACAACAGCTGTCATGTGGAGAAGCGAGAACTTGGATGCGGATTCGTCGTAAATCTTAAACTATGCCACTTTTTTTGCCGGTTCCCACCAGTGGCCAGAGGGAAAGGCTGGCCACAATCCGCATCAAAGCGAAATTCTTCAGCATAAGCCTTATTTGCACGCACACCCCGATCAAGAACGCCTTCAACCAGAGAAGAAGTCAACTTTGGCTCCTCTATCGGTCAGTTTAGTCTCCACTACCCACTTCGAACAACGGTCTAAGACTGATCGATGACTTCGACGTGGTACAAAACATGATAGTTCGTAGCACCAGATTCGAACATACCTGGATATCTACAAGGCCACCTGGCTTTCCCAAAAAACGCAAAACCAGATTGATCAAGGTTTTCAAGGATTGCTTCAAGGGTACTGGATGTGCGCACATTTCGGGGAGTCAATATTGAATCCGATAATTATCTTGTTGCAGCAAAGATCAGCATGCGATTGTGCCTTGCGAAAAATATACGCTCAGGTTTGCAACGAAAGCTAGATGTCGATAAGCTGCTATCTTAATGGACCGCCGTGCCTACTCAGCTCAACTCTCTGTTAAGGTCAACCAACTCAACTCTTGCCTCGATGACGCTGGCGAACTTTGGGCGTATATATCCCAATCCATGCGCACACTCAGAAAAAAGTGTCTCGGAATATGATAAAAAAGGCATCATATTTAGAGAAAAATGGTATAGACATTGCTCCAGAGAATGCTATTCTCTAATTGCGATACTTAAAATTGTCTAAAAATGATAAAAATCTACCATGAAATAGAAACATATATCATTTTTAGAGAAAAATATTTTTTTTTTTGAGAAAATATTTATTTTTATTGAAGAAAATACTTCTCATAGTAAATTTTTTATCAAAATATAAGAAAAGTTTTTCATTTTCAATAAAATTTCTCTATAAATGAGAAAAATTTTTGTGCGAGAAAAATACTTATCATTATTAGAGACATTGAAATGTTTCCATTTCCTAGAAGTAAAGAAATATTTCTACGAAAATGTGAAATTTTATTCTCATTGAAGAAAATTTTATTTGAAAAAGAGAAAATTGCTATTATCAAAACTAGAGAAATTTTTTACGGGAGCAAGGTATGTGTTTTTTTTCAGTGCACTGCTGCTAAGGAAGTCATTAATTTCCAAACAACCCCAAAACCAATTGTACAACCAAGAGTATTGCGCGTCTTCAGCAAAAAACGCCGGATATAAAAAATGCTTTAGTCAGCTGCAACGCGAGCTATGTGCGAAAACTACCGCAAGAAGAGGAAGGAATAGAGATGCCTTTTTAGACGCAAAAAAGGGAACAGGAAAAGCGTGAACGTGAGGAAATAGATGTGTTACAATGCAATAAGGATGTGCGAAAATTTGATCAACAGGTTTAGCGTCTAACCCAAGAATCCAATTGTAGAGATAAGAATGGTAATCTGGTAATAGATATGTAGTGCGCACTTAGATTATGGTGGCAGCATTTTTTCAATATGCTTGCAGGCGACGATCTCAATAATTCCGGCGCTGGAGAATGCAGTCTGACACTACTATCGACGATGATAGAGCGAAAACTCCACGACCGCAGCAGGTGCTGATGGCCTGGCTACGGAATTGCTTAAAACAGAGCTGAATTGATAAGATGCGTGCATCAATTAAACAGCGTAATATGGCTAGCGGAAATCATGCCCGACAATTGGAATCTCATTGTGCTTTACCTATGCTAAAGAAAGGAGACCCGACTAAATGCGCCAATTATAGAAGCATCAGTCTTATTTCCAACGTATATAATGTTCTTTCGAGCGTACTGTTTGTAATATTGAAGCTGCATACCAGATTTTTACTCTACGCCAAATTCTGGAAAAATCCACAAAAACCAATCAATCAATATCTTTGTTTATTACAAAGCTGCGTTCGATAGATCGATTCGAGATTGTCTGTATGCAACAATGTCTGAGTTCGGTATACCTGCAAAGTTGATACCTGCAAAGTTGACTGCAAAGTTGACTCTACGAGATGACATTGAACAATACATGCAACTAAGATATAACCTCTTCGAAACCTTTAATACCGAAACAGGTTTCAGACACGGCTACCCGCTATCATGCGATCTCTTCAATTTTATGAAAAGGATTCTACAAAAGGCAGGTGTACATAAAAGGGTCTTTATATCTAACATTTGGGCTGAAAAGTTCGTAGACTTTCGTAGACACATACATCGCGTTACTAGAAGTAAATTCACATTATTTCCAGTGAGTAACAACCGACATGTGTAAAAATTTTACCTTTGTTGCACAATTGGTTCGTGTGATATAGCATTGTGAGTGAAGCCTTTTGTGTGAATAAAATTAACCAAAATGAATTTCGCGTGTTAATGAAGCATTGTTTGATGGTAAAACAAAAATAAAGTTGAAGCCAAAGGCTTGGCTTGATAAACATTATTCGGAGTTTGCATCAGGAAAATAATCAAGTAAGAAGTGTTCTGCAAAACTTAAACAAGGCGAAATGCGCACCGAAGACATTCTATGCAGTGGACATCCGAACGAAACTGTTAGGGACAAAATTATAAAAATAATTATGAATGATCGTAAAGTGAAGTTGATAAAGATAGCTGAGATTCTGAATATATAAAAAGAGCTTGTTGAACAAAGTGGGTGTCGCACCTCACAATTGGTCAAAAGCTACAACGTGTCGTGGATTCTGAGCAATGTTTACAGATATTCAACCGTAATAAGAATCAATTTTTCTATTGATATGTGACAATGGATAAAACATGGCTCCAGCACTATACTCCAGAGTCGAATCAACAGTCAACCGAGTGGACAGTATGCGATGAACACACTTCAAAGCGTGGAAAGACGCAACAGTCCACTGTCAAGGTTATGGCATCTGCATTCTGGGGTGCCCTTGAAATGGACGTAGCGTTGTTGAAGCTCTTGAAGGATATAAATACGAAAAAACGGCTCCATTTGAAGAAGAAAGCAGCCCTGGTACAAGGCAATGCACAGTGCCACAAGTCAATGACCACGATGTCAAAATTGCAAGCATTAGAATACGAATTGCTTCCCCACCCACGATATTCTCCAGATCTGGCTTTCAGTGACATTTTCTTGTTTGCAGACCTCAAAAGAATGTTTGCTGGAAACAAAATCCAGCCTGGTTTGAGGCGAAACAGAAATCGTACTATAAATATCGTATCGAAAAATTGCTTTACCGCTATAACCATTGTATACCAAGGTCTTGAAGACAACTGCATCGAATAATATAATTGATTATTACCAAGAAAATATGTTTTTCTATGTGAACCTACAAACTATTCAGCTCAACTGTTACTTGCATTTGTTTCGCTTTCTTAGTAATGAGTATGCATGAAATACAAGAAATAGACACGCTTGGCGAAATCTCATGAAGTCGGCCGTTGCACTCGACCACAGGTTGTCATGGTAACCTAAATAAGTAAATAAGTATAGAAAACAAGATTAAAGAATTTTGCTTTCAATAGGAATGTTCATTTTACCTATTCAAGGATGAATAGATAAGTTTAGGATGAATAGATTCTATGGATTATTAATACTTAATCTTATTTTAAAAACAGTGTTATAGCAGTTACCTTCAAGATCTCCTTAAATCTCAGAAAAGGGAGTGGATCATTCATTTTCTTGTATTTCAAAATATGCAAGGACTGTGTCCAATATTTTTTTGAACTTTTCTTTTCAAAGCTTAATATTAAATCTTAATATTATTCTTCGAAATGTTAGACGGTATTATTTGATGTCATGTGCTATAGAATATATTGTTCTACCTAAAAGCTATGTATGATCATTTCTGATAGTACCTGTGTAGAACTTGTGAAAAGCTTTTCGTTCCTTCGTTCTTAGTGACATTAACTAGGCTATTTTATTTTGAAACATGCATTTTAGAACTGATGAACCACCTTTTTTGAACCAGATGGTTTATAAATATATACAAATAAAAAAAAAAATGTATGACCAAAAGCTTTTAAGAATGTAAGCCCAATGTTTTTCAACAAATTTTTCAAGCCACATAAATGGTTCATAGTTGAATCAATCAACAATGTAAATTTCTAAAATATTTTAAGATTTATTCCTAAAGAGATAGATATTGTTATATCTTTGGAGCTGGCCTCAATTTTATTAAATGACATCCGAAAAAATGATTAAGAAATTCAAATCTTATTAAAATTATATAAATTTAACTAAAATTGGTTTAACTATAAAAAAAATGAACTGTCATGGTATTTAATGACAGTAAATGTGAACTTTACAAATGTTAAATGCTTAGGCTTTATTATATACAGCAACCATGTTACAAAATGGCGTTATGCAAGTAGCTAGCATTCTATAAAAAGCTTACCTACCTTTAGCTAATTTGTATAAGCTTTTTTTTTCATTTTGGTTTTGTAACAAGTAAGTTCGTAAATTTTGCTGGTTAGGTAAAATTGACAAAAACACTTGTTGTAAATTTACAAAGTGAAACATTTACGCGGGTATTTCGGACTTAAAGCTTAGGCGCCCTTTTCAATCATGGAGATTTATGTGAAATAAATCTGTGGTATTTCGAGTATTTTTTTTTTTTTTTTGAAAACCAGTAATGTTTTCGCTGTAAATGCAGCGACGCATGTGAGAACTCTGGTGAGGCGTGTCTACTTTTTTTTTTTAATTGACGCTAAGAAAGCTAAAGTTAACTAAAACTGTAGTTTACTAAAGCTTAAGTTTGCTAAAGCTTAAGTTTATTCAAGCTTAAAAGAACTATCTAATATTGAGATTTGTTAAAGAAGCTTTTTTATAAATAAACTGTTTTGTTTTTGTTTTTATTTTGCTTAAAAGTGCTAGTTAGTGATATTTTGGATAAAGAGTTGATTGAAAATTGACTTGTTTGTTTATATGTGTGTATGTATGTGTGGGAGATAGAGTAAGCGATAGAAAGGCTGTAGAAGAGAAGCTTTAATTATCACAGCTATTGTTTTGAGAATTTTTAAGAGTTGACGTAAAATTATTTAAGAAAGCATATTAACGGTACTTTTAAATCTACACAAGGTAAGCTTTGCCATTTATGTTTTTTTAATAAAAAGAAAATATGTGCTGTAATGTGCTCGTTGTGAAGTGACACAATGTGTCTCAAGAAAATTTTTTGCCATCGCTTAACAGTTTTTCAAGTTTATGTTATAATTTTTTTCAAAATCTCTAGATTGTGCTGTGATGTGCTCATCTTGTGCTATAATGTCGCGTTAAAATATTTTTAAAATTGATATATTGGTGAATTCGAAAAGCTTAGACACATTGCGTTAAAATCTTTGACTTGCTGGTGTTCGCCTCAAAATGTTAGTTTTGCATTAGACTGCCAATAATTACTCAGAATATGCTTCTAAACATATCCCTGAACAGGTTTTGCCAATTTTTTAATAAATATAAAAGTTGTGTGATAGGTACATTTTTTTACAAAAATATGACGTTTTATATTATGAAAATAATTTTGAAAAAAAAGTAAGCTGCAAACAATAACCGATTATGAAAAAATGTATTTTCTTCAGCTGTGTGTAACATCACATTGCTATACAATAAAAGCACATCACAGCACAATGTTAAAATTTCTTAAAAAAAATGAAGAAAAACCTATAATCAGCTAAAAAAATAAATGCCATATCTTCAAAATTAAACTTTTTATACAGCACTTAATAGCACACACCGAATTTATTGCAGCACATTTTCTTTTTTTCTTTATAATAAACACAAACTAGCCAGCGTTTTAACCTTTTGCACATTATCCTTTATATCCTGTATGTATATATTAAAAAATATAAAAAATAATCTGCTTGATAAGTAATACTCCTCATATTTTATTAAGCATTTTCTTTTACTGTCTTTAAGCTCTTTCGCTGATTCTTACTACCTTCTGCTACACAGCTGCACTCAATAACTTTAACTTAACTTTACTATTTCCTGCTACTTTTTCATTTCCTGCTACTAGTTCTATTTTTTTGCGCTTTGTGGTTTAAACATTCAATTGAAAAATGTGCACATAAATCAAGCATGTGCTTTTTGTATACCTTTAACCAACTTGAAGACGCACTACCTACCTCTCACCCATCAGTGTGGCACAAAAAGAGTGAAGCTTTATTGTATCTTAAGATATTTCAAAATCTACGCATTATTTGAAATGATTTTATGTGAGTGCAAAAAGCAGTTCTAGAAGTTACTTGAAGTTCAGCTCACGTATTTACTAAACATTTGGCTTGTTCTTATTTATATGTTTCACAAATTATTTATATTATTGCTATCTATCTACTTCGCATTCTACTGCTGCGATATGCTGCTGTACTTTTGTTGGCAACCCTAGATTTTAATTTTAAAAAATTGTCTACTGAACCCTTGACAAAACTTTTTCAAATTCATTTAATCTACTTTTCTTTAACACACACACAACTGGCAGTATTAAAAGAGGGGGTTAAAAAGACAAGAGGCGAGCTCAAAAACAACTTCCGCTGATGAGCAGAAACTTCCGCTCAATTGAATGTCGCATTGCGTGAGTTGGTTGTAGCTTTATGAACTTTATTTTCCCTAAAGCATTGATAGTATAAAACTATTTCTTATCTCCTTTTATTTTCTGTTTTTTATAAATTTTTCTACTATTTTCTTTACTGCTACTTTCATTTCTGCTACCCTACCTGCTCGTTGTTTCTTTTTATTTTTCTATATATATATATATATATTGCCATCCTGTATTTCTTGCTTGTTTTTGTGTCAAATTTTTTGGCATTTTTTTTTTTAATATTTTTTTAGCAACACACGCATTTTGCTTACTCACCCAGTAGTTCCCACTCGCCGTTGAGCACGTAACTGCTGATATCTCCGCCAGCTTCATCTTGTAATTGTAAATCCAGCTGCCAAGTGCAGAGATAGTAGTATTTTTTATAAAAATTTGTTGTTTTTTACATTGTATTTTTTTTTTCTTAATTTACATAAACAAAAAAGTATGTATAAATAAATAAAAAGTATGAAAATTGATACACTTTATAGTGTCCCATGCAACAAACCCCTTTGAGTGCTTCATCTTCATCATCATCATCATCATCATCATCAACATCAACATCATTATCATTAACAACGTCATCATCATCATGACACCCCACATGCTATTCTCTCAAACCTGAAATCCATCGTATGTCCAGCTGCCGAATTTCATCTCGCATCGTTGATCGTCGAACGGAAACCACGTGATGTCGATTTTACATGTTGACTTAAATATGCCCGGCGGCACATATAGACACGAGCCGTTATTGCGTACAACAACATTCGTTTGATACGTTCCATCGAAACCTTCATCGGCACTGTTGTACATCAGCACATCCGGTTTCCATATCCGATGCGGTGGTATCCGCAAATCCTTAACGCCACCATAGTCCGAAATGTTCCAGCGCAGATTCATGTCGTTCCATTCCTGTGTATATATATATGTATGTGTGCATGTGTGTGTGTATGTGTGTTTGTTTGTTTGTTTTTGTACCAAAAATCAGCATACATAAGTAATGGACAAAAAGAGTAAAAAAGAAAATAAAGAAAAGAGTTAATAAATCTAGAACAACATATGTGTAAATTTCTATAGCATAGTTTAAGGGCACAGTTTATGTTATGCCTTTGTTTTAACTTTAATAAAGTTCTTTAGGTTTATTTCTATGTAAATAATATATATAAACTGAATAAGATATGGTTGTTTTGCTTTGGTATAAGATGTAATAAACACTTATTACTGAATATTTTTTAAGAGTGAATTTAAAGATGGAGCCCAACTATGACATTTTACGTACATAAATTGTGCTTAAAATATCTATTTGTATGCCTAGTAAGTGAATAGTGTTATTTTTTGTAAAAACGTCAAAATTTTATATCTGATTCAGGTCTAAGTAATTTGGTTTTTATACATACAAATTCTCGGTGCATCTATTCGATACTATTTAAAATTTATATATATATATATATATATTTATTTCTTATATATTTAAATTTTAAATATATAAGAAGAGACCATGCTGCGTTCACCTCGGGCAAAATTTTTTTTTCAATACAAATTAATTTTTCTGATCGGACCTCACCTCTCTGCAGACAATGGCAAGCCACAGAGAAGAGAGTTAATAATGTATGTAAAGCTTCTTCAGAACATGCACTTAAGTGATTCGGAGTAGCCATAAAACATGTAGGTCCAGTTTTTGGCCAATTTAAGAACAAACACAATACAATTGATCATAATAAGCTCGGTTAGAGTCCTTTCAAGCTCTAAAATGGCCAATTTGTTTTGTTTTTGTTTTTGAAGAGAAAAACACTGCTTTTATGTAGCACATATAATTCCGCTTTAGTTTGCGCCACTTAGCCAGACTTGAAGAGTGCTGGTGTTTTGTTCTGTAATAATTTTTATCATTATAGAAAATTGGTAAGTTTTTTCAATAAGGTCCAACCCTTGAACTACACTTAAGAGCAACAATACAGCAACATGGTGAAGCAGCTCTCATTTTAGGTGCTGTTATATTCCCGCAATAGTAATGAATTGCAGAGTTCTATTTAATAACATTATTGGTACATTTGTCCTCTTTCTCCCAAACCGGTTTGAAGATAATCTGACAACAACAACAATAAAAGCAGACAAAAATTTAAAAAAAAGGACAAATGTTACAGTATTGCACCCAATTATTATTTAGTGTTTTTTTATCAAAATACACAATGTGACGACTAAAATAGCACAAACAAACCTTAAAGGAATTCTTAGAGTGGAACATTAGGTTGCTTCGGATTTAACTTTTTTCGAATTATTAACCCGAAAAGTACTAATGCTAGTTGATTCGGCTAACATCATTTATATTTTGTAACACTGTTCTTCTCTCACTTTGCCGATCGCTTTCAAACTTCGTGTATTTTAAGCTGCCCATTTGTTTTTATTGTAAGCAGTCGCATCCTTGCAGTAATAGCCTTGACACATTGACTGCGGTTGCAGCATTGCGTCAAAATTCAAATTTTTTTACATGCTTTTCTTATGGAGGTGAATGTGGTGAAAATGTTGCAACGACAATGCGTCATTGCAGCAATGTTGCTGTCGTCGATTAAGAACTTTTCATATTTTGACGTGCGACAAGATTAAGAACATCGGCATTTGTTAATTAGCCTATTCACAGTTTGAATACGCAGGTCTGTTATATTTACGATTTGTTATTTGTACGCCAACTTACGCCAGCGTATTTTGCTTTATTGTTGTTTTATATGCAAACGCAAATACGCAGACACGCGTAAATAAAAGTAGCCCTTGGACGTGTTTTTTGAGCCTCGTATTTTTAAGCCGTCTACAGCTGCCAACTTCGCGTTAAGTGTTCTGTCAGTTAGAAAATAAAACAGTGGTGCCACTGCATAATATGCAAGCTTCACAAATTTTGTTTATTATATAAAACTATTTTTTTATTATTTTGAATGGTGGAGTGGTTTTAAGGATTGAACCTCAACTTCGCATAAAATTTATTAAGAAATAGGAGTGAATATATCTCCTAAACTCAATGTTTTGCATTGAACTCCTTATATATCAGATACTGTAATAACCCCCACAGGTAATAAAATTTCTCCTTCAAAAAGTTCTTAACGTAGTGGCATCAGTAACGATAATCGTCACAGCGTTGCGTAATTATTGAATACTGAGGTGCTCACAGTTTTAGAAATAACAAATGCTATAAATACGCTTTGTTAATTACGCTTAAACTGTGAATAGCCTAAATGTATTCGTTTAATTTCGTGCTTCTTTTGTGTTTTTTATTGTTCATTCTCATTGTGTTTGTGTTAAATGTTTGTTTTTTTTAATGATAATTCGATGTTTAATAATAAAAATATATGGAAATGCGGCTTATCGCGCTGCATCCAAATTAATCAAGTCGTAGACAACATGCCAACATTTTCGTTTACACCTCGTGTTGTTATGTTGCAGCCGCAGTCAATGTGTCTAGACTATAAGTGTTGTAGTTTTGTAGTTGTGAAGATCATGTTAGTCGATTTGACTAATAATTAGCATTAACGTAACTTTCAACACTTTTTAGAAAAGTTTTGTTTTTGAGTTTAGAGGTAAAGTGCTTGTGTTTTTGAAATTTCAGGTTACAAAAATTAGTTTAAAATAAAGCTTAATTGACGATTTTTTTGAAATAATTCTTGGAAACATGTGTTATAACTTTACTCTTAAAAAGGTAAATTTATAATTTTTTTCACACGAAATGTTTTTTAATTTATAGTTTTTGTTTCGAATGAATTTGTGTTCCCAACATTTTTTTATTTTGTTTTGTTTTCTCTTTTTAAAACCTGATCTCAAAAAAATGGTCGATGGAACATTATTTTTTAAAATTAACTTTAAAAAAAAAATATTAACAAAACTCCTAAACTTTTCTTTTATTTAAATGTATGTATTTTAAAATAAAATGTTTACCCAAAAATAAAAAGTATAGGGGTATTCACACTACCTTAGGTAGTTGGGTAGCTTGGCAAATGCCAAACATTTTGTTTATGTAAAAGTGCCATTCTACCGAAGTACCCATCTACCAATCTACTCTAGCTGACCCCCCTGACTGGTTTGGATAGATTGATTGAGTACTTCTTTCATGGGTTACCACCTCAAAAGTAGGCAATACTTGAATTGACAAAAAAACTAAAACAAAGTAAAGAAATTATAACTGAATAAAATAGGCAAATGTGTTAAAATAAGTTATTTAAAAATTGTTCAGATAAAAATTATTAAATGTCGCAAAGTTCACGTTTAAAATTACTCATATATAAAATAACTTTTTACGACCGTTCAATGGCTTAAATTTTGCGCTCATAAAAACACATTAATAATATGGTGGCAACTCTTTTCTAGCTGTCACTCATCTCTCATCAGCTGTTATTCTCTAAGTTCTCAATTGCAGTTAAGGGTGCTCGCAGTAATCAAAAGTACTCAATCTATCCGTACCCAACTACCCAAGTCAGTGTGAATACCCCTTATGTGTTTTTGGGTTAAAAATGTACGATTTCTACTCTTGCTGGTTGTTGTTTTGTTTCATATAAATTTAAAGAATTTTTTTTTTGATAACATTTTTCTTCTTACATCATTTTCTTAAAAAAACGACGCGTTGTGAAAAAGAAGTTTGACAAATTCGGTCATAAGTTCAAGACGGCAGAACCAATAACTTTCTGGCCTCATTCGCTTGTTCATATCGATTGTCTTTTCTATCAAATTCAATAAGGATGGTTTCAAATTTCTAGTGAAATTTAAACGGAATTGCAATCCTTGTACAATAAAAGTAACAAAACATATTGCTGTAAGACCTTAATAATTCGAAAAAAGTAAAACTTGAAGCACCCTAAAGAACATGTTTTGGGCCCATTGCACCTTGTCAGACCTCTCAATGTCGTCACAATTTGTACACCCCCACGCGTAATGTGAAGGGGTATATTAATTTTGTCACGACGTGTGTAACTCCCATAAGTAGGCGTGGAAGGTATAGAAAAGTATATATATTCTTGATCTGCATCACCACCTGAGTTGATTTAGACATATCCGTCTGTCTGTACGTCTGTGGACACGATTACAGCCGTAATTTTGAAGCTACAGTACTGAAATTCGATAGTTGAGCTTTTTTCTTAAAAACAAAGATCAGGTTTGCGAATGGGCTAAATCGGATAAAAACTTAGCCTACCTTCCATACAACCCCAATAATGAAAACTCTATATGGGCATTTCCACGAAAATGTCAACCACAGCTGAAAAATGTAATGTATTTCAAAGTCCAATTTTTTAATCTAGTAAAATACTGTTGTATAATGTCGAATATGGCCAGGGGGCCGTTTCATAAAAATTGACAAGTTGACAATTGTCACCGACAATTAAAAAAAAAACAAATTGGCCATTTCAGCCCTTGAAAAGAATTTGACCGAGCTTCTTATGATCAAGAAGCTTTACATGACATTATTTACTCTCTGAGGTTTGCCATTGTCTGCAGAGAGGTGGTGATCGATCAGAAAAATTTTTTTATTGACAAAACTTTTCGCCTCAACTGGGGATCGAACTCGGGCTCCGAGCGTGCTAAGCCACACACTTAACCTGCACGCCACGGTCACCACAATTACCTATCGTCAAAATTTATAAAGTATCAATTTTCTGTTTCACAAAACGGTTGAAAAATTCGTAAAATTGTCGAAAAACATGACAAATTGTCAGTATTTGGTTTCATAAAAAATATGTTATGACCAACGATTTCCCCAACAATTGTCAGAGATTTTTGACATATATGTGACGACAAAAAATTGTCAAGTTTACATTTATGTCAAGATTTCGTTGTAAATGCCGACAGCCAAATTTGTATGTGTCAAAATAAACTGCAAATACAATTAAATAGAAAACACAAGTGATAGAGATGCTGGAATAAATACTAATATACGCATGAGCCTTCTCAGCTTACTCTTTCCATTGCGCTACCTTTTTCTCACTAGTAAAAAAAAAAAAAATTGGCCATTTCAGCCCTTGAAAGGCCTTTGACCGAGCTTCTTATGATCAATTGTGTTGTATGTGTTCTAAAATGTTTGCACACAATTGACCGGGAACTGGACCTACATGTTTTATGACGACTCCGAACGGCTGAAGTTCATGTTCTTAATCGAACTCGGGCTTCGAGCGTGCTAAGCCACACACTTAACCTGCACGCCACGGTCATTAGTAAGCACATCACTACATTTAGCAAATAAAATGTGCTAACTTTCTAATTTAAGTTTAAGAACTCAAATCTGTGTTTGCCATTTTATAATGAACAAAATTTGTCATAAAAAGCCAAGCACACCATAGGGTTGCATTAACATCGACATATATTTGTAAATATACTATGACAATTTTGTCGGTTTGGCTACTACATTATTATCTATATCTATATCTATACTTCTATACTATTATATACAATTGAAGTGGAAATAATAAGTGTAAAATAGACTCCAAAACTACTGGACCGATTTTTATGAAAAAAATTTTTAAATATCATAACTGTGCTACAGAATGTCATAAGCGGGGTTTATTTAAGAAAATTTAACAATTAATAAATTTAGTTAAGTTGTTAAGTTTTTTAGCAAATTACCACCGATGCTAATATTAACACATCTGATGTTTTTTTTTTAAATTCTTATCAAACATATTGAAATTGTTCTTAGAACAATCAAATCGAAATCGAATGTGAATCTTTGTTAAATTTCCATAGAAGAGTGTTTTTGTAGTCGCAGTACCATCTGTAAGCGAAGAAGTTTGGGAATCGGCATACAAAATTAAATCAATGGAAGAAAAGCTTGCAATATTTGCAAGTTGGCTTTCATCTTGCTCTCCCATTCACATTGAAATGCATTCGTGGGTATTTTTTTCGTTACACTCAGAAAAAAGTGTCTCGGAATATGATAAAAAAGGCATCATATTTAGAGAAAAATGGTATAGACTTTGCTCCAGAGAATGCTTTTCTCTAATTGCGATACTAAAAATTCTCTAAAAATGATAAAAAGCTTCCATGAAATAGAAAAATCTATCGTTTTTAGAGAAAAATACTTTCTTTTTTGAGAAAATATTTGTTTTTATTGAAGAAAATACTTCTCATAGTGAATTTTTTATCAAAATATAAGAAAAGTTTTTCATTTTCAATAAAATTTCTCTATAAATGAGAATTTTTTTGTGCGAGAAAAATACTTATCATTATTAGAGGCATGGAAATATTTCCATTTCCTAGAAGTAAAGAAATATTTCTTCGAAAATGTGAAAATTTATTCTAATTGAAGAAAATTTTATTTGAAAAAGAGAAAATTGCTATTATCAAAAATAGAGAAATTTTTTACCGGAGCTAGGTATGTTTTTTTCTCAGTGTATGAATTATGAATTCATGTTCTCATATTCTCATACAGAGAATTATGACAAAGACTAAAAGTAGTAACAGAAAGAAGTTAGATATGCTAACTTCAATCATGCGAATAAAATGTTTCATTAAGGCTCAAAACTTTTGTTGCAATTTCCTTCCAATATCTGATTTTTTGATTTCAAAAATAAATAGTTCGATATACTATAAGTATTTCAAAAACAAAAAATTATTCGAAAATAAAAAAAAATAACGATTTCTTGGATCTCAAAAGAGTTTGTAAAGAAAAAATTTCAAAACTCGTATATCGCACTATTAATTTTTGAAATCATAAGATCAGATATCGGAATCGATTAGCAAGAAAAATTTTGAGTAAGAACAATATATTTCAAAAATTTTTGAATCACTATGAAAATCTTTCAAATCAAAAAAGGGGTATAGTAGAACCAAAAATGCTCTATGGGGATTTCTCCGATCCAAAATAAAAAACTATGCAAAAGTCATTCTAAAATTCCCTTTAACTTTTAAGTCGGTGTCCGGCGAAATCTATATTTCGATCCATCTTATTATATATAAGTACGTCATTTTTTCAGGATTTTTTTGGTACAATAAATTTCTTTACAAAAAATGGCGATTTTCTTTTTCATTGGGCGATTTTGGGAGATAATTTCTTTTAAACTCGCGCTTTTCTCAAAAAAGTTCTGGCAACACTACATTCAACCCTTCTTTTTAAAGTTGTTCGATCTTGCTCTCGCTCTCCACACTCATTCGAAGAGTAACCAGACGTGATGGGAATTGGAGCTCTTTGACGTGATGGGAATACAAGTTAAAAAAAGCTTGCTGAAAGTAGTCGGTGAATCCCGCATAAATGTGTGCTGTTGTTGCTGCAGAATGATGAGCTGCAAACCAATGTGTGCATATTTGTTTTGCGGCATGCAACTTCTTTACACATGTTTTTATTATAGTTTTCCAATTTTTCAATTTACACAAAAAAAAGACAGGTATTTCAATATAACCAAAGTGGCATTCAGAAGTGTGGTAACAAATTTTTTTATAAATTAAAGATAAATTAAAAGTTTGAAAAATAAAGTGTTCGTATTTCCCTTAAATTTATTTGTAATTTCAGTAAGCCTCGACGTAAAACAAGTTTGTCAAGGACAACAAAAAATTAAGCGCAATGTTCCGCGCTAGAAAAGCAACAGCAGCGACTCAAAGAGAAAATGGTAGGCAAATTATGACTGAAAATGATATGCTTACACGCACTGTTACCAGATTGAGGTAAATTTCCCTAAATGAGGTAATTTTTGACTCATTTTTTGGGCAGAGGTAAAAAGGTAATATTTGACTAAAAGTGTAAATTTTTGCAATATAATTATTTTAAAGATTTCCAAATATTTTAAGTTTTTTGCACTTTCGTTACCTCTCTGAACGTACTCACATGCTTTGGAATTGCATTGAATATTGCTTCAAAGAATATCGGTTATAGAAAACCATGACCAGTTCGTACAAAAAAGTTAGTGGAAAAGTGGATAAAAGAAGTCCGACACATCGTGAATTGGAAAATTTGTTGGCAATAGGAAGATATGAATTGTTCAAGGCTAGCAAAGGAATGTTTTATTGTGGAAGTAGTGAAGTGAGTTATAACGACTGTTAATCATTTGAAATTTTGTATTTTTTATTTTAGAAAAAGGTAAATTTTCTTAGAAGTGGTAAATTTTCGGCTCTCTGGCAACACTGCTTACACGACAACCTGCGATTGGAATGAGGTCTGCTTTTAACTATCGATCTCAAATTAATTATGAAGGTGGGTTATTATTATTATAGATGCAACGGATATCCGACAAAAATTTATTATTCGGCCGGATAACGGTGAGTAACTTAGTATTTACACTCATTTATTGTATTTCAGTCAAAATTATTTTAAAATAAAATACACCAATTAATAACAATTAAACAGCTAGATACTAACTATTGCGATTTTTATATACATGTGCAAAAGTTTTAACAAATTTACAAAGTATCTTCCTAAAATCATGAGTTACATTCTGAGATACTTACTTTAGAGCCCGAACAGAACCAAAGCGGCTGACGGCTGACGGTCCTCTCTCGGCGAATTGAGCTGAAACACGTCTACAACAAGAGCGGCTGGCGGTTGTCGGAACAGAGTTGCTTTTTGTTACTGTAGTAGTACAATTGACATATAGGGGTGCAACAGACGGACAACATGGTTAACATATATGAAAAAATTTTGACTTATTCAATTAAGTTTTCATCAAAATCCGTTATGAAGAAAATTATATCGTATATTATTGCGAATTCACATAAATATAACACACACATAAAAAACAAAACGTCCGAATATACTAAAAACTAAAAAAAAAAACATTAAACACAGCCAATTCTTAGCAAAAGTATGGCAACATTTATGTTACTCAGAGAGAGGACCGCCAGCCGCCATAGCAAAAATATAATAGATTCTATTTTGGCGTTTTTCCGTCGCGGATTCGCCCAGCGAATTCGTTTTTGCCGACTACATACATTTTCATGTATTCTGCTGAACGGCGAATCCGCCAGCCTTCAACCGCTTTGGTTCTGTTCGGGCTCTTAATGATGAATAAAAGACAAATGACAAATAAAACCATTAAAAAATTATCTTCCACTTTCCCGAAGTGAACATACTCCGGTTGAAGTTTATTCAAATTTATTTAGGTTATATTAATTTGATGACATCACTTTGTATGGGGGGATAGGCGTATTTTTATACCCCCACGCGTACTGCGTAAGGGGTATATTAATTTTGTCACGACGTGTGTAACATCCAAAAGGAGGCGTGGTAGGTATGGAAAAGTATATATATTCTTGCTCAGCATCACCACCTGAGTTGATTTAGCCATGTCCGTCTGTCTGTCCGTCTGTCCGTCTGTCCGTCTGTCCGTCTGTCCGTCTGTCCGTCTGTCCGTCTGTCTGTCGACACGATTACAGCCGCAATTTTGAAGCTATCGTAATGAAATTCGATATTTAAGCTTTTTTTAAAAAAACTAAGGTCAAGTTCGAGAATGGGCTAAATCGGATGAAAACCACGCCTACCTCCCATACAACCCAAAAATTGAAAACTCTACAAAGAAGCTAATATTTAAGCTACAATACTGAAATTTGGTATATGTGTATTCTATGTCAAAACTGATATGCCTTAGAAAAATGGGCGTAATCCACCCACTAACACGCTCACCTCCCATACAACCCCAAAATTGAAAAATCTATAAAAAGGCTAATATTAAAGTTACAAGACGGAAACTCGGTATTTGAGTATTCAATGTCAAAACTGAGGTGTGTTAGAAAAATGGGCGTCATCCACCCACTAACACGCCCACCTCCCATACAACCCCAAAATTTAACAATCTATAAAGAGGCTAATATTAAAGTTACAAGATGGAAACTCGGTTTTTGTGTAATTTATGTCAAAACTGAGGTGTGTTATAAAATTGGGCGTCATCCACCTTTTAACACGCCCACCTCCCATACAACCCTAAAATTGAAAAATCTATAAAGAGGTTAATATTAAAGCTACAAGACAGAAACTCGGTATTTGTGTATTCTATGTCGAAACTGAGATATGCTAGAAAAATGGGCGTCATACAAAATCTAATACGCCCACCTCCCATACAACCCCAAAATTTAAAACATTATAAAAAGGCTTATAATTAAGCTGCAGGAAAACAATTTGACACATAGAAAATAATAAAATCTCTCAGAATCTCATACAAAAAGCTCTCCAATTTAATATTCTTCCACCCTTAAGAATCGGCCGTGGGGGTATTTTAACTTCGGCCAAGTCGAAGATATACCTTACTAGTTTGTTCATATTTTCATATTTCAAACTCAGAGTACGTTATATTTATCAAGAAAACAAGACTTATGTATGAACTTTCAATTCAACACATTAGTTTTTGTGAGTTATTATGGCAAAAAATCAAAAAAGTGTAGACATGAAAAAGTAAGTACTATGAAATTTTTTTATTTATTGGTGATCAACAAAAAAGCTTTTATATTTCGTTTGATAACTTTCTAAATTTTTATTTTATATATACATTTTATCATTTATTTTTTAAATATTCTATACTTTTTCAAATGATTTATTTTGGTGTGACCGAATGGTCACGCTGGGTTTACCATGGCGTTTGACATTCAATAATAATTTTTCTATGGTTTTCATGAAAAAATAGGAAACTCACTGCAAAAGAAGCTATAGACTTTTTAAATGATTTGTGTGATGACGATGATCTTGCGACTGCTTTTTATATACAACCACCTGAAATTGAAACTGGGCAACTTAGTGGTCAGGACGATGGGGATGATCAAGATTACGATGATTTTGACGATATTTCTCCTGCACAGTTGAAATCAGCATGTGAACTTGTGATGATTGATGGCCGAAGAATAGCATCATATTCGGATAATCATAATTATATCGATGATAATAGCAATGAAGACGAAATAGCTATTGATGAATCATTGCTAGCTAATGTGATGCAAAACTCTTGCAAAAATTTGGAAATTGACTTGCTTCAACAAACGTGCATTCATCCACTTGATAAAGCTTTGTCAAGAATCATACCAATCATTTCTTCTACACAACTACCCTCTTCAAATAAAACTACAAAGTTTACTTGGGTTAAGGATACGTCAGAAGGCTGCACTGGTATATTTTCATTTACGGATTTCCAGGATTGCAAGAATATGAAACCACATGAGCAGTTCGAAAAGTTTTTTTGATGATTTATTACTGGAGCATAAAGTCGATGAGTCGAAAAAGTATGCAATTTTTCTAGGTAAACCTAACCCCGACATAACAATCGCAGAGCTTAGAACATTCATCGGAATATTGTTAATAAGTGGCTATAACGTTCGCTTCTATAGAATGTTTTGGGACAATGATACTGACATGCGAAATGAAATGGTGTATTCATCAATGCGTAGAAATCGCTTTCAACAGATTATTCAGTTCTTGCATTTTGAAGATAGTGGCAAGGAAATAACTGATGGTGACAAAATGTGGAAATTACGTCCGTTAACTGACCACGTCAAAGCAAACATGATCAAGCACTTCCACCCTGAACAGAATCTCTCCTTTGACGAGAGTATGATTGCTTACTTTGGGCGCCATGGATGCAAGCAATTTATAAAGGGAAAACCGCTACGATTCGGTTACAAAGTGTGGTCTTTGTGCACGCCATCAGGGTATTTACGTTCGCATAGCATGTATGAGGATCGGTTTGGTAAATGCGCTGCCCCACTCGTAAATATGATTGACGATTTTTCACCAGAGGTTCAAAGCCTACCATTTTCATTTTATTTTGAAAACTTATTCACAAGTTTTCCTTTATTGGCCTACATGAAAGCTCGTGGATACAACGCAACCGGAACAATACGAGAAAATCGAATTCCTAAAAGTTGTCCACTCCCGCACAAAGACAAATTAAAGAAAAAGTCGCGAGGACATATAGAATATATAAAAATGCAGGAAACAGATATTATGCTCACAAAGTGGAATGACAATGCGGTAGTGGACATTGCTTCCACTTGTCATGGCGTGAACCCAATAAAGAAGGCGCAAAGATACTCACAACAAGAGAAAAAAAGAATCAATGTTGATCGTCCAGCCGTTGTTGGGGAATACAATAAGTATATGCGCGGTGTGGACCGAATGGACCAAAATATAAGCCTGTACAGGATTGGTATTAAAGGGAAAAAATGGTGGTCTTGCATATTTACATGGCTAGTTGATGTTTCGGCTCAAAATGCATGGCAATTACACCGTAAAATCATGCCAGAATTGAAGCAACTGGATTTCCGGCGTGATATCGCCACATATTATAGCAATCATTACGGCGAAAAACCAAAATGTTCTGGTCCTCGTAAAAGGAAATTACAAGACACGGTTGAAGAATCTTTGAGATTTGATAGGATGGATCATTTAGTTCGTCCTTGCCAGAAGAGACAGCGGTGTGCAGATGATCAATGCAAAAGTGTAGGTCGTACTGAGTGCGCAAAATGTAATGTTGGTCTTTGTATCAACTGTTTTGTTGGTTATCACACAAAAAATGATTAATTAGATTTAATAAATTAACTTTCTTTCATCCTGTTATCCTTCTCTAAGGACGTAGAATAAAAATAATTTTAAATTCTTGTTTTTTTGCGTCTCATATGCTTGTGTTTAAAATTTTATGGTGAAACTCGAAAAAAAAAGTTCTGGGTTGATTCGAGTTAAGCATTATAGTGGTGCTCCAATTTAGCGAACACCGATTTAACAAACTTGCATTACAATGAACCCTTATATAATGTTCATTCTTGACTCCTTATTGCGAACATTTGAAATTGTAGGTATTCTATTTAACAAAAATTTGCTTCTCTGAGCGTACTTCGTTTGTTTTTGAATTTTGAATAACATTAATATGTAGAGTTTCCTTAAAAAAAAAAAAAAAACATCATAGGAATGTATTGACATAATTTTGGCTTTTTCAATTGGAGTGTGAACAGGTTTTAACCAGTAGCTTTCTAAACATCTAATAATAAAAATCTCGTGTCACGGTGTTTGAGTTTTAACTCCTCCGAAACGGCTGCACCGATTTTAATGAAATCTTTTTTGTGTATTTAGTAGGTATGAGAATAAGTCGTTAAGTATTTTTCATCTTCTTACCCACGAGGGGCGTGGCACTTTTTCAAGAAAACAAATTTTTGCTTTTACTTTCGTTCATAAATCGCACATAAATGAAACTCGGCATAAACTTACTGTTGAAACGCGCCCTTCGACTGTCAAATTTGAGCAATATTTCGAAAAGAGCGCATGGAAAGCCCATACAATTAAACTTTTTGATATCGAATAGAGTTGTAACTAGATGTCGTATAACAATGAAGCTCAGTATGAAATAACTGATTGGTCAGATCTTTAAATTTCTAAAAAAGACACTGACATTGGAAAACGGGGCATGGCTACGCCCGCACAACTCAAAACTTCTTTGAAACTGTTAAACTGAAACCCAGAAACATGGGTAAATGTGTAAAAACTAATATAAATTCTTAACTTGAGAATTAATTTCAATATTATTAAAAATCTAATGCATTTCGTCTGCAATGCCGATGGTCCACATCAAGCCAATAATGAACAAACAAATTACTTTTTTGACAGTTTTACAATTTTAGTCCGAGAAGCGTTCCCGTACTTTTTTGTGTTTTTCTCTATTTTCGAAAGATTTTTTCTCATTCTCAGACTTTTGACAGTTTTGCCATTTTTAGTCCAAAAAGTACGGGAACAGACCAATTAAACAAACATTTGTCAGACAATTAGACGAATAGATTTGGAACTAAATTTTGTAAAACAATGAAACTCAGTATGAAGTAAATTATTGGCCAGGTCTTTCATTTATAAAACTGACTGTTGGAAAACGGGGCGTGGATCCACCCCAGTAATTAAAATTTTCGATACAGAATAGTTATGGAAGTAAAAGTCAGAACATTTTAACTCTGAATGGAGTTACTATTTGGTGGTATCCTGATACTGGAAAACCAGAACGGGAACTGTACAAGGGGTGTAGCTCCACACATATAAGGCACATTTTTAAATTGAATCGCTTTGAAATAGTAGTTAAAGAAAGATTTCACTCAGAAAAAAGAAACTCGGTTTGAAGTTACTATTTGGTGATATTCTACTGCTGGAAAATACTCGAAAACTAGAACGGGGTTTCTAGTAATTATAATCTTTAGAGCAGGTTTTGATAAAAATATTTTCAGAATATTGAGAAAAATTCTGAAACACTAATTTGTAATAAAAAAAGCTTCCGAGGCAACTGAATTTTGAACTCGGGATCTGTTAGTTCATGGCCAAAGAGTAGTTCACTCTGACTATCATGCTCAGCCGCGGCAGCCACAGCAAATTGAATTAAAAACTGAAAAATGGGCAACACAACGTATGACAGCTACAATAACACAAACAGACACCACACAGGAACATAAACAACACCAACAACAACATCAAACATATGGACGAAGTTGTCCACTCGCAGCCTCATACATAACAAAGTGTACCCTAAAAGCAGCAGCAACAGCAGCAGCACTAGCTGAGTGGTGCACTCAGCACGTCAACAAAGTGTGTGTTGTTTATGTTATTGTTTTTGTTTTTGTTTTTGTTTTGTGCTTATTATATTTACATGAGATGCGAAAAAGAGTGTAAAGTATAAAGAAAAATGGTTGCCATCTGTAGCTCTAGGGATGCCATGGCATTAAACAAAAACGTAAATCAAAACTGAAAAAAAAAAACAACACAAATCTACAATTTTAAATAAAATAAAAAATTATTCTCTTTCGTTGGCGTGAGTGTGACTGTGATTGTGGGAGTGTGTGAGGTAATGCGACCACAACGAAACTGTTTATAATGATAAATGAGCTCGTATGTGTCATTGTTGGCACATATGGAGTAGGGCTTGGAAGAGACAGCCAGTGGGTAAAATAAAATCCCACAAAACTTCAGATCGAATTTCGAATTTCCATTATCAGGAAATGCAAACAGTATAAAGTTTAATGCATTTTTACAAACTCAAACTCAAACACACACAAAGTGATAAATATTTGCACATACATTTTTGCACGCCCACACACACACACAAACACGTCACACACATATAGCTGCTTTACAGAGTGCCATAGCTTTAAAGCAGCATGACAGCTTTTGTCGCCATAACTTTTGCTTATTCATCGACCTATACAGTCCATGGAGTGCAGTAAAAGGCTGCTGCTTGTTTATGTGTGTGTGTGTGTGTGTTTGAACTTTCAACCACTACAACTGCAATAGTCTATTTTTAGTAAAATAAAAACTTTTCGTATTACTTAAACTTATTTATTTATGCACAAGTTTATCACAAAATTTAAGTTCGCTTGAATTAATTCCTGCTTTTTAAACATTACACGCTTTATTGAGCATGTGTGTATGTGTATATGTGTGAAATGTGCGCGTGTGTGCGTGTCTTATTTCCGCTTGCATCAGCTGCATTTGCACAAATATGCACAGATACTTTGATAATTTATGCACATTACAAATATTTAGCTAACAGCGTTTTATCTATGTATCTATTTTCAATATAGATACATACATCTTAATTTAAACTTTTGTTTGTTATAAGTTTGTATGTTTATTTGCAGAATTGCATGTTTGTGTTTGTATGCAAAACTAACTATCTTATGAATGCGTTTTAATGTGGTTTGTGCCCCTATAACTATAACTAGTTAAAGTATTTGTAACATATTCAATAAATTCCTTAAAAACTTACCAATTTCAACCACACGTTCGTAACGAGCAGCTGATTTTTTTCGTCCTGAAAAAAAAGAAGAAATGGAAAATTAATATTTAATAACATTAAAAATATGGCTTAAATTATCAATACTACTTTCATACATAAAATTCTTTTACTATTTAAATTTGCATAAATCTATCTGCAAAATATTTTTAAAATTAATTTTCAGTTCATTTTGTTGCTGTCATTGAACTTTTTAACAAAAATTAACGCACAAAAAAACTTTTTTTTCTTTCACACATAACAACATTAGCTTCGTTAAAAAGCATAATATATGCGCTGCATCGCAGAATGGATAACATGAACGCATGAGAAAAAAAAACTTCCAACCATAACCAAACACAAGAAATACTAGATTTTGTAATTAAAAGTTTGCATATTTATAATTGCATGAGAAATAATTACAAACATGGTGATAAAATAATATGTGTACCGAGTGTACATTTATGCAGCATCCGCCTTGTGTGTGTGTGTGTGTGGAAGGCAAAAATAATGCATAGTCATAAAGTTCTGTAGCTGTAAAGAAAACTTGGTTTGAGTTTGAAGATGTAAAAAGCAGGAAGTACGTGTCATATTTTTTTTCTTTGTTTTTTAAGATAAACTTCTTATGGCTTTGACATAAGCAAAAAATTCTGTTGATAATTACAAAGAATTTTGAAAACTATCTGCAGAATTACCACCAATAGTAAGTATTGTGAAAGATGTATATGAGCTAGTATAAAAACTCGTCATATGACGAGACACATTCAAACTAATTAAGTAGAAGACGATATGATAACATTTTTATATTCAACTCGAATGTAAAAACTTGTTATGATGAAGTCATCGTCAAAGTGACGTTACTGATAAATATCAAATAAATTTGATGTGCCTACTTTCAGGCTGTTCATTTTTTCGTATAATAAGAGCACTGTTATAGCAACAATGAACAGTTTGAGCGATATCAGGTGTGATATACGTTCTTCAAAGTATTTTTGTTCTGTTAAAATCATCTGTTGAAATATTTTTGTGCTTTTGTTGATATGTCTTTCTTCTCTAAGCAATATTTTTTAAATGTGTTTTGCTATATTTATATTATCATTGCCAATAGCTCAGTGGAAGTGCGCTAGACTGTTATGCCGGGGACGTGGGTTCGAACCCAAGCTGTGTATGTATCAAAAGTTATAATTTAATAATTGAAATAATAATTCTGTTTCATAAATTATTTGTTCAAAAATACCTTTAAAATAAGTTGCGTACAATCTTGAAAAAAAAAATTGCAAAGTTCATTTTTTATTAAAAAAAAATTTTAAATAAACAAAAAAACATAATTTTTGGCCTTGCCGGTATTTGAAGCCAGGGCAGTCGCACACGTTATCACACTCGGCCAAACAGATTTCAATAAGAACGTTTTTATATGGGTTTCGTGTTCTATAGACCAATAGTCAACAGATTGTTGATTTGAAAGTTTCATTTGTTGGATGGTATTTAACAGTGAAATCTGTTATTTTACATGATTTGTTTGATATAAAAGCATTTTTTCCCTGAGTGTATGTATTTTAAATCAAAACAAAGATTGCTTCGAAAAATGGGTGTCAGCCGCCCACGGCTCCGAAACGGAGACGGAGACATAAAATTTGGTATTTATGTTTCTTGTAACAAAACGAAGATTTTTTGAAAAATAGATATAATCCGCCAACGGACACTCTTACCTCCCATGCAAACCACAAAATTTAAAACTGCATAAATAAGCGTATGTTTAACCTACAGAGATAAAATTTGGTAAGTATATTTTTTGTAACAAAATGGAGCTGCACTCAGAAAAAAGTGTCTCGGAATATGATAAAAAAGGCATCATATTTAGAGAAAAATGGTATAGACTTTGCTCCAGAGAATGCTATTCTCTAATTGCGATACTAAAAATTCTCTAAAAATGATAAAAAGCTTCCATGAAATAGAAAATATATCGTTTTTAGAGAAAAATACTTTTTTTTTTTGAGAAAATATTTATTTTTATTGAAGAAAATACTTCTCATAGTGAATTTTTTATCAAAATAAATATAAGAAAAGTTTAACATTTTCAATAAAATTTTTTTATAAATGAGAAATTTTTTGTGCGAGAAAAATACTTATCATTATTAGAGACATTGAAATGTTTCCATTTCCTAGAAGTAAAGAAATATTTCTACGAAAATGTGAAAATTTATTCTAATTGAAGAACATTTTATTTGGAAAAGAGAAAATTGCTATTATCAAAAATAGAGAAATTTTTTACCGGAGCAAGGTATGTGTTTTGTTCTCAGTGTGGTTTTTGAAAAATGGGCACCATCCCATGGACAAACACGTTTACCTCCTATACAATCCACAATAGCGAGAACACTATATATGCATTAACATGTGATGTACAGGAATAAAACTTGGCATTTGTTAATATTTTTATCAAAATTAAAATGCGTAGGTATAAAATATGGGCTTAATCCGCCCATGGCCGGATCATTCTTGCATGAATAAAAAGAATGTCAAACGGTCGGGGCCTCAAAAGTAACAGAAATTCATTAAAATGATTTATGCATACCTTCTTTTCAAATCGGAGAAAATCCGCAAAGCAATTTTGATTCTCAAATTTCTATCTCATACTAACATTTTGACATAAAAAAGTTGTTGAAATTTTGTTTCATTATAAATAACTCATTTTGACCACCAAAAATTGAATTGTTTTGCAATTTTTAAAAAGACATTTTTTTGAAACCGCTGTAAAAGACACATATTTTATTACATTTACGTGGAATTGTTATTGTTGGAAAGGTATTAAGTTCTTCTTTTTTCTGCATATCGCTTTAATCCCCCCGGGATTTCCCCGGAAGCACAGCAAAGAAGGGTGCAAAATTTGAAAAAAATATATTTTTACCGCAAAATTTTGATTTTTTTTAATAAAAAGAATAATCAAAAGAACTTGCAAAAGTGACTTAAGAATATTTTTTCCATCACCAGGAATTTGTTTTTGTTAAAATTTTTCAGAATTTTTTTTATAAAACTAACTTCAGTTTTTATGGCTTCCGTACCGTAGGATATGAATTCTTAATATCGCATAAACGTTCCTGTCGTGCGTATTATGTGAAAGTCGTCAACCAACAGATTGGACCTTGACCTTATCAGTGAGGCTTCAGACCTTAAAAGTCCACCTTCGCCCAGATATTTACGCTGGGAAACATCTTGGAAGAGATCTAGAAACACAAATTAACACACACCATCTATTTGTTGATTACAAAACCACCTTCGACAGTACAATAAGGTGACTCTTTATTGTCCAATTCCACCATGTTTAAATTTGGTATTCCTGAAAAGCTCATACGTCTTTCCAGGAAGACACTGAACAACACCAGCAGCGCTGTGAAAATCGGGAAGGACCTCTCCAAGCGAGGTTTCAGACAAAGTGATTCTTTGTCGTGCAACTTCTTTAATATAGTCATGGAGAAGATCAGGCGCGCACCCAGGAAAAAAGTTTTTTTGGGGGGGGGGTTATGTTTTTATTTTCTGACTTATTCAAATTTGTCATTCGTTAAGAAATGTCAAGAGAACAATGTCTACTTTTTTTTATTCTAGACCATTGCACTTGAAATGTTCTCAATATTATTTTCTTGACCCCCTACGAACACTTAACAGAGGCAGACCATTTTTAAACACAGTCTGTCCAAATACCCAAAAATATTACCCATTTCTTGATAGATTCAAAATTATAAAAAACAAACATTCAGCTCCATACCTCAATGCGTTGCTGAGATATTCATTGGTATTTTTCAACCCATTAGGCCATCGTGATAGCTTTTTTCCGAAGTTTTTAAAATTTGGTAGAAAAATACTCAAATCAATTGATAACCTATTACTTTTTATTAATAACGCGATCGTTGTGCTTTGATTTATTTTCTATATTTTCTGCTTTTCAGTGCCGCTATTTCTACCTCTGTCTGGTAACTCTAGTAAAATTACCTAACCATCCCCATCTTGAAAAATATTTTTTTCCTATCTAAATGGGTTTAAAGCAGACATGCACAACGAAATCAACAAAATTTTTTCGTTTCGTTGAAACCGAAAAATAAATTATCAAAATTATTTCGTTTTTTAAATAACGTTAAAAATTTATCAAATCAAATTTCGTTTCGTTGAAAAACGTAAAATTTTCTATAATTTTCTCCTATGCTAAACAAAATTTCTTCTGATACAAAAAAAAAACGAAATTTTTTTTTTTTAAATTAACGTTATTTTCAACGGTTGATTGGGAAAAAAACGAAAAAATTTTATAGCGTTTTCTCCGAAACGAAATAAATATTTTTCGTTTTTTGAATTAACGTTATTTTTTTATTTCGTTTCAACGAAACAAAAAAAATATTTCGGTTACCGTTAAAATTAACGTTAACGTGCATGCCTGGTTTAAAGTCATAAAATACGTGATATTTATAAATAAATTAATATTTTTGAAATTTATGTTAGAAACCACTAAAATTTGTACCTTAGTTCAGTACTTTTTTTGATCCTTTGCTTTAATTTCTTCACATTTTTTAGCAAAACACAAATTCAAATTTTCTCTCAAAAAACTGGAGGCTTGCAATCAATTTTAAACCAAGGTTTTCTTGGCTTAAAGGCATACAAATTGGCTCGCCCCATTGTATATACCTGTAAAATCTAATAAAATTGTCGATTTTTCATTTTTTTGGTGAAAAAAAAGAGATGCGTGCGTAAATTATGTCATCCTCAAACTTCTCTACCATCATTACAACTTTCAAAGTCGTATACATTGATCTATTTTGAATTTCAGTTGATTGGAAATGAGGAAAGAATCAAAGAAACGTCACAGCGTAAGACCATGTCTTGCCCGGGATTCAAACGCGGTACCTGGAATGGTGGTCAAACACCATTTCCAATCGACTTCCGCCTAGTAGTGCTTTCTATAAATATTTAGGGATAATTATCAAAACAATATATAACACAACAAAAAATAGCTTAAAATAATACAACTGATATAAAAAACTACATAATTTTTATCGCTTTGCCTTACAAATTTTATTTGTCTTTCATTTGAATTTAGACTGGAATTCTTTATGAAGAATATAATACTCTGAGTATTGAATCTTGTGTTCTATGATCGCATTATTTTTATTAAAAGTTTTCATTAGAAGTTTTTTTAAAGTATTTTTACTCAAATCTTTAAATTTTTAATAGTTTTGCCTTATACATTTTATTTTCATTCATTTGGGGGGTTTCAACCCCCAAAACCTGCCTTGTGTTCGACCCTGGAGAATATTATCCAAGCTGCTGATCTGAGGCGCAGTGGCACAATATTCTATAAGAGTGTTATGCTGCTGGAAAATGCTGTAGATATCGACATCATTGGCCAAAATACACGCGAAGTCAGTGCAGCATTCTACAAGCTAGAAAACGAGTCGAGTCGAATGGGTCTTGCAGTGAACGCAGATAAAACGAAGTATCTAGTGTCAATAAATAAACAGTAGTCCCAGCGTCTTGGAAAGCACGTCACTCCTCCAATAATATCACTATTGAAATAAAAGGAAGAATTACTACAGCCAACAGGTGTTATTTTGGGCTCAGTAGCAGTGCTGTCACTTTACCACAATTGTGGTAGATCTACAACTATTTTCGACTCTTTTGACATCTACCACTTTTACCACCCACAATTTACCTTTTCCTAAAATCTACCACTATTTTATTTCTGTCACAATTTTTATCATCAATCTATTTTTAAAAAATAATATCTATTATTTAAAATATAATTTAATTTTTATAATATTTTACCGAGACAGGAAATAGAATTTTTTAAATGTGTGATTGGATTTGAATAGTATTGCATTGAAGGAAATCATAAAATCTATGCAAAAACACAATAAAAATTTGATTTTCAGGTCTTTTTCAATTATCCCGAAATGCTTTTTTTTAATTTCGCAGGACACGAAAACGTTACCTAAGTTACAACTCTTAAAAAGTTTTCAAATTCAATATAACACCTAATCTAACAATCTTTTGGTGCGAATGAAAACTTTGCTTGAAAGTTGCTTATTTGCTGGTTCGCGAGCAGCTTCTAACTTGGCTCTTGGCTTGCTCGCGGTGCAGTTTGTACTTTGCATCTCATGATTGGCAGTGGGAGTTACGGAAATTTAAAAAACGACTTGGGCCACGAGCGTCTAAAAATTAGCGAGATCCAATAACGAGATTTTTACGTTTATCAGTCTTTATGATCCGGTATTCACAATTGAAAATTGATGAAATGGTATTTTTGGAAAATAATTTGAGAACAATTGTTTATCTTTTTTTCCAATAAAATTTAATGAATGTTAAAATAAAGCTATACCATAATTTTTATGAGATTACTGCAAGTAAGCCCCATTTTTTGAAGATAGGAAAAAATCTACCACTCATTTTCTTAATCTACCACTCTTTTCAGACACAATCTACCACTATTTATAATTTTCAAGTGACAGCACTGCTCAGTAGGAAATTGAAAAGCAGAGCTCTCTTCTGACGAACAAAACTCACGCTCTTTAAGTTAATAACCATGCCGACTTACTTACAACACAAACCTGGACATTGAGCAGCATTGATGAAAGGATTTTGGGAGCGTTCGAGAGAAAAAACCTTCGCAAGATCTAAAGTTCAATCAATACGATGTGGCGAGTACCAAATACGATGGAAACAAGAGCTGTATTTTATATGCAGACATTGATATATAGCTTTGCTGGCAAGGCTCATGTTGAGAGAATCAAAAACGATGCTCCAGTGAAAAAATTATGGTGGTCAACGCAGACGAGGAAGACCGCATCCCTGTTGGAAAGACCAGGCGTTGGATAACCTGACGATGCTTGGAGTTTATAACTGGTGCCATCACTACAAAAGAGGCAAAAACCGACCAATGGTTTTTACAAGTGCAGGCTAAGTAATTAAGTAACATAAAGTAATTCAATTAACTTTCTTCAATACCTTTGTGTTTTTTTTTTTTGGAGCTTGTTTTATTGCACTTTTTCATTTTTACTTTGCATGTGGCGATTTTTTGGTGCACTACTCCGTTTTTTGAGTACTAAGTTTTGCATATAAATAGTTCAAAGACCTCTTCGTTATTTTTTTTAGAAATACTCCGGTTTCTTCTCTCTGCACACTTAAATAAATTAAACTTTATAATTGCTCTTTTAAGAGAAACTTTGGTCTCATATGCAATGTACAAAAATACAGTTCAACTCGCTAATTGAATTCAACTTGTATTTGCTGTGGTTTGGAGGTTTGGTACTCAGTGCAATGGGTGAGTG
The DNA here is from genome assembly GCA_958299015.1 of Tetanocera ferruginea. Lineage (NCBI taxonomy): Eukaryota > Metazoa > Arthropoda > Insecta > Diptera > Sciomyzidae > Tetanocera > Tetanocera ferruginea. The sequence continues at coordinate 34,029,350 of OY282641.1, read as the reverse complement.
TGGGGTGGTGTTCGATGTTTACTGCACCGTGTATAATAATATTAATACAAGCAGCTGCTAGACATGCCACAATTTGTGGTTCTTTGGTTTTCATGGTATCAGCTGTATTTAGTTGAAAGGAGTTTTGTTGTTGCGGAAGTGTTTACTTTCGAAATTTTTTACGTAGCAGTAGTGCAGTGCAAATTAAAAAAACAAAACAAAACTAGTTGAGTTTTAAAAGATGGAAACCACTCTGTATACTCATATCAAGTCAGTTGAATAATACAGAAGAAATTATATGAATTTTTAAATATATACATGACTAGACGAAAGTTATAAATTAGAGTAAATTTATTTAAATATTTTCTTACTTAAGTCATGAATATAAGCACAAATGCGTTATCTTACAAAAACTAACAGTTGTTGATGGGTTATGGCCTAAAAAAATAATTAAAAATTCCGCCATTTATGCAATGCACTTGAAAATGTTTTTAATTTTCACTATAAATAGTTCTTCATCAGGCTTTTTATTTAATTGAAGCAAGTTCTGAAACCAAAGCAAATAAAGTAAATTTTTATAAGCAAGAAAAAAGTGCCGCCGAATAATAAAACCGCTACTTTTGAGCACCTGTACATCGCCTCTTAACGAAAAGTTTACTCTATGCAAAAATTTGATTTTAGATTTTTAATTTCAACTCGCCTTGCATTCACTTTGATTTCGTGCAAATAGTGCGCTTGTGAGGACTTGCTTTAACAGCAGCACCGCATGCTATCTCACCTCAGACCACAACTCATCTCCACATGACGACGAACTAAGCATCGCTACTGTGCCGTTTTTTTTTCTTGTGCCGTTCTTACCACACACCCTTAGCTCAATACTGGTAGCTAGGTGCTCGTATTTGTCTAGCTGGCTCACTGCAGCATCAGCAGGACACCTAGTAACCGGAAATTAGGTCAGTTCCGCATATTGGCCAGGCTGAGCTAGGCTTTGCTACTGGCCTGCTGGGCTGTTGGGCTGGAGTAGACCAGATTTTTGTGGTTTTTTTGTCGAAATAGAAAACTTAATTTAAGAACATTCGCCTGGTAGTCAGATTCAAACAAGCCACCATCCTGATTGCCGCTGCGTTGGCATGAGAGAGAATCAGTGCAAGGCACTGCAGTGCCGTAGGTTTTAGTATCAGCCGAAAAGAGCAACAAAACCAAAAAAACAAAACGAGCGACAAAGTAATGAAGACCGGAAGTGAGTGAGTAAGGATTATAACGTACACACAAGTTCAACTTTTTTTTCGTTGCAGAGTAGTTCAAGTGAATGAGATGGGATGCATTGATGCAGTGTAGATGCCAGGAAATGCGTTTTTAAGCTACATCCAAATTGTGGAGTTCAGTAATGAATAGCAAGTGGGTGGGTTAAGAGGAAGCTAGGAGATTTAGAGAATAATAAAATATTAAGTACCATTAGTAGAAGCTTTTAACACCTCAAATAATATTAAAAATTAACAATAATTTAATTGATGTAAGTACACTCAGAAAAAAGTTTCTCAGAATATGATAAGAAAGGCATCATGTTTAGAGAAAAATCGTATAGACTTTGCTCCAGAGAATGCTTTCCTCTAAATGCAGTGGCGAATCCAGAGAGAAATTTTGGGGGGGGAGGAACTTTTGAATTTGTTTTCATATATGTACTTGTTTTATTTTTCATGTGAAATAAAATAATAAATAAAATTATATGTACTTATATTTCTTACATAAATTTACACATTTAATAATTTGTTAATCATAACTTAACATAATTAAAATTATTGTTTTTATTATATTAAAGATTTTGGTTTGTTTTTTACTTCATAGTAAAATTCTATGGTTTCATATTTTCGAAAATCGTTCAACCACATCTTCTGAATTCAAAGCAATGTCGTAGTGAATATGAAGCAACGCCAAACCAACTAATCTTTTTTTCAAAAGAACATCCAGCGCTTGAATTGGTCACTGGCAATGTGCAGAAAATTTGGAGTAGCTTCTGTATGGTTGGATAAATGTCCCTATCACAGCATTGGAGAGCTTCAAAAGCAGAACTAGGAAGCTTTCTTATTCCAGATAAGATTTGATCCTTCCATTTTTGTTGCCAATGACAAAGCTCTCCTTTTAGTCTTTAAATCTGTTTTTTTTTTTCTCCCAGCAAGTTACCGAATCGTCCAATGATATCATCTTTAAGTTGTTTTAATTGACCAGAATCTAAATATAATATTTTTTCAGGAAGCACTTATGTTTATGTGAATGTATACATCACCTCTGTAGAGAACCGTGCTTTGAGATCCTCAATTATCAAGAAGAATTATAAGAATTATATTATCATTTTTGTCTTCACTCTCTGTGCGATCTTTATTATCTGTTGTTACTCTAGCCCTTTGCAGAAAGAAATAGATTATTGAAAGATATCTGATTTCTGTACACACTAAATTTTCAGGATTTATAACAGAACGTTGAGTAAGTGGTGGAAAGTTTATATTTTTCGTTCAGTTAGTAGAAACAGCAATATTATTTGATGTACGAATAGGAAAGAGTAACGAAGACAACGGCTTTTCAAAATAAGGAAGGCAGCGCCATAACATGTCAGCAAGCTGGAAACACAACAAGCAATCATAAAGGTGATTGCGCAATGCTGTTAAAACGTTCAACGTACTTTGAATTTTAGATCAAAACTACTTTTTAACGAAATTTTCGAGATCTTGGGGGGGGGGATTTCCTCTTCCCCCACCCCCGTGGATCCGCGCCTGCTAAATGTGATCCTAAAATTCCCTGAAATATTTCTTCGAAAATGGTTTTGAAATTTCTTCTGAAAATGTTGAAAACGAGAAAAATGCTATTATCGAAAATAGAGAAAATTTTTATCGGATAATTATATGTTTTTTTTTTTTCTGAGTGTAGATAGTAGAATTTTTTGTTAAGAAACCATTTTTATTTTATTTTGACAAGTGCGAAAAAGATTATTGAGCATGATTTAAAGCTTATTTGTAGAGAAAATACTTATTAAAATGTGTACACTGAGGGAAATATGTGTTCAAATTAAATGAAATTGTGTTCATATTAAACGAAGTTGTTTTTGAAATAGAGCTTGAAACAAATTAATTTAAATTAAACACAATTGTTTTTAAAGTTAAATTTAACAGATAAGTTTTTGTTTTAAAAACAATATTTTTATATATAAAAAACAAATTTAAAACAAAAAATTTAAAACAAATATTTTGAACGATAATTTTTTTCGATGTCATTTTTTAAGGTTTTCCGAGTTTTTGGCATCAAAATCACCCTCCGAATACCATATGTTAACTCCATGCAATGTCGTTTGCATTTCAAATATTTTAAACAATTAATAAGTTTTTATTTAAGTGCTTCTTATATTTGTCAAACCATTTCAAAAATTAAGAAAAAACTTAAAAAATTGTTATTGTATTCAGTTAGTTTCTTTGCTTGTTATTTCAAAAATATAATTAACAAAATTTAAAAAGAAAGGAGTTGAACATAGTTGAAATTTTTACAAAAAACAAAAACAAATTGGCTTTTTCAGCCCTTGAAAGGAATATGACCGAGTTTCTAATGATCAAATGTGTTGTTTGTTTTATTAAATGTTTGCACTCAATTAACCGAGAACTGGACCTACATGTTCCATGCCGACTCCAAATGCTAAAGTTCTTTTCTGAAGAAGTTCTTTACATGGCATTATTTACTCTCTAAGGTTTGCCATTGTCTGCAGGGAGGTGGTGACCGATCAGAAAAAATTTTTATTGAAAAAACTTTGCCCGCAACTGGGTATCGAACTCGAGCTCCGGGCATGCTTAGCTACACTCTTTACCTGCATGCCACGGCCACCAACATTAAAGTTAAGTACACTTGTATATAAATTTTGTTTTGTAGAAATGCAAGGATGTTAATTTTCTATTTGAAAATATTTTGTTTAATTTTAAAGTACTTTTTTTCTCAGTGTATAGAAATTTACATAAATTAATCAACGGTGACTGAATGCTAAAAACTATTGGAATGGCGTTTACTACTTAAGTTTTAGCAACGGAATTCTAAAAATATAAAAATTTCCAAATATTTTCTGAATAGTAGTTACAGTGCACTCGCGATAACGCGAACTAATTAAAACTAAACTAGTCCATGTTTAAGAATGCAAAAATTTGGGGCAAGAAGCATCACTTCTATTACCATTTCGACATACTTTTGCAATATGACTAGTAGACCGGAGCGAAATTTAGATTCCGCCGGTCGGGGTCTCAAAAGTTAGACGAACTCATTGCAATGATTTCTGCATATCTTTTTTTCAAATCGGAGAAAATCCGCCGAAGTAATTTTGAAGGTCCTTTTTGATAAAAAAAAATGTTTTTTACTTGTAACTTTTTCTTTTCCATGGAACGCATATCAACATCTGCTAAAATATTAAATTTCTTACTCATGTCAATATTTTGACATAAAAAAGTTCTTAAAATTTTGTTTCATTATAATTATTATTGACCACCAAAAATTGAATTTTTTGCTATTTTTAAAAAGACATTTTCTTTTCATTTTCAACTTTAAAACATTGACCAAATGAACTTGTTTCAAGCTCTATTTCAAAAACATATTCGTTCGATATAAACACAATTTCATTTAATTTTAACACATATTTCCCTCAGTGTAAAAACATTTTAATGAGTGTTTTCTCTAGAAATAAGCTGGTAATGAGTTCCTCTTACTTTTGGGGCCCAGACCGGCTGACATTGTTTTCATCCATACAAAAATGATCCGGCCTAATGCTTAGGTTTAAACTTACTTTTTTGAAGAAAACAAAGAAATATTTATTTAAAAAAAATTCAATACAAAAATAGGAAAATAAAAACTCATTCAAAAAAACAAAGAAATATATTGAAACAATTGATAGTTCACATTATTGGGCTTCAACTTTATTCACGTTTAATAGTAATCATTGGAACACAAGTATTCACGTTAAGCCGTATTCACCAGTGCATAAATAAATTAACAATTGTCAATCATCAGAATAAGGCTCTTAAATTTTTTTTTTTATGGTAGCAGATAGTAGTAACATTTGAAAAATTTGATTTTAATAATTAAAAACTTGAACTATTTGCCATACAACATGCGCTTTTGGACAAAACATACACAAGCTAATAAACACACATATATAACCGACTACAAATTAAATCCATGTTAACTGGAAAATTTATTTATATTTGCACAAATGTATGCTCAGTTTTTTTTCATATCAATTCGAACAAGTAAAAAAAATAAATGTGCATGTTCTATATAGAGTATATGTCTGTGTGCTTGTGTCTGTGCCTGTTCAGTGTGAATCGCATGCCGAGCGCACTTTTCGGTTCACCAGATTGACCCACAAAATTGACCATTTTCAGCAATTCGATATTTTCGGGTCAAGCAGTTATTGGCAATAAACATGTTAACGGTTTTATTTGCCATGCTGCTGCTGCTGCTGTTCATCGGCAACGTCATATCCGACGAAAGGATAACAACTGCTGTTAAAACTGCAGTCAACTGCATGTGTTGGCAGTTTTATGTTCTGCTGTAAGTAAGCATATAAACGGAGTAGAGCTTTTTATTAAGCAAACGTAGGAAAAAAAAATTAAAAAAAACACATTTAATGATTTTTGAGGATTTATTTTATTGTTTCATGGATATTAAGCGACGAGCTTTAATTGGTGTCGAGCACAGTGAAGAGCAATGAAAAAATGACTACTAAAATAAATTAATTTTGAAAGTTGTTACAAAAAGATTGAAAATATAAATGAAAAAAAAAATCGAATAAATTCAATTCATTCGAAATAATTAAAATTTTTATGAAATCGTTTCAAATTGTGTTTAATGTTATCACAATTAGTATTTAATATTTATCAATTTGCAATTTGAAGTTAATACTACCACAGATCGAAAGTAATCACCAGATATTGCGATGTAACCCTTTAAGCAACACACGGATACCTGGGTATGCCTTGTAAAATGTATGAAAGTTCTTGTTTTAAAAATGAAGAAAACTATTTTTTGCTATTTTAACATACATTAATAATTCATTTTAAAACAAAAACTAAATTTAGCTAAAATTATTCATTGAAATGATTATTAAGATAAAAATTGAATATAATCACAAAAAAGTAAATGTAATGTAATCATAAAAAATTAATGTTTTCGCGAAAAAAATTGCGAGTGATTTGAACATTTTGTGATCGCTTTACAATTTCTGGCATGGCTAATTTCTCATTCAATTGTTGCAGAAAAAGCTTTATACGGTTGGTAGAAGTCTTTAGATGTCGATTATTTTCAATATATATAACAAATGCAGCCACATCTAATATTTTATAAAAAATGCCAAGGACCATCTTTTTGTTCTCCTTTTTGTTGAATATTTCCCAAGGCATTTGTTCATGTTATCAACGCCTCCTTTGCTCCTGTTTGTAGTCTTGTATCATGACCGGTTAGTTTTTTGGACCTTGAACTATGGTACACATAGATATGTTGCTGCTAAGAACAAATAGATATGTTGCTGGTAAATCTAAAAAGTGATGATTGGATTTCTCTGGCTCAAATTCACTGGGCACAAACGTGCATTTCTTATTCACCGTACCTAATATGGTGAAAAATGCCTAATACAAAAATAAAATGCGTTACTATATTTCCAGTATTGCCATATTATTGTAAATTACAATTTTTCAGACGTTAACGTAGTTTAAATTTACAGTTTTTTGAAAAAATCTGGCAATACCTGAATATTTCCCCACCTAAAAAACCGGTTTATACACTCAGAAAAAAGTTTATCGAAATGTGATAAAAAAGGCATCATATTTAGAGAAAAATGGTATAGACTTTGCTCCAGAGAATGCTATTCTCTAATTGCGATACAAAAAATTCTCTAAAAATGATACAAAGCTTCCTTGAAAAAGAAAAATATATAAAAATATATCGTTTTTAGAGAAAAATACTTTTTATTTTTGAGAAAAGATTTGTTTTTCTTGAAGAAAATACTTCTCATAGTGAATTTTTTATCAAAATATAAGAAAAATTTTTAATTTTTAATAAATTTTTCTCTATAAATGAGAAATTTTTTGTGCGAGAAAAATACTTATCATTATTAGAGACATTGAAATATTTCCGTTTCCTAGAAGTAAAGAAATATTTCTTCGAAAATGTGAAAATTTATTCTACATAATTGAAGAAAATTTTATTTGAAAAAGAGAAAATTGCTATTATCGAAAATAGAGAAATTTTTTACCGGAACGAGGTATAAGTTTTTTTCTCAGTGTAGGATTAAAACATCAAAATGTTTAAAAAAAACGCATAATATGTTATACATTCATATTATTTTAAAACAAAATACACTGGCATATCCCGGTATCCGGGTGTTCGGTGATGTACAATTTTTTGGATGTTGACACAACGGTTAATGAAGAAGATGCTGAGTATAGTTGATATAAATAAAAGTTAAGTAAAATTGAAAATAGTTAAAATTTTCATCTCAAATGTATGATATATAAATTTGAATCTATCATTCTACCAATTATGAAAAACTAAGAAGATGGATTACAACAAAAAAGTTGAAAACTAACCACTAGTTGTTCAACATCTGTTTTTTTTTCATGTATCCGGTGTTCATCGTGTTCATCCAACTGGTGTTTTTAACATGGGGATGTCATAGGAAGTTCAAATAAATTTTGCAACTGTCCGAAATTGAACAGTTTGAAGCTAGTTTACAACTTGTACGTTTGTGACAGTTATTTTATTAGTTTGACATACAAGTTTTTTCACTACGTGTGTAACACCCAATGAAAATCACGCCTACCTTCCATACAAAGTGATTTGATTAAAACTGTCCCTTTAGTTTTAGTTTCAGTTTTAATCCTTGAACCTCATAAAAATAAATCTAATTACTTGAATTTTGCACATAAGCTCTGCTTTGAAATACGCACACTGAGTTTGAAATTTTGCAAAATCTAATGAAAACCAAGCTTACCTCACATATAAAGACACGTCTTTTAAATGAAAAATTTCTAGAATATCCCTATGCAAATCTGATAACTTAATCATATCGGTTTTAATATTAAATATTCATGCTGAGTTTGCAATCAAGCAAAATCGAATGAAAACTTTCCCTGCCACCCATATACATATAGTGGCGCCTTTAAAATTTCAAAAACCTCATAAATTCCACAAACATAAATGTACCTTCTGTTCAAAATTGAATGAGACTGTTTCTAGCTTATTGTTCTTTAAACAAGTTTGCCTAAGTTTCCGAATTTCATAAAGGAAAAACAAATTTGAGTCAAGACTGTGTTTGAAATTGGGTTCTACCAACGGTATTTCTTGTTCGCATGCATTTAAAATGTTGCAATAAAACTATGGTAGGTCTGCTACAAATCGTTTTAAGACAGTCGTACACCATCCAGTAAAAAAAGTGCTTCAAAAGGAAGGTAAAGTTGAAGGAAAAACCGTGAATTATCTTTCTACTTTCATACCCAGAGGCCATTCTTTTAACATATGCATATCATTGGGAAGGAATTCTTTCCTTAGTCTTCTCTAGAAATTCTTTCAGAATTTTTCAATGGAAGATTTCTTTGAGGCCTTCAATGAAAGGATTCTACTAGGTTCTAAGAAAATATTTAATAATTGCCTTGCACAAGCCATGCCATGGAAGTATACTTGGAAATCTTTTTAAGATGGTCTATAACCAGAGTTGTGACTGTAACGTAAAGTAATGTAATATATTACGTAATATTATTACTTTTCCCTAAAACCGGTAATATAACTTATTACTCTCAGCGAAAGTAAGTTCACCAAGTAATATTATTACTTTTTTGCTTATTACCTATTATATATTACTTTGAAAAACCTTTGTTAAAAAAATCAATTAAATCTTTAATTTATGTTGTGCAATTTCTGTAAACCTTGTGGTGTTTAAATTATATTTTGTTTGTGTGTGAAAAGTCACACACTTTTCTTATGGAGACCAACACATGTTGACTTTTTAGCAGAAAAGCAATATAGTAATATGTAACTTATTACTTTTATTTTGGGGTAATATGTAATATAATATTATTACATTTAGGAATAGGTAATATGTAATAAGTAACATATTACTTTCCAAAGTAATATGTCACATCTCTGTCCATAACAGAAAGTCTCTATTTAGTAATTGATTTAATTCAGAAACTAGTAAGGTATATCTTCGACTTGGCCGAAGTTAAAATACCCCCACGGCTAATTCTTAGGGGTAAAAGAATCTTAAATTGGAGAGCTTTTTTTATGAGACTTTGAGAGATTTTATTATTTTTAAGTGTCTAAAATACATACATATCAAATTGTTTTCATGCAGCTTAAATATAAGTCTTTTTATAAAGTTTGCAATTTTGGGGTTGTATGGGAGGTGGGCGTGTTAGTTTCTGTATGACGCCCATTTTTCTAACACACTTCAGTTTTGACATAGAATACACGAATACCAAGTTTCCGTTTTGTACCTTTAATATTAGCCTCTTTATAGGGTTTTCAATTTTGGAGTACTATGGGAGGTGGGCGTGTCAGTAGGTGGATGACGCCCAGTTTTTTAACACACCTCAGTTTTGACAAAGTTTCCGTTTTGTACCTTTAATATAAGCCTCTATAGGGTTTTCAATTTTGGGGTTGTATGGGAAGTGGGCGTGTTAGTTTGTGTATGACGCCCACTTTTCTAACACACCTCAGTTTTGACAAAGAATACTTAAATACCGAGTTTCCGTCATGTAACTTTTATATTAGCCTCTGTATAGAGTTTTTCATTTTGGGGTTGTATGGGAGGTGGGCGTGTTAGTAAATGGATGACGCCCATTTTTCTAACACACCTCAGTTTTGACATAGAATACACGAATACCAAGTTTCCGTTTTGTACCTTTAATATATGCCTCTATAGGGTTTTCAATTTTGTGGTTGTATGGGAGGTGGGCGTGTCAGTAGGTGGATGACGCCCATTTTTCCAATACAGCTTAGGTTTGATATAAAATATACAAATACTGAATTTCAGTAATGTAGCTTTAAAATTAGCCTCTTTATAGAGTTTTCAATTTTGGGGTTGTATGTGAGGTAGGCGTGGTTTTCATTTGATTTAGTCCATTCTCGAACTTGATCTTAGTTTTTTTAAAAAAAGCTTAAATATCAAATCTCATTACGATAGCTTGAAAAAATCTTATTTATTGAGTTTTCAATTTTTGGGTTGTATGAGAGGTGGGCGTGTCCGCGGTTGGCTGACCTCCATTTTTCCAAACCATCTTGGTTTTGTTATAAAATACAAACGTACCAAATTTTATCTCTGTACGTTCAAAACAATCTTTTTAATTGCGTTATCAGTTTTTTGGTTGTTTGGGAAGTGGGCGTGTCCGTTGACAAATGACGTAAATTTTTCAAAATCATCTTTGCTTTGTTATAAAAAACATGCGTTCCAAATCTTATTTCTGTAGATTAAACATAAGCTTATTTATCGAGTTTTCAATTTTTAGCTAGTATCGTAGGTGGGCGTGTCCGTGTACGGATGACACCCATTTTTTGAAGACATCTTTGTTTTGATATGAAATGCATACGTACCAAATTCTATATGTGTAGGTAAAACACGAGCTTTTTTATTGAGTTTTAAATTTTTGGGTTGTTTGGGGGGTTGGGCATGGCCGTGGGCGGATGACATCCATTTTTCGAAGACGTATTTTTTTTTATATAAAATACATACATGCCAAATTTAATTTTTGTACGTTAAACATTAGCTTATTTATTGGGTATAAATTTTGCTTGTATGGGAGGTAGGCGTGTCCGTTGGCGGATGACACCTATTTTTCGAAGACATTTTATTTTTGATATAAATTACATAAATACCTAATTTCATCGTTATAGGTTAATTATGAGATGATTTGTGCAGTTTTAAATTTGTACGTTGTATGAGAGGTAGGCGTGTCTGTGGGCGGATTCCAAAATAGTGCAGATCTTTTGGTCTATGTGACCATGTGTACCGAGTTTCATTCAATTATCTCAACTCCTTCTTCTTAACCTGTGTATACGGACAACACACAGACGGACATACGGAAGGACGGACGAACGGACATAGATAGCTCGACTCACAAGATCATCCCGATCAAGAATATATCTACTTTTCTACACTGGACTCTCTTCGTTCTATTCGTAACAAAAGTTTGCACAAAGTTAATATACCCTGACCTTTCAGGTTTAGGGTAAAACAAGTAAGGAAACTCTAAAGTCCGTCCAGCCCGACTATGGAATACCTTATATCTCCTATAATATTTAAATATATATTGATATACTCAAACAAATATCAGTAACTTACTGTTTTTAAAATCGATGTATTCCTTTACAGTTTTTAACAGGTTTCACTAATGTGGTTTGTATGGGAGTTAGGCGTGTTCATGGACGGTTGACGCCCATGTTGTGTGCACACCTTAGTTTTGATACAAACTCCTCTCATATTAAGTTTAATTCCTGTAGGTCATATATAAAACTTTTTCAGGTATTTTCAATATTGTGGGTTGTATTGGAGGTAAGCGTGTTTGTGAGCGGATCACGCCCATTTCTTGAACATATCTTAGTTTTTGCACAAAATACATACATATTCAATGTAATTTTTGATGCTTTTATAAAACAGTGATTTCAATTTTGTGATTGTATGGGAGGTAGGCGTGTCTATTACGTATGTAAGATGTGAAATTGATAACTCAAGAATAAGCCCGTAGAAAACGAAGAAAATACGTAAAAAAGAAACTAGCAATTCAATTAATTAAACAGAAACGACATTATTGGCGGAATAATTAGTTACGAAGCAGATATTGCAGAAAAATTGTTGGAAGATGCGGAATAAGAAGGAAAAACAGTTTGAAGTATACATCGAGTTGAATGGCGAATTAAGGTTGGCAGACAAGGCAAGACGAAAGCAGACACACCTTAAATTAAGCTAAAGATATCAATATTTTTAAACCAAACAATAATTAAAGGTTGACTTATTGGACACAGAAAATAATTTTGTTAGTTTGCTTTTGGAGAAAATTGCTAGTGTCCGATTAAAAACAATTAAATGCAATTTCTGAATGCAAACATATTTTTTTTTTCTTTCCTGTGTTTATGTTTATAAAAACATTTATGATTTTCACGCTTCAACTTTCTCAAAATAATTTATATGAATCAGCAGAATTATGCTTGTATGCATAATTCACGACATTCTTTATTTGAAAATGTACAACAAAAAAAATAAAACATATATTCACAACAAAATAGCTTTCAACAGCAACGCGCTAACATGACAGCAACCGAATGTTTACGTCAACTTCCGCTACGTTGCGGCTGAAACTTTGCGGTCCATGAAATGCCAAAATGCATGCAGTCGCAACAACACATCTACAAACAAACAAACATATTTTTGAAAAGTAACACAACAGCAACAATTGCTGCATGTGTTGAGAGTCAACATATTTTTTGAGCTATGTAGCAAGTTCAACACGAGCTACCCGAGCGTTGAGGCAACGCCTTTTCGCGTGCAGCTGACTAACAAAAATCTGCTAGCTTTTCTACCAACCTGGCAACTTTTAATCAGTTAAGCTTTTCGAGCTTGCTACTCTAGCTGCTGTTGTTGTTGTTGGCGTTGTTGTCCTGCCTAGCCAGGGCAACAATTTCGAGCTGATGTTAGCGTGAGGTGTGCCTAAAATGATGCCTCAAATTAAAAACGTTGCATATGTTAAGGCGCAAAACATTTATATTGCTATGAAAAGCGTTCGAGTTGTTTTTGTTGATGTTGTTTTTCTTCTGTTTGTTGCTGTTGCTGTAGCTGTTGATTTATATTTGTATATTTGCTGCGTGCAAAATTTATGTTTGCATTGGTGTGTAGGCGAGCATGTTGACAACAAGTACGATGACACACAACAACAGCAACTCGAGTAACAAAATAAATCAGTGAGCTTATATATTGTTGTTTGTGTTGTTATTGTTGTGCCTTTTGCGGTTGCATAAATACGGCCAACATATGTTGTATGCATTTTGTTGCTGTTCTTCTGTCATTCCAGCTGGTTCTCATACATGTAAATGCTGCATGTTTGTATATGCATATCTATATGTTCGTGGGTTTTTGTATCCTGTTGGTTTCTATAAAAATTTTATTTGGTTTGTTGCTCTTTCTCTTTACATCATGAAATTCTATCAAATATTTCATGTCAGTCTGTATTAATAACAAGTTGTTTCATACACACACACACATACATACACAAACATATGCACGCATAAATCTGTCAATGTTGGCTCGCTATTTGTTTGCTGGTATGTGGTCTGCAACATATGCTGGTTGACCAAAATTTGTAGGAAATAAAATACGGCTTCCTGTTTTGCGGCATAGTTAAAAGCATGCCGCATATGCTGCAAAATATCCACATTTTGGTCGCACCACAAAGGATATAATTCTGCAAGCGGCTCGATTTATGAACTCATGTGCTTATTTTTGTTTTTATTCAAAATTTTAATTATAAAAACATGAATTCAATCTATAAGGAAATTGAAGAGTATTTACAACCAACAAAATCTTTTGAAAGGATTTTATATTTTTAAAGGCTTTTACTACAAATTTTAGATTGTTTTAAGCTTTACTTAAAATCTGCTATTTAATTGAATATTGTCTATAAACTCTAGCTATGTGGAGAGAGAATTATTTACATGAAAAGTTTCTTTGAGACTTTTAAAAGCAAACTTTAAGTAAGCATTCCTTGAATAAACGATTTCCTTGAAATTTTCTTAATGTAACATAGCATAGCTATGTAAGCTATCATAGCTTATAAGAACAAAATTATCTTATTACTACAACCATTATACCTTCCGTTTCAAAAATGAAGCGAGCTGTGCAAATTAAACAAAAACTTCATAAAATTTACTATTCTTTAATATTTATTTTATAACCTTCAAACCATCGGAGGCGATACACATATCCCAATGTTTTTTTCATTCTTTGGAGCAATTTTGTGTAGTCCTATTCCTATTCGGAGCTGGTTCATTATCGTGTTGCAAAACTATGAATTCATATCATACCATATCCATAACATACCAATTAACCCACGCCATCATACAACCCCCCCCCCTACCATTCCTATTATATTTAACTCATAATGTCATCATTGCATACTAGTAGAGATATCAGAGCACCTTAGTTAGTCTGTAGACGAAATACTTAGTCGAAACTGTAGACGAATATGTTTTCAAAATAGTGATGTGCAAGACAGGTTTTGCACGAAAATACAAGAGCTTGAGATGTTTTTGTCTTTGAGATACCCCAGTAAGTGGTAAAATAACATGATTTACTGGTGGACCGCTTAATGATGGTGGATATACCGAAGTTAGCAAATAATTACTCCAAGGAAGAAGAAAAATTTTTAGTCATTTATTAGCACCATAGCTTAACTTATTGACGAACTTCACAGAGTTGAGCGATACCGAAAATGATAAGATAGAAGTTGAAGCATTTACGAGTCCCTCGAAGTAATTATTTACTTAGTTCCACTGGAGTTTATATAAGGAAGAAGCTTAAATACGGAGGTTACGGGTTATTGCGTAAGAAACGTATCTTATTCCTGTCAAAATAATTTTCCTAAACTTGTTTAATTCTTTGTCATAATGATAAGCACACATATTATCGTAATCCTTGTCCCAATTTGTATCTTAATCTATTTCATTATCCTTGTGCTATTGTCTCATCTTATAGTTGTAAACATTATTGTCTTAATTTGTATCCTAATTCTTGTGTAATTCCTCTTAATTTTTATTGTCCAAATCATTTTCAAAACCCTCATCTATATTCTTATTCTAATCATTTTTTTGAACCTTTATCAAAAAAAGGTCTTTGTTCAATGCCTTGAGGTTTTTCCTGGGATTCCTTGTCTGATTGTTCTAATCTTTGTGTAAATTCTCGGTCTAATCCTCGATCTTGTCCTGAACTTAATCTTTGTTCTAATCCTTGTTCTTATCCTTGGCTTAATTCTTTTATTTATGTTAGTCCAATTTTTTCCTTAACCTTAACCTTAACCTTAACCTTAACCTTAACCTTAACCTTAACCTTAACCTTAACCTTAACCTTAACCTTAACCTTAACCTTAACCTTAACCTTAACCTTAACCTTAACCTTAACCTTAACCTTAACCTTAACCTTAACCTTAACCTTAACCTTAACCTTAACCTTAACCTTAACCTTAACCTTAACCTTAACCTTAACCTTAACCTTAACCTTAACCTTAACCTTAACCTTAACCTTAACCTTAACCTTAACCTTAACCTTAACCTTAACCTTAACCTTAACCTTAACCTTAACCTTAACCTTAACCTTAACCTTAACCTTAACCTTAACCTTAACCTTAACCTTAACCTTAACCTTAACCTTAACCTTAACCTTAACCTTAACCTTAACCTTAACCTTAACCTTAACCTTAACCTTAACCTTAACCTTAACCTTAACCTTAACCTTAACCTTAACCTTAACCTTAACCTTAACCTTAACCTTAACCTTAACCTTAACCTTAACCTTAACCTTAACCTTAACCTTAACCTTAACCTTAACCTTAACCTTAACCTTAACCTTAAACTTAACCTTAACCTTAACCTTAACCTTAACCTTAACCTTAACCTTAACCTTAACCTTAACCTTAACCTTAACCTTAACCTTAACCTTAACCTTAACCTTAACCTTAACCTTAACCTTAACCTTAACCTTAACCTTAACCTTAACCTTAACCTTAACCTTAACCTTAACCTTAACCTTAACCTTAACCTTAACCTTAACCTTAACCAATAAATACCTGCTTAGCACTTTAAGGAAAGCTGCTTGGCATCTGCACATGAAATTCATAAATTTTTCAACTTGTGGACCATTGAAGTGCTCGCTTGCTACGCTGACAGCCAGAATCTTGTGTGTGAATGTCAAACTAAAATGGTTTTGCATATATTTTGTGTTCTTTTTTTTTGCTTCTTTGCCTTTCGTTATACTGTCTTGTTACATGCTCCACTTTATGCAAATACTTTTTAGCACTTTGAGTATGGCGGCAGTTCATAGAATAGTTCTCTAAATTAAAACCTTCGCTTGGGCTTATTATTTTTGGCAAGAGATTATACTCGTTTTTTTTATTTTGCTTAATATAATTGAATTTTTAGTTTTCTAGTACATATCCTTGGATTATCAACTATTTCAATTTGGTAACATTGCAACTGATGCTTTCAAAATATGTTGTTTTATGTTGTCACTTTGTTGATAACGTTTGAATGCATTGCACACAAAGTCCGCCTTTTTGCAGGATTTCAGTCAGACACTAATTGAAATCCTTGCTAGAGCTAGTTTTGACAAAATTTCCGCGATTTGCTATTGGGTTAACAAACCAAATGAAATCATGCAGAAAATAAACTATCAGCATAAAAAAATACTGGGCAGGCAGGTCACTAAAAGGCACAAGCAAAAACAAATGTTTTTTAAATTGATTTGGTTGTTGTATTGCATCCTTGTATATGGGTAACAATTTCAATTGCAAATGGTATTTTAGACGTGTGTGGGATAAGCCGAAGTGGCATCGAATGACGCATCTATACATAAAGTGAAAAATTGGAAAAATTAGATTTAAGCCCTTTAGTGCAGATTTGTGATTGGAATAAGCGAATTTTGCTATAAGCTTTAAAATAGCACACATTGATTAACAAAAAGTCACCAATTAATAATATAATAGAAAAACCTTGAATTATACCAATGTTTCTAGTAGTTTATCGAATTCAATCGAAAAACTGTCAGTACACGGCATCTTTTTCTTTTTTTCTTATAGAAAAAAATTATGGTTTCGTTTTTCTTTTAATTCTTTTAAGTTTTTTTCGCTTTTTTCAAATATAGTCTCATATATTTATATATATCTTGTAAACTACTTGTTCGATTTATGTTATTAAATTAAAAACATGCTTCTTAATAAAGTTTTTGCGCTATTAAAAAACATATTTTGAAAAAATTATTTTTTCACATAAAAATACAAGAGTTTCTTTAAAAATTTATAATAAATCGAAAACTTAAAAAAGTTAGCCATTTGATCTTTTGATCTTTTTTTCGCCGAAAAAAATTCGCTATCGCCGAAAAATAAGCTATCGAAAAAAAAGCTATCGCCGAAAGAAATTCAAGCAAAAAGAAGGTCAGGAGATGCATTATTGCTTGAATTTCTTGCAGGTGTGTTCGTTGGGCGGATCACGCCCATATTTTGTGTATATCTTTTTTTTAATACAAAAAACATTAAAGTCAAATTTTATTTCTGTAGCTTTAATACAACCCTCTATAAAGTGATTTTAATATTATGGTCATATGAGATGTACGCTTGTCCTTCGGCCAATTCCAAAAATATTCAAAAGCTTAAGGTATAAAAATCAATCTTTCACCGCTTCATGCATCCCTGTGGTAGCCGTGGTCGTGCATGTTAAGTGTGTGGCATGTTAGCCAATGAATCCCAAGTTGAAACCTTACCTCGGGCAAACGTTTTTTCTGAAGAAATTAATTTTTCTGTTTGGCCGTCACCTCTCTGTAGAAAATGGCAAGCCTCAGAGAGTAAATAATGCTATGTAAAGCTGCTTGAGACATGAGCCGTTCGGAGTCGGCATGGAACATGTAGGTCCAATTCTCGGTTAATTGTGTGCAAAAATTTAATAACACACACAACACAATTGATCATAAGAAGCTCGGTCAAAGTCCTTTCAAGGGCTGAAATTGTTGTTTTTTTTTTATTTTTTGTATTTGTATTCTCTTGTTTTAGAGAAATGTATACTAGAACGCAATTTTTTAACTTTTTCAAAAAAATGATTATAAGATTTTATGTCAAGTGATTCAGAAGTGGTGTCGAAGATAATCTTCTCAATTTGAGTTTTTTTAAAATTTCTCAACATGATACTGCCTAAAAATATTTATTTAGTATATCAGCTTAAGACCACGATTTTTTTTCTATTTCGATATTTTAAAAAAAGTTATTTCATAGCATCAAATTTCTCAATTTTAAAAACAAACACATTTTAAAAACAATTATTTAGTCTTTTGAGACCGACTGAATGGCATAAAATGTATTTTAACGATATTATAACCTTAAAGAAAATACAATTAAAGAAAGTCTAAAGTCGGTCTAGGCCGTCTATGAAATACCCTAAGCCCATTTTCCAAAAACAAAAAAATTTTTGTTAATATTTTTGTAAATGGGCGTGTACGTGGGCGGATGAAGCCTATATTTTGTATGCATTTAAATGTTAATGAAAAATATACACATACCAAGTTTTATTCCTGTAGCTCACAGTTAATGCCTTTATTGTGCTTTTGCTAGTGGGCGAGTTCATGGACGGATTACTCCCAATTTATGAACACACCTTAGTTTTGGTATAAAATACGTACATACCAAATTTAATTTCTCTATGACAAACATAACCTTATTTATTGAGTTTTAAACTTTTTGGGTTGTATGGGAGGTAGGCTTGTCCGTAGGCTGATGACGTCTATTTTTAAAACCATCTTTGTTTTGTCATAAAAAACATATGTGCCAAATTAAAGCTCTTTAAGTTAAACAGAGGCTTATTTATTGCGTTTTCAATTTTTGGGTTGTATGGGAGGTGGGCGTGTCCGTGAGCGGATGATACCCATTTTTCGCAGACATCTTTTTGTTGATTCAAAACACATATATATCAAATTTTATTGTTGTGCGTTAACTATGAGCTGAGTTTGCACGAAGTTAATATACCCTGACCTTTCAGGTTTAGGGTATAATAACTCAAATTGAGAAATTTGATAGAACGAAGTAAAATTTTTTTTTTAATATTAATATATAAAAAAAAAAATCGTGGTCTAAGCCTGGTAGGTATATTAAAAACATATTTTAAGGTAGGGTCATCTACAGAAATATTTGAAAAATCAAGATTGAGAAAATTATCTTCGAACCACATCTTATGCCCGTGATATAAAATCTAATAAAAATGTTTTTGAAAAAGTTAAAAACTGGCGTTCCAGTATACATTTCTCTAAAACAAGAGAATTGATATGCAAAAACTATGCAAATTATTAATTCGTCATATTTAAGAAATACGCCAACACTATAGTCAATGCCATCAAAATTTAGACTCAATGGTTACCATGAAAAGTTATCTGCCAACTCGAGTATAACTTTCGCTTCGAATATAATTCAAACAGAATACTGTGGGAAAAAAATCGTGAGTATCATCGTGTTCGGTAAGATATTACTACTTAAACTGTATTTAAATTTTTTCCTTTAACTATTTGTAGTTTTTTTACAAAAATCAAAGCATTTTAAAATCGTTATTTTTTACTGTTTTTCTCAAAAAACAACTTTGTCCTTGCGGGGCAGGAAGATGTTCATTTATTTTCATAAAATTTTTTTGGGCAGATCTTGACAACCACATGAAACTTTGGAGACCTCTTAGAATGTGAAATTCAAAAAAAAAAAAATGTAATTCGATACGCCCTAGTGCACATGATCCCAGTTTGTACGTTACACCAGAGAAGTGAGCCAAATGAGGGTAAAGCTTATAAACAGAAATGTTATTCGTTCTTAAAAAAATGTTATTCTGGTTATGTTTTTCTAGAAAAAAAATTAAATTTAATTTCCTTTTTGAATTATAAAATTTATAAATTCAATATTTCAAGGGTTAATCATTAAAGTAAATTTTTAAATAGAAAATGAAAATATATCTCGAAGTAACAATTATAAATATGCTTGTAATAAGTTATTTTTTTTTAGAATATTATTCAATATATTTTAAGTTTTTATAGAAAATGATTTTAACAAAAATTTTCATCAAATTTATTTGAAAATTAAATCGAAAAACATAAAATATTTAAAAATGAATAAATTCAACGGTATAAAAGTCTTGATTTTCAGCGTATGCAATTTTTCTTGCGTGTTCTGCTGTGTGCTATAAGCATAATCATGCTCCTCACACATTTAAAATGCATTTTTATTGCCAGTGATTGAAGAAGAACGAAATAGAGAGGGGGAAAAGCCTAAAAAGAAATCGCACAACAACAATGAATTGAGGATAATTGCACACATGGGAGGTCAACGACAAATAAGGACGAAAATATTAAGATAAACGTTCTGAGAATACGTTGAAAACTCGTGGCAATGCAGAGAAATGCATTGCATTTGAATGGAGTCACATAAATTCGAGACTTTAAGCTGACATACTTAGGGGTGTTCACAAGCTAACACACATAAAGAGAAGGCGATAAAACAATGTGTATAAAAATTGCATACTTGCGGCATGTTCTTGACACAACGCGTTTGAGTTCGCTGAACGAGTTCAAGAGAAATTAGCTACAAACTATTTTTGATACCAATGGAAGTGCTGTACTCAAAATTAAGAAATTCATAGAGGTAAAAATATAGATTGAGAGAGAAAAAACATAAAATGTTAAAAGAAATTTGCACCATAATTAAGGTTAACCAATAAGAATAATTTTTAAAAAATAATAAAAATATATAATAGAAATTCAAGCAATGAAGAAGTAAACTGCAATATCATTAATAAGAAATCCAAGAAATATCATTAATTTTGCTTAAACTTTTTATAAGGATTATAATTTTTATTTATTTAGATACATTTTCAGTTACTTCTGCTTGATTCTATAATTCTATAAGAAGTGACGCTTTAAAGCTTTTAATTTATGCCACGCTAACTCAATTGATGACTCAATAAAAATGCGCTTAAGTTCATCATTTACGATTCTACTCCTCCACCAATGGCTACTCCCTCCAACTACTTCAACATGATGGCAATTTAATTAGCTTGCAAACTTTTGCATGCAATCTTTGGTCACTCTTAGCACAGTTTTGTTTCCAAACATAATGTTGACACTTTATGACCTCGACACTGCGAATGGCAGTGTTTGTTGTATGCCAGTGTCCTTCGGTCAGCTAAGTCAGCGTCTGTCTGTCTGTCTGTCTGTCTGCATGTCTGTCTGTCTGTTCCGTCTAACTGGCAGTCCATCAAAATGTCATTATCAGCTATGTCATCAACACCATCGTCATCGCTATGCGTTCAACCATCAAACTTAATGCTGTCATCATTGATGCTATACCAAGTCTGTAAGTCGATTAATTCTCATTTTAGATGAAAGATAGTCGTTAGTTGCACGCCATCTTGATTATTGGTCCAGAACATGGTGAATAGCATGAATAAAAAAAAAATTGTTGATATTCTTTGCGTATCTAAGTTGTTGCATTATAGGCAAAAGCAAGTCAGAAAACTTTTTGAACGCAGATTAAGTAAAAAAAAAAATGAGAGAGCTTATATCAAGCCAACATAATTAAACAATTAATTTCGGTATTTCTTCAGATATGAACTTTAAGCGTGAATATCTATTTTTCTGTATTTTTGAAAACTTAAATTTAGCATACAAACAAAATAAACCCAAATACTGGCCAACATTAAAGAGTTCATATATAAACATAGAGCAAAAATTGAAAACAATATTAAATAGATTTTGTCACAAGAGTTTATTTATAGTTCAACACTCCAGAAGCTATATGAAGCCAAGCCACAAAATGTCGTAACTGCCGAAACTAACTACTAACTACACTTGACTTCAACCTACTTATGGCAATCTGGTCTGTGTGCGATGGCGTGGGCATGAAGAAAAGCACAAAGAAAATGTAATAAAATCGTTGTGGGAATTGTTTGCTTTTGGTTGGATTGAAGCGTAAGTTAAATATTGACAATTGGTGGTATTAAAAGTTTTGAATGACAAATGTTGACAGTGTTGCTGCTGCTGCTGCTGCTGCTGAAGATGAAGATGAAGATGAAGCCATGCAATATCCGCATATGTTGCTGCTGCTTGTCTTTTTATACAGCAACTAACAGCTAACAGCTGTAAGTGTCAAAAGGCAGCTTAAAGACATAGGTGGCGGCAAGCATAAAAGTGGGTGAACAACAATTTTGCAAAATGATGATAAAGATGATGGTTATGGTGGATATGATAGGCATGTTATTAAAGAATAACAAAACGCAATACTTGAAAGAAATATTCAAGCATTTAAGATATGTTTTTAGTGTCTTTAAGAAATATAGATAAAATTTAGTTGCACATTTAGGCACAAATTGTTGAAAAATTGTTGCCTTTTTTCAACAAAAACTTCATTGTGAGCTTTCTAGTAAGCTCAAAGTTTTGTAAATCATTCTCTAAAACTACATTTATATGAAAAGTTCCCAAAAAGCTGCAATATTATTTATGCTGCTGCCCTCAAGCTGATACAATTTTGTTTTTACTTAAATGTGTCATAGATGTACACGGTTAAAAATCTTGGGCCAAATTTTAATCTTTTTTGGATTACATATAGGACACGACCAAAAAAAGATTACTTTTTAATCCAATGAAAAGTTTTAAATTTTCCAATCCAAAAAGGACTTATTTTTAATCCGTAAAAAGTTTACAATTATTTAATCCAAAAAAGAATAATTTTTAATCCGCAGAAAGTATAAAATATTATAATCCAAAAAGGATTAGATTTTAGTCCAAAAAAGTTAAAAATATAAAAGGATTACTTTTTAATCCACAAAGGTGAGAACTCGTGAGAAAAAAAGGTTAGAGATCATTCTCATATTTCATAAGTCTACGAAGAAAAGTTATCCTTTGACCTCCATAAGCATGTATATATATATTAAAAAAAGTTCTCAAACTTTATTTATGCTAAATTTTGCATATTTCCATACGAGCTAAAAAAAAAAATTTTTTTTTTTGTCGCGAACTAATTTGTACTAAATCTTGCCAATATTTTTATAAAATGTAGAACTCTTTGATCGCGTTAGAACACTTAAAATACATATCGGTTCTTTTTGTTTCTTTCTTGTTTTTCGAGTTATTAAAACCGTGCGAATGTCGCGTCCGTGCCAATGGCTTTTCAGCTGAAAAGCTACATAATATTCAGCTTTTCGCCATAGAAGAACTGTTAATTAAAAAGAGCTGCTTTTCGTTGGCTTTTCAGCCAAAAGGCCTTCGTGTGAACGTATTATTATATTGCCATAAACTTCACTATATATACATTAAGGGTATTCATGCAAATGGGCAATGCCCTTATTAATGATATAAACCGTATAAGTTTATTAGCCTTATAAATGAGGAGTCGCAGAACAAAACGTGACTTTTTACATTTTTTTACAAAGTGGTTTTTTGATGTCATTTGTTGAATTTGGTTAAGTTCTATTGGAAAAAATCTTACTTGGATACTTTTTCTCATCTGATCATAGAAAACTTTGATGTTTAAAAAATTGATGTAGAACAAAACGTGATTTTTTTTTTGTATTTTAACAAAACGTACTTTTTTACTCTTATTTATAAGAGTAAAAAAGTTATAAAACGTGCTTTTTTATAACGCGTGACAGGGTTTTCGGTCGTATTGAAAAATATATTAAAAGGCATGATGTTATAACAACAGTAGAAGAATATTGTGACATTTATTCCAGACATGGAAAAATTTTATTGTTGGAGAAGGATTGGACCATTCTCAATATAAAAGACCTTGAAGTAATGTATAAAAAAATTGAGAAGATTCAAGATATAAAACGGATAGTATTTAATAAAAGTATTTATAATCAAAATGACAATATCGGAAACAATACAGAGGAAGATGTTCAATGCGGTTGCGTTGAAGAAGATATTGGAAGAAAAGTTTGAAAATTTTGATTTTTGCTAGATATGTTAAATTGATTGAATTGATACTTAATTTTAACAATATATTAATTTATTTAATTTTATTGTTTTTTTTTTTTGTTATTGAATTTGCGGTAAAAAAACGTAAATCGCTCAGATAAAAAAATTTACACAATAAAACTGAATTTCAATAAAAGCAAATTTAAATCTCAAGTAAAAAAATTTAATTTTTGTATTTTAACAAAACGTACTTTTTTACTTTTATTTTAACAAAACGTACTTTTCTACTATTATTTTAACAAAACGTGCTTTTTTCATATTAAAAGTCCTTTAATTTCATACGTCCTTAACATTTATTGTTGCGAATTTTTGTGGTATAATGTATTTTAATATAAGGAAGAAACTTGGTATATTTTGTGGATTCATGCTATATAATAATCCGGTGAAAAATGTTTTCTTCGATTTCCCAACATTTTGAAATAATCAAAAAGGCACGTTTTGTTCTGCGACTCCTCAAATGAAATGTATGGAGAACCGTTTACACAAACCAGATATATCACAAACCAGCAATCAGCTGTTTATATGTATGCTGAAAGTTGACTGTTAACAAGTTAACAGCTGACATATCTCTCCAAATGCACAATCGACTGATAAAAATAACTAATTGCCCAAAATACAAGCTTGCCGCTTTGCATGAATACCCTTATTATGTATTATGAAACACTGCTCAATGTAATAATGAATATAATAATATTTTGGTTCAGACTTTAAGAAACAATTTGTTTCATTTAATTAAAAAATAAACTTCGGATGCTTTAACAACATTAACTATTAAATATTTAGCGTAAATTTCGTAGCAGTAGTAGTTTTCAATCTTAGGTAACATAAATAATTTTTCCTGAATTTTACCTTAATGTAAATTTGTAGTCCAAAAATAGTCTTAAACTTAAACTTTTTTGGATTAAAAACAAATTAAACTTAAGTATGGAATAAAAAATAGTACTTTTTGGATTAAAAATTCCTTTAAACCAAAGTTTGGATTAAAAACTAGTCCAAAATTTTTAACCGTGTATGTAACATTTAAAAAGACGAGCGTACATACACTCACACACACACACCTTTCAGCTTTTGGCATAGCTCGTACTCCTGCATAGTTTGTGAATTAAGGTTGTACAACGCGCTCTTGTTCCCAGAGGAATAAACTCAGCATTATGATTGCGTTGCAGCTTCAAAAAAATACCAAACGATAGCAGTTATGTAAGCAGTATATCTGGTAAATGAGATAAAAAATGTCGCCCTTTGAAAATGCTGAAATTTATATAAGCGTATTAATAATATGCCAGGCCAGCAGAGCTATTTCACTTCTAGTTGTTGTATCCCAAAAGGAGTTCAAGTGGTTTGAGCTAATTTAAAAAATATGCACAAGTCCATTTGAAAGAAAAGCAAAAATAAGCAAGCTTGTTTGTTTCTTGATCTTTATAATTGTTGTAAAAATGCTATGCTGAATTATATTTAACCAGTGTAAGAAAAGCCGAATAAAAGTTGGAGTTCTAATGCGACTAAAGCAATTCAATATTTTTTAGTTTTATATACATATTATAATAGTACAAACATATAATTATAGCAAATATTGAAGCTAAGTATTATTAAAATAATTCGAAATAAACTTAATTTCTCATTTAAAATATTTTAAAATGTGTCGTGTGCAGTCAGAAATGAGGAGTTTACAAAAAAACATTTAAATTTTAACGAACATTTTTTATAAAGAAACTAATTATGCAAAACTCTGCTTCACAGGAATATATATATTAACCCTAGAAGGATATGCTTCGTCGAATCGACGTTTTATTTTTTGTTTTCTTCTGATTTTTTCTATAGCACCAGTCAAAGTCTAGCTTGAAAGTTTGCGCAGACGTAGAACCGAAAAAAAAGTTTCGAAGTATGATTTTTAAGAATTATCGTCGTCGAAACGACGAAGCATGCACCCCTATCCTTGAACCCGCGTCGAGTAAATATCGTCGTCGAGAACTCACTTTCACCAGCAGCTCGTCGTCGAACATCATTTCTACGATAATTTTCACTTCCGACAATAAAATTTCACCCTATCATTGAAAACGCGCGACCAAACTGCTTTATCGGTACTCTCAATTTTAAGAAGCTTGTCAATTAAACTTCAAAATAAATTTTTATTTTAAACAAATTATACATGAAAAATTTCAAATAAAACGTGCTGCCTCAAGAAAGAACCCTATCAAGCACTCAGGACAGCAAATATATCTGTTCCTTCTGCAGGAAGGATTCATAAGCATGGCTGCATGGGGATAGCGCTTAAATTGTGATTTGTTCGTTGCTGTGCTTTTACCCAGGCTTCAGAAAATTCACACACCTTCACTCACGATCATTTTCTTAAAGCACACAACACACAATTTTATTTGCATTTCATTTTTGTGTGTAACCGAGTTGGCGTGCTGTCGAAAATTCTTCATGCATTCTTTTGAAACTTGCTTGCGCTTCACGTACACAAAGTAAGATCGAACTCAACGGTTTGATGTGATCCCATCTCAAACATGTGTTGGCTTTAAAATCTTCGTGTTGTTCACCAACATTCGTTGTTGTCAGGTCTTCATGAAGACAAAAATGAATACACATTTTTTAAACACGACTTGTTCGTGTTGGAAAACGCTGGCGGTCGTGAAGAGGACAAAAGAATGTAATTTGCTTGTATTTTTACCACTATTTATGAAAAATTTAACGCCAGCAATGCTTCGCACATCCGACTATGCAACAGTACAAAAAGTATATGTTTTTATCATCAAGCAACGCAACAAAGTGATCGATTTATTCATAGAATTTCATACGTCATTTCATTCATTTTTCTATTCACGACCGCCAGCAATTTCCAACACGAACAAGTCGTGTTTAAAAAATGTGTATTCATTTTTGCCTTCATGAAGACCTGTCAACAATGAATGTTGGTGATAACACGAACATTTTAAATCCAACACATGTTTGAGATGAAATCACATCGAACCGTTGAGATCGATCTTAGTTTGTTCATGAATAATTTATGAAGGATGGTCGACAGCACGCCAGCTCGGCCACACACAAAAATGAAATGAAAATAAAATTGTGTGTTGTTTGCTTCAAACAGTGTTTATTTTCATTTTCGTTTGAG
The DNA here is from genome assembly GCA_958299015.1 of Tetanocera ferruginea. Lineage (NCBI taxonomy): Eukaryota > Metazoa > Arthropoda > Insecta > Diptera > Sciomyzidae > Tetanocera > Tetanocera ferruginea. Next base: position 34,002,489 of record OY282641.1, on the reverse strand, counting down.
ATTTTTGTTTCATGAGTGAAATTTTCTGAACCCTGCTTTTACCTTAATATTCGCAAACTGGTTGGCTATACCACGACCAACTTGCACAATCATTCATCTTTGTGATGGTATTGGATGATAGCTGTTCATATTGTGCATGCATTAGCACATCTATCGATGGACCAAAAGATGTTAGTCACAGCTGCATCTTACAAATTTATTGACTTGTGTTAGGCCAACTATGACCAACAAATATGCCAGCTATGACCATCAAATATGCCAGACATGACCATCAAATAGATCTGCTCTCATTGAGACCTCATGAACAATAAGCCCGTATTCGTTGGTTTCAGTTTTTTTACTAAAAAGAAGTTGCAATTTTACAAAGTACAACTTAGTACATCCATAAAAGGTCCTATTACAGAGTAAGGTAGATAGTTGGAATTTCTAAATAGATATAGTTTTTTTTAATCCATAATAATTAATTTTTATAATTTTGACTACAGCTAAGTTACCTTGCTGTTAATGTTGCAACATAAAGAGCCAAGTATAATTAAGGTACCTGCTTCATCACAGAATTTCTTTAAATTTACAATTGTGCATTAAATTGGTGTATCTTAATATTTCCTGGCAACTACAAGATTAATATTCATCGAATTTTGGACGAGATTTCGAGCTTTACCCATGGTATGGGTATTTCGCAGCAGTCTTAACAGTGGTTATACTGAATTTCCAGTTGAAATTTTAACTGATTCAATACCCAGAAAACACCCAGCACAGATATATATCTGCACCTTCTCGAAGGTTTCAAAGCTTGAGTGCCTGTGAGCAATCCTCCACCGTTACTGCTTCCGTTCACTAGTATTGCTAGATCTATTTTCATATATATAAAAATATTCAGTCCTCATTATTAAGAAAAAAAAGGCTAGAATATCAACCATTCTTTAAATTGGTGAACGTTATTCTTTCAAAAGCGTTCAGTATTTAATTGTCCTTTTGTAATACCATCATGAAATGACTCTTACCCTCATTTGAACCATCAAATGCATGCTTTTGAAATCTATGATCCACCTTAATAGGTAAATCTTAATACCAATGATAATTGAATAGAAATTTATAACAAAGTTCTACTTCCTCAATATTTGCTTGAAAAGTGAAATGAATCCGCTCTCAAATTTTTGTCGACCAAAACTTTGTATTTATGTTCGACGACGTTTGTTCAATAATTGAGTGAGGAATCACTATCGATAAAACAGTTCATTCGACGTCGAAATTAAAATTTTCAAAAATAGAAAATATTTGTTTCGACGCTGTTTTGAGAGCGAGCGCGGGTTCAATGATAAGGGCGATGGCTTTTGAGTAACTTTTTCAGTTTCATATTTTGGGTTGTTTTTTAGTTTTTGTATTAATATTCCATTTTTATTGCTGGAACGCAAAATCTGCAACCATAAACATATATAAATATTAAGAAATTGGAAAAAATGCTATCGATCTACAACGAATGCAATGATGAACTTGATTGTTTCAGCGCTTGCTTGGGTACAGTGGAGGCCATGAGTATTACCTCATCCATTTAAAAACGTTATCTGAATGAAATTTAGATAAAAAATTTTCTAAAAAAAATTATTTTTGTTTTTAAGATAAAAATTAATTTTATATTCAATGTATGCTTAAAGTAGTTAATATATAATTTTGTTTTATGTACCTTTTTAAAAAAAAAGCCAAATGAACTCAAACAGAAAAGATTTATTTATTTATTAAAAACTATTATACATAAAATTGTTTGGTATTTTCTCTTATTCTAAATAATCTGAATAACCAAAAACAAGTCATTTCTAAAAATTTTTCCGTATAGGACATCGGTAGGGGCCTTTTAAAAATGGTGTCGTCGATTCGACGAAGCATGACTTTTATGCATAAAAAATAAGCATGTCATTCTAGGGTTAACTAAGCTATAGAAAAATTGTCTCATAGTCCAAAAAAGTCGTATTTTCAATTTCAAATTTGAACTTGTCTGGTTTTGAAAGTTAGAAATGAATCAAAATTTAGATTCAGCCGTTCGTGGTCTCAAAAGTTAGAGGAACTCATTAAAATGATTTCTGCATACTTTTTTTTCCAAATCGGAAGAAATCCGGAGAAGCAATTTAGAATCTGCTGAAGGTCCTTTTTAGTAAAATAAATGTTTGTTGCTTTTAACTTTTTATTTTTTACAGAACGCATACCCAAATCCGCTAAAATCTTAAATTTATTACTCATACCAACGTTGTGACATAATAAAGTTTTTAAAATTTGAAAGAAAGCTACACAAATGATAATTTGCTTGGACTTATCTGGTTTTGAGTGAAAATTTACAGTGGACATGTCTGCTTCTGATTAAAAAGAAAATTTTTAATGCATTTTTCCATAGGATTTTTCTCATTTTTATCAAAGAGGATTTTATGGATCGATGTATTGTAACATTAGCTTTATAATAGCATTTCTAACTTGAATTTTTTTCCTGTGACTTATCTGGATTTGAATGTAAACTCCTCAAATAGTGTTTATAATTATATTTATCAGCTTTTTTAGGAGACTTGAAAAAAACTAGTAAGGTACATCTCGGCTTAGCCAAAGTTAAAATACCCCCACGGGCGATTCGCAATGGTACAAAATCTTAACAGCTTGCAGCTCTTTTTATATGAGATTTCAAAAAATTTCACATTTTGATGACGTCTAAAATACATTCATATCAAATTGTTTTCCTGCAAAGAAAAGACAAGCCTTTTTATAAAGTTTTCAATTAGGGGTTGTTTGGGAGGTGGGCGTGTTCGTGAATGGATGTCGCCCATTTTTCTCTCACGTCTTAATTTTAATATAAAAATAATCGCTCCTATTCTTGTACCCGCGTCGTGTAAATGTCGTCGTCGAGAACTCACTTTCACCAACAGCTCGTCGTATTAAATTAGAATAATAAGGTAGGCTCATATTTTTACGGCTGCTCAAATGTCTAATTTTACACTAACAAAGCTGTGAGTGATATAAACGTCAAACAAAAAAGTCAGCAACAACAATTAGAAAAACTTAAATCCGAACAGCTGACTTTGACATCTAGCTCACTTGCTCTCCAATATGCGCCTACCTTGTTTTTCTATCATGCTAACGACAATAGAATTTCACCCATGATAGAATAATTTTACCAGGTAGTGTTTACAAATGTTGATTCTCTCAGCTACAAGTAAACGAACCCTTGTCAAAAACAGCTGTTCGTTGTTATATTCGTTGGCCACATTCAGCTGTGTCAACTGTTTTGACAACAACACATCGGGGAGCGCTATTATTGGTATTGAAGTTTCAGAAAAATTGTCAATTTTATGAAAGATCAAGCTTTGTATCAAATACGAATGGAAATTTTACCGACAAATTAAAAATTTTCTATTTTTAAATGCATTTTAATGCGCAACTTCATATTTATGTGCATCAAGTTTTGACTTAGCAGTTGGCAACTGTTGGGTACGCTGAATGTGACCAGTGAAAATTAATTGTATGCTATGACGGCTTGTGAGCGCTCTCTTTCTTGTTATATTTCTTGACAAACGTCCGTTTCCAACAGAAATGTCAATAGTACCTTGGAGTAATTATATCATGAAATTCACCATACTATTGAAAACGCGCGAGAAAACTGCTTTATCGGTTCTCTCAATTTTTTGAGGCTTGTCAAAAAAATATATAAATACATTTTTAGTTTTATTATCAAGCAAATTGTAAATAAAAACAGTTTGCATGAAACTTAGCCAACAACAAGTTCAGCACAGCAAATATACATGGGCAGTTACTTGCAGGGAACAAACCAGGAACAATTACGAAACCAGGGAACAATAAAGACTCCTGGATAATTTGGCGATAACGCTAAATGGCGTGAATTGTGGCCATCGTTTCTGCATTTTTAAATGTTCGTAAACCGGCTGGATATAATTTAACCAACTGTCCAAATCATTCGTCTTGCCGATGTTTTTGGATAGCAGATTTGCATTCATCACATCTATCGATCGAACAGTGCCCTTCAAAAAAGTATTTTGACCAGAAGAATAAGAGGTATTCTTCATCAATATCAGTGATTGAACATTGCTGCAGTACGAAGGGCAATAAATGGTTAAAATACCTGCTTCATCTCAGCTCTTTTTTTAAATTTACAATTTTCCGTTACATTAGTTTATCCTAATATATCCTGACAACTACAAAATATACGTAGGAAATTAAAATTTAAGCATGTCTTCCACGATTCAGTGACTCGCTGTTTGGAGAAGCTAGTTTAAAACCGAGTCTCAATTCCTCCCACATTCTTTGAATTGATGGAGGAAATCCTTCCAAAAGCGTTCAGTTTTTAATACTCTATATTAGAATAAAATCGTGCAACATCCTTCGTCACAATTTGAACGCCTCCTTGAATCCATACATTTTTAATAAGAAATTTTACCTTTATCCATGATAATTGATACAAAACTTGTCGTAAAGTTCTACTTGCTCAATGTGAAATGAATCCGGTTTAAAATTTTTGACGACCAAAAAATTGTATTGTTGTTCTACGACGTTTTTTCAATAATTGAGTGAGGAATCACTATCGATAAAACAGTTCGTTCGACGTCAAAAATATCGACGTCGAATAAATTACTGAGTTTCCATGGCGAGTTAACTCAGTGTTTACTCGGGGTTAACTCGCTATGGAAACGCGAGTTGAATTGAGTTTCGTTAAATCTACGAAACTCCACGAAACTTGTAAGATTTAACTAGGTTCTATCTGTCGAAGTGATTGCTGTCATTATTATTGAAAAAATAATGAAAATTTTTATTATAACAAAAATATTAAAATGTCGAATGCAAGAGTTTTTTGGAGTGCCGCAGAAATTAGTAAAAAAATAACAAAAATTACAAAAAAGAATTGACAAGTTCAACTCGACTCGGTGTTGTGCATGTAAACACTATCGAGTCAGCAAAGTTATTTTGTCAACTCAACGAAAACCAAAACCCAGAGTTAACTCGCCATGGAAACTCAGTAAATATCGTCGACGAGAACTCACTTTCACCAACAGTTCGTCGTTGAACAGAATTTCGACGATAGTTTTCACTTCAGACAATAAAGTTTCACTCTATTTTTGAAAACGCGCGACCAAACTGCTTTATCGGTACTCTCAATTCTCTGTAGTCTGTCAAAAATACTTCAAAATAAATTTTTATTTAAAACAAATTGTGCAGAAGAAATTTTGAATGAATCAAGAAGCAAGACAATTGAACATCCAGCACAGCAAATATGATTACATATTCTGTGGCTATGAAGCAAAGGATTTTATGAATCGCGCATTCGTTGCATTCTGATCTTGCAAGCGTTGCAAAGCTTATTGTTGTTGGTGGCATCTGGGTATACTCCTCCACAGCTGCTGTGATATGACTCCGTGAATCCAAGGAAGACCTCCTCAAATATTTGGATATAGATCTGCTGCGATTTGTGGTTATCGTTGCTGTATCATTCAGCTGGGCAGTGTTATTTGATGAAAGATGTTACCAAGTGCAACGTGCAAATGTGTTAAGTAGTATTAGATATGTTATGGTCATCACTTGGGGCTTCGAAAGATAAGATGTCATGAGCAATAAGTCCAAGTTCATTTGTGTTAATAGTTTAAATACGTTCTTATGTTAGAGACCAAAGCTTAGCACATCCATAAAAGGTGGTATCGCATAGTGAAGTGGAGAGTTGGAGTTTGTAGATTGATATAACTTAACATTGGTCATTTTGCAGCAAGATATACCAAGAATAGTTATAGAAGGTATAGAAGATAGCTGCTTCATCTCAACACACGTTTAAATTTACAATTTTTAATTAAATTGGAATATCCTTATATTTTCTGAAAACTACGAGATGTACTTAAAGTCCTCAAAAAAGTAAGATAAAGCATGTATTCAAAATAATTCAGTTACTTTTTATCTTAAAAAAGACGCTTATTTTCACTTTCGTTCTTTCTTAATTATCCTTTTGGAATAACTTCGTGCAATGCCTTTTACCATCGTTTGAACCATCAAATATCTGCTTTTTAATAATATGTTTATGTAACATAGCATTTGACCTATGACCTAAGATAATTGAAGAGAAATTTATCGTAAACTTCTACTTCTTCAATATTTGCTTAGAAGGTGAAATGATTTCGCTTCAAAAATTTTGTCAACAGAAAATTTGTATTTTTGTTCGACGACGTTTGTTCAATAATTGAGTGATATATCACTATCGATAAAACAGTTCATTCGACGTCGAAATTTTATTTTCAAAAATAAAAAATATTTGTTTCGACGTTGTTTTGAGAGCGAGCGCGGGTTCAAAGATAAGGGTGAACATTTTCAAAAATAGAAAATATTTGTTTTGACGCTGTTTTGAGAGCGATCGCGGGTTGAATGATTAGGGTGAATATTTTTTTTTTTATTTGGAAATTTTGGTAAAAAAGTTGAAATTATTTTTTATTTTGAGTAAAATAATAAAAATTAGAAAATTATTTTTATTTTTGATTTGAAAACTAAAAATTACACTGTTGTAGTTCAATTTTGGTTCTGCGATAAAACTAATTTTTTTTGGATTTGGGGAAGTCCCCTGAGTACAATTGCGTCCTTGGTTTAGTTAGATTGGCTCAAAATTTTGAGAAAACCATGTTATTCCAAATGGTCGATTTTGGTCTATTCTAAGCCTTTTGCCATATATATTTATAAAGATATCTGGCAAACCAGTTGCACGGTCTTACCAACCAATGAAGATAACAAAAGGTCATGAAATTCTATGTCAACAGTTCCCATACTTCTTTCGGATCCGAGGAGTAGTTTTTATGTAATTAATAATTTTTTCCATAAATTATTGTTTTCTTACGAAAAATTCAAATTAATTTTACGGTACGACAATTTTATAGTTTTTCTATAATTTTTAAACAATTTTTAAGGAATTTTTAAAATTATGCTGGTAGAAGATAAAAAAAAAAGTTACCGTTATCGTTATCGTTTTGAAAGTTAACATGTAAATTAGTTTTTAAGTAGGTTAAAAGTTTACACTTTTTGCACTCTTAACCAGATAGGCCAGAACAGGCAAGCAAATTTTGTTCCATGAATTTAATTTCCAATTTTCTTTAAAAAAAACTGCAAGTTCTCAAAAATTGATTAATTACACAAAAACTTATCCTCGGATCCGAAAGTAGCATGAGAACAATTGACGAAGAATTTCAATACCTTTAGTTTTCTCTATTGGTTCTAAAGATCGTACAACTTGTTTGCGAAATATCTCTAGAAATAGACGTGGCAAAAGACCAAAATCGACCATTTGGAAAAACACGGTTTTCTTAAAAAATTGAGCCAATCTAACTAAATCAAGGACACAGTTGTGCTCGAGAGACTCCCCCAAATCCGAAAAGGTTGGTCTCATCGCAGAACCAAAAATTTCGTGTCAAAAACTACAACAGTGTTATTAACGGTTTTTATATCTGACAATGAGCAAACAAATTTAAATCCTAAAATATGGTTAAATCTTATTTTTTTTAATATTACTCGTAATGATTAATCGTATTAACTGATCGTTTAAATTAATGTAACTTTTTCACGCCTTCTTTATTTAAATACAAACAAAATATTGGAACCTAGATGGACATGTGATAAAGAAGTAAACATAAAGCGCAAAAATAAAATTTTTGCAGAATTTTTTTAAATTTTGCGACTAGCAAAAGAGTAGAAAAACATTGCTTGAACAAGTGAAAAGCTTCTCGGTAATTCCGTTTTGGTTTTACTGCAGTTGAGCGTATTAGTTTTTCAAAGTAAGTGGACTGCATAGACCACAGAGACTACTGATGAGTCGGGGTAGCGTTCCACCGAGCATGGTCTAGTCAGCTCGGTTTGTTCTGCAAAGAACACTGTTGTTGTAGCAACCTGTTTGGCTTCATAAATTATTCTTAAATTATTTGGCATCAAGGTCTAACATAGTTCTTGAAAAATATATTTTTTAAGAATTATAAACTAAAACAATAGAACTAATGTTGTTACGTTGATAATATTATTTAGATTTTTGCAAGCAAAGATCGAAAATGGACAAAATCGGATGTTAACCACGCCTACCTCCCATAAAACTCCAATAATGGAAACTCTAAAAAGAGGCTAATATATAAGCTTAAAACTAAAATCGGTATTTGTGTGTTCTATGTCAAAACTGAGGTGTGTTAGAAAAATGGGCGTCATCCACTTACTAAAACGCCCACCTCCCATACAACCCCAAATTTGAAAACTCTATAAATAGGCTTTTCTTTAAGCTACAGGAAAATAATTTGATACATGGGGTGGGTTAAGAAAATGGGCGTCATTCATTTCCTAACAAACCAACCTCCCATACAACCCCAATATTAAAAATTATAAAAAGAGACTGCTCTCGATGCTACAAACATAAAATTTGTTTTGTATTCATTTTTAATCACAGCTGTTAACTAAGGGCTGTCGACAATCTGTATCTAGGCAAAATTCTTCCACATAGGTGGAAAAAAGGGAGCACGAAAAGCGTGAGAGTTAAAAAAATTCCTGAAAAGGTCTTGATCTGGTCCTGGTCCTGATTTGGTTCTAGTCCTGATATATATCTGATTCTGATCAGGTCCTGATCAGGTTCTGATCCTGATATATACCTGATCAGAATCAGATATATATCACAGAACCACGGCCAGACCAGGACCAGGTCCACATCAGGACCAGGACCAGATCAGGACCGGATCAGGACCAGGACCAGGACATGAGTCATCAAAAATTGATCAATTTTGTCAAATTTCATCAAAAATGGGACATTTTGGTGAATTTATACCCCCCTTTAAAAATACCTACACGTGATTTTGCGCTAGAACTGTCGTACCTCATCTACTGAAAGCATGCCAGAATTAAAAAAAAAATTTTTATTGTTTTTTTTTTCATCGCATCTGAAGAATGCGTAAAAAAATTTCAGTAAGTAGGTATATAATTCCAAGTCATTTATTATTTAAGTTTTATATGAGTAGTACGGCTATGTGAATGGGAACGCCTCGGTCCTTAAACGTATTTTTATCGAAAAAACATTTTTTGAAACGGCTTGCTCAATTCGGAAAGTGTTCGTCGGAAACTCAAATTTTTTTTATATTTTTAATAATTAAAGGAACCAAAAACATTGAAAAAATCGAAACTGGGCCTTAACCCGGGCCTCATTGGGCCTCATTACATTTACATGAATAACTCTTAAGCTACAGAACAAAACTACAAAATAGCAACGGTATTTTTTATATTTTGTGGTGACCGTGGCATGCAGGTTAAGTGTGTGGCTCAGCATGCTTGGAGCCCGGGTTCGATCCCCAGCCGCGGCGAAAAATTTTATTCAATAAAAAATTTTTCTGATCGGTCACCACCTCTCTGCAAGCAATGGCAAACCTCTGAGAGTAAATAATGCCATGTAAAGCTTCTTGAGAACATGAACTTTAGCCGTTCGGAGTCGGCATAAAACATGTAGGTCCAGTTCTCGGTCAATTGTGTGCAAACATTTAATAACACACACAACACAATTGATCATAAGAAGCTCGGTCAAAGTCCTTTCAAGGGCTGAAATGGCCAATTTGTTTTGTAGCTTGCCAACAAGTGTAAGTTTGTGTTATTCTAAGTTCAATTAGCGAAGATATCGCATGTCAAATTGAGGTGATAAAAACAAAAGTGAATAAATCCCGTTTTCTGAAATGGCACGTCGGTAAGAACATGCATATATTGGTTATTTTTCCACCAATTTCATAATTACACCAATTTTGAGATAATGAAATAACCTATGAAGTGCAAATTAAGTTTTTGGCGAAAAAATAATATTTTTATTATTTCTTTTACATTTTACTCAGGGCATTACCATATGGTAATCGTGGGTACCCTAGGGTACATGTTTTTTCTTGTTTCTTGTGATTTTTCGTTGCGAATAGTTCTGGACCTTACCGGGTTAATTTATAAACAAGTGAAGTTTCTGTATTCAAAACTTACTAGAATCCGATTTGATACATTGCCTAGTTTGTAGCGTTATCTCGGACATCAAGGTAGGTTATCAACCTTAGCATATCAAAACTTTGGAATTGAGATTCGTAGTTCTAGTGTTTTGAAATAATTTTGAGCGTTTACTCGGCGCACCTGTTGACCTGATAGGTGAGCAGATGAAGAATGACCACTTTAAAGTGTATGAAAATATCATCGGTTAATATGTTGTTAATCCACATCATCTAATTCAGGATAGATATCAAGGGACAGGAACGTATGTACCTTTTGCAGGTCGAAAGGGAGTTCGAACAAAAAGTCTTGTGGTAGGCTTTCGTCTATCACACCCATGAATTAATATTGAAAGGAGTCTAATATCTAGATATCTAGATTTTTTTGGAAGACTATGGATCGGAATAGGTCCATCGACAGTTTCACTTGATGATAAGTTTGGAACGACAATAATGAATAAAGAAAGTTAGGAGATTTCTGAAAGAACAACTAGTGAATATGGTTTATTACATACAAACTTTTCTAAGAGATGTAGTCTTGCAAAAGTAGGCAGGCATGAGATGTAAAAATTCCACTCTTACACCTAGTAAGATAATTTAAAAATTAATTTCTGTTTCAGAAAGCCAGGAGCTTTGCATTAAGCAAGATATATGGTAAGGATAATAAATATATTAAGAAATGTACTCTTCGCTAAACACTTGAATATTTCCTCAACGAGAATTGAAAGGAAAGGAACGGGCTGAAGATCTTATCAGCCTCAAATATTTTCGCTTTTGTCGAGAGGCTTTTGCTGATGGGCTTCAAAGAATGATATGGATGTAGGAACGTATTACAGGTTCTAAGGATGTAGCACGTCAAAAAGTGCTGTTACAGTTACCAAGAGACGTTTTTGGTACCTGTCAGAAGCATATGTAGAATTTTCTTCTTTGGACAATCGTAGTAGTCAGATTTAAGGAAAAATTATTGAAAAAATTATGTTGGGAAACGACTAGAGGGCAAAATCTTTCTTGTTGAAGGAAAAGACCTTAGGAAATTCATTACGAAGAAACAAGGACATTCATGTCATAAACCTTGAATTACAATATAGTTTTTGTCATTTAAATTGTTATGACTACCCTTTTGTAAAATTATCTAAAATATTAAGCTGCTCAAGTCATAAGTTTATTTTATTTGAATTTCATTTTTTGCAATATTCATTTTTGCAATATGTCATATGCCAATTGTGAGATTCTCATGGGTGAACCATTACATCTATTGTAAGTTTTCATTTTGCCTCTGCTAAGTTTATTCCTATCAAATAGCATAAGTTTCTCGTAAAATAGCTAGTTTTAAAGTTTTCCCCGAACATCATTTCAACATTAAAATTCTAACCCATATAGTTTTGACGTTTAGTTGTAGTCCACTCAGTGCCCCGACTGCTCTGAGCTGCCCTCTATTTAGCAAAGTTTTTAGCAAAATGTACAACACACTGAATACGAAATACATCGCCGTAGCAGGGAAAGAAAGCACAAAATGTAGCAGCAACTTTTTGCAACAAACATTTCAACTGTTTGTATGGCAAGATGTGTGCGTGTGAGGTGAGTGCATAAAACTTCATTTATTCATTTCATTTACATTCCCTCCTGCACTACATGTGCGCAGCACCTTTAACATTTTTTATGCAACCCACGTCGTCGTCGTCGTCATCGTATTCTAATGCCTGGGCTTTGGTCCTTTTTTATGTTTTTGTTTTTTTTTTCTTTATTTTCTGTGTGCTTGTTTTAGTAGCAACGTAGCAACTCTTCTGGAGCGCAGTATTTTTTCGCACGTTGTTTTGTTTGTGTTACTTTATCTCGCTTCCAGGCGCAGCAGCAGTCGCGGCAGGACGAATCAAGGCGTGCTGTTTTTTCTGTTTGTTTGTTTGTTTATTTGGCCCATTTGCAAGAAGCTGCCTCTACATTTGACTATATTTTATGGTGTCTGTTTATATGTGTGAGTGTAAGTGTGTATTTTGTCAGTGTGTGAGTGTGCGTGTGTGAATTTGCCATAGACTTTAAGTGTTTCTATTTGTGTGAGCGTGCAAGTGTTGTGCTTTTTAGCTTTTACTGACACTCTCTGATACAACTTCATCTCCCGGGGAATGTAAAGAAATTTATTATGAATTGAGGTTGACTTGAAAGAAGCAAGGAATCACCTGCGTTGTCACACTGCAGTAGTTGTTGTTGTTGTTGTTTATTTATTTTTGTTTTTATTTTCTTGCTGCTTTGACCAAGCTTTCAGGGGATTCGCTTATTAGTGAAAATGAAAGCGTGACACATGGCAGCGCATAAAAATCAGGAAGCAACAAGAAACTTCACCCACACTCTACATAGCAGCACACATTCACATCAACCAGTAAACAGCAGCATATAAAGTAAAAGTCGTACAGAAAACAATAAAAATAAAAACATAAAAAGTGACATGAAATAATTAGAATTTCACTTTCATTTGCAGCTCCGGCTACATATTCATACATATATCATCAGCAGAGAATCTAGATTAAGAATATGTTTGTTTGACTTAATTTTTTTGAATTTAGATATACAAACAAGTAAACAAATAAAGGGGTTTTTCAGAAAAAAAAACTGTTTGCTCTAAATTCTTTATAACTCACTCAACTTAAAGTCGACTTAAGGAGAAACTTTTAGATGAAGAGTTTGTTAATAAATTAGTTAGAATCAGGAATGAAAGTAAAATTTTATGCTTGTTAAGTTTAAAAACTGAGTTCTTATATTATAAAAAAGGACTTAACGCCTGAATAACATAAAATACAGCCACAAACATTTTAACGTTTTATCCATAAAGTCATAAATATTGAAAATAAAATTAAAATAATGGAAAATTTCCGCATTGATTTATTATTTGTCGCAATCAAATATACACAAAAACGTATAAAATAGTTTCTATCTTGAAAAAAGAAACGCAGCAAAATCGCAAGTTTAGGACGTAGTATTTAACAAAGTTTTTATTATATATTTCATTTGGTTGAACAACGTCATGAGATAAATATAAAATAAACTTTTCACAGGAAGTTTACTTTTGTTTTGAAGTAAATGTCTTGGAATTATTCTTGTTGCAAGCTCAGCAGAAAACGTTTGACGAAAGAAAGAAACACGCACTGTGATCCCTTAGCGAATGTTAGAAGACTTTCGGCAAGAAATGAGGATAATCCTATTCAAAAAATGACGTCACATCACTCACTGGGTGTTTATGGCAATAGTCAAACCCATTCTCACCTATGGCTTTCTGATATGATGGACTTAAAATGCTACCTGAACATGAAAACCACATAATCTATCACGTCTAGAATCTATCAATCTAGAAGAAGTTACATATATTTTCAATAGAAGAGTTCCTTAAGTAGTTGAGTTCAGCGGTCAACAGCGGGAACAATCGAAGCAAATTTTGAAACTCGGGAACAAAAAAGAGTGACTTTAGAATACCCAGTATAAAATTTAATCCAAAAGACACCCAAATCATCCCCAGTAGACCAAAAATGGCCATGGAGTACTACAGAGCTGCAATCTCCAAAGACAAACAGAGATACAAGAGATACACTTTAAACCAAAGTTCCCTATGAACTCCAAACTTACCTCAGTGTTTTTCAAGATCCCTACATTAAAGTAAAAAAGCTGCACAGGCCACTTAGAGCAAAAATCTAAACATTGCATGAGCAGAAAGTTAGAATTTCAAGTAATTAATAATTTTTATTTATCATTCAGAAATTCAAAATGATTCGAAATCTTGTTTTGTCGTTTATTTAATTTGGGATCGGTTTCTCTGATGAAAAACCAACAATAGTCACTCATCATTCCTTCGTTCCAAAATCCTTGGTACCGATTCTCAATTGCTTTCATCTGTTGTTGGAATCTTTCCCCATGTGCATCGCTCTCGTCACCGAGATTCTTCGGAAAAAAATTCAAATGGGAGTGCAGAAAGTGAATTTTCAGAGAAATATTTACGCCCATCTTTTTATAGTTCTTGAGCAACTCGTTGACTATTTTCTCGTAAGATTCACTTTTATTGTTCCCGAGGAAGCTAGAAACAGTCGTCCTAAAAGAATCCCACGCCGCTGCCTCAACTGGTGACAATAGTTCTGCGAATTGAAGATCGTTTAACACTTTTTTTATTTGCGGTTCAACGAAGACACCTTCTTTTATCTTGGCATCAGAAAGATTTGGAAAAATCGTTTTCAAATATGTGAATGCTTCGCTTTCTTTGTATAACGCCTTGACAAAGTTTTTCATAAATCCAAGTTTGATGTGCAGTGGTGGGAGAATTATGTTTTCCTTTTTGACGAGTGGAACGTTTTTGACGTTGCTCTCTCCAACTTTCGACTCAATTCTTTCTGGTCAGTTATTTTTGTAATAGTGGTGTTCACGTGCGCGACTTTCCCACTTGCATAGAAAACAGCAGTACTTTGTGTAGCCACTCTGTAAACCACAAAGCATACCAACGACTTTGAGATCAGAACATATTTTCCAGTCGTGTTGTTCATATTTAATACATGTCATACATCGATCGGAATCGATGGCTTTTTGTTTCCTATATGAAGTAATACCGCCTTCAAGCTCACTTTGCTGCCATCAATAAAAAAACGCCACTCTTTGGGAATGTACGGCTGACCAAAGGTATTAAATAAGCCAGGAATGTCTACGCAATAGCAGATATTGTCATTCTTAGTATTGTGTATAGCAAACGGTTTTTCGCGATTTCTGTAGTATGTCACCTTAACATCGGGTCTCAAAAAGTTGAATTGTTGCATACGAGAAGCATGCAATTCCGATTTTTCCTTTGACAGTTCCAAATCTCTTATCCAATCATTCAGCTGCGCTTGCGATAAAAGGTGAGTTGTGCTTTCAGTTGTAATAGTACTACCACCTGTGGTTTCTTGCGACTCCACTGAATCTACGGATTTTCTATTGTTTTCACATGTTGAATCGGGACTTTCAGGGACCATTCAGGATATGGAATATCGTCAGAATGAGATACTGGCAATGAAACATTCGGGACAGTGGCGTATATCACTCGTTTCTGTTTTCCAACACCAGTCACTTTGGCCGGACAAAAACAGCAATCGTTTAGGTGGCAAAACGGTTGTCTCCAGATCATCGGAACATCGAATTTCATGTATCGTTTTTTACCCGAGCTCCATTCAGATAATATTAATTTGCACAATTGACACAAAATACTTGGCTTACTGTATTAACTGTAAATAACTGTCAAAAAAACACAAAATACGTATTCACATGGTATAATAAAAACAGGTAGGCTCTCTTTCTTATAGCCATAAGTGTCGAAATCAGACGTTTTGCTGTTACGGTTTCGACGGTTGCACTCTCAGTCGTGAGCCTACCTGTTTTTATTGTAGCCTGTTTGTTCTTATCTTTTCTTTCCCAAAACCCTTGACTTGTTTCCTATGAACAATAAAAATGAAAAATAAAAAATTATAGTACCTACAATAACCCAATTTATTTTTATGACAATAAAATTTTTAAAAATAACATTACTTGGGTGCTTTCGTTCCATTGAACACAACTTTTTCATTTCTCAATAGATATTCTTCAACAATAGCTTATTTTTTTTGGAAAAATAAAGGATTTTAGTAAAAAATATCAGAAGTAACAAAATATTTTGATTTCTTAACAAAATTTGCAACTATTTAGTCTTTTTTTGGAAATTTTTCTGAAAAATTAAAAAAAATCCCCGAAATTTAAATTTATTCCGCCAAAACTAAAAGCTTTACCAAAAAATGTTGTGTGCATTGTTTGTAAGAAATTTTATTACCTTTTATTTGATATATCATTTGTTTGATTACTGTTGTTGGTTCTGGAGATATATGCAGTTAAGTGAAACTGTTAAATTGAAAACCATACAGTGGGCAATATCTCGAAAACGGAGTGACAGAAAAAACAAAATTTTTTTTCGGGTTTAGCGACCGATTTCACATGAGAAAAGGATAGTGGCATTTAAAGTACATATTGGCTGTAAGCCAGTGTTATTTATTTGTTAAGCGCACAATGCATCGAAATGGAATAAAAATAGAAAAAAATTTTGATGTTTTTTTAAGCTATAACAAAAAAAAAGAAGAAGATTATTGGATTTTAGCAAAACTTTTCTGTAATTTTATTTAAAGTATTTATTTGTTATTTTCAAAATATTATTTGCACTTTTTTATAAACAAGAAAGATCTGCAAATTTAAAAAGTGATTTTTTACGAAAAAATGTAAATTTTGCACAGAAAAATATTAATAATTTATCAAATTTAAAATTGAATAACAAAATAAATTCTTCGATTTAGCGAAACTTTTTCGTAATTTGATTTGAAGTATTAACTTTTTATTTCCAAAATATTATCGCACCTTTTTATAAACAAGAAAGTTATCCAGGTTTAATAAAGTGACTTTTTGTGAAAACTAATAATTTTTGCATAGAAAAATAATACAGCAAAATTCCAAATGGATTCCGAAGGATTCTTTAATTTTGTAGTGAATCTCACGAAGAAGTTATAGTGATGAAAGTAAGTAGTGATATAAGTGATAAAAAAAAGTTACCATATTTATTTTTCTATTAAAAATAACATGAAATGTGTCTTAAATTGAATTTTTAAAAAACAAATAATATAGGTGAATGGTACCCTTAAGATTTTACCAATTGCTATCATTTTCAGTTCACATCTATTTATCTTCTTGTCTAGCATTCTCACTGAGTTTTGATAGGATCTGGCTACTTTTGTATGTATACCTCCCATACAAAATCGTATACAAATTTAATATAGGTCCAAGGAAGGTACCCCTAAGTTCTCATCAATTTCTACTGTTTTCAGTGCAAAACTATTTCTCTAATTGCCTAGCCTTTTGACCAACTTTTTTAAGCACTCGCATACAAAATAATGTAAAAAAATTAATATAGGTCCAAGGAAGGTGCCGCTAGGAACTAACCGATTTCAGCCATTTTTGCAATTTTGCTTATTTAGCTTAAATTATTCAACAAAACAAAATTGAATAATCATCGGAGCACTCTTTCTATTTTTGTACTAATTTTGTATAGGATGAATACACTGTGCAGCGCCATTAAAAAGCATACATTCAAGAATTTTTTTATGACATATTGTTATAACAGATTTTTTGTGAGAATAAGTATATTATAATACAATATTTGAAGATTATTTAAAAAAGTTTGGTACAAAAATATAAAGTAATAACTGATTTATTGCAGTTCTCCGCTGGTGCCTCAAAAAATTGGTTTTTGTAGTGAACGCGATGAAATGTTCATGTTTTTCACAATAAAATCGACCTACTTTTTACTGTAAGATAGATACTAATTGAAAAATTTAAACGTCATTTGAGAGTTATTTTAATGAACAATATGTGGAAAAAATGTTTAAACGATCGGTTCAGTAGTTTTCTCCTCTTTAAAAATAACATGTTTGGGAAAATCGATTTAAAGTTATATTCACTGGTATAGCTGAGTTGAAGCCGATTGTCCTCAAAATTCAATACAATATTCTTGAGATGTTCAAAACTTTACGCCGCCCTTAATAAGTATTCTTTATTAAACCTTTTTTTCGAAAAACATAAGGATAATAATAAAAACACTAAATCACATCGAATTGGTTTCTAACTGTATTTAAAAATTTCTTATCTATAGGGGTGACACCATGAGTACCCGCCCCGGGTGACACCAAGCCCAGGAACGCCTCTGATTTTATGATCAGTTCCTCTTGGTCGATAAATGTGAGCAACTAGCGCATAAATTATGAGCATAAGGAATACTGTCGGAACCGAATTCTCTCCGTGTAATAAGAGTAAGAAATTTCAACTTTTCACAAAGTTTATGTAAGTATAAATTGTTATGTGCATTTATTCGAGCAGGGTTTTTTGGTATTTTTATATACAAGGTATAGTGTGGAAGATGTTTTGGGTTAAGGAGTTTTAGTTTAATTTAAACCATTTTTATTTTATTTTATAAAAATTTTATAAGGCATATTTATTTAAAAGGAAATATTTTTTTTACAGTGAAATATTTTCAACAACTGAAAATTATTTTATACAAATTTGAAAACTTAGAAACAAAAAATTAAATTTAAATTAAAGTGTATTTTGAACTGCATGCATGTTATTGTGTTATCGGTATGCAGTATCTCAGTCATATAGTGATCTCAGACACATGAGAACACTACATGCATATAGCGATCTTCATCGACACTGGCCGATACAGTAGCAATATTCTTCTCGGTACGCACTGTTGGACTACCCAATAGGCAATTAAGCCAGCGCTCTTCAAACGAAGGCCTGCATGGACTGTTTCTTTTGAAAACCAAATACATCCTTTCCTCGCTGCTCTTATGAGCCCTTCTTGAAGGCCTCCTTTTTCTGCACAAAAGGCAGCACAACAAACTTTTTTCCCTTCAAAGACTAACTTTTCATATACTTCAGGGCAACTTTTTCGTTTAAAGTCAAAATATATATCAGTTTTAAAAATATGTTTAAAAGAAAAAAATATTTTTTTCAATTCTTTTTGTTGACCCCTTCTTTGAGCCATTCCTAAGAAGTGCTTCTATCACGCCTCTTTTGAGCTATCGGAGCGGAAGGCCTGCAAAATTTTCCCATTTCATATAAAAAAGAAAGTATACTTGGATATGAGTGTGGAAGCACTTCGAAATCCATATGAAGTCCTGCTAGTAGCGCTTCGAAGTGCTGCCATTGCCGACTGGGTATTTATTGTACAATTTGTACAATTCATTCATACCAAAGAAACTACAAAATATTTTTAAATATATTGAAACTTGAATTAAGCAAAGCACAAAATAAAAATTAAATGTAGGATAAAATTAAGTCACCAGAGTACATCAAATGTTCTCAAAGAGCGTGTTTAATATCATCTTCAGGTTCAGAGATTAACTTTCAACCCATTTTGATTTTAAGTAAAAGATGAAGATTTTATCGCTATCTTTACATTTTATCACAAAAATGTAAATAAACAAAAGTAAATAAAAGCTCTTTTTTGTACTTACCACATCAATTATCTGCATTAAGGTTAAACCAAAGCTTAATTGTAATGGATCCGATTCATTAAGAACCGGTCGCTCTAGTGTATTATAAGGATCTAGTAGATCGTGTAACAGTCTCTTTTCATGATATCCTGCTAGGCAAACTGCAAAGAAAAAGACAAAAAATAAAACATGAATGATTTTTTTTTTTATAAAATTTACGATATAATAATAACTGTTAAAAAAATGAAAGGAATGAATAAGAGCATATGAAATGAGCTGTCATTTTGACAACGTTAAACTTTTGATATTGTTTGGTTTGTATTGGGTTGAATTGTGTTGCAGAGAGGGGTTAGGGTGGTGAGGTGGCTTACAATGCCTGTCAGCTGAAGTTGAAAGCTCAAGCTGAAGTTTATTGCTCTAAATAAGCAGATACATACAGACGAACCATACACACACACACACACAAACAAAGCTACAAAAGCAGTCGTAGCATGTGTGCGTTATACAAAACTTTGGCTTCGATAAATTTTTAATATATGCACGCATTCAATGACAGACTGACATCACTTTTTACTCGACTTCTGTGCGGGCTGCTTTTTTTTCAGCTGCTGCTTGCACGTTGTTGCTGATAATCTTGTCACGCTGCCACATTCGATGTCGTGACCTCATTCGAACTAAGATTGGCAGCACTGGCAGGCGCAGCAAGAAGAAGCAGAAGCAAGACTGGCAGCCATATTTATGTTTGGCAAACTGAGAGTTCAGTTCGTCAAGAAGTCCTTGCATGCGTGTGTTTGACAGTGAGTAAGAGCTTGTGTGAGTGTTTGTATGCCTGGCTGTATGCGTGTTGAATAATTTTTGCGCGTTTAAATGAAGTGATTTAATTCTCTATAGCTCTGCTTGCAATGTTGCATACATGCCTCAAGTCAGCACCAACTGTCACAAGGTGGAAAATAGCATGATAATGAAATATGTCAAGATAGCGAGAGACTGACAAAAACAACCAGTAGCAGCACTTTGTCAGCTGCAAGTGTTTGTATTGGCAGCACTTAAATAGGAATTTATTTTTTGTTTTAAGAAAAAATGCATGAAAAAAATAGAAAACACTCTATATATATTGAAGTTGTGTCAAAGAGTTTTTCATGCTCCATAAAGTATGCTAGCTAGCTACTCTCTGCATTGACAATGCCAAAATTTTAACCTGCATATTCTTTGTAGTTTAACCTTTTCAATTGTATACTGAAAATTGTGCACAAAAAATTTCATACAATTGCCAAGTTTTAGTGTTTTTTTTTTTGCGCTGCTCTTCAAATTGCATGAAGCACTGGCAGTGTGTTTCGTTAAGTACAGCATAAAAAAAAAAAAAATAAAAAATACAAAATTCTACCCGCCAAAAACAGAAATGCATCTATTATCCTTAATGTCCTCTTAATGTGTTTCTGACATGTAACTGTGTGGCATAGCGGCTTTATGTTTCGCACTAAATTTACCATAAAGTGTTAAAATCTGCACAAAAAAAAAAACAAAAAAAATCTCATCTGAATATCTCAGAAATTTACGAGTTTTTCAGACGAGACTTACGAGTGCTGCGCATTGTGGCAAAAAAAGGTGGACAACGGAATTTGCTTTGTTGTCAAGTGTTTTGGAGTAGTTTAAGTGACCGTGCGCTGTGGTTAAGTGTGCTTCTGGGTACGACAAACGACAACTTCCATGGCCAGTGCTTGACAATGTGACGCACACAATACAGCGCTACAGGATCGCTTTTTGTTGCGTTATCTTGAATAACAAAATAAAAACGACTTGGAACCAGAAAACATTATTAAGCTTTAAGCAGAGCAATAAAATTCCAGTTTACTTTAAACAAAATAGTTCTTTGCATCTGTTTTTACTGTCAAAAATTGCATAAAAATGTCAGCATCTATTAAATTTAAACTTTGCACAGGTAGCTACCTTATTTTGCAATCAATTCCTTTCAATAAAATGATGGTAATAATTGAAAAATGCTTGAATTAATGCTTTAAAACTGACTTTAAAGCAAAAAATCTGATTCCACAGGCAACTGATTATTCAAAATATACATTTGTGTTACATTGTTAAAATAACATTATTTTATAAAATAATAAAATGTATGCTAAAAATGGTTAAATTTTTGAAACATATTATGTGTAGTTCAAAAAATATATTTTTATTATAATAATTATTTTGAATCAAATATCCTTGCTTTTCAGAAATATATGTTTATTCTTAAGTCATAGTTTATCGAGTATTTACTTAGTGAATACTCAGATTTAAAAAAAAATATCTGAAAGAACCAAAAAAAAAGAAAGTGTCTTATGGGAGATTTAATCAATTCACCTTTAAACTTTAGCTTTTTAGAAAGTATAACATTTAAAAAATACAGCCTACACGTCGATTGGAGCAAGACTCTCAGAGTCTTTTTATACTCTAAACCTGAAAGGTCAGGGTATATTAACTTTGTGAAAACGTTTGAACGCATAGAACGAAGCGAGTCCGGTATAGAAAAGTATATATATTCTTGATCAGCGTCACCACGTCAGTCGAGCTATCTCGTCCGTCCGTCCATCCGTCCGTCTGTGTGTTGTCCGTTAACACAGGATATGAAGAATGAGCCGAGATAATTGGATGAAACTTGGTAAACATGGTCACATGCAAACAAGGATCTGCACTATTGAATATTTTTGGAATCCGCCCACGGACACGCCCACCTCCCATACAACGCAAAAATTTAAAACTGCATAACTCAGCTCATAATTAGCCTACAACAATTAAATTTGATATGTATGTGTTTTATATCAACACAAAGATGTCTTTGAAAAATGGATGTCATCCGCTCACGGACACGCCCACCTCCCATACAACCCAAAAATTGAAAACGCAATAAATAAACGTCTGTTTAACCTACAGAGCTAAAATTTGAAACGTATGTTTTTTATGACAAGACAAAGATGGTTTTGAAAATGGACGTCATCCGCTAACGAACACGCCTACCTCCCATACAAACCTAAAAGTTTAAAACTCAATAAATAAGGTTGTGTTTGTCAAAGAGAAATTAAATTTGGTATGTATCAGTGATGATATCGGATCATTTTCGAGAGTACTTCTTTACAAAGGCAAATAGTACTTTTTCATTGTTTCGGGTACTTTTTACACTAATATGTAAATAAATACGTAAATTAAAACAAATACTTTTTAAAATTTCATTATATTTATCACATAAAGGAACAATAAATAATAATTTTTTCTTTCAGAATCCATTAAATATGTATATTAGGGTGTCTCGACCTCTATGGAGAAAAAAGTTGTCATATTCACACCAACCATGTTTTCGTAAAAATATAAGCTGGTGTAGCAGTTACAAATAAACACATGGTTGGAAATAGTAGTACTGAATAGAAGATCTTACTGTCTGGTCCAAAAAATTTCAAATCTTTGCCGCCTAACCAAAGATATTGCGAATTTTAATAAAAATGTTTGACTTTTTTTTAAAAGTTCTTGTTCTGGGAACATTTCTAAAGTCAACGGAAAATAATAGGTGACTGGGCGATAATTTTGGCAACAAGTTTATGACTTCATTTTCAAAAATGATTTTTTTACTCTTGACAAAATTTCAAGAAAAATTCTTTAACATACCAGAGTACTTTTTTCAGCAAGAAGGTACTCGGGTACTTTTGTAGAGTCAATAGTACTCAAAAAAGTACTTTTCCACTCAAAATATCATCCCTGGTATGTATGTATTTTATACCAAAACTAAGGTGTGTTCAAAAATTGGGAGTCATCCGCCCACGGAAACGCCCATTTACAATATAAATTTTTTTGTTTTTGAAAAGTAGGTTTAGGGTATTTCATAGTCGGGCTAACCGACTTTAGACTTTCTTTACTTGTTATTTCTTGCCTCTTCATGGTGGTCGGCAGTAGCTTAAAAATTTAAAAGCACACGATTATTCGAAAACTATTCAGGCGATTTTTCGGAATTTTCTCAGTTTTTTACCTCCCAAACAAAATCCTCATTCTTTTACAATTTGTTTGGGAGCATTTATTTTATTTGTTAAATTATACAAAAATGGAAACTTGCAAAATAGTGGATTTTTTCCATAGCATTCAATAGTTTTTTTATCATTTTTGGACTTAAAAAAATTTGGTGTACAAAAAGTTCTTAATTATTTTTTTTAAGCTTACCGTACAATAAACAAAATTTGTTACAAATCAATTTTTCAAAGCATGGCCACTGTTTTTTCCTATAACTCTCATCAGCAAATTTATAGTTTAACTAAATCATACTCATTTCTTATTTCAGATGGACCTGTGATTAGGAGTTGTATCCATCGCACATTATCCTTTTTTAAAGGCATCTCGGAAAATCTACTGCAAGCCAAATTAGTAATAATGAATTTTCACATACCAAATAATGAACACTTTTAATTTTTGAAATATACTCTTTTGTTTAAACAAAATTTGGGAAAATTAAATTTTTAGCCGAAAAATCGAAATTTACGGCAAGTTCTATTGCAAATCAGGTAAATGTCATGTTTTTGATATATCAGAAGAAGACTTATTTTACTAAAATGAGTGAACCCCAGTGACAATTGAAGGGTTTCACAAATGCACGTGTTCTAGAGTTGGGAAGTTCAAGAACGAACTAGTTCAATTGAACGATTCCCTTTCCTGATTGATGTGAACTAGTTCGTTGTTCCACGTTCATTTTCGTTCTTTTAGTTCGTTTGTCTTGGAAGTGAGCACCGAGTGGGAATAAAGCTGGAAGTTCATTTGATGCAGTTGCGTTTTTCGTCCGTTTACTTGCTAAAGCAATTTACGCAAGAAAATTATGGTAGAGTTCAATCACTGCGTTTTACGTTCAGAGCAAGCAAGGGCTGCAACATTTTAAAACAGTTTGTATGTTCTTAGCGTCATATTTCTTTATAATTTTTACACAAAATTGCTCAAAATGTTTTCATTTATAACACTGTTGAAGTTTTTGACATACAATTTTTGGTTCTGCTATAAGACCAACCTTTTTCGATTTGGGGGAGTCCCCCGAGTACAACTGTGTCCTTGGTTTAGTTAGATTGGCGCAAAACTTTTAAGAAAACCGTGTTTTCCAAATGGTCGATTTTGAGCTATTCAAAGCCTTTTGTCACGTCTTTTAATAAAGATAAACGTAACCTTTTTGGATGATCTTTACAACCAATGGAGAAAACTAAAGGTATTGAAATCCTTCGTCTATAGTTCTCATGCTTCTTTTGGATCCGAGGATTAGTTTTTGTGTAGTTAATCGATTTCTGACAACTTGTTGGTTTTTTAAAAGATAATTGGAAATTAAATTCATGGAACGAAAATTGCTTGCCTGTTCTGGCCTATTCTGGTATAGGGTGTAAAAAGTGTAAACTGTAAACCTACATAGAAACTAATTTATATGTATACTTTTAAAATGATATGACACGTAAAACTGTTTTCTTGTATCTTGTATATGAAATTGTCGTACTGTAATATAAGTTTGAATTTTTCGTAAGAAAACAATAATGTATGGAAAATTTATTAATTGCACAAAAACTTATCATCTGATCCGAAAGTGATATATCAACTGTTGACGTTGAATTTCATTACCTTTTGTTTTCTTTATTGACTGGTAAGACCGTGCAACTTGTTTGCGAGATATCTTTAGAAACAGACATTGCAAAAGCCTTAGAATAGCTCAAAAAAGACCACTTGAAAACATGGTTTTCTCAAAATTTTGCGCCAATCTAGCTAAACTAAGGACGCAGTTGTACTCGGAGGACTCCCCAAATCCGAAAAGGTTGGTCTTATCGCAGAACCAAAATTTAACTTCAACAGTGATGTTGATATATGATTTTGATTATAATCATAAAAATTTAAATTCTAAAGTATGAAACACGTCCTGTTAACAAATCATCAACAAAAAAATCTAAGACATTTAAAATTTTTAAGATCTATGTGCAAGAACCATCCCTGAAAGTAATTGCTTCTGACTCGTTACTTCACTTTCTTTTCGCTTTTCGTCATAAGTAAATATTTTCAACATTCTTGCGTAACTAGCGTTTTGCCAGCGTAGCGTTCACAACCATTGAGCTCACTTCCATAAGCTTTCTCATACTTCTATTTTATAACGCCAGCGAGAAATTATTTTGCTTGAATCAAGTCATTTTTATACCCTAAACCTGAAAGGTCAGGGTATATTAACTTTGTGCAAACGTTTGTAACGCATAGAACGAAGCGAGTCCGGTATAGAAAAGTATATATATTCTTAATCAGCGTCACCTCGTGAGTCGAGCTTTTCATGTCCGTCCGTCCGTCTGTGTGTTGTCCGTAAATACAGGATAAGAAGAAAGACTTGAGATAATTGGATGAAACGTGGTACACATGGTCACATGAACCCAAGGATCTGCACTATTGAATATTTTTTGAATCCGTCGACGAACACGCCTACCTCCCATACAACGCAAAAATTGAAAACTGCATAACTCAGCTCATAGTTAACCAACCCCTGTAAAATTTTTTACGTATGTGTCTTGTATCAACACAAAGATGTCTTCGAATGTCATCCGCCAACGAACACGCCTACCTCCCATACAACCCAAAAAGCTTAAAACTCATTAAATAAAGTTATGTTTATCATAGAGAGCTCAAATTTGGTACGTATGTATTTTATACCAAAACTAAGGTGTGTTCAAAAATTGGGAGTAATCCATCCATGAACACGCCCACCTCGCATAGCGAAAGGCTTTAACTGTGAGCTACAGGAATAAAACTTGGTATCTGTAAATTTTTCATCAACATTTAAATGCATATAAAATATAAGCTTCATCCGCTCACGGACACGCCCATTTTCAATAATATTATTTTTTTTTTGGAAAAGTAGGTTAAGGGTATTTCATAGTCGGGCCTAGACCGACTTTAGACTTTCTTTACTTGTTATTAAGTAATTATATGTGAATAAATACATAAGTTAAAACCAATACTTTCTTAAGGTACTGTTACAGTGTGTAAAAAATGAAATTTTTTTTTTTTAGAATCTGCTTCCTTGAGGTCTTAAGAATACGTGTACAAAATTTTAGAAAAAAATATCAAATAAAAAAAAAGATATAATATACATTATATTCGTATGTCACGCATTTATTCATATATTATCGTTCAAAGAAGAAAATCTAATCCCGTTTTTCTCGAAACAAGTTTTTTCGAATTGGTTTCTAATCTCGAGTTCTGCTTGATCGATTTCGATGAAACTTAATTTATTGTGATATTCATAGACTCTGTCAAGCACTCTACCTATAAAATTTATATTTTGTTTTTTACGGCTAAGGATTTCTGCCAAAAAGAGGGGTTTTTTGTAAATTTGTTTTTCAACGCATGCCAATGTTTTGTTTTGCCTTATTTTTTTATTTGCGTAGAAAGAGTGCTCAACTACAACTCTTTACTGAAGAATGCACTTTGATTTTTTACTTTCCAACGCCTTGGAAATGCTGGAGACGAGAAACCAATTAACAACCTTTTTTTAAACATGCCAACTTCAACGACCTCTAGAAAATAAACAACAAATACAAAAACAAAAAAAAACATTTTTTTTATATCTTCCATTTTAACTGTACATAATGTAAATAAATTTGAATTGAATAATTTTATAATACTATGTAAACAAATTAATAAAAAAAATGTTGTTTTTAATAGCTTCACACTGTAATAGTACCTCAAATGATATTATATTTATCACATAAAGGACCAATAAATAATCAGGATTTCTTTCAGAACCCGTTATATATGTGTACTAGGGTCGAGGCCTCTATGGGACAAAAAAAAGTTGTCATTGCCACCAACTTAAAATGCACCTTGATCGAATACACAACATTTTTTGTTCGCCACAACTTGGCGATAGCCGCCAGTGTGCTAAACCATTTTGAAATACAATGTCTTTCGTAAAAATATTAGCTGGTGCAGCGGTTACAAATAAAGAAATGGAAATAGTAGTACTGAAGAAGATCTTACTATCTGGTCCAAAAGATTCCAAATCTTTGCCGCCTGACCAAAGATATTGCGCATTTTAATGAAAATTTTGGACTTTTTCTTTTAAAAACTCTTGTTCTGGAAACATTTCTAAAATCAACGGCAAATAATTTGTGACTGGGCGAGAATTTTGGCAATAAGTTTATGACTTAATTTTAAAAAAACATTTTTTGAACTCTTGACAAAATTTCAAGTAAAATTCTTTAATATACCAGAGTACTTTTTTCGGCAAGAAGGTACTCGGGTACTTTTGTAGAGTGAACAGTACTCAAAAAAGTACTATTCCACTCAAAATATCATCCCTGGTACACACATACATTGGCTTTCGATTTTATGCCATAAATAAAATGTTATCATGAAAAATTTATAAGATAGTAAAGAAGCTGGCAAACAACAGCTAAGCCGTAAAGTCAAAGTGAGAAACTTTTAATCTGACCACCCAACCACCCAGCAATAACAACAGCAACAACACAACAACAACAAAAGTACGCACGCACGTACACTACTATAGTAAAGATTGAAGTCCTATTCACGAGCTACTAATTCACACTTTAACATATGCCCGGCATAAATCGGATCTCAAATGCTGCTCCCGCTGTTGCTGTGTTAGCATTCAGTGGAATTTTTGGTTTAAATCCTGCCAAGCGTCAACTTTTTCAAAGTTCAATAAACCAAGGATTTTACAAAGAGGAGCAAAAAAAAAACACAATAACAACCACGTTGAAACTTTTGAAACTGCCTAGTGTAGTTTGTGTGTGTGTGGAAGGAGGAAGTCAATAATTTACGATAACAACTTCCGGCACACAGGCGTTCGCGTGTGCGTATTTGTGTGTACGAGTATGTTTATGTGTCAGTATGAATTTTAACTTTTAATGCTGTGCCAGCAAGAGCTTTCAAAGCATAGCTTGTCATTTTGCTTGAAAATTACACGTATTTGAATTTAAAACTTTGCAACAGCAACGCAATAGTTAATGAGCAAAAAAATTAAGCTTTTGCAGAGCTTTTTCAGTGAAATTTCGAAAGGTACATATTTTTTTGTGTAAAACGTAAAATAAATTATATGCAATTAAAACTCACATTAAATGATGTTTATTGGCTTTACAAAAAAAAAAAACAGGATACATTTGTTCAAGCCAAACAATACACAAGATATCACATTTCTACCTTTTTAAGTTGTCCGACAACTAAAGCCAAACATAATGTTTTATTTAAGGTGGCCTCTTGAGGCTTTGCTGTTGTTGTGTTTGAAATTTACCTTTTTTTATGACGTTCCTTCTTGTATGTCATAATAAAGTGCTTTTTAGACCGTTTTTTTTTTGTGCGAAATTGATTGAAATTTGATTTATTGCAAAATCTTGAAAAACGACAGAAAACCTTCCAAATTTTTATATAAGAAAAAAAAAAAGAAAACAATATATAATACCTCAATCACATGCTGAATGCTTTCAACTGACTGACATTTTGTGACTGCCGCTTAACGTGATGGTTAACGTTACAATCTCTTATGTGCTTATTGTCAAAATATGCGCCGTCCTGCACTGTCCCATATCATATTTAATATCCTTAAAAGATTTTAACTTTATACCCAAGCATGTTGGACCAATAAATTCGAACATCTGCACCCAAACAACCCACCCACTCACTTAGCACTCCAGCCTCAACAGATGCTTATTATATGATTAATGACGGAAATTACATTTTTCAAAAATATTATAATTATTTATAGGCAAAAGTTTGTGGCTCTACTGTTGCCTTATTTTTTATTATTTTTCTTATGCAACAGATGATAGGGAGGGGGGGTTGGTTGGAGGACTGTTAAGGATTTGTCGCATAATTTCTCAGATTTTTTTATGAGAGCTACGTGTTGCTGTGCTTGTCAGAGTTAGCAATTAAGCATCAGTTTTGTATAATTTTTCAAGCAAGCAAGTTATTGAATTTTTTAATTAAATTACAGTTTTTTGCGGTTTGATAGCTGTAACGCTTTCAAAGATAGATTTAAAGTTATGTACAACGAAAACAGGGCGTCAAGCAGAATATTTGGATATTTTTTTCGTAACTCATACTTTATCATTCATCATTCATCATTCATCATTCATCATTCATCATTCATCATTCATCATTCATCATTCATCATTCATCATTCATCATTCATCATTCATCATTCATCATTCATCATTCATCATTCATCATTCATCATTCATCATTCATCATTCATCATTCATCATTCATCATTCATCATTCATCATTCATCATTCATCATTCATCATTCATCATTCATCATTCATCATTCATCATTCATCATTCATCATTCATCATTCATCATTCATCATTCATCATTCATCATTCATCATTCATCATTCATCATTCATCATTCATCATTCATCATTCATCATTCATCATTCATCATTCATCATTCATCATTCATCATTCATCATTCATCATTCATCATTCATCATTCATCATTCATCATTCATCATTCATCATTCATCATTCATCATTCATCATTCATCATTCATCATTCATCATTCATCATTCATCATTCATCATTCATCATTCATCATTCATCATTCATCATTCATCATTCATCATTCATCATTCATCATTCATCATTCATCATTCATCATTCATCATTCATCATTCATCATTCATCATTCATCATTCATCATTCATCATTCATCATTCATCATTCATCATTCATCATTCATCATTCATCATTCATCATTCATCATTCATCATTCATCATTCATCATTCATCATTCATCATTCATCATTCATCATTCATCATTCATCATTCATCATTCATCATTCATCATTCATCATTCATCATTCATCATTCATCATTCATCATTCATCATTCATCATTCATCATTCATCATTCATCATTCATCATTCATCATTCATCATTCATCATTCATCATTCATCATTCATCATTCATCATTCATCATTCATCATTCATCATTCATCATTCATCATTCATCATTCATCATTCATCATTCATCATTCATCATTCATCATTCATCATTCATCATTCATCATTCATCATTCATCATTCATCATTCATCATTCATCATTCATCATTCATCATTCATCATTCATCATTCATCATTCATCATTCATCATTCATCATTCATCATTCATCATTCATCATTCATCATTCATCATTCATCATTCATCATTCATCATTCATCATTCATCATTCATCATTCATCATTCATCATTCATCATTCATCATTCATCATTATCATCCATTCATCATTCATCATTCATCATTCATCATTCATCATTCATCATTCATCATTCATCATTCATCATTCATCATTCATCATTCATCATTCATCATTCATCATTCATCATTCATCATTCATCATTCATCATTCATCATTCATCATTCATCATTCATCATTCATCATTCATCATTCATCATTCATCATTCATCATTCATCATTCATCATTCATCATTCATCATTCATCATTCATCATTCATCATTCATCATTCATCATTCATCATTCATCATTCATCATTCATCATTCATCATTCATCATTCATCATTCATCATTCATCATTCATCATTCATCATTCATCATTCATCATTCATCATTCATCATTCATCATTCATCATTCATCATTCATCATTCATCATTCATCATTCATCATTCATCATTCATCATTCATCATTCATCATTCATCATTCATCATTCATCATTCATCATTCATCATTCATCATTCATCATTCATCATTCATCATTCATCATTCATCATTCATCATTCATCATTCATCATTCATCATTCATCATTCATCATTCATCATTCATCATTCATCATTCATCATTCATCATTCATCATTCATCATTCATCATTCATCATTCATCATTCATCATTCATCATTCATCATTCATCATTCATCATTCATCATTCATCATTCATCATTCATCATTCATCATTCATCATTCATCATTCATCATTCATCATTCATCATTCATCATTCATCATTCATCATTCATCATTCATCATTCATCATTCATCATTCATCATTCATCATTCATCATTCATCATTCATCATTCATCATTCATCATTCATCATTCATCATTCATCATTCATCATTCATCATTCATCATTCATCATTCATCATTCATCATTCATCATTCATCATTCATCATTCATCATTCATCATTCATCATTCATCATTCATCATTCATCATTCATCATTCATCATTCATCATTCATCATTCATCATTCATCATTCATCATTCATCATTCATCATTCATCATTCATCATTCATCATTCATCATTCATCATTCATCATTCATCATTCATCATTCATCATTCATCATTCATCATTCATCATTCATCATTCATCATTCATCATTCATCATTCATCATTCATCATTCATCATTCATCATTCATCATTCATCATTCATCATTCATCATTCATCATTCATCATTCATCATTCATCATTCATCATTCATCATTCATCATTCATCATTCATCATTCATCATTCATCATTCATCATTCATCATTCATCATTCATCATTCATCATTCATCATTCATCATTCATCATTCATCATTCATCATTCATCATTCATCATTCATCATTCATCATTCATCATTCATCATTCATCATTCATCATTCATCATTCATCATTCATCATTCATCATTCATCATTCATCATTCATCATTCATCATTCATCATTCATCATTCATCATTCATCATTCATCATTCATCATTCATCATTCATCATTCATCATTCATCATTCATCATTCATCATTCATCATTCATCATTCATCATTCATCATTCATCATTCATCATTCATCATTCATCATTCATCATTCATCATTCATCATTCATCATTCATCATTCATCATTCATCATTCATCATTCATCATTCATCATTCATCATTCATCATTCATCATTCATCATTCATCATTCATCATTCATCATTCATCATTCATCATTCATCATTCATCATTCATCATTCATCATTCATCATTCATCATTCATCATTCATCATTCATCATTCATCATTCATCATTCATCATTCATCATTCATCATTCATCATTCATCATTCATCATTCATCATTCATCATTCATCATTCATCATTCATCATTCATCATTCATCATTCATCATTCATCATTCATCATTCATCATTCATCATTCATCATTCATCATTCATCATTCATCATTCATCATTCATCATTCATCATTCATCATTCATCATTCATCATTCATCATTCATCATTCATCATTCATCATTCATCATTCATCATTCATCATTCATCATTCATCATTCATCATTCATCATTCATCATTCATCATTCATCATTCATCATTCATCATTCATCATTCATCATTCATCATTCATCATTCATCATTCATCATTCATCATTCATCATTCATCATTCATCATTCATCATTCATCATTCATCATTCATCATTCATCATTCATCATTCATCATTCATCATTCATCATTCATCATTCATCATTCATCATTCATCATTCATCATTCATCATTCATCATTCATCATTCATCATTCATCATTCATCATTCATCATTCATCATTCATCATTCATCATTCATCATTCATCATTCATCATTCATCATTCATCATTCATCATTCATCATTCATCATTCATCATTCATCATTCATCATTCATCATTCATCATTCATCATTCATCATTCATCATTCATCATTCATCATTCATCATTCATCATTCATCATTCATCATTCATCATTCATCATTCATCATTCATCATTCATCATTCATCATTCATCATTCATCATTCATCATTCATCATTCATCATTCATCATTCATCATTCATCATTCATCATTCATCATTCATCATTCATCATTCATCATTCATCATTCATCATTCATCATTCATCATTCATCATTCATCATTCATCATTCATCATTCATCATTCATCATTCATCATTCATCATTCATCATTCATCATTCATCATTCATCATTCATCATTCATCATTCATCATTCATCATTCATCATTCATCATTCATCATTCATCATTCATCATTCATCATTCAGCATTCATCATTCATCATTCATCATTCATCATTCATCATTCATCATTCATCATTCATCATTCATCATTCATCATTCATCATTCATCATTCATCATTCATCATTCATCATTCATCATTCATCATTCATCATTCATCATTCATCATTCATCATTCATCATTCATCATTCATCATTAAGATGTTTAACTTGATAATTTTGGATATAAGTTCTTAAAAATCAGGGGTGGTGGACGTACGAGTCGCTTAACCAAACAACTCTAGTTAACAAACCAAACCAAAGGTTCTGAAAATTATGATTTGAAAGATTACTAGCTTTGGCTTTTGTACAACATCACAGATCTGATTATGGACCGATAGGATGCTAATAGACAACGGTGCAGAAGGCGCACAAAATTAAAGGCCTCTTCGCTTAGAGATCGAGTTCAAACAATATCAAATCGATATTATGGAACTAAGCGAGATGAAACGGCTAGACACCAGTAATCAACAATCTTCGAGTTAGGTTAGACTTTATTCTGGAAAAGCAAGTGGTCGTCTCTAACCTATAAAACCCTTATATATTGGCTACTACATAGTGACCGGATCACGTCGACAATATTCCAAAACAAAGTGCAA
This sequence comes from Tetanocera ferruginea, assembly GCA_958299015.1. Classification (NCBI taxonomy): domain Eukaryota; kingdom Metazoa; phylum Arthropoda; class Insecta; order Diptera; family Sciomyzidae; genus Tetanocera; species Tetanocera ferruginea. The sequence continues at coordinate 33,968,776 of OY282641.1, read as the reverse complement.
AAGACAAACAATTTAATCTTTGTTGCTAATAAATCAGCATAAAGTTTTTAAAACTCGGCATAGACACTGACAGTAGAGAAAGATGTCTGAGAGAAGCAGTACCTTGTCAAACCGAAAGTACAAAACTCAAAAACAATACCAAACTACGCCTTGTGAAAAGTGAGAACGGCAGTATTTTAAACTCTAACGATTTCGAAAAGTCCTTTGATAGCATCAACCGAAATTTAATCTGGAGAGTGGTGAAAGCTAGAGGTATTCCAGCAATATATGGATATGGTCGTCGATTAGTGCCCCTATGAGGCGCACTAGCCCCATTGTCACAAAAGAAAAGCTCTTTTGGATATATATTTTTTTTCACACCATTACTGGATGGCATTTTATCAGTAATGCGTCAAAAACTAAAAGAAATTGTTACATTTTTGTTCTCGAAACTTGAGAGATGGGGTCATGAATCGGCTTATGGTTAGAATCAGTCAGTAGTTAGGAGTATTTCTTTTGGAGCTATATTATTTTTTACATCATTTTGTATTGGAGGCAGGTTCGTCACCAAGAGGGGAATTTTGGCAAAAATCAATTCAACTCAAAGAAATATTTTTCACAAAAAAACTAAATTCCTATAATTAAATACTTTTAGAGGAAGTTCTTAATTTTCAAATTATAAAAATTTTAAAGAAAGTTTCAGAAAGTTTCTAATCAATTCAATTTAAAAAAAATTTGATAATTACAAAACATTTCATGGTCAAGACAAAAAATTCTATAAAAATATTTTAAGTTTTACGCATTTTAAGAAATAAAGGTTCATAATCCTTTGCTTGGCTGATCTCAAATTTCTGAGTTTTGACTTAAAACTCACAATCATCACACACAAACGGCGAAAAGTAAAATTCTAAGTGCTCAAATCCTATGCACAGGACAATCAATATTTATCTTAATTTTTCCAAATATAAAAATAAAGATATTTAGGATAAATTTCTTGGAACATATAGGTACTTAATATATTAACGTAAAAACTACTTTAAACCTTTTTTGATTAAAAGTTTATAATTTTCTATAAAATTTGTCGAATCGAAATACGTCATATCTTGCTTATTTCTTATACCAATAAAATAGATTTAAAGACGAAAAGCTTAACTTTATAGTGGCTCAAAAACTTCTGCCCGGAAAAAAAATAAGACAAAATTGTAAAATTATTGTTTTCTTTCTGTGGAATCCCTATTTTTTTTTATTTAAATTAATGTTGATTTTAAAAATATCATAATTAACTAAGTTAACGTAACCATTATGCAATTAAAATTAATTTTTTTTCTCATGTTTAACGTACAGGGATAAAATTTGGTACGTATGTATTTCATATCAAAACTAAGATGCATTCAAATTGGGCGTTATCCATCCACGTACACGCCCACCTCCCATACAACCCACAATAGCGAAAATACTATAAAGGCATTGACATGTGAGCTACAGGAATAAAATTTGAAATTTTTATAAATTTTTGTAAATTTTTCATCAAAATTGAAATGCATATAAAATATTCATCCACTCACGGACACGCCCATTTTCAATACTATAATTTTTGTTTTTGAAAAAGTAGGTTTAGGGTTTTTCATAGCAGGCTAGACCGACTTTAGACTTTCTTTACTTGTTATACCTTAAACCCGAAAGGTCAGGGTGTATTAACTATGTGCAAACGTTTGTAAGGCATAGAACGAAGCGAGTCCGGTATAGAAAAATTTATATATATTCTTTATCTGCGTTACCTCGTGAGTCGAGCTATCCATGTTCGTCCGTCCGTCCGTCTGTCTGGCCGTCTGTGTGTTGTCCGTATACACATAATAAGAAGAAGGAGTAGAGATAATTGATTGAAACTTGGTACAGATGGTCACATGGATTCAAAGATATGCACTATTGAATATTTTTGGTATCCACCCACGGAAACGCCTACCTCTCATACAACGCAAAAATTTAAAACAGTATAACTCAGCTCATAATTAACCTACAACAATAAAATTTTGTACGTATGTGCTTTCTATCAACACAAAGATGTTTTCGAGTTTTCGATGTTTTCGAGAAAAATGAGTATCATCCGATCACGGACACGCCCATCTCACACATAACCCAAAAATTGAAAACGCAATGAATAAGCCTCTGTTTAACCTACAGAGATAAAATTTGGCGTTTAAGTTTTTTATGACAAACCAAAGATGGTTTTGAAAAATGAACGTCATTCGCACACGGACACGCCTACCTAGAAGAATTTAAAGAATTATTTCATTAAAAATTAATTTTTTTTGACATTATTTTTTCGGCAAAATAATATTTAAAAGCGTAAAAGATATCTTGGAATTGAAAAATATAAAAATAAACTAAGACTCTGATTAAAGTACAACGGATAAATATCAAGATTTTTAAAAATTTTGATTTTAAAGAAAAGTAAAAATTAAAAAAAAAGTGTATAAATTGAGAATCCAAGTAGTGGCACACCTTGTTGTAGTCCCCGAAATTATGTTGCTTAAGACTAACAAAAAATTTCAAATCAATTGTCTGATTACTTTTTGAGTAGTCTTACCCGCCGATGTTTTGCTTGGTGCTTCGATGATTTTATTATGACAAAAATATATTTATTACAAAAAACGTTATAAAAGTTATATGTGAAGGCCAAGTTTTCAAAAGTTTTCGGGTTTTTGGTTTTTTATTGTTTTGGAAAACATATGAAAAAAAAAATTTCAGAAAAAAATTCAAAGCTAGATGGTAGAGATAGCTATATAAGTTTTTTGAGTAGTAAACGCTCTGTGAATGGGAAGGCCTCTTTCTTCAAACGTACTTTTCTGGAAATGGGATTTTTGGGAAATGGAACAGCTGGCACTCATATTCAAAAATTACTTGTTCGATTTACTCAAGTCTTGTTTTATTTTTTTACTATTTTTATATTTTTGCTATTTTATTTTTTAAACTTTAAAGTGCTATTTTGTGTAAGAAAAATTGGGTTTTTTCATTTATACGGAATTTTTTTTCTGTTAATTTTAAACTTTTTTTAAAATTTTGTTTAAAGTTTTGTTGATTCACGCAAAACTGTTGAAATTTTAAAAAAATAAATATGATTAAAAGATCTTATCTACCTGTTACAATTTTATTACTTACAGACAAAATTTAATTTAAGCTCACCCTCAGCTCAAATATAGCTTGAGTTTGTTGTGATTTTGTTTACCTTCTGTACATGCACAAAGCCTTCCTTAACTGGCTGAAAATAAATAACCTCAACAGCTGTTGCTATTTGCTGTTGCCTTTATAAAAAGTTCAATTAATGGAAAAACGTGATTGCCATCCATAGCTTACTCAGCCCAAGAGCTGCTGCATCCGTTCTAAATTCATTTTTTCATTTATTTAATGACTGCAGAACAACAAAACCAACAACAGCAACGGTAGTACTATGAGTTGCTGGTTGGCCAGAAAAAATTGAGAAAAAAAAATTAAAAATTCATTGATGTGCGTCACCTTCAACTTGCAATTAAGATGGCTGGCCTTGTTGGTTGCCCGGGGGTGGGCAACTTTTGATTGTTTCTATGCTTGTGCTGTAACCTGCATTTTTAGCAGTTTAAATTGCTTCGTGGTTTCAGTAGTTATTTTTGTTGTTGTTGATGTTGTTTCTGCGCTGTTTGACTTGTGGCAATTTAAAATTTTAATTTTTTTAAATGCTAGCCACACCTTAAAAAAAAAACCAACAAATATATCAGAAAAACCGAGCGAAAATAGTTGAATGCAAGTCATGCCTAAAGTCATGGCTGGCTCCATGACAGCAAATAAATATTTGTGTAGATGTTACCGTTTCAGCCATAAAATATTTTATTTCTGTAGATATGCACTTGTTCCTGTCGCTGCTGCTACTGCTGCTGCTGTTGTTCCGGGTTTTTGGTTTTTGCCGTGCCTGCACCCACGTTTTTTCTGGTCGCTTAGTTTTTTTTTTGGTGTGCTTTCTACAATATTTTAAAGCATTTTATTGCTGTGACCAAAAGTTTTACAGATGTTGTCTCTATTTTATTTGTATTTTTGGTATATTTGTATAGCTAGGCTGGCGATTGCAAATGTGTGTGTGTGTTCTGAGATTTAAATTGCTGTTTTACGGCTGACTGCATTGAGACGTGTGCATGTTAGCATGAAACCGGTAGAAGACAGAGTGTTAAGGGGCTTGAGCTTTGGTCAATGTGGTCAGCATTCAGAAGAGCTTTAAATGTTTTGTGAATAACAAGAATAATCAAAGTCAAGATTTTGATTTGGCAATTCAAATTTGTTTAGATTTAGTCTATTTTTCTTAATAAATTTTGCCAATGCACATTGGCACAGCATAAAATAAAGCTTAGCTTAGTTTTCTTGCATATGCTATAATCTATACAATGGCCAACAAAATCAAATTTAAAAAAAAAATGCAAAGCATTTGCTTTACTTTGTCAAAAGCTCCTTGATGATTTGCTTAAAAAAAAAACCAACACAAACTGCCAACAGCAATCAAGTTACTAAAATCCTCTCAAAAGAATATTTTAAAGCTTTTAATTTTTAATCTCATGTCTTGTTATATCAGCTTCAACGAGTCCTTGCAATTCCATAACCTGCTTAAGCTTTGCTCTCTTGCAGGCACATTGTTGTTGTTGTTGTTGTTAGCACATAAATACATTTCTTTTTATAATTCAATTCAAAGTGTATTTAGATATGTGCATATTTGAAGATGATAAAAAAAGCAACCAACTGCAGCTCAGCTCATCTCAATAAAATGCAGGAAGTGTATTTAAGATCATGTGCATGTGTGTGTATATCTTCCATTTCATGTTTATAAAAAAAGTTGTGAAAAAAAAAATTGCCATATAATTCAAAGCATCTTCCATTCCATACTGCAGATAATATTTCTGATTCTCATGGCAAAATAAGAAAATAAGTTTTCTTTTGCTGCATTAGATTTTTTTCTTTTCTAATTTTTTATTATGCACTGTTATGCTGGCTCACCATGTCAGCAGCATGTGTAGGTGTTCACGTACATGCCATTGAATGTTTGCGCTAGTTTTGTCTGCGTTGCACCTTAGAGCTTCATCAATTGCAGGCTGTAGCATTTTTTTCTAGTCAATCTAGTTGCAAGCCGTTGCTTGATTTTTTTCTTCTCTTCTACTACATAACCGACAACCTGATACCTGCATCACCATATTAGTCTGAAGGGCTGCCTGATTTGGTATATATTTAAAGAAAGAACAAAAGAAAATAAACGAAGGATGTGTACCAGGATGTTGGCAGGTACAGGAAAAAAATTCTTGTTATTTTACTGTCGGTGTGCTTCTTTCAATTTTAATCCATTGTTTTTCATCAAACATTCAACATTTGCTGCAGTGTCACATACAGCTGTTGTGGGTGGGTTAAATGCGCTTTGGGCTTTATATTACTTGGCAACATTCAACTAAATGATGAATTTGGTCGTAATGTTTTCGCGAGTGTGTGTGTGTGCTTTATTTCTTGTCATTTTTTACTCGTATTTCTTATGGTAGAAATATTTTCTTTTCTTTCTAATGAAACATACAAACCTTAAATAAGGGCATGTCTTTTTTTTTTTAAAACAGTCAAATGAGGGAATAAACATTATGAAGATCTTAAAGAGTTAAGAGTTAAGAGTTAAGAGTTAAGAGTTAAGAGTTAAGAGTTAAGAGTTAAGAGTTAAGAGTTAAGAGTTAAGAGTTAAGAGTTAAGAGTTAAGAGTTAAGAGTTAAGAGTTAAGAGTTAAGAGTAAAGAGTTAAGAGTTAAGAGTTAAGAGTTAAGAGTTAAGAGTTAAGAGTTAAGAGTTAAGAGTTAAGAGTTAAGAGTTAAGAGTTAAGAGTTAAGAGTTAAGAGTTAAGAGTTAAGAGTTAAGAGTTAAGAGTTAAGAGTTAAGAGTTAAGAGTTAAGAGTTAAGAGTTAAGAGTTAAGAGTTAAGAGTTAAGAGTTAAGAGTTAAGAGTTAAGAGTTAAGAGTTAAGAGTTAAGAGTTAAGAGTTAAGAGTTAAGAGTTAAGAGTTAAGAGTTAAGAGTTAAGAGTTAAGAGTTAAGAGTTAAGAGTTAAGAGTTAAGAGTTAAGAGTTAAGAGTTAAGAGTTAAGAGTTAAGAGTTAAGAGTTAAGAGTTAAGAGTTAAGAGTTAAGAGTTAAGAGTTAAGAGTTAAGAGTTAAGAGTTAAGAGTTAAGAGTTAAGAGTTAAGAGTTAAGAGTTAAGAGTTAAGAGTTAAGAGTTAAGAGTTAAGAGTTAAGAGTTAAGAGTTAAGAGTTAAGAGTTAAGAGTTAAGAGTTAAGAGTTAAGAGTTAAGAGTTAAGAGTTAAGAGTTAAGAGTTAAGAGTTAAGAGTTAAGAGTTAAGAGTTAAGAGTTAAGAGTTAACAACATTTAAAAGATATGAGTTAATAGTAAAAAGTTAAAATCGAGATTAAAGAATCATTACGAAAAACCAAGGATTACGTCATAAATTGTCATAAATTGCCATAAAAAAACCAATATTAAAAGGTCAAAAGTTAAAAGTCGAAAACCTAGAGTCTAGAACCAATACTCACAAGTCAATTTAAGATAGTCATTAGTCTGAAGAAGATTTAAGAGTCAAGCCTCAACTGCTGTCAGTAGTTTAGACTCAAAAGTCATTAAAGAAGAGTCAATAGTAGAATGGTCATAAGTTGATAGTAAGGATTCAGGTGCTAAGAGTCAAAACTAAGGATTCAATATTCACGAGTCAATCGTTAAGAGTAAAAATCAAACACTCAAAAGTAAAAACTTTAAAGTAAAGGGCCAATAGTCATGAAGCAAAAGTCGGGAAATAGGGTTCAAAACCCGATATTGATACGTGATTGCACAAAGACTCCCAGACGAATCCGATTTTCGAAGTGTCTAAGGTTAGTTAAAGGCGCTGGCAAATACAACAACAGCTCCAGAAAAATGTAATTAAAAAAAGACTCGAGTACAGCAGCTCAGAGTACGCAAACGAACAGTGATCTCAGCACTGACCTAGCAATCCTTAGCGAACCCTACGTTTGTGAAAACCTATGAGTTTGGGCTTCGGGCAATACTGGGAGAGCTTGAAAATCGTTGTATGGTAAAAATTCTTCCTGTCTTTTTCGAACATCTTCGTTGAAGACGTACAAAGGCTTATCTAGTTCTGAAAGTAGGCGAACTATAACTCTTTAAAGCTTGGGCAGTGGTGCGGCATTCGCATCATTAGACGCGGTGCAGCTCAACATCGCAACGCTGCATACATTTAGCAGGACAATCGGTAGCTCCTTTATAGACCTGACAATCGGTAGTAGTGAGCATGTTATACAGACACACTGTGGTGGTAGCGACAACCAGCCATCACATAAAAAGGTAGAACTAAATATATGTGGCTACAATAGATTTAATTACAGAGCTGACTCGCTGAACGAAGACATCCTCAGAATAATGTTGGCCGATATATACCTCGAAGATTATATCTCCGTTGGAAAGATCAGGCATTGGATAACCTGACGGTGCTTGGAGTTTCTAACTGGCGCCATTAAGCTCAAGACAGAATTCTTAGAAAAGGCCAAAACTGAACAACGGTTTTAAGCGCGATCTAATTAAGTGAGATGTATGTATATCTCGTCGGCACAGCAACTGAAATGGCAACGCAAGCCACAGACCTAGTCTTAAAAGCTTGCGACTCGTCTATGCTAATTAAAGTACCATTGCACTGGTGTTTCCCAGACATTTCAGAAACACACAGGGCTCTTTCTAAGGAGAAACACACAGGTCTCCTTCTAAGACATTTTAATCGCGATGGTGTTCTAAGTTTTAATGTACCAACAGGACTCATGATCGTCAGATTTGCGGATGATTTAGTGGTTGTGGTAATAGCAAAATATCTGGATAATGTTGAGACCTTAAGTCTCCAGTAGTGTTGCAATTTCACTATCTACGAGTGGCACAAGTCAGTTGGTTTAAGTTAAACCGAACAAAAGAAGGAAGTAGAGCTCATTTGTATTCGGAAAAAGTCAGTGGCCGCTACAATCAAAGGCACTCATTCAGTACCTCCACGTGCTTAAAGCAGCCAATTCATCCATAATACACATGTTGCTCAAAGCAAGCTTGCAGAACCTCCTTCTTAACGTTGTGCGTTCGATCCTGATGACGGTATGGACAGCAACGATGAAGATAAAGTCATACAGACGAGAAGAAGAGTTGGTGTATGGTATTGGCGGTCTAAGGGTTTCCTGCGCTTTCAAAACAAATTGTGAGGATGTTAATTTGTTTGGCGTTGACCTCTTGGTGGTCGAGGCTTGGTCAATAACAAGCAACAAAAGCCCATCCGATCGTTAAAAAAACTCGGTCGAGAGAGATGCATGATGCAGTGGAAGACTGGTTGGAATAGCCGGAGAAGAAACGCTGGACCCATCACCTAATCCCAAACCTATCTGTGTGGTGTGGTAGACGTCAAATTCTGAGCTGGTATGGCTACTTTAGAGCATACTTGCATTATTTCAAACATACAAGTGACCCTTATTGCATCCATTGCTGTGGTTGCACAGTAGAAGACACTGCCTACGTCCTATTCGAGTGCCCTAAGTTTCGCAATGCGAAAAATAAAGCTTCAGAACACCTCGGTAAAGCGTTAACATCTTTAAATTTGCACAACTGAATGCTGAGAAACGAAAAATTTGTCAGAGGTGAAATTTTTTCCAAAGCGCTCGGCAAACTTCGAAGAGTCAAACGATTGCAAAATAGAATAGTCAATAGCCAATAGTCAATAGTCAATAGTAAATAGTCAATAGTCAATAGTCAATAGTCAATAGTCAATAGTCAATAGTCAATAGTCAATAGTCAATAGTCAATAGTCAATAGTCAATAGTCAATAGTCAATAGTCAATAGTCAATAGTCAATAGTCAATAGTCAATAGTCAATAGTCAATAGTCAATAGTCAATAGTCAATAGTCAATAGTCAATAGTCAATAGTCAATAGTCAATAGTCAATAGTCAATAGTCAATAGTCAATAGTCAATAGTCAATAGTCAATAGTCAATAGTCAATAGTCAATAGTCAATAGTCAATAGTCAATAGTCAATAGTCAATAGTCAATAGTCAATAGTCAATAGTCAATAGTCAATAGTCAATAGTCAATAGTCAATAGTCAATAGTCAATAGTCAATAGTCAATAATCAATAGTCAATAGTCAATAGTCAATAGTCAATAGTCAATAGTAAATAGTAAATTGTTAAGTTAATAGTCAATAGTCAAAAGTCGAAAGTAAGATTCAATTGTTATAGTCGTGATTTAAGGGTCAAGAGCCAGTTGCCTAAAAAACTTCAAGAGTCAAGAGTCAGTTCTCTGAAGTATAATTCAAGAGTTAAGAGTCAGTTCTCTGAAGTAAAATTCAAGAGACAAGAGTAAATAGTGCGAATTTAAAGGTCAGTTGTTTTATATGTAAAATTGAAGAATCAAGAGTCAATAGTCGGAATAAAAGAGTTATTAGTTAAGAGTTAATTATCAGGATTCAATAGTCAAGCACAAATAGACAGGATTTAAGTCAAGATTTAGATTAAAAGAACTTAAATTTAATTTTATTGTGTTCTAATGTTTTAAAATAAAAATATTTGATAAATTATGCTGCTCTAAACTGCAAACACCAAGAGTGAAGTTAATTTTTATTAGTCATTAGTGAAGTTAGTGAAGTTAATTTTTATTAGTCAAAAACCTATTGTCAAGCTTCAAGAGTCAAGTCAATAGCCAATAGTCAGCGTGATTCAAGAGTCAATATTCTGGATTTTAAATTCAAAAGCCAAGAATCAAAAGTCAATATTTAATATTAAGTAGTCAAGTGTCAATACGCAAGAGTCAACAGTCAAATGAGTTAATATTTTTTATGCACGATTTTAAAACCTAGTTTTATGTGTTCGCCTTAGAAACCTGCTCAAAGCTGTGTTTACTAGGAGTCAAGTCAATTGTAAAAAGTCAAGAGTCCATTGTCAGGATTCAAGTGTCAAGTCAATAGCCAGTATTCAACAGTCAGGGGCCAATAGTTTGGAGAGCTAGGATTTGACAGTAAAAACCAAGTATAAAAAATCAGAAGTTAATATTCTAGTGTCAAGAGTCAGTGCTCAAGAATCACACGAGGTTAAATTTAGGGTTCAAAATTTTAAACTTAGTTTTTAATGTGTTCTTATGTTTTATTCTTCTAATAAAAATATTTGGTACGCGTTCGTTTTATGAGAAAAGCTTCTCAAAATGAAATACCTGCATTCAGGACAAAATTGTCAAGTCAATAGACAAGAGTCTATTGGCGGGATTCAAGCGTCAATTTAACAGTCAGATATCAAAACACAGGGGCTACAAATAGGATTTTAGAGTTTGTAAAAACAATTATAAGAAATTAATAGTCAAGATTCAAGATTCAAAAATCAATGCTCAAAAATGAAATGACCTTAAATTTAAGCTTTAAGATTTTAAATTTAGTTTTTATTGTGTTCGTAAGTCTTAAAAATATATACATATTTTTATTCTTATAAAACATAAAGCGTGTGTTTTATAAGAAAATCTTCTCAAAAATGGAAACACCTGCTTATTATTTTTGGATAATGATTTTGGATTATTTACTTGACTAATAATTCAAAATCAAAAGTCAAAAATCAAGAATAAGGATGTAAATTAGCTAAGCTCTAGGATTTAAGATTTTAAATTCAAATTTTATTGTTTTCGTTTTCTTAATAAAAATTATTTGCAAAGCATTTGTATTTTAAATCAATAAAGCTGCTTAAAATGACGAACACCATTAATTAAGCTTTTGTAGAACGCCTCTAGTATTTCTGTTATGATTTTGAAATATTGTAGCAAAACGTTTAGGTATCTATTAATTTCTATAACAACAAAACAGTTTTCAAAACAAAGTTTATGCAAAAGTTTATGCCGAACAAGTTCTCAACCTTATATCTTTTATGCCAGCAGAACTGCAACACAATGCAAGGGAGCCACCCTGAAAAATATTTTGAAATTTCATGACAATAAAAAAGTTTAATGTTTTCACAATCGTTGTCCCCCCCCCCTTACCCCTGCACAAAAGCTTCTCACAACAGCTCGCCATGCCGCTGAGCCATTTCAATTTCCTAAACTTCAAACGGAAAACAATCAGCGATCAATAAAAAGCTTCAATTTATCAGACATACAAAAAGTTTAGTGCACAGAACAAGAACAAACATTCAAAAAAAAAAAATAAAAAAAACAACAATAATAATAAAGCAATAAATGCAAAATTAGGAAGCTCTTTGGAAGAGGCAACCAGCGGCGACGCACTGGAAGCAAGCATGTGGTGGGAACTTTAGTAAGTTCGGTACCAGGGTACGAAAAACTTTTAACTTGCTTATGTTGCTTGGTTGCAGGCAAAGCTTTAGAAAGCCATGAAGTCATATTGCAAGGGAATAGACCAACAACAACAACAGCAACAACTATTTGACTAAGCAGCAAAAGAAGAACAATGTAAGCAGAAGTTGTGCTTGTGTGAAACATGACTGCGTCTTGTAAGCGCAGCGGTAAGAAACAACAACTCAAACAACAATAATATATGGCAGTATTTGTGCTCGCATGTTCAATGTTTTTATATAATATTTTTTAATATTGTTTTTTTGCTAAGTTTTTGTTTTTAATATTCTTGAAAAGTTGTTAAAACACTTTGCAACAGATGTTGTTTTTGTTGCTGCTGCTGCTAAATGTAGTTGTTGCTGTAGCTGTTGCAACAACCAGCAGCTGCAACAACAATTCACGCACTCACACATGCGGCTTTAATGACATTTACTGGCATGTGCCAGTGTGTGTGTGTCTCTGTATGTCACGTAGGGCAAACAACGCAAGTTTAAGCCAAGATTTTTTTGTTTTATTTTATTTTATTTTATTTATGTTGTCGCCGTGTGGCTTAAACAAACGCAAAACCAATAACAAATCTAATAAAGAGCACACATGCAAAACTTCTCGAACACATGCGCGCCTTCCCCACCTCCCCAAAAAACCACCTCCAGCTACTCCAACAGGGCCAACTTTTTAGCATTGTGATGCTCTATGAATTTTAAATTGTAGCTGCTTGCTATGCTTTTAAGCTCTAGGCGTACTTGTAGTTGAATTTTGGTTTAGGCATTTAAATGAATTGTTTTGCCATTTTATGTGGCATACGCACACATAGACACATGTTGAAGAAATTATGGAAATTTTTTTAAGCATAAGCAAAGTGAAGATTCTTTCATTTTTAGTTTAAGTTTTATGAAATTCATTTAAACAACAGTTTAGATGTTTTGTTTTTTAAATTTTATTTATAAAGTTCAATAAGCCTCAATCAAATACGTATAGTTAAAAGTTAAAGCTAAAATATTGAATTCTATTGTGTTAACTGGAAAGGACTTAATAAAGTGCATATTTTTAAGCTTTTTCAGACACTAAAATTTTGTTTATAATTTAATTAAAATTCTATTTATTATTAAATTTATTATAAATATTAAATTGAAATTCAAAACATTTTGAAAAATTAATAAAAGATCGCAACCTAAAATATTTCTTCAAACTGGCTAAATTAGCCGACCAAGAAGAAATATGAGGACTTTTGCTAGAGAATTGAGAAAACTACAGACACAGCAAGGCTCAGACAGCTGCTCTCAAAGCAGTCCTCCCTTCAGAGTCACGTCCGAAAAGACAATGGCAACTGGACGGAAGGCAGTCTGGAATCTCTAGATGTGCTTTTAAAAGCACATTTTCCAGGCTGTACTGAAGTCTCAAACACTTATGTCACAGAGAGGGAGTGGACAATCCCTTCACAGACTCCGCAGAACTTAATAACAACAAACAAAATCCAGTGAGCTAAAAATTCTGTCTCAGAGTTCGAAATATTTCGATGTTTTTCGCAGTTTGTTTAGTCTTATTAAGATTTATTTTCATTAAAGCCCAATATCTTTCGTTTGGACGAAGTTCGGGGCAATTCGGAGGATTGGCTTCTTTTGGTACCACAGTGACCTTATTGGCTTGGTACCAATCCACCGTTCTCTGGGCGTAGTGACATGTTGCTAGGTCTGGCCAAAATGAACCTGAACCTTGGTGCTGACGTTTAAATTTCGGTGTTGATTGTGCGATCAGTCACAAATTCCTTACTTCGAAGGCCACATTTGCAAATGGCCTGCCAGACATTGTTTTTCTTTGGAAATTTGGTATGTTTTCCAGTGGTAAATTTAGAGGATGCTCCACCCCTTCTAGCCGCAGTATAATATCCGTGTCCAGGTAACTGCTTGAAATCCGCTTTGCAGTACGTTTCATCGTCCATGATCACGCAATCAAATTTGGGCAGGTAATCGTGATACAGTTTTCGACAGCGATACAGCTTGATACTCGAAAAAATACCCGGGTAGCTCGAAAGCCCGGGTAATCGGGTATTAGCCGGGTAATTTGATAAACAATACCCTCAGATAATTGAATGAAACTCGATACACATGGTCACATGGGCTCAAGAATTTGCACTTTGGAATATTTTTGGAATCCGCCCAAGGACATACCTTCCTCTCATACAACGCAAAAATTGAAAACTGCATGCATGAGCTCATAATTAGCCTAAATCAATAAAATTTGGTAAATATATGTTTTGTATCAACACAAAGATGTCTTCGAAATTTGGGTATAATCCACTCACGGACACGCCCACCTCCCATACAACCAAAAATAAAAAACTCTTTAATAAGCTCATGTTTAACGACAGAGATAAAATTTATTGCGCATGTATTTTATATCAAAATAAAGACGTCTTCGAAAAATGGATGTCATCCGCCCACAGCCACGCCCACCACATATACAACGCAAACATTTAAAACTCAATAAATTAGCTCATGTTTAATCTAAAGAGATAAAATTTGGTATTTATGTATTTTATACCAAAATTAAGATGCATTCGTCCACGAACTTGCCAACCTCCCATACAACCCACAATAGCGGAAAATACTATAAAGGCATTAACAAGTGAGCTACAGGAATAAAACTTGGTATATAAAAATTTGTCATCAAAATTTAAATGCAAATAAAATAAGGGCTTCATCCACTCACGGACACGCCCATTTTCAATACTATTATTGTATTTGAAAAGTAGGTTTAGGGTATTTCATAGTCATGCTAGACCGACTTTAGACTTTCTTTACTTGTTTAAAGTATTATTTATAGGCGTGAAATTTATTACTAAAGCTGATGCTGGAGTGAGCGCTACAAGCGAATCGATACTTGAAGCTTTGCTTATAGATGATATAAGCAATGCTGTTCTATATCAGAGTGAAAGCGTTTTTTTATTACTAGAAATGCTGAATCATTCAGTTTTATATTTCAAATTTCATACAAATTATTTCAAACATCTACTGAACGCTTGAAGCTTTCAAAGTAGTTTCATGTAGCTTATAGCATCGCTTTTACTCTGGCACCTTTTTAATTTTGTCTTATAAAAACATAGGAAAAGCTACGTTACATCGTATCGCTTGCGTTCACTCTGCCATAAAGGTAAGGTTTACAAAGCGTACTCCAATTTCGAAAAAGAAAAATGCTTAAACACCGCAAACTCAAGCTACAGGTAAAATTTTTGGAATAAAACAACTAACAATAGATCGTAAATAGTCGAGGAATGGATATTTTTCTTTGCAAACACCGATGACGTTTTTAATAAGTCTTCGGGTAGTCTTAATAGGCCGTTAAAATAGGAGGTTGGGTTCATTATTAACATCGGCTATAATCAGAGAAGTTGAGCATTCTTTAATCTATATATATGAAGTAACGTCTTATTTACATCATCTAAAACATTCCGAATGGATCTACAAACACTGGCTTTGTCAACACCAAGCATATCTCCAATGCAGAGGCGTTCCTAGACTTGGTGTCACCCGGTGCGGATACCCATGGTGTCACCCCTATAAGAAATTTCTAAATGCAATTAGAAACCAATTCGATCTCAGATTTTGTGATATTATTATTTCCTTTATGTTTTCCCAAAAAATCAAAAGATGACAAACAATAACAAATTGTTAAAAAAACAGAAAAAAATATTACATTTTGAAAAAAAAAATTTTTGTTTTTATTGTAGTAAAATGCAATTTGTTTTTGTTTTTAAAGAATTTAATAACTGGTTTTTGGTTGCAAAATATAGTAAGCGCCGCAGGAAAAAATTTTGTATTAAAATCGCGCGATTTGAAATCATTTAATCTTATATATTAATACGTGAACATTATAGTTTGTCGTACGCTTTTTTGGTATTAATTAAAACTCAAAACTTATATCATTTGAAAGGTTTTGTTGACCAGATGTGCAGAATGTATATATTAATGATATATCTGAAGAGGGGGTTCCCAACCTTCTAAGAGAGAAATTAAATTTTTGAGAAAAAATCTGCTCTTTGATTGATATGAAATTTCATTGGAGGAAAGTTCTTAAGTCGCTCGAATTTGAATTTTTTTTAAAAGTAACAATTTCTTAAAAAATTGTAGTTTTATGTATTCATCAATTGTTAAATTTGTAAAAACATGTGTTTTGAACTCAAAAATTTGACTTTCCATGTGAATATCTTGGTCGGATTTTAACGATTTTTTAATTTTTTCATTTTTTCTAAAAGTTTGATGAATTTTCTTTTACATGTGTTAAAAATTACAGCAAAGTTCTGACCAAAAGTATTTTTTATGAATACCGAAAATAATACCGTTTTTTGTTTGTTTATATTTAAATTATTCATTTTAAAAAAGACCATAAAATTTGATTTATTCTAAAAATATGGGGTAAAAATGATTTTTGTTTTAAAAAAACAAAAACTCAAAATTGCATTTTTGATTTTCTTTCAAAGTCTATACCGAATTTTAGGTGAATTTATTTTCTCTTGACATTAAATTAATAAACTGTCCGTGCCATCAAAAAATCAAGGCTACCCCCTATGATTTCTTTGACAAAATTAAATTTTTTTAAAATGTTGTTTTTCTGTTTTTGAACAAAATAATAAAATAAAAAAATAATTTGTTTGAAGAAAATAGCTTTATATCTCCAATCAATTAAGAGATATAGCCTCGAACTTATTTTAATAATCTCACATATCTTATATATTAATACGTGAACATTAAAGTTTGTCGTACGCTTTTTTGGTATTAATTAAAACTCAAAATAATTGAAACTTATATCATTTGAAAGGTTTTGTTGTCCAGATGTGCAGAATGTATATATAAATGATATATTTGATAGAGGGGGTTCCCAACCTTCTAAGAGAGAAATTAAATTTTTGAGAAAAAATCTGCTCTTTGATTGATATGAAATTTGATTGGAGGAGAGTTCTTAAGTTGCTCGAATTTGAATTTTTTTTTAAAGTAACAATTTCTTAAAAAATTGTAGTTTTATGCATTCATCAATTGTTAAATTTGTAAAAAAATGTTTTTTTAACTCAAAAATTTGACTTGCCATGTGAATATCTTGGTCGGATTTTAACGGTTTTTAAATTTTGTTCATTTTTTCTAAAAGTTTGATAAATTTTCTTTTAAATGTGCTAAAAATTACAGCAAAATTCTAACCAAAAGTATTTTTAATGAATTTTCTTAATATTGTCGTTAGTTATTTAGCGTGTGTTTCAACCAAATGCCAAGAGAGAGAAAAAAACTGTCTCAAATTGAATGTTCTAAATTGGGAAGCCAATATCTCCGTTATATGTGAATAGATTTTATTTATTTCTTTTTTGTATTTAAGTCTTATCAGTTAACTTAAAAAAACTTTTGAAAATAATACCGTTTTTTGTTTGTTTATATTTAAATTATTCATTTTAAAAAAAGACCATAAAATTTGATTTATTCTAAAAATATGGGGTAAAAATGATTTTTGTTTTAAAAAAACAAAAACTGAAAATTGCATTTTTGATTTTCTTTCAAAGTCTATACCGAATTTTAGGTGAATTTATTTTCTCTTGACACTAAATTAATAAACTGTCCGTGCCATCAAAAAATCAAGGCTACCCCCTATGATTTCTTTGAAAAAATTAAATTTTTTTAAAATGTTGTTTTTCTGTTTTTGAACAAAATAATAAAATAAAAAAATAATTTTTTTGAAGAAAATAGCTTTATATCTCCAATCAATTAAGAGATATAGCCTCGAACTTATTTTAATAATCTCACATATAATTATAAATAGGCAATTAATAAATTGGTCGAATTTCGACCCCAGGCGATACTAGTTTATATAAAATCGTATACACCGAAAAATTTTACCACTCAATTTATAATAAAAATATTTTATTTTTTATAAATTAAATGATTAAAAAGAGGTTTTAAAGTTATTATTGCAGGCGAAACATTTTTCTTAAAAATGGGTTGATTGTTAAATTTAACAAAAATTGCAAAAATGGTTGAATTTGTCAGTTCATAAGAGTACTTTCCTGGGTACTTTTCCTATATTAATTTTTTTTTGGTCAAACGGCTAGAAATTAGAGAAATAGATGTGCACTGAAAATGGTACAAATTGATAAGACCTTAGGGGTTCCTCCCTAGGAACAACAACAACTAATATTAATACTAATAATATTTTGAAAGTCAAAAGTTAATACTTCAAATAAAATTTCAAAAAACTTTCGCTTAAATTCAAGAATCCGTTTTTTTTTTTTTGTTAAAGATTTTAAAGTATGTTAAAAAATCTCTCAAATTTTATATATTATTATTATTTGGTTCAATATTCTAAAATTAAGAAACGCAAAAAAACAAATTTTGTTACTATTTTCGTACCATTTCGATGCATTAAAAGTGAGCTGTGCTAAATACTGGCATGTCTTACTTTAAGAGTTGCAATATTTGAAATAACCTCATCGAAATCAGTAATATTGATTTCAAGCTCGTTTGCAATGGATAAAAAGCAGGATCGGAAACTCTGGTCTGTCCCATGGAATACCTTGGAAGTCCAAGTAAGTCTGTATTAATTTAAGCTTTGAAAAACTCCTTTCGCATGAAGCTACTGATAAACAAATTGTAGGAAATAATTTCAATGCTAATGAAATATTTGGCAAAGTTTCCAAAAAAAGACCACTCGACAATGAAAGTGAGCATTTCTAATGCTGTTTAATTGTTGGAGCTTTCGAAATCGATTTGTGCTGCATTTATGTGCCTACGTAGCATCGCAAGCAATTTTAACAACTATCTCCTTTTCTGAAATTTTGTCGTAAGCTGCTGCCAAATTTTAAACACTTAACATGGACTCATTTGCGTTGTGTTACAAAAAGTTTTCGGATTTTACAGCTCGAAACGTTTTCGCAATGTTTCCTCCTCATTGCTTAGACTTGCAAGCAGAATTTTATATTTTGAAACAGCAATTACATTTTTTACCGTAAAGTATTTTATCACTTTTTCTGTTTGTTTGAGAAATAAAAAAAAAAAATTGAAATGGTGTCACCCCTAAAATGGTGGTACCCGTGGCGGAGAAAACCGAATGACAACCACTTTGGCAAAATTGAATGACAACCACTTCATCCTCCCTGCTAAAGTAACATTATCAAAACGAAAAATCGGTTAAAAAACCATAAAAAATAAAAGCAAAATGAATTAAAATAATTAACAAAAGCTTGCAATTGTAAAATGTATGCTGAGTTTGAAATTTGGTAAAATCGGATGAAAACTTACTCTATCTTCTATAAAAAGTGACGCCATAAAATATTAAAACCTTCATAAATTCCTCAAAAAAACAATGTATAATCTTCAAACTTCACACATTAGTCTTGACTAACACTCAGAGTTTGAAAATTGGAAAAGTTGGATGTAACTTCCATTATCCCACATCCATGGCTAAGGAGGGTTACAACTTCAGCCAAGTTGAAAATAATTCCGTACTTGATTTGTTTTTTAGCTTTATTGCAGTTAATTAGCATCTTAGTTTTTATTTGACTGTCTCAAATATGTGTAACTTAATATATTCCTACACGTCACAAACATCATAAGCTACTTGGTTCAGTACCAAAAGCTTTTGACATGCTTTAAATTACATAAATTTGTTTAATACTCTACTTTGTACTATCGTCAAATGTTTTTGATTATTTAAATTTGTCTGCTTCAAAACATTTTTAAAGTGAAATAAAGCTTTTGCAGCTAATAAGAAATTCATTACTGAAATTAGCGTAGCCCACACACACATGCATACAGCATCCCAGCTCTTGTTGAAAAATAACAAAAATGTCTACTTAATCATTTATGCACACAATTCTTAGGTTGTTAGTGTTGTTGTTGTTGTTGTTTACGAAACAATTTTCTAAGCTCCACCACCTGGCGCAACGCTGCTCAACACTGTTAAATAGTGCGTCCCGGTCCGATGTGCTCTAGATACTTAATTAACCCAGAGCAGCCGGCAGCTAGCCTACCTGTTTTGTTTTTTTTTTTTTCTTTTTGAGGATTTTGAATTCCAGCCTAAGGGTAAACTTTTACACTTGAAGTTTAAATGCGTCATTGAAGCCAAGCACCGCTAATAAAATAATAAAAAATAAAATAAACGCAACTCTAAATTTTGCTTTGTTGTTGTTGTTGTTGTTTGTATATATTTCTTGCTGCTTTTTTGCTTAACAAGCAAAATGGCGCTCACTTCCGCTGAACTTAAGGAAGTGTGCCACCCTCGTTGGATTGCCGTACAGCATCAACGAGCAAAGCTTTGGGCTCACAAAGTGCCGCTTGACAAGAAGTCGGCATAGCAGCATTTTATGTATGTCAGAAAGAGATGGCATAGAGTGACAACCTAAGGGACAAGTTTTGCCTAGCTAACCATTCAATGTTCATGGCACTCCGAGCACTTGTTATTTTCTCAATGAATTTTATTTTTCCTGCTTCTGTTTTGTTGTTGTGCTGGTTGTTTTTGTGTGTGCTTTTCCTAACCTACATCTATTTGTTTTGTTGTTGCGCTTGAGGGAAATTTAAATGGATGTTTTTCTTTTGCTCTTCTTCATCTTCTTTGCTGTTTTCTTTAATATATACCTACCTATTTGTGTAACTTTAAAATTTTTGGGAATTTTTGTTTTTTCTTTTTATTTGTATTCAAAGTGATGCTGTTGTTGCTGCCGCTTGTGTGTGGGCAACATTTTATACTGCTGCTGCTGCTGCTGCTGCTGTTGCTGCCCTCGTGCGTTTGAGAGTGCTTCTAATGAGCTTTTATGTTAATTGTGTGTGAGTGTGGGTGTTGGTAGTTGAGTTGTTTGTGTGTGTATGTATGTATTGCGCTATTTTACAGGTTTATTGATTTTCGTGCGTTCGCTTGCTTCATCTGCGACATGCTTTAAGTGAGAATAAAGTTTTGTGTTTTTTTTTTTTTTTATTTAAATTGTTTTTTGTGTGGGTATGGAAAGCTTTTTCTCATTGTTGTCATTGTTGTATTTTTTATTAACTGATTGCAACAGTTTCATTGATGCCCTTGAGTGTTGGCTGAGTGTTGGGTGCAGGTGTAAGAGTGAGTACCATTAGATAGTAGTGTTGGTACCCGCTGGCCTGAGTTAAGCTTTGCACTGAGCACTCCAATTTATTTTTATGACATCGTTGTGAATTTTTAATTTGTATCATCAACAGTGAACATTAAATATGCGTGTAATATTGCTAAAAATAGAAAATATCAAAAGCTTTGATACAGTTGATACAAAAAGCTTTCATGAATATCAAAGTTCATTGATTATTCAAGCAAAATTATGGAAAATATGAAATTAAGATATTAACCAACACTTCACCAGACTAAATTTACGAAAAAAAAAATTGCAAATTTACAATTAAAAATCGAAAAGCTTTAGAAAACTGTAAAAGCTTTTAAAAGTTTTTGGAGGTTTTATTTCATATTATTGTAAAATTTAAATTAAATATAAAAATTTTTGTAAAATACAAAAAAAAACAACCATAAGAGATGTCAAACAAAGACTTTGCAGAAAGCTTTTATGAAAGCATGACTTTTTTATATATCGGGCAGTATTTTAATTAGGTTTTTAAAATTGACTTAAGCTTTTTTTAAATTTAAATATTAGTTACAGTCCTTATGAAAAGGTTCAGAAACAGTCAATTGAAGCAAAACTTTGAATAATTTATTTTAACGAACTTTCTAATTTGGTTGACAAAAATTTGAAAAGAGTTAACATACGTTTTTTTAGACTTTATCATTGGATTCAAAATAAAAGCTTTTTAAATAAAAGCTATTCTCGAAGCTCTTTTCAAAAGCTGTTTGATTAATGATTCTAATAAAAATCTAGTGAATTATGAGAAGACCTCCAAAATTTTAAGAGAGCCCTTTTGGCGTGTCAACGAGAGGTGAAACATGCTTCCTTTTTAAGTACAAAACGAGTAGCTGGCACTCCAAAAAAAGCGCTTTGAAACTTTTTGTGGTCTTTTTGTTGAATATTTTTGATTTTTATATGTATTTTTAATTGCCAAAACATTATAAATTTTAAGCGTGAGCATATTAAAAGCAAAAGATTTACTGAAAAGTTGTTTATCGAATAAAACAGAGTTTTAAATTAAGTTAACTTACAGATTAAAATTTTTAAAAATGTCAAAAATTATAAAAAATTTAATACTTTTTGAAGCTTTTAAAAACATGAAAAGCTTTTTGGAGCTTTAAAATTTAATTTCAAAGAATTTTATAATTTTAGAAAGCTTTTTTAACGCTGAAAAGTTTTTAATTTTTTCATGTTTTAAAATGTTTTAAACTGTTTTGAATTTTCTATAATTTAGTCACTTTGAAAATTTGACACTAAAAATTTGAATATGTTTTAAGAGCTTTTAACTTTAAGCCAATAACTAAGGTTTAGAGACCTAAACCGAGCTCGGTTAAGCTCTATCACGTCAGTCTTAGGGAATTCACTAAAAAAATTTATTCACCCTGACGTGGTATGATAAAACGAACCTCAAATTCGAATTCAGAGACCCAGAAATGTATAGAAAACAGGGCCTGAACACCAGACTAGAACATTTTATTTGTTTTGTGTGGCTGTGTTTTTGATCGTAGACTATTTTTGAAAATTTTTGAAAATATTATGTTTTGAAAATGCCTTCAAAATTTCAAAATGTTTGATCGACTTAATATTTTTCCTTTTTTTTTTCATTAAATTTGGGTAACTTTTTTAAGCTTTCAAAACTTTTAAACTTCTCACAACAGTAATCATAAAAATGTTCAAGTATTTGAATAACTTTTTATTCATTAAGTACATGTTTAAAATTAATCAATTCTTTCATTATTTTTTTCATAAAACTTTAAACTAAAGCTTTTTAAACTAAAGCTACAGCTCACTCATTCCCGTGCTTCGACTACACGTGAACACAGAAGTTCGAACTTCATGAAATTCATTTTTAAAACACGAACATCAACTACACGGGTTCTCGGATTCACGTAGGTTCCATCAATAGGATCGACCAGCTTCAATTTGCTTCAATTGGACTTCTTGAGGAATCAATGGGTGGTTATATGGACATTGTAAATTTCATTGATTAAATGGACGCTTTGGCAAAACTGAATGATTCTATGGCTAGTCGGACACAACCAATCAATTGCCTCAAAAATTATTAGAAATACAAATTGCAGATGGTTGAAGCTATTAGCTTCAGATGTAAAAATAGTTAAAAAGTAGTTCTAATACCTGTTCCAACCTATGGATATTAATTGTTAAGATACGTGAAAGTCTTGAAACTTATATCCATTTGCCCGTAAACCCGTGTCCATACTTTGCACCCGCGTGAACACGTTCTTTTGCAACTACACGTATATTTCTTGTTTAGCATTCACGTGCATTTTGAGTTCGGGATTTTTCTAAAATTTCTTTTGAATACACATGTTCATGGATAACATGTGCTTTCGTGAAATTGGAAGTTCTATATATACATAGTTCTTTTAATAATTTATTTTTTATAAAAGAGTCATCTTACCACTTTTCAATTCTTCAATTCATTTTCAGATTTCATTCGATTAAAAACTCTTAATAAGAGCCGTTTGCTATTGAATGTCTGTTAAGCGTACCCTTTAATGAGCGATACATACCGCCGTTGCTCTCTACACCAGTCTTAACCCTTATTGGGCACACTTCTCTGGTATAACGTGTTCGGCACACTGGGGTCATGTGTGCCCCAGCGACAAAAAACTGTCATAAAAAATAAACTATGGAGTATTTTGCTTGATTTTGATGTCAATTGTTGAAAAAAAAATTCGGAAAAAAGTTTTAACGATGGCCTAATGGTAGGAAAATACCCTATGGAGCTATGGAGCTGAATTTTTGTTTGTTAACATTTTGGATCAATTGTAGATGAATTTTCATCAAAATCGTACGAGCGGAACTGGTACCAGGCAGGAATAGGTTAATATCAACATCGAATTTTAACGGCTTTCCAATTGTTCTTCTAAATATTTCTAAAAATTTATTAAATTTTCTTTCAAATATAATTACAATCGCCGTTTAGCTCTAACCAATAGTATTTTAAACAAAATTTTCAACATGTATTTCATGCCAAGAGAAAGAAAAAACTGTCTCGAATTGAATGGGAAGCCAATATATCTGTCATTTTTGAATAGATTGATTCAATTTATTTATTTTTCTTTATTTAAGTCTTATTAGTAAACTTCATAAGTTTATAAAATTAATATAAATTTGACCATCACTTTTTTGTTTGTATTTAAATTATTCCTTTTAAAAAGGGCCATAAATTTTGATATTTTTGCAAAATATGGGTTAAAAATGATTTTTTTGCAAAAAAGAGAAAAACTCAAATTGTTTTTTAACCTGCCTTTCAAAATTTATAGCAAATTTTGGGTGAATTTACTTTATCTTGACTCTTAATTAATAAACTATTCGTGGCATCAAGAAATCAAGGTATAAAAATAATTTATTTGGAGGAAATAACTTTATATCTCCAATCAATTAAAAGTTTTAGCCTCGAACTTATTTTACCCACCTCGCCTGTTTTGCATACAAGTAATTATAAATAGACAAAGAAAAATTTATCCAATTTCGACCACAGGCATACTAGTAATAACAAATAAGTTTCAGAGGCCAAAAATTTTATGATCTCGGTTAAAAGATAAAGTTAAAGCCAAAGTCAAAAAAAGGGGGCACATCAAGGTGGCTCACCAGAAATAAACATTAAAAAACACATCCTAGAGAGAAAGCTGATATCGAAAGTGTTTCACAACTATGCCAATATTTTTTGGGTGTCCCGAAAAACAGCCAAAATAGGTTTTTAGCTATAATATTAGTTTTTGTTAGTATTTAAGTTAAAACATTTGTAGTTTCAGTCCGATCATGGAGTGCAGCATATCGTTGGATAGGTCTGAGAATATTAAATTGTGTGCCTTGGTTTCATTGGCATCAGATGATATTTTCAAGTAGATATTTTGCAATTTTTATAGTTTTGCTCTAGAATCCCATAATTTTGATTTAAAATTAAAAATAAAAAATTGAAAAATATCGCCTTGAAGAACATGACAAAGCATTCTTTCAGACTTATTCAACAATATGCTGCACTCCACTAGACGGAAACTTCTAATGTTATAACTAACACACTTAAAATAATAATATTATGACTAAAATACCATGTTGGCTATTTTTCGGGACACCAAACAAATAAATTTGTATAGTTCTAAAACACTTTCGAAATCAGCTTTCATTCTAGGGGGTGTCTTTTTATATAAATTTTCCCCCTTTAATGCGATCCACTCTTGTACACATGATCCCTCTGCCAAATAAAGCTTAATAGCATCATTTTCTATTCCTAACGAGCGACTCAACGAACGAGCGCTAGGCGAAGGATGTTGTGATTCAATTGAAATCTGTATCTCTAACGAACTTGCTCGCCAACCCTTACAGCAAGCTTATGCTTCTTACGTTTTTTGAAACTGTTATACACAAGCAGTTCTCAAATTCAGCATTGCAAGATCAAACATTTCCAAAATTTTTTGAAATTTTTCTATTTTTTTAAAGATTTCTTAAACTTTTGGCTTTGTTTCTTGTTTGTTGGCAATCCCTTTGTTCAGTTTGTTTATATTTATAGACACCTGTTCTTGTTTATGTTTATTTTCGTTTGACAAACAATAAATTTATTTAAAAAAATTGTTTTGAGTTTGTAAAAGAAATAGTGCTATTATGAAATGTTTGCAGCGATTGCAGCTGTAATTTAGACCAGGCTGATGGAAGTCCATTCATGGTGAAAAGGCGAAGATAGCGCAAAGTTTTTGGACCCAGCAGACGCTGAATAAGTTTTTTCATAACATTTATTTTCAAGTGCTTCACTGCTTTAAGGCTCTGTTTGGCAACTCCACGGGGAGTTTTACCTTCTTCGAGCTAAAGCCACCTACACGAAGTGCAGCACTCTTGATATTATCAATTTCTAACAAAATGTTTTTTAAAGATAGTTGCACAACGATAACAGAAAAGTGCTCGTTTGAATTTGAAGTTTCTACTCGTGATTTGACTCACTGCTAGAAACAAAAATTTCACATATTTCAGAGCTTTACGGCATCGTTCGCCAGCTGATCAGCTGTTATCGTTTGTTGATTCTGTTCGAATAACAAATTTGAAAACAACGAACGAGCTATGCTTTGAACGAGGCGAGTGTTTGAATAGGGATACAGAATGAAGCTATAAATATCAAATAGCAGTTGTTATTCTCTAAAATATGATTTACTTTAATGTTTTGATTTTTTAGAAGCCAATTAATAAGAATTTGTACTCAATGACAAGTTAAGTGTAATACTTCACAGATGGTTTTGGCCGGGTGAGATTGGTAAGATTGCTACTAAGAGCAGCTCTATTTGTAGTCTTACTCCGTGATATGGAAATCTCTTTATTCTAAAGAAATTATTAGAGGTTGCTGACAGTATCCAGATATTGCAGTACTGGCCAAAAAAAAATCTTTTGGATATATTAGACACTAGCTTTAAGCCAGAGAAATTTTGAAGTCTACTCTTTCTACAAGAGTTGTGTGCTTATAGCCCTTTACGACCGGCGGTCAAATTTTTCTGCCATTTTCACAAAAGGTTATTTCAAACAAAACTTTCAGAACAAACGTTATTAGGTTCTTCAAAAGGGTTATTTAGATCGCATAGTTGCTTCAGACGGCCCAAAAGGAATACAAATCAATCTAATTGTTAATATTGAGTAAAAGATCATCTTCATTGCATCAGTTTTTTACGCCATGAGTCAGAAATATTCGGGTGTGCGGTCTTCTTCTGCTACCCACTGCCGGGTTACATGATTTGATTGCAGTTTTCTACTCTTGCAAGTTGAAAGTCCTTCAGACTACAAGACATTTAACCCTTAACCGTTCTTCTGTGAACGGGTAGAATTTTATGACACAGAGTAGTTAAAGTAGTTTTAAGTTTATTTTTACCGTTATTTAACTAGAAATTATTAACATAGGAAAGATCTTACTGAGCTGTGCTGTGCATTTTCGTCCTGATCCTGACTGAATAAATGCTAATTCTGCTGAAAACACCGCCAAACAAGTTTCTCAAATGACAACGTGTTACAAACTTTTGTTTAAGAACAATTTAAAATTCTCACATAAAAAAAATTTTGAGCTACGACAAATTGTAAAGATTTCATTACGGAAATTAAGTGCCTTAAAATATCCAAGAATTTTTACCAAACTCTGCTTTCTGTACTTATTTGGCCCTTAAAATCGCCTCTGACTTTCGCCACGCTTTCTGTTGATTCAAATTATATTAACTTATGTCTGCAGCAACAATTACCACCCAACGGCCCACACAACCTCTAAGGACGAAGAAGCATTGACACAAGAGTATTAAATGCAGAATTGTAGAAAGGCAAGCCGGCAAGTAATCAAAATAGTGCAAGAAAGAGTGCATGAAAAGAATTTAAGCAGTGGTTGCAGTGCCAGCTACAAACAACAGCAACAACAACAACAACAAATAAAGTACCATCAGAAGCAGCAATAAAAAAAACAGCTGCAACATTAAAGCAATGAAAAAAAAATTAATTGTACAGCTTTACAATAAAAACAACAGCAAAATTAAATGCAGTGCATTCATTTTTCATTTTTATTGTTTTAAAAGCTACGCAAAAATTTCATTGCATACTTTTGCGCATTACTGCTGAGCTGCTGCTGCTGCCGTGTGCGTTGTATAGCTACTGCTGGTGTTGCTGCTACTAGTTGTTGTTGTTGTTGTTGTTGTTGTTGTTGTTGTTGTTGTTGTTGTTGTTGTTGTTGTTGTTGTTGTTGTTGTTGTTATTCGTGCCGCTTGTTTTGTTGTGTTTTATAATTCATTGCACGCTACACTTGTTGACACTCTTTGCATACTTAAGGGCGGCAGGAGCAGCGACATCAGCTACATCAGGCAGCAACAGCTTTTATATTCGTGCTTAGCTTTGCTTATTTTTTCTTTCATTGCCTCAAGTTGAATGCTGCTGCTTCTCCTGCTGCTGAGTTGCTGCACTTAAAACGAGTGAAAATGTGCTGAATTTTTTGTTTTTTATTTTCATTAAAATTTCAAGCTTCAACTCGAGTCAGATTCATTTTTGTTAATTAAATATTTTTTCTTTATGCTGTTGTTGTTGCTGCTGCTGGTGCTGCTGCGCTGCTCTGTAGAGTGCTTGAGTAAATTGCATTTTATTATGAAGCAAGATGTCTGCCGCAGCTCACTTGTAAGGATGTTTGCATGTCCTTTTCATTGTTGCCAATTTATCGTTGACTTAAGTTTTCTATTTTTAGGTTATTTTTTTTTCTTTTTTTGGATAACAATTTTTGGTAGTAAAATTAAGTGGTTTCATGTCTGGACAATATTGTTGTAGGCAATTCAAAGTTGTTGTTATTGTTGCTTCTTTTATTGTTATAGTATAATAGTTGGTAGTAAACGAGGTGCAGTTCATTGACTTGCATATTTGTATCTCAGAATTTGTTATAAACAAGCATGAATTTTAAGAGCAATATTCCGGAAGATGAATGAAACATTTCATCCTTTAAAGAGTCGGTTTTACTTCAGGAAAGATTATTTCAGAGTAAGCTTCAAAGTCAGTTTTAGAATCAGAGTCAAAGTCAAATCAGAGTCAAAATCAGAGTCAAATTAAGAGTCAAACAAAATGTTTGGCTTCGGTATAAAAAATCAAAATCAGAGTGAAAATCAGGGCCAAAATTAGAGTCAATACCAGAGTCAAAATCAGAGCCGAAATCAGAGACAAAATCAGAGTCAAATCAGAGGCAACATCAGAGGCAAAATCAAAGTCAAAATCAAATTCAAAATCAGAGGCAACATCAGAGGCAAAATCAAAGTCAAAATCAAATTCAAAATCAGAGTCAAAATCAGAGTCAAAATCAGAGTCAAAATCAGAGTCAAAATCAGAGTCAAAATCAGAGTCAAAATCAGAGTCAAAATCAGAGTCAAAATCAGAGTCAAAATCAGAGTCAAAATCAGAGTCAAAATCAGAGTCAAAATCAGAGTCAAAATCAGAGTCAAAATCAGAGTCAAAATCAGAGTCAAAATCAGAGTCAAAATCAGAGTCAAAATCAGAGTCAAAATCAGAGTCAAAATCAGAGTCAAAATCAGAGTCAAAATCAGAGTCAAAATCAGAGTCAAAATCAGAGTCAAAATCAGAGTCAAAATCAGAGTCAAAATCAGAGTCAAAATCAGAGTCAAAATCAGAGTCAAAATCAGAGTCAAAATCAGAGTCAAAATCAGAGTCAAAATCAGAGTCAAAATCAGAGTCAAAATCAGAGTCAAAATCAGAGTCAAAATCAGAGTCAAAATCAGAGTCAAAATCAGAGTCAAAATCAGAGTCAAAATCAGAGTCAAAATCAGAGTCAAAATCAGAGTCAAAATCAGAGTCAAAATCAGAGTCAAAATCAGAGTCAAAATCAGAGTCAAAATCAGAGTCAAAATCAGAGTCAAAATCAGAGTCAAAATCAGAGTCAAAATCAGAGTCAAAATCAGAGTCAAAATCAGAGTCAAAATCAGAGTCAAAATCAGAGTCAAAATCAGAGTCAAAATCAGAGTCAAAATCAGAGTCAAAATCAGAGTCAAAATCAGAGTCAAAATCAGAGTCAAAATCAGAGTCAAAATCAGAGTCAAAATCAGAGTCAAAATCAGAGTCAAAATCAGAGTCAAAATCAGAGTCAAAATCAGAGTCAAAATCAGAGTCAAAATCAGAGTCAAAATCAGAGTCAAAATCAGAGTCAAAATCAGAGTCAAAATCAGAGTCAAAATCAGAGTCAAAATCAGAGTCAAAATCAGAGTCAAAATCAGAGTCAAAATCAGAGTCAAAATCAGAGTCAAAATCAGAGTCAAAATCAGAGTCAAAATCAGAGTCAAAATCAGAGTCAAAATCAGAGTCAAAATCAGAGTCAAAATCAGAGTCAAAATCAGAGTCAAAATCAGAGTCAAAATCAGAGTCAAAATCAGAGTCAAAATCAGAGTCAAAATCAGAGTCAAAATCAGAGTCAAAATCAGAGTCAAAATCAGAGTCAAAATCAGAGTCAAAATCAGAGTCAAAATCAGAGTCAAAATCAGAGTCAAAATCAGAGTCAAAATCAGAGTCAAAATCAGAGTCAAAATCAGAGTCAAAATCAAGTCAAGTCAAGTCAAGTCAAGTCAAGTCGAGTCAAGTCAAGTCAAGTCAAGTCAAGTCAAGTCAAGTCAAGTCAAGTCAAGTCAAGTCAAGTCAAGTCAAGTCAAGTCAAGTCAAGTCAAGTCAAGTCAAGTCAAGTCAAGTCAAGTCAAGTCAAGTCAAGTCAAGTCAAGTCAAGTCAAGTCAAGTCAAGTCAAGTCAAGTCAAGTCAAGTCAAGTCAAGTCAAGTCAAGTCAAGTCAAGTCAAGTCAAGTCAAGTCAAGTCAAGTCAAGTCAAGTCAAGTCAAGTCAAGTCAAGTCAAGTCAAGTCAAGTCAAGTCAAGTCAAGTCAAGTCAAGTCAAGTCAAGTCAAGTCAAGTCAAGTCAAGTCAAGTCAAGTCAAGTCAAGTCAAGTCAAGTCAAGTCAAGTCAAGTCAAGTCAAGTCAAGTCAAGTCAAGTCAAGTCAAGTCAAGTCAAGTCAAGTCAAGTCAAGTCAAGTCAAGTCAAGTCAAGTCAAGTCAAGTCAAGTCAAGTCAAGTCAAGTCAAGTCAAGTCAAGTCAAGTCAAGTCAAGTCAAGTCAAGTCAAGTCAAGTCAAGTCAAGTCAAGTCAAGTCAAGTCAAGTCAAGTCAAGTCAAGTCAAGTCAAGTCAAGTCAAGTCAAGTCAAGTCAAGTCAAGTCAAGTCAAGTCAAGTCAAGTCAAGTCAAGTCAAGTCAAGTCAAGTCAAGTCAAGTCAAGTCAAGTCAAGTCAAGTCAAGTCAAGTCAAGTCAAGTCAAGTCAAGTCAAGTCAAGTCAAGTCAAGTCAAGTCAAGTCAAGTCAAGTCAAGTCAAGTCAAGTCAAGTCAAGTCAAGTCAAGTCAAGTCAAGTCAAGTCAAGTCAAGTCAAGTCAAGTCAAGTCAAGTCAAGTCAAGTCAAGTCAAGTCAAGTCAAGTCAAGTCAAGTCAAGTCAAGTCAAGTCAAGTCAAGTCAAGTCAAGTCAAGTCAAGTCAAGTCAAGTCAAGTCAAGTCAAGTCAAGTCAAGTCAAGTCAAGTCAAGTCAAGTCAAGTCAAGTCAAGTCAAGTCAAGTCAAGTCAAGTCAAGTCAAGTCAAGTCAAGTCAAGTCAAGTCAAGTCAAGTCAAGTCAAGTCAAGTCAAGTCAAGTCAAGTCAAGTCAAGTCAAGTCAAGTCAAGTCAAGTCAAGTCAAGTCAAGTCAAGTCAAGTCAAGTCAAGTCAAGTCAAGTCAAGTCAAGTCAAGTCAAGTCAAGTCAAGTCAAGTCAAGTCAAGTCAAGTCAAGTCAAGTCAAGTCAAGTCAAGTCAAGTCAAGTCAAGTCAAGTCAAGTCAAGTCAAGTCAAGTCAAGTCAAGTCAAGTCAAGTCAAGTCAAGTCAAGTCAAGTCAAGTCAAGTCAAGTCAAGTCAAGTCAAGTCAAGTCAAGTCAAGTCAAGTCAAGTCAAGTCAAGTCAAGTCAAGTCAAGTCAAGTCAAGTCAAGTCAAGTCAAGTCAAGTCAAGTTGACTTCGGTACAAAAAGTTCATAAGATAAAAAACTTGTCGCAATATTGTCGTTTAAATACAATACTTACAGTTAATAAAATTAAAAACCAAGCCGTTTTGACATCTTATTTTAAATTTCCGTTTGTCTATTAAAATTTTCCTTAGAAAAAATTCGCTGCATTGTTTTTGACATGTACAAAACTCTTGTCAGATAGCATTTTTCATCCATCTACAGGGCACATGCCGAGTCACTCACTCAGTTGAATTTCCAACCCAAGCGCCAGCCAGCTTAAATTTAAACTTGCGTCAGCTTAAGTTATCCTTAGGCGCCTTTAAATATGTAACATATGTTTATATTCACTAAGTGAAGTCGCTACACTTATATTCTTTATAATTTTTTACAGTGTCTTTTTTGGAATGCTTGTTTTTGTTATTTTCTTAAGCTTTATATGCTTCACCTATATTTTGTTTAGAGGCACGTGTCGCTTCGCTGCTTGTTTTCCTTGTGTCACGTGATTTTGTGCAGTTTTGTCTGTGGTGGGGCAAAGCATAAGCAAAGCAGACACATGGACAGACATCGTTGAGTGAGCACCACTTGAAGTTGCTGTCGTTAGTGTAACTGCTATTGTTGTATTTGTTGTCTTTTGTTTGAGAAAAAGTGACAAAATGTTATATGCTTAGCAAAGTAGCGGCTGTTGCTTGTTCTTATTGTTGTTATTAGCCGAAACTGCGTTTGCATATTTTGCTTAAATGTTTCTTTAGGGGTTTGTAACATTACCTCAAAGTAAAATTTTTTCAGAAATAAATTGGTTAAGTGCTTGATTTTAAGATATAATATCGTAAATTCGAGTGATTTGAGAAGTTAATAGTTAAACAAATAAATTTGAAATTTCCTTTGTTTGTTGGAAAATTAATGTATACAAAAATGACATCCGACATGTGTAATTTTTTGAAAAAACTTTTAAATTGAGCAATTGAAACATGAATAGCAGTGTCAGTCAACAGTTATATTAAATTCCATGAGCACTGCTACAGTTGCTCCTCAAATATTTCCACTTTCCTGAACTTATAATTAAATTGTTCACCATGACGTATGAGTAACATTAATTGACGTTAGCATTGCTTTTAGTTCTTTTGCTTCATGGAGTTGAAGTGAAAAGCTCATGCATGCATTTTTAAGCTGTTTCCAGCTTCAAAGTAAGCTGCATGCAACGGAAATTTTGTCAATGCATCAACAACAACAACAACAACATTAAATACAACATCGATAACACCAACAAAATTGTGCTAGTGGTAAATTAAATTTCGTGTGCCAATAAAGGCATGAATAAGCCGCTCTTTTCAATTCAATAGCCACTATTTATTGATAGATATTTTCAGCAACATAAACTAAGTTAAGTTTATGCATCCTTTCGTTGCATGTTCGTGCATGCAAAAAATAATTCAAATTGAGCACCAGCGGCAAACATTATGCAAACTCAATAAAATGCTGCACAACTGTGATGCATTTTGAAGGATATTTGTTAAGTTTTTAAATGCTTTTAATGTGAGCTTAAATGTGCCAAAGTGATGGTGTGAAACTAATATATATGTGTGTTCGAGTGTTTGCTTGTATGCTGCATATGGCATGAATATGGCTTTGCTTAGTATTGCCAGATTTTGAATTTTTATATGTTAGAGAATGCGAATATTAAAATATCTAAAAAAGTTGTATGATTAGTTGACATACGTTTTCATAAACAATACCACGATAGAGCACTTTGTCAATAAATGACAAAATCCATATACATATATCACACAGATACATACACATTTCTGGTCGGCAAAAAAAGTTGACTGTTGGATTTGCTTATATGTTTGAAATCGAAAATGATCGACATTAACAATTTGTAAAAATGTTAATGCAATTTATACATTAAGGTTGCCATGAAATTACGAAAAAATTTGTAGCTATGGGCATGGCATTCTGGTATACACAATTTTTTATTTCAGAAAAAGTAATTATTTTCTTTCTACCGGAAATGAATGTTCACTGCTCGCAAACTACTACCAATAAACTGTTGTTATTTTTTGTTTTATGTTGATAAGACTGTGTGGTCTTTTGCAGCTATATCATTTGGCGTGCTAAAAATACTTTTGAATTACTATATTTTTATCAAGATATTTAGTGGAAATTTTAGTGGAAAATAACTTCTGAAGAGCAATATTGATCATGAAAACTGAACCATACAGATGAGGGTGAAAGTTTCCACTTAAACTCAATATAAACTGACACAAAGGCTTCATGTGGCTGCAACAGCAAGCCAATTGAACCCAGCCCCAGCAAACCCATCAGATATTACTAAGTAAGATATGAATTTGAACAATCACCGTTACATGCTTGAATACCGGAACACATACAGCAAATCGGTTCTGATTTTGACTTTGGAGTTAGAGGATCTGTAAGAAACCACGACACCAATAAGAAATTAAAAAGATTTTAAAAATAAATATATTCAAGATTAATATGTCGGATATGAATTGATTGTATATTAGCCAAAACAAAGGTCAAGTAATACAAAATGGTTGCCAGACAGCTTGAACATTATTTTAAAATCCAGAAAGAGCATCTGAAATAGCATGATTTAATATTATTTATAAACTAGAAGTCTTGCGTGATTTTTGCTGTGGTCCACTCAGTTCTTGATCACGAATAAGATGTCATAAAAATTTTGTGACAAATAAGGATTACAGATGTTATAAAGAGCACAACATAAGAAATCCTACGAGGATTTCTTTCAAAACACCTTGACGCAGTGTAGGGGCTTTTATTGCAATGACTCAATGGACTATGATGAGAGGAGTTTCGACCAGTGGCGTAGTGAGCATAACTGGCGAAAAAAATTTATTGTATATAAAATATAATTATTAATATTTAGTACAAATAATTATAATACACCTATTTAATATATAAATACACTATTATGCGACAAAATCAGAAAAAATGTCTCTACACGACGGCTCTTTATATTTTTTTATAGATTTGGGATAGATCTGAACACGAAAATTGCAAAAAAACTTATTATGGGCTATCGTCGAAAGAAATTCGTGCAAAAATACGGTCAGGAGATGCATTTGAGTGAAGACAGTACATTGTGCAGTATTCAACATATGTGATTCAATTTTACACTGATTAATACATAGATACTGAAATAGTAATAAGTATTTCTAGTGCTACTCTCAGGTTTGGAAACATATCTTCTCCATATGAGATTATAAAGGTAAGAAGCTGTTATGGAATTTTAAATTCTATTTCTTTTCTACTGCGAAGAAGCATATTGCAGTCACATATTTCGATATGAAGTTCTGTTCCATTTGAATCTTTTTTATAAAACCAACCCAAATTTGTACAATTCTCTTCAATTCTAAATTCTTTGGAATGAAGATAAGGGATGAAAAATTAAAATATCAATATCTACCTAATTTCTCAAAAAAGATGTACCTTTTTTGGGCACGAATGTACCTACAAATAAAGGGTGATTTTTTTGAGGTTATGATTTTCATGCATTAGTATTTGACAGATCACGTGGGATTTCAGACATGGTGTCAAAGAGAAAGATGCTCAGTATGCTTTGACATTTCATCATGAATAGACTTACTAACGAGCAACGCTTGCAAATCATTGAATTTTATTACCAAAATCAGTGTTCGGTTCGAAATGTGTTTCGCGCTTTACGTCCGATTTATGGTCTACATAATCGACCAAGTGAGCAAACAATTAATGCAATTGTGACCAAGTTTCGCACTCAGTTTACTTTATTGGACATTAAACCAACCACACGAATGCGTACAGTGCGTACAGAAGAGAATATTGCGTCTGTTTCTGAGAATGTTGCTGAAGACCGTGAAATGTCGATTCGTCGCCGTTCGCAGCAATTGGGTTTGTGTTATTCGACCACATGGAAGGTTTTACGCAAAGATCTTGGTGTAAAACCGTATAAAATACAGCTCGTGCAAGAACTGAAGCCGAACGATCTGCCACAACGTCGAATTTTCAGTGAATGGGCCCTAGAAAAGTTGGCAGAAAATCCGCTTTTTTATCGACAAATTTTGTTCAGCGATGAGGCTCATTTCTGGTTGAATGGCTACGTAAATAAGCAAAATTGCCGCATTTGGAGTGAAGAGCAAACAGAAGCCGTTCAAGAACTGGCCATGCATCCCGAAAAATGCACTGTTTGGTGTGGTTTGTACGCTGGTGGAATCATTGGACCGTATTTTTTCAAAGATGCTGTTGGACGCAACGTTACGGTGAATGGCGATCGCTATCGTTCGATGCTAACAAACTTTTTGTTGCCAAAAATGGAAGAACTGAACTTGGTTGACATGTGGTTTCAACAAGATGGCGCTACATGCCACACAGCTCGCGATTCTATGGCCATTTTGAGGGAAAACTTCGGAGAACAATTAATCTCAAGAAATGGACCGGTAAGTTGGCCACCAAGATCATGCGATTTGACGCCTTTAGACTATTTTTTGTGGGGCTACGTCAAGTCTAAAGTCTACAGAAATAAGCCAGCAACTATTCCAGCTTTGGAAGACAACATTTCCGAAGAAATTCGGGCTATTCCGGCCGAAATGCTCGAAAAAGTTGGCCAAAATTGGACTTTCCGAATGGACCACCTAAGACGCAGCCGCGGTCAACACTTAAATGAAATTATCTTCAAAAAGTAAATGTCATGGACCAATCTAACGTTTCAAATAAAGAACCGATGAGATTTTGCAAATTTTATGCATTTTTTTTAAAAAAAAAGTTATCAAGCTCTTAAAAAATCACCCTTATTTACCATTGATTGATGTTAAATTGATTTTTAGCTTTTATACAAAAAATTTCGACGACATTTTTTACGGATTGTTGTAACGATTTCACATATTTTTACAAAGATTCTTAGCCTTTTCGATAGCCTTTTTACAAATCTCGTTACGAATTTCTGCAAGTTCAGTCGCCAATTATTTGAGATCATAGAACGCTTCTCTAAAATTCATTTTAGGACGTTGTTATCTGAACTGCACACGATCAATTCTCTTAAAGAGCTCATAAAAGAAATAGACTTAAGTTATGATATTTAAATTCGGTATATTTTGCAATAAGTTTGCAGCTTCATTTCTGGTACTACTTGTGGTATTATTTTCATCTGCTCATTTTTCTAATAGTTGTACGTTTTCTTCCAGTCCGTCGACAATAACGCTAACCACTTGTACTCTGGCGGTCCATCATTTTACAGATTCACGTTTAACAGTTTTTTTTAAAGCATTTTTTAACAATTCCCATCGCAATGTTGAACGTGAGAAAAAGGGATGTGTGTTATCAATTATTCCAAAACATGTTACAACGTTTGGATCTTGCTTAGCTGCTGTAACGTCTACTGAATTTAATGTGTGGTTTTCATAATTTACAAATGTTGCTTTATCATTTTTATTTTTCTATAATTCTTTATTGAACGCCAAATATGTGACCTGACCTAAAGGCAGCATTTTCATAGCATTGCACTCTACAGTTGGCTTATTTAATTATTGAATTAATTAAGCTAAAAACAATTTTTTTTGTAAAATGTTGTTTGTCTTGAGAACGATTTGGCGCCCCTCTGCGAGTGGCGCCCGGGGAATGTTATACTCTCCTTAACCCCTCGCTATGCCACTGGTTTTGGCTCCTGGCACTGTCACCCATTTCATCAGGTCATTGAGAGGCAATGCACTTCCGTTACGCGTTTCCGTGCCTAATTGATGGTGTGCAACCATTGAGTATAAAATCCGAAGCTTCTTTTGTATTGGTCGCCTAAGAGAGTAACTGTGGCCTTACCAAGGCATTAGGATCAGATTACGGTGGACATCTTTTCCCTTGTATTTTATTGGTCACTGTACTGGAGGACTAGCTGGACTAGCTTTGGAATGCAATTCTAAATTCTTTTGAGGATAGTTCTCAGAACCTGCAAGTTTAACTCTTTTCGTGCAACGAGTAGGGGTTTAAGAGGTTACCGAAAGAATCAACATGAATACGTCAAATACAAAAACTATAACACAAGACGGGCAGCCTCAAAATGCCAACGAGATGTAGCTCTCAGCCGCATCAGAGACGCAGTCTTTGAACGCTCAACCAGGCCAACAATATACAGACATGCGTCCCTGGCGTCATGCCACTCACCAAGTTTGCAATGGAAACTATTGCCCGGGTCATAAAGTCTGGCTTCAGTGGAAGTGGAAAGTTAGAGCCTGCTAAAATTGTACCACCCAGTGATAATATGGACAAAGTTACGCGGTAACCAGCATTACAAATAATTGACCGAGTTTCACGCTTGCCTAAAAACCAGGGTACTGTGCAACAGAAGTCGTCTTTAAAGTGAGTGATGGGTATCAATGGAGAAACGTAAGCTCCCCCAAACCCAATGCCCGATAAGTGGCAGAGATTTATAGAGGAGATCCCTCAGCCTCAGCCGGTGGTTAAAAAAGTTTGTGGCAGCACAGATAGGTACATCATCATCACAATGATTGAAACAAGCGATCCGGAAGGCAGCATTTAGCCTGCAAAATGGAGGAAGTAAAATGGCGATTATCTTCATTCCTTTCATGATGGAGATCGCCGGCAGAGGCCTTTGCTGTCGCAACAATGGATGTCATCAGAGCCACGTGAAGCTGATCGCCTGTGCCGACCAGAGATCAGTTGATCTCTATAAGATCGCGATTTCCAAAATAATTGAAGTATGACCAGGCGCAACACTTGAGGTTGTCGAAAGGGATCAGATCCCTATTCCTGCTACCAGCAGTAAAGAATCTCTAAATATTTTAGTAGAAACGAACTTGCCAGGCTGCTCAAAGTTAGGAAATGTTGCAGCACTTAGGGCCGTTTTATTCACTTTTTCTAACATGAGCTAACTTGAGAAGTTTCAATAATTTTTATTAACTGGACTTTATGTATAACTTGCGAAGTTTTGAATTTTAATTTCTCAAGTTGCAATTTGATTTTATTCAGTTTTGTAAATAACAAGCCGACTCTTTTTGAGTAGAAGTTAAGTCAACTTATAAATATTCAAGTTATGAAAAAATCCCAGGGAAATTAATGATATTTGACAGTCATAACTTTAGAAATTAAATTTTATTGTTCTAGTTTGAAATTGGCGACGATAAGCATGTCAGTTTTCAAATAAAAATAATCCATGATAGAATAATTTTACCAGGTAGTGTTGACAAATGTTGATTCTCTCAGCTACAAGTAAACGAACTCTTGTCAAAAACAGCTGTTCGTTGTTATATTCGTTGGCCACATTCAGCTGTCTCAACTTTTGTGACAGCAACACATTGGGGAGCGCTATAATCGGTCTTGAAGTTTCAGAAAAATTGTCAAGTTTATGAAATATCAAGCTTTGTATCAAATACGAATGGAAATTTTACGGACACATTAAAAATTTTCTATTTTTAAATGCATTGTAATGCGCAACTTCATATTTATGTGCATCAAGTTTTGACTTAGCAGTTGGCAACTGTTGGGTACGCTGAATGTGACCAGTGAAAACTAATTGTATGCTATGACGAATTGTGAGCACTCTCTTTCTTGTTATATTTTTTGACAAAAGTTCGTTTCCAACAGAAACGTCAATACTACCTTGGAGTAATTAATTACATCATGAAAATAATCTAATGAAATAAAAAATTCATCGATTTGGTATTCATAAAAAATAATGCCAAAATTAGTGCATGGAACAATAATCAATTCATAAGCTTCCAACCACAACCTGTCTTCCTATCCTCAATACAAAAAATTAGAGATTCTATACCAATCGTTCAGGACCTTCTGCGTAAAATGTTTCATTGCTTCAATATAAACGGCCTTACAACCAAGGAATGGTGTAACTGAAAGTTAAGAACCAAAAGTTTTATTTTCTGATAGTTTTAATATCAACTTTGAAATTGAAAATGCTAAATGTAATTATCATTATTATCATCTACTGGAGAAATCTTTGTAAAATGTATCCATCATTGCTTATGTTATTAAATTGCAAGTCAGAATTCAAATACGCAATTTTGAACTTTTCCCATGTGAACAGATAACTGCTCAGCACTCACATGGAAATTAAAGTATGTTTGACCAGTGTGTGGTCGACACCTACAATGGATTTTGATACAAACCCACCTGTAGTTTAGCCAGCTGACATACTTTTTGTATATAATCAGTTCTTTGAATTTTTTCTATATTTTTGCAATGTTCGATATCTTGCGTCTGGAGCTCCCAGATAGGGCTCAAATAATACGCTTCAGTTATGACGTTGCGCTAGTAGTCGTCGTAAAGCAGTTGAGCGATGTTAAGGAGAAGTACAAGCAGCTGATTTTAGTCCAGCTGAAGACAAAACTAAGACAGTAGTCAATAGAAAAAAATATCGAAACAGAGTCGATAGCGATTGGAGACCACGGAAGATAGTCGAAACCATGTGTACCTTGGCGTATTTCCAGACCATAGAATGATGTTAATATAGTACCTACAATCACTGCTTTCGGACTTTACGGTAATGCAGGAGTTGTAGCTACAGTGCCTAAAAGAATTTTGCCGGACACAAGAGGTCTTCGAGAAACATGCATAAACGACCTACGTGGGGTTTTTCGATTTTTTTACAGTCAACTCAAATGATTAGTGCTATGCAAATTAATTAAAAATACATTCAGTTATTAGCGGAGATACAAATTTTTTTAACTCTTATTTACATTCACATGAAAACTGGTTGTGATTGAAACAAAAAATACAAGTTATAGCAAATATCCGAAGTTAGAACTCATAACTGCTCATATTTTTGGAAGTTAAAAAAATCACAAGTTGACTCCAGTTATCAAACAAAAGTTATGTATGAACTTGAATTTCTTAAGCTATGTTTGACTGAAGTAAATAAAATGAATAAAGATAGAAGCGCCGAAAAATCCCAAAGTTATTTTTGAATCTTAGGTTATAAAAGTGAATAAAACGGCCCTTAGATAATTTAAGGAAACTTACGACATCCTTAACCAATGGCTTTTGATTACCTACCAAAACTGTCTTGACCTGAATTACATCACTAAACGCTGGAGATACCTAAAGGTAGTTTTCATACCTAAAGCAGGAAAAGCTGACATGTTACTCATATCGGCATGACCAAAAGAAGTAATAGATAGCAAGCACAGATGAACATTAAGTTGTTGAACATGAATTTAACTAAACAAATGAAATCGAGTTTATAACGACTTCTAATATCAGTTCTTATGAAAATTATTCAATGAGGTTTTCTAGAAAACTAGTTCAAACAAAAACGCATATTGTATTACATAAATAGTATTTTTACACACTTTTGCATGCCTTCCATTTCGAAAATGAAACGTTTCTTGTGTTATACAATCACAAATATTTCATATTTAAATGAATGCCTTTGCTGCTCTTTGACTATTATTTTCTTCGTTTGCCTTTAAGCGAACTTAGCTAAGATTAAAATAATGCAACCACAAACAGGCACACACATACACACACATACACACACATACTGACATATACACATTGGCAAAAATTGGGTTAGTAATTTTCGTTTGGAAAATGCAAAATGCCTTTTTGTGCAAATGCTCAAAAGTTTCTAACACTCGAAATAGAAATTCTTTTTGTAAGTGTGCGTGTTTGTGTGCTCGTAATTTTTGTTGAAGTGGCAACTATGTGCAAAAGCACAACCGCTGCAACCAGAAACAATTTCTTTACAGTTTTGAATTTTTCTGCTGTTTGTTTTTTTTTTTGTGCTGGAAATAAGTGCATACATTAATTAATCAAAAGAAAAACCAGAATTTCTTGCCTATTCGACATATTGCAAGATTATGCAATGGATATTAGCAAGCTTTATATAACGATGAAAGCGTTTTTTTACAAATAACCGAACTCGAACTGCAGTAATTTAAAATATTTAATTACTTCGGTTGAAAAACAAAGACAAACTGTTTTTGACAAATTTAACACGCTTAGGGCCGTTTTATTCACTTTTATAACTTAAGATTTAAGAATAACTTTGGGATATTTCGGCGTTTCTAATTTTATTCATTTTATTCACTTCAAATTATCAAACATAACTTTAGAAATTCAAGTTTATACATAACTTTTGTTCGATAACTGGAGTCAACTTGTGATTTTTTAACTTTCAAAAATATGAGCACTTATGAGTTCTAACTTTGGGATAACTTTTGGTGTAACTTGTGTTTTTTGTTTCAATCACAACTTTTCGTGTGAATGTCAGTAAGATATTAAAAAAATATATATATATTTATGTGCTAACAACTGAATTTATTATAAATTAATTTTCATAGCACGGATAGCACGCATCATTGTACTGACTGCATACAAAAGAATTTATCAAAAAACACCAACTTTGATTTTTATGTTTGTTTGTCGAGGTCCTCATGTGTTCGACAAGTTTCGGGAAGGCCGCTGTATCTAGAATTCTTGCTTTGTCATAAAGTGAGATAGAGTTGTAGAAGGTGCTGCATTCAGTTCAATCAATTGTCTAAAATGACGCCAATGTAATTCACACAGCCTTGAAGCCTATTATTTGAGACATACCTGATACCTCCAGACGCAAGACTCCAGCATAAAAAATGTTTAAAAGTACTTAGATTAAGGAGTTTCCATCCGAACCTACCTCTATATCAAAAAAGAAAATACTAATTCAACACAGATAGAAGAAGATTCCGCAAAATAAAAGAGCTTTTAATATTCTGACCAAGGTTAATCGAAATTAGGCAGTAACGCAATGTCTTTAGGAATGATTTTGATGCTAAGGAGTTGCCTATTATTGCCGAATTATTGACCAAAAAAATAAATATTTAGTCTAAGTCTGTGTTGTAACTGTATAAGGTAGTTTTTTATAATGCACACATTCGAAATATTAGGTTTTCTAAAAAGGCATGGTACATGAAGCTTTCATTAAAGCTGCGTCGATCATATCATTTAATGTGGAGCAACCTAACAATGAAGTGGTGCGATGTCGGCTTATCAGGCAGCCATCTAATCTGTTCAAAATCTAATCAAAAATAGCTCAACACTAACTATTTGACTTCAGGACCTTCATGGCAAACAATGTCTTAATGAAAGCGACTTCATTCTGGAGTCATTCTGTCTAAAAGCTCTTTCACAAATTTTATGGCTGGCTTTTTCATTCTTGTATCATCTTGAAGAAATTAAATTTTGCGAAATATTTTGTTGAATACATTTCTGAACTTTACATTTTAGGGGATGGTTTTTATAAGCATCTCTTTAGGAAGTCAGCTCAAGCATAAGTGCATTTTAATCACGTCCACTGTCTTTTCTTTTTTCAAGAACTGCATTTTTTAAGATCATATAACTAATAAAATTAAATAATCGGTAATTCCCACATACATATATCTACTTAGGCAGCAAAATTCGTTGACATTTTAATAATTTTGCTACATTAAAAAAATTCCGATTTCTCAAGTTATTTATGTATATCAACTTTATGTCAAATATCAATAAATTCCCTGGGATACTTTTATAACTTGAACATTTATAACCCTACTAAACTTCAACGTCGAAAACTTCAGCTTGTTTCTGTCGAGACTGAATAAAATAAAATTATTATTTGAGAAATTTAAATATAAAACTTCGCAAGTTATACAAAAAGTAAAGTTAATAAAAGTTATTGAAACTTCTTAAGTTAGCTCAAGTTATAAAAAGTGAATAAAACGGCCCTTAATATTTTGAAATTTATTTAAAAAAAAAAACACAATATCTGACGGTTATTCCAAGATAATTTGCAGAAAACTACATACAAGCTTGTTTGAATTAAATCAATAAAATTTTGATTGAAGTTACCAACGACTCTATAAGAATCATTCATGCTGTTGTAACGCGTCGTTATATATAACCACACATAATTATAAACATTACAATACATTAAATATATATATAAAACATTTTTTATTATGAATACATCCTGAAAGAATCTGACAACACTGGTATAAGCATATAAATAAAGTAGAAACAAATACATTAAACATGAGTACGAAAATCTACCTCTAGCATAACAACAAATAAGTTAAACTTATCCCCAAACAGACCACCTCAATCACAACAAAAACGACGAG
The DNA here is from genome assembly GCA_958299015.1 of Tetanocera ferruginea. Taxonomy (NCBI): domain Eukaryota; kingdom Metazoa; phylum Arthropoda; class Insecta; order Diptera; family Sciomyzidae; genus Tetanocera; species Tetanocera ferruginea. The sequence goes on along the minus strand of OY282641.1, from coordinate 33,925,670 downwards.
CATAGAAACAGAGTAAAATTAACGCAACAACAATAACGAAGAGCATATCATAGTCACAGATGCCTGACTAAGATTTCAAAATATTGAACACAACAACAAGAAGGTAGGCATTTGAACTAAGCCACTTGAGTGCCTACAATTCTCAACTGGTTCTAGTTAACGTATTAACACTGTGGTCTAAAGTGAGATTCTAGCGCGAATTAATTCATCAGCAATAAAAAATAATAGTTTGTAATCTTTTTGTTTATTATTTCGTACGCTAAGACCAGATGTAATATTATTTAATAAAAATCTCAAAAAATGTTAACTAAAATATACACAAATAGTTTTATAATAATAAACATACCAAAATCTTCTGATGCATGAATTTACAATCATAAAATGAAAAGTTAGAAGTATTATTTTATAATACGTTAAATTTAAATATTAAGTCAACAGAAAACATAAGAATTCCAAATATTGTGCCAAAAAAATAATAAAATTTAAAATTTTTTACAAGTAGGCATTCATTGTAGAGCTCCACACGAAGTTCGCTCCTATAATATAAGATAATAAACAAAGTGACGGGTAGGGCACTTATTTATTTTCGTTTCTAGAAACCAAAATCATAAAGATTCGGAAAATATATGTTTAAGTTTTGCAAATATTGTTAACCTTTAGAATATATACGTTTTTAAGAAAAAAATAATACTCTTCTAATACCCTTCTGAATTTTTAGGATAAAGATATTTTTATTAAAAAATTTCAAATACTTACTTTGTTGAATACTCTCCATTACGAACTTGTCAAAAACAATGCACTTTTTCAGTAAAAAAATTACTAAAAACTACAATCAGAAAACTGCAATTTTTGTAAACGTTGCAACATGTGTTGCGAGTTCACGGAACCAAGCGGAGTTGCCACATTTGAAAACAAAATTTTAAGGAAATTTTTATTGCTATCTAAGTTCTCATATATTATCTATTGGAAAAACTCATTTTTAAGCAAAAAACTACAGTTTTACATCATCAACCCGCTGAACTCTAGACATGACTAAGTACCGATTGTTTTAGAAAAACCCCTACTTTTTGCAATATTTTACCTTGCAATTTATTTATGGTCATTGAAAATGCCAATTTAAGGGGAAATTGTAGCCGCCGAAGAGTGAAAGTCAAATCTGTGTTTGTCGGGGCCAAATCAATTTTAGGTATGAAAACTATTTCATGCTCACCAGTGCCTGTCAATACCTGTGCGATGATTAATTAAGTTTTCAGATTTTTCACAACTAACAGCGTTCCAGTAAAGAGATCTCTTTTGGTATTTAAATTTCGAAGAAATATTATAATACTTCCAATTTTGAGGTTTAACTTATGCCGTTGCATTCCTGAAGGACAACATTCATTCAAAACCACGGCAGGGAAATTTGTTTATCGTTATCAACACTGTCTTCAATTTAATCCGTGTTCAGATATGTCACTATGTCACCAACTAAAATATTTAGAACTTGCTCGTTGACTTCGTTTACATCGCAATTTTTTGGGCACAGGATTGCAATTTTGGACTAATGGTTGATCTTATCCGGACACAAAGTAACGCCAAAAATCTCTTTCACACTTTCAATGGATTTGTCCATTATATTAGACATTTCGGAAAATAATTTTTTTATTTATATTCCAACGACTTTTCTAAAATCAAATAGGTTGGTACTATGAAATGAAGTTGTGTGAACATGACAAAAATAATAAAAGGGAGATAACGTTTAACGTAGTTAGCTTTCGAATTAAAAATTTCGAATATTTAAAATTTTCAAGCCAAAAATTTTTGTATATGGAGTGTAAATAAATTTTGCAAAAAAAGTGGTTATTGTGATTGGTGTGCAAAGTTTAATTTTTTTACTACAAAAACATTATCAATAACGCATTTGCATTGGTCTCCGGTTGTTTTAGTTGAACTAAAATATTATAATACAACGTTATCATGGTTTTGTCCATTATATTATACAGCCTGCCAAAAGCAAAGCAGCTCATGTAAAACTCAGAGGGATATTTTTTTTTTAATCTTTTTATAGCCTAAATGATGGGAATATTAGCTAAACAAAATTTTCCACGCTTATTCTAGCCCAGCCATTGAAACGGTTAATAAGCGAAACTTTACACAGAGGAAAATGTAGCATGATTTTTTTAAACAAACCCTTTCTTATTCCAAACAATGAATTGTTCGAATCTTTATACCTACTTCATGATCTTATATTGGAAAAGAAGCATACAAATTTACTGGCTTGGTGGTCGAGTGTGTTGAGTGTTTGTAAATAAAACACTACACTAGCCCGGCTTCAAGCCCGGCTACAACCGAAATTTTTTTTGGTAATATTTTTTAACAACAGAAAGAAATGTAGCATTTTTTTGTTTTTAATAAACGCATTCTTATTTCAAGCAATTCATTTTTCAAATCTCTATTCTTTGTAATTTTATATTAAAATAGAAGCAAAGAAATTCATTGCCTTGGTGGTCGAGTGTGTTATAATATTTTGTTTAAGCAACAGAGGATAAAACAATTTCTGGGTTCATGAATGGACTAAAAAATTCAATAGCAAATACAAAAACCTTTGTATTTTTTTCAAATTTTCTGACAGCTTTCGAGATAAACTGTACTTATATATGTTTTGCTACGGCTAAATTATTGTTAGCGACAGCTCAGTGGAAAAGTGAATAACTGGCACCCGGAGGACATAGGTTCAAATTCCGCCTGTGTAAGTATAAAAATTTTATATTAATTAATAAATTATTAAATTTCTATTCCAATCTATGATTCAATAGCTGCTTAAATAGAAACAACATCTGGTTTGTACGGAAACAAGTAAGTGTAACATCTCAAAAAAATAATTGTGGTCTTCTTTAAACAAGAAAAAGCTATGACGAAATAAAAAATTCTTTAAAAAAATCATTTCAATTTTTTTCTTTTTCAAGACATAAATTCTTGTTTCAAGCAAGTCTGTGCTCGAAATAAGAATATTTTTGTTCACTTTCCTGAAGCACAAACTTGCTTAAAACAACTCAAAATCGTGCTCGATGCTTTTTCAAGCATGGTTTCTTTTAATTCAAGCTTGAATTTGTTTGATTTTTTTTCTCATTGCACAAACAAAATGATCGGGAATTTCTATGATATCTTCAGGCAAGCTCGTAAGATCTCCATTTCCTAACTTGAGTAGCCAATCGCTAAAACTTGGATCAGAAAACCGAACATTGTGATTTAATCTAGCAATTACAATCGACACCACACGTCAATGAATGTAATAATTGCTGTTCAGTTTATGCAGAGCGAACAGGTTCTGGTTCTGGTGCAGATGCAGACTGAACAGGTTCTGGTTCTGGTAATTAAGAAGCACTGCAATAGCAAGATATGATGCTTGATGTATAGTAGTTCAGGAAACTGACGGTAATCTTCAAGTATAAAAAAAGTTTTAAAAAAGCATAGTAAGTACAAAGACTTCCAATACACAAATAAAAAACAGGTTCTGGTTCAGGCTAAACAGATTTTAAAAAGTTTAGTTAGTACAAAAATTTCCAAAGCATAATTTAAGAACAGGTTCTGGTTCCGTATGAGCGATATAGAGTACGGAGTAGGACACTTGCCTGTTATATATTAAGATTGACAATAATATAAATATTTATGATAATAATTGTTAAAATTGTCCAAAGATTTTTAGAAATGACAAATTTTTATGAATATCATCGTTTCAGTTACATAAAAAACAAATAAAGAAAGTCTAAAGTCGGTCTAGCCCGACTATGAAATACCCTAAACCTACTTTTTCGAAATACAATAAAAGTACTGAAAATGAGCGAGTCTGTGAGAGGATGAAGTCCATAGTTTATATGCATTTAAATTTCGATGTACATTTTTTACAAACATTTATAAAAATTTCAGATTTTATTCCTGTAGCTCACATGTTAATGCCTTAATAGTATTTTCGCTATTGTGGATTGTATGGGAGGGGGAGGGGGCGTGTTCGTGGACGGATTCCGACCAATTTTTGAATGCATTTTAGTTTTGGTATAAAAAACATACATACATTTTATCTCTGTAGGTAAAACATAAGCTTTTAAATTGTGGCATTTAAATTTTTTAGTTTAAAATAATAATTCTTAAGAAACATATGTCTTAAGAATAATTTTCTTAGAGTTTTATTTATTCATGAAGTAATATGCTTGCTACAACAACCAAGTTATTTGCAGAACAACTGAATGGGCTATACCATGGTTTCCATGGTTTGAATGCATCTTAGTATTTGTATAAAATACACATGTTCCAAATTTTATCTCTGTAGGTTAAGAAAGATAAGCTTATTTATTGAGGTTTTAATTTTTGGTTGTATGGGAGGTGGGCATTTCGGTGGGCGGTAGACACCCATTTTTCGAAGATATCTTTGTTTTGACAAAAAATACATACGTTCCAAATTTTATCTTTTTAGGCTAAACATGAGCTTATTTATTGAATTTTAAATTTTCGAGTTGTATAGCAGGTGGACGCGGCTGCGAGCGGAAGACATTCAATTTTCGAAGACGTCTTTGTTTTGATATAAAATACATACGTTGCAAATTTTATCTCTGTACGATAAATATGAGCTTATTTATTGAGTTTTTAAATTTTTGGTTGTATGGGTTATCTCAACTCCTTTATCTTATCCTGTGTATTCGGACAACACACAGTCGGACGTGGACGAACATGGATAGCTCGACTCAGGAGGTGACCCTGATCAAGGATTATATATACTTTTCTATACCGGACTCGCTTCGTTCTATGCGTTACAAATGTTTTCACAAAGTTAATATACCCTGACCTTTCAGGTTAAGGGTATAACAAAGCTTTTTTTATATAACGTTATATATAAATGCTATATAACGTTTTCTCCAAATTTGTTTTATTTATAGTGAAACCATAACAATTTCGAACGCATTGTTCTTATGAAATATAGAATTATTAAATAAAGCTACAAGTTTTCAGAGCTTTTTAAGAAAGCTGATAAAAAGCTCTTTAAACTCTAGTATTTGAAATAAAATATCAGCTGAAATAGTTTTATTTTTGTGTTTTTTATTTGTTCTAAAGATTTAGATTTAGAAAGGAAAGAAAAGTTATTTTGAAAGCTTTTGAAGAATAAGTAAACAAAGCTTTTTTATATTCACGCATACCAATGCATATCTCTTAAAATGTAAATGTTGCTGTTGCATTGAAAATTAACAAAAAGCTGTACCGTTAGCTTTTAAGCGTTATCTTCATATGTTCACTTTTAAGGAAAGCACTTATATAAGACCGAAAAAAGTGTTTTCATAAAATTGAAACTTTGTGTAGATTAGCTTAATCATTTTTAGAAAAAAGAAAAAAAAAATATTTTGTAAGCTTTTGAAGGATAAGTACCTACTATTTTATGATTCAACATATTAAATTTATGCAGCCCAGTGATATTCAAAATTCTTTTAATGAAAATATTGCTGTTGCTGTTGCATTTCAAAACTATGAAAAGCTCTGCTTTGAGCTTTGAAGCTTTATTTTCATTTGTTCACTTTTAAGTATAGTTCTGGTATGTATGTTGGCCGAAAAAACAGATTTTTACATTTATTTTACAAATAATACAATCTTTATGAAGATAAAGCTTAACAAATTTGACTTTTGAATAATAATTAAAAAAAAACCTTTTTATGATTCAGCACAAAATATTGATGCAGCTCAATCATATGCAAATATTTTCCAATGCAAATGTGTCTGTTGGATTGAAAGTCAACTAAAAGTTGTGCTATGAGCTTTAAAGATTTGATCTTATTTGAAAAAAGCTTTCAAATTTTTAAATATTAACTTGACAAATTTTGATAAAAGAAAGAAAACTAATAATAAAAGCTTTTGAACTCGGAGCTTTTAATCTTCATCCTCATTTGTTTACTGTTAAGCATATCGTTTATATATGAGCCTGTAAAAACTTTTTCAATGTTTTTGGCAAAAAATTATGAAAGTGAGCTTAAAAGTTTTGGGCAAAGAATTATTTTAGATTAATGTTGCCCAATGGTGTTTAAATCTGTTCTAACGCAAATGTTGCTTTTGCATTGAAAATCAACGAAAAGCTGCGCTGTAAGCTTTTAAGCTTTATCCATATTTGTTTGCTTTTAGGCACATAAATAACTTATTTATGGGCTGGAAGAATTGATTTATCTGTTTTAAAACATAATTTTTGAAGCAACAGTGACAGGATTTTGTAAGAGCTTTAAAGCTTTTATGTTCATATGATATATTAATATGATATGTTATGATAGGTATTTAAAAAAATTTTTCTACTTACATTTAGCAGATAGATTCAAAAATAACAGTAATAATATCACTTTAAATACACCGCTGCTCAGATGTTGCAGCTGTCGATACGCTGCTGGCAGCGCATTTTTTGTTGTTTTTGCTATGGCAACAAGTACCGCTGCAATGATTGCTGTGGCCAGCGTTGTTGCACTTGTTGTTGTTGTGGCACCAAGTGTTGTCAATGTGGTTAGCAGCAAACGTAGTGTTGTTGCTAAATAGTAAGCCGAATGTGAAATTCTTGCAGGCGATGTTTTTTGCGTTGATGATAATGTTGCTGTTGCTATGGTTGACAATTTGTTGCTACTCTTATGTATATCAATTTTATTATGATTATTTTTATTATTATATAAATTTTTAAAATTATTATTATTATTATTATTTTTATTATTTGTGCAGCTCAGTGCGTTTTGCTGTTGTTGTTGTTGTTGTTGTTGCTGTTGTATGTGTTGATAGTTTTGCTTAGGCCTAAATGTTGTTGATGCTTTAAATGTTGCTGCTGTTGCTGTGGGAAAAAATTTTCGTTTTCGTCTGCGACGTCGTGGACGACGCCGCTTAAGCTCGCACAGTCTTTCGGTGTGTGGTTGTAAATAGTTGCCATGTATGTGACAGCAACTGTTGTTGTTGTTGTTGCCGCTACTGCTATTGTTGCTGGCATAAAGTGACAACAGCTGTGTGCTGCTGCTGCTGCTGCTGTTATTCTTGTTATCACTGCAAGTATTAAAGTTTTTATGCTTAGTTATGCTTATATTAAATAATGTTGCTGTTGTTGCAGTTGTTGCTGCTCTTCTTGTAGTGCTTGTAGCTGGCTGCTCTAGAGTTTGGTTGCTGCAGCTGGTGCAGCATGTTGCACTATTGCCGTTTTCTTCACTTAACTTATTGCTTTTTAATGTTGTTGTGCTGTTTGCAAAGCTTTTGAAACTTTTAAAGTTTTTTGCACTTAGCGGTGTATAAAAGCTTTTTCGCCTGTGCGCCTGTTGCCATTTGTAAGTTGTTGTTGTTGTTATTGTTTGTGTTGCTATTATGGGCAGACTTAACTTTCTGATGGGCGTAAAGCTTTGAAAGCTTTTTCGTCGCGTTTTTGTTAAAGTATTTATGTGCAAATAATTCTCATCGCTGGGCAACAACATATTTTTGCATTTGTTTTATGTTGTTTGTTGTAGTGGCTTCGTTTAAAACTTTAAAGCTCTGCTGCTACCGCTTAAACTTTAGTCCAGTTTTAGGCGTTTATCATACAACAATGCAATGCTTGCAGCTAGCTGCTTTGAAACGTGCATAAGTCGTCATTAGTTGTTGTTTTTGTTACTTTGCTTGTTGTTGTTGTTGTTGTTATAATTTATAAAATTCTACTAATTTGCATAAAATCACAAAATCTTTTTATCTCTTTTTTTTTTGTTGTTGTTGCTTGTTAAAAAAACTAATATGGCGAGTATTATTTTTATTATTGTTTTTTGTTTGTTTGTTTTTGTTTTTTTTTTATGTTGAAGTGTTAAGTTCTTCTAGTACAACCCCAGGAGCATGTTTTATGTTAATAAATTTGTGCAAATTTCTGTTTAGCCTTTTAAGATTTCACTCAGTATTTTTTTTTTTTGTGTTTTTTACATGCGAAAGCTTTTTTATAGTTGAGTTTAGTTGAAGTTTTCAGTTGATGATGTGCTTTAAAGCAATAATGAGCGATCCTCTCTGAGAATTATGAGTTTAAAAATGGAATCCAGCTGAAAAGATTAAAAAAAAGCTTTTAGTTTGATTTTTAGATCAGACAGATAACTTAAATGCTATAAATTTAATTTATATGAGTGCTGCGGAACTTTTTTTTGGCTTTGTAGAGAAAGCTTATTACTTTTTATAAGTATCGTTCAAAGCTTTTATGATATTTAAGCTTTCATTAAAAATCGGTTTTGCATTTAAATTCATACAATTTTTCAAAATTATGTTGAGAAAAGTAATGCTAAATCTTTTTTTTATTTATAAAAAAATCTCTGAGAGAGCTTTCTCAAGCGCACATTCTAATGAATTATTAATAGCAAATTGTAAAAAAAGTTGTCAGAAAGCTTTTTGATTTTAAAAAAAAAATCACTGAGAGCGCTGTCTCAAGCGCACATACTAATGAATTATAAATAGCAAATTGTAAAAAGAGTTGTCAAAAAGCTTTTTGATTTTTTAAAATATGCACAATCAAAGCTATCTGAGGTGAACAAAGAATAATTTTATTGTATTGAAGAACACTTATTAAAAATATGTTACAAAGAAATTTGCAAAAGCTTTTTTTATGAAAATATGAAAGCTTTTACCGTTAAAGCTCTTTTTAACGATGAAAGAATAATTATATTATCATTGAGAAATATTCAAAAGCTTTGTATTTAATAAGATGAAAGCTTTTACTATGAAAGCTCTTTGAGGAGAAAAAAGATTTATTATATTTTCATTGAGAAAATTCTTCTCATGAATATCTTAAGTTTTATAAGTTAATGCAATTGCTTTTTAGTTTTTATAAAAGAGCAAGAGAGTAAGTAAAAGAGTAAAAACTTTATCAGATGTACATTCTTTAATGAGTTCAAGCTACAATTTTTCTTAGATTCATGATAATTGTTCATATATCTAAGCAGCCAGAAAGTAGAGCTTTCACTGTAAATTTCTTGAGCAGACAAATTTCGAATTCAAAGCTCTAAGCTTCTTTTTAAACTTTATTATTATTATTATTTACAACATATAAATGCATACAATTAATTATTCATTCCATTTTTTTGTACACAGTTCTATCGCTTAACTGATTTATTTAATCCAAAAACTAAATGAATTTTTTTTACTGTAATTAAAAAAGCAAAACCACAGAAATGTTTAAAGAAAACTTACAGATGCTTTTTAATCTTACTTTAATAGAAAGCTGTTAAAAAAGTCTGAAAATGAAGAGAACAACTTAAAGCTTTCTTAAGACTTATTAATTGTTTTCAAACATTTCTTATCAGTCATATCATTAAAAGCTTAACAACTGTTTTAATGTCATGCACACTAAGGTGTGCCAAAAAATGACGATATTTTTTTTTTTCGCTCTCCCCCGAAAATATCAAAGAATATGTCTAAACAAAAATTCTGTTAGAGGCAGAGCTCTTAATTTTAATTTTAAGAGGTCTCCCACGGAACTTTTAGTTTTGCCATTTAAATAACACGGGAACTAGGGTTTGAATCATTATTTTGTCCTGCAAGGTATGAAGAAATTTTTTCTTGATAAAATGAATGAATGGATCATATTCAGTACTAAATTTTGGACAAACAAATTTATCGAGCCAAATTTTCATCGTCGATATTGAAGTTTCTACAGATCTTTGAAACTGTAAATTTATAAATTTCAAGGTTTTTTGCATTTTCCAACTAAACTATTGCAGATAGAAAAAAAAGTTGAATAGCAATTTTGTAGTTTGTCTGACGGCTGACATAAAAGTTTTATACAAATTTTTCGTATCATTACAAACAACAATGTTACAGGCCGACAAAGTACCATTTTTATGAATTTTTGCTCTTATCAATTGAAAGATTGATGATTAAGCTTAAATTTCTGTTCAGAATTCTCAGTATATTAAACTTGCAACAAAACTGTATGGGCGAGATTTTCGATATTATCAATAGTTAAAATTAACATGCCCGCAAAGTCTTATTTCTATGATTTTTCAACTATATTATGAAATTTATTGATGATAGACATAAAATTTTAATCAAACACAGCAAGTACAGCTTATTTTCCACAAAATTGTTCTTGATAAACTTTTTATATGAAATACAATTTATTATGTTAACAATATAACAGTTATTTTTATAACTTTTATGACGAATGTCTGAATTTTCGTATGAAAAATGATTAATTGATTACGAAGTACTAGAAATTTATTTGAAAATTAAATAAATAAATTTGTTTGATAAATTTGTTTGTCCAAAATTTAGTACTGAATATGATCCATTCATTCATTTTATCAAGAAAAAATTTCTTCATACCTTGCAGGACAAAATAATGTTTCAAACCCTAGTTCCCGTGTTATTTAAATGGCAAAACTAAAAGTTCCGTGGGAGACCTCTTAAAATTAAAATTAAGAGCTCTGCCTCTAACAGAATTTTTGTTTGGACATATTCTTTGATATTTTCGGGGGAGAGCGAAAAAAAAAAAATATCGTCATTTTTTGGCACACCTTAATGCACACACACACTTACCAAACCACAAAGCTGTCATATGTTGTCATAGACTGCGGTCGTTACTAACAGTTGTTGTGTTTGTTGTGCTTGTGATTTCAAAATTTGCCACACATGCAAGCTTTGACACACACGCACACACACACACTCAAACTCAATGCTCTGCTTTTTATGTTTTTTTTATATATATATTTTTTTTTTATTTTCCATATAAAATAATATACATGCTGTGCTTCAACACATGACTTCAGCAAAAAGCTTTTAATTTATTTAACTTCAAAGTTTTGTTAGCTCAGAAAAACAACAAAACATTAATAAATAAATATGTCACATGACAGCTTGTGCAAGAAAATGTTAAACTTTGTGACATTAGCAAGAAAAAATTCTTAGCTAAGTTCAAGACTGAAATTCAAAAGCAAGCAACCGTTTGGATTATGAAAAACTTTGCAACAACAAAAAACTGCCTAAAGTGCAGCGAACAAAAAACAACTGCTACTCAAAGCTGTCAGCTGTCAAAGTGACAAAAATGTCATTAGACCATATTTTGATGACGCTTTATTTTTCACTTAACTTCGCTTTTTGTTGTACTGCCGGCCTCTTGTCGCGATACTTGTTTTTTCCTAAACATGCACTTAGAACAAAGCTTAAGAGTAAAAAGCAAAAAGCACAAAAAAGCTTCATATATTCGCTACTTCATGTGTCAACGCTGGAGAGCATATAAATGCCAAATAATTTGTCTTGTATGCTGATGTTGTTGTTGTTGTTGTTGCTGCTATACTCGTATATGTTGATGGAGTTACTGTCTTTGCTAGTGCAACATAATGTCGCTCTTGCAGCAAGCATGTTCAAAAGGATCAGAATATGTTTGGATTTTACATTGTAATCCTTGACAAGTGGCTGGCATCACTCTGTATTTGCATTTGACAGCGTCAAAAATGATTGCAGCAGTAGCAGTGGATAACATGGTGGATAGAAGGAAGCAGTGAAGTGAGCGAAGTGAATGAAGAATGGTCATTAGCAAAGACTTGAGTGCATCTGTCGCTGCTTTTGCTCTCTACCGCACTCAGCTTCAAAACTATTATGTCAAAATTTTGACTGGTTAAGACTAAGAAAGGTAATGTCAGGCGTTAGCTTGAGTTTAAAATAGTTACCTTCAAGCTACAGAAAAAAAAAGCGTGAGAAAAATAAGCCCCACTATCCAGTATAGTATTGAGAAAAACCTGAGGAATACAACATTTCCATATGAAAAATAGTAGAAGATTTTTAAATTTTTATTCATTTGGGTAACAAATATTTAATTTTTTCTTCAAGTTAGCGTAAAACTATTAATAAACGCTTCATAACTAAAAAATTCCATCAAAATAAGAAAATATAATCACGTATTTGAGTCAGTCCAAAATCAAATTTTTATTGAAATTTATTCAATGTATTGGCATCTCAGAGCTGTGAGCAAATTAATAAAAAAATTTATAATTTTCAAAATTTAATTTTGTAAGAGGATGTGAACAAAAACCTAATGACTGTCCCAGAAATAACTGTCCTTTTGTTTGTTTTTTATCGTCAAAAAACTAATGACGGTTTTTTTAAAATTCTTTCAGTTTATTATTAACTGAACATTGCAATATAAATGAAAATTTTACTTACACTGAAAAACATACACTTAAAAAAATTATGCACTTTTTGATTAAGGTCCTCCATTAGGTTTTTTACCAACCTTTCGTTGAACTTAGTGTATGCCCGAAGCCATTTACGTCGAAATATTTCGATGTTTTCGCAGTTTGTTTGGTCTTCTTAAGATTTCTTTTCATTCTTCCTTCGATTGGACGAAGTTCGGGGCAATTCAGAGTATTGGCTACTCTTGGCTTCACAGTGACATTATTGGCTTGGTACCAATCCATCGTTCTATGGGCGTAGTGACATGTTGCTAGGTTTGGCCAAAATGAACCTGAACCTTGGTGCTGACGTATAAAAGGCAGCAAAAGCCGCTCCAGACACTCTCTGATATTAATTTCGGTGTTGATTGTGCGATCTGTCACAAATTCCTTACTTAGAAGGCCACATTTTCAAATGGGCTGCCACACCATGTATTTCTTTAGAAGTTTGGTATGTTTTTCGGTGGTAAATTTAGAAGATGCTCCACCCCTTCTAACCGCAGTATAAAATCCGTGTGCAGGTAACTGCTTGAAATCCGCTTTGCAGTAAGTTTCATAGTCCATGATCACGCAAGCAAATTTGGGCGGTTAGTCGCGATACAGTTTTCGAGCCCTCCTATTGGCTTCGGCGTCCTTTTCTTCTGACATAACAGGTACTTTTTGTACTTTATAGCTCTTTAGGTTGTAAAATTTTTAATCCGTTGAACACTTGACTTCAATGTTTTCGCTTTTGCCGGCATATCACGAACCGAAGTGCCTGGATTCTGAGTAAACTGCCGCTTAACGTTCTGGGTCACCGCTTGGTTTGCTGGACCACTTTTTCTCCCTGAGCCTGGCGTTTTTAATAAAGGGGTAAGCTGTTTGTATCGTTTTATGGTTCTTCCGACAGTTTTAACGCACATGCCAACTTTCTTAGCGATCTTTTTGTACGTGGTGTTTGGGTTTTCCAGGTATTTGCAAATAATTCTTTTCCGCTTTTCTTCTTGTTGAGACGACATCTTTTCAGTAGCTCTTTTATTTTACTAATGAGTATTTTTTTTTAATCTGCAATATTAATACTTTATTTAGGCACCAAATATGTTGCTATAGAGTTAACACTTTTTTATAAATAACCTAAAAACCAAAAGACAGTTATTACTGGGACAGTCTTTATGTAAGTTAGAAATTGAAAAAAATATATATATAAACTACTAGTAATCTTGAACTCAAAAAAAAAATGTATGCTATTAACCAACTTAATACTATTAAAAAAAAAATTCTTGAAGTAGCAAAAGTTCACTTTTTGAACAGAAAAACTGTATTTTTTATTTTAATGTGAAGAAAATATTTAAAAATAAAGATTTGTATATCAAATTAAAATGCGACCCACAAAGGCACATGATAAACGGGCATACAAAATCTAATTTTTAATAGAACGCGTTTTTCTCCGTATTGCTCCATTTTGCTCCGTATCACAAACACAAACCATGTATTTCATGCATTTCATTTCCATCCTAAGAAATAAAAATTCCATCCACGGAAAATTAATTTCTTTAAGCTTGGAATGCTGTGCATTACATAACATAATATAACAACTATGTGGAGAAAAAGCAACAGGGTGACAGATACATACTAAAGGGCTGCAGGAATATATTCCTTTTGTTTACCATTCTATGGATTCTATGTGAGTATTCCATATTCTCAAATCATTTACCAAGCGAAACGAATGAGTAAAAAAACAAAAACACAAAAACAAACAAATTGGCCATTTCAGCCCTTGAAAGGACTTTAACCGAGCTTCTTATGATCAATTGTGTTGTGTGTTTTATTAAATGTTTGCACACAATTGACCGAGAACTGGACCTACATGTTTTATGCCGACTCCGAACGGCTAAAGTTCATGTTCTCAAGAAGCTTTACATGGCATTGTTTACTCTCTGAGGTTTGCCATTGTCTGCAGAGAGGTGGTGACCGATCAGAAAAATTTGTTATTGAAAAAAAACTTGTCGCCGCGGCTGGGGATCGAACTCGGGCTCCGAGCATGCTAAGCCACACACTTAACCTGTATGCCACGGTCACCACACGAAACGAATGAGTGTGAAACATAATTTTTGCAAAGCTAATGAATGTGTCATTCTATTTGAGAAAGAATTAAGAATTTTTATTTTGTAGTCGTTTGTCACTATTTTTAATGGAATGAATTCGAAGTATTACGAATACTCTCAAATGGTTTGCATGGATTATCGAGAAGCATAGGTAAGGTTGCACTATACCAAAATATTGCACCAAAAATATTTAAAACTAGTAAGGTATATCTTCGGCTTGGCCGAAGTTAAAATACTCCCACGGCCGATTCGTAAATGTAAAAAAAATCTTAAATTGTAGCTTAGTTTAAATATAATATTAGAAATACTGAATTTCAGTTTTGTAGCTTAAATATTAGCTTTTTTAGAGTTTTCACTATAGTGGGTTCTATGAGAAGTGGGTGTGTCCGTAGTAAGACAACGCACAATTTTTTTCCACGATTTAGTTTTGATATAAAATACTAACGTATGCAATTTTTTGCCCGTACGCCCATTCCAAGCACAACTCAAAGTTGGTCCGTCTCATGGCTTTCGATTTGTTATATTTTTGGGATATTCCCATTAAAAATGTAAGAACATAAGTTCATTTATTTTTTTTTATCGCCATTCGTTGAAAAGTTATGGACCTCTTAATTCTTTTAAACGTTTAAGAGAGATATTTGTAATTTTGAGTCGATTATAAAATTGTTAACTTGTGAACAAGAAAAGATTTTAAATTATGTTAAGTAGACTCGAGGTGGGGCCCATACTTGTCAACCCATACAGATCAATGTAACTTTTTTATTGAAAGAGCGTCAGAGTAACCATCGTAACTTTTTTGTTTTAAGACCGATTTTAAAATTTTTTGCTACAAAACCAATTAGAATTTAATAATCTCTAATATAGCAATAAACATTTTTTTTTTAATTTTATGCGAATACAAGTTAAAAAAATAATTTGTGTTTTTTTATTTTTTTTTTCGGTTTTTACCAGTTTTCTATACCAAGGTCAAGTGTAAGGTCATCAAAATTTATGAATAAAATTTTGGTCTTAACAAGGTGAACCATTTTGCAGAATAAATTTTCGAACATCTTAGCCATTATAAAATTTATAAACGATAAAGTGTCTCAAAATGATAAGTTATGTGCACAAAAATTGAAATTGCGAAAAAATATATAAAAGCTCCATCATTAAATTGTTTTTGATGTTTAGGCAACATTCTTCTTCAAATTTAAAAAATCAAAAAAAAATTATGCTTTTTTTGAGATAAAAAAGTGTCTCGGAATATGATAAAAAAGGCATTATATTTAGAGAAAAATGGTATAGACTTTGCTCCAGAGAATGTTTTTCTCTAATTGCGATACTAAAAATTCTCTAAAAATGATAAAAAGCTACCATGAAATAGAAAAATATATCATTTTTAGAGAAAAATACTTTATTTTTTGAGAAAATATTTGTTTTTATTGAAGAAAATACTTCTCATAGTGAAGTTTTTATCAAAATATAAGAAAAGTTTTTCATTTTCAATAAAATTTCTCTATAAATGAGAAATTTTTTGTGCGAGAAAAATACTTATCATTATTAGAGACATTGAATTGTTTCCATTTCCTAGAAGTAAAGAAATATTTCTACGAAAATGTGAAAATTTATTCTAATTGAAGAAAATTTTATTTGAAAAAGAGAAAATTGCTATTATAAAAAATAGAGAAATTTTTTACCGGAGGAAGGTATGTGTTTTTTTTCTCAGTGTAGCAAGTACATTTTTTTTTTAATTGGTTGGCAACCCTAACATCCAAAATTTTAAAATTATATATGTTTCCAAAAAGTTCTTTCCAACACCTTTCCAACGGTACCTTATTTATAAAAATTAGATAAAAACTGTCGTAGATACAATTAATTGAAAATTTCCCGATTCTGGCGTTTTCGGACGATTTGCAGAATTGAGAGGTCCATAACTTTTCAACGAATGGCGATAAGAAAAAATAAATGAACTTATATTCTTAGAATTTTAATAGGAATCTATAGCCCAAAAATAAAAAAAATCGAAAGCCATGAGGTCAATTTTTGAAAAAAATATTGCGTTATGCGTGGAAGGGGCGAGAATTGAGAGGTCCATAACTTTTCAACGAATGGCGATAAAAAAAAATAAATGAACTTATATTCTTAGAATTTTAATAGGAATCTATAGCCCAAAAATAAAACAAATCGATAGCCATGAGGTCAATTTCTGAAAAAAAGTATTGCGTTATGCGTGGAATGTGCGTGTAGTTTAAAGTAAAGACTATTTATAGAGTTATTAATTTGGGGTTGTATGGGAGGTAGGCGTGTTCGTGAATGTATGGGAGTTGGGAGTGTATTAGTGGGTGGATCACGCCCATTTTTCTAGCATGCCTTAATTTTTATATAAAATTACTAAATTTATAATTTTACTTTTGTAGCTTTGATCGAAGCCTTTCTATAAAGTTTTCAATTTTGGGGTTATATGGTAAATGGGTGAAAGACGTCCATTTTTCTAAAACACTTCAGTTTTGACATCTAATGCACAAATTTCGAATTTTAGTATTGTAACTTAGTTATTAGCTACTTTATGGAGTTTTCATTATTGTGGTTGTATGGGAGGTAGGCGAGGTTTTCATCCGATTTTGCCCATTCTCGAACTTGATCTTTATTTTTTAGAAATCACCTCAAATATCATCACGATAGATTCAAAATTACGGCTGTAATCTTGTCCACAGACAGACGGACAGACAGACGGACATGACGAAATCAACTCAGGTAGTAACGCTGATCAAGAATATATATACTTTTCTTTACCGGACTCGCTTCGTTCCATGAGTTACAAACGTTTGCACAAAATTAATATACTCTGACCTTTCAGGTTTAGGGTATACAAATATTGAAAACTAGTATAAAAGACCATCTTGCGAAGAAGCAATAATTAAGAAGCAGACGATATGAAAACATTTTTACATTCACCTGAAAGGTTATTATGTTGCTGTGGTCGTCAATGTGTCTTTACTGATAAATATAAAATGAATTTGGTGTGCATACTTTCAGGCTGAAATTTTTTTCGTTAAATAAAAGCACTATAATACCAAAAATGAGCAGTTGGAGTGATATAAGGTGCGGAGCAAGATGCTTGTCTCTTACGTATTAAGATTATGAAATTGAAATTATATTTAATTAAGTAACAGCCGCATTTAAATTTCCAGCAACCACTAAGCTTTTAACCATAATTAGCATTATTATAATTATAATCGTTATAAATACTGTGATCATAAACAGAGACGCACACATAATAATAGTTACATTAGTTGCATCTCAAAGCATTCTGACGGATTTTACATTCTGCGCCACATGACAGCTTGCATGCCTCCGACCACAATCCTCTTCATCTTGCATGTGCCACAATCAAAATCAATGCACGCCAATATTTACTTAGATATATGTGTGTTTGCGCATCGTTATATGAATGCATGCTAATAACTGTTAATTATTAAGACGATTTTATTGGTATTTGTATTGAGATTGTGATTAAGCACAGAGTGAGCGGGTTCAGTTCATAAAGTAATGTAAGCCACATGCTAACACAACGTTGTCACACACGCACAGCCTGGCACACATGCACTATTACACTAACACGCATGTAATAATTTCTTGCAGCAATATTATTCAATTTAATGCCATTGTGTGAGTTTGTTTGTTTTTAATGCAGATGCTGCCACTTTTGTATTTAATATATGGAATTTATTTTTTAAATTTTAATATCGAAATCTCAAAGTTTATTGAACCAAACAACTTGAAAAAATTTAAACAAAAATTGCTTTGATTATGAAAAAGTAATATTCAGCATTTAATTTGTCTGCCATCGCTGCTAGACATAAAGAAATACCAGCAGACAGACCGATTTGTAGATTGTAATTTATTGCATAATACACAGCGACGAGAAACAAAATAGCACAACACAGAAAGCTAAGAGAAAAAGGAAAAAGCAAAAATTAAAAAAAACTTTGAACTGAAAAACAAATAAAATATTCTTGCGTTTTGTGTAAAAATGAAAAATTTTTTTTTAAACACATTTAAACAACGAGCCAGCAATACAAACAATATGCGTGTTTATGTGCGTCTGCGTGTGTGTGTGTGAGCGTAAATAATGCATGCATTCAGAACTGCAGACATTTACTGTTGTTTGCATGTTTGCCGATTTAATGTGGCACCACCACCATCAAACACACACTAACACACTTGCATGCAAACATTCACTGATCCATATATCACCATAATGAGTTACAGTAAAATGCTGCAAGCTAAGATATGCTACAGTATTGTTGCTTTATACTCGAATGCTATGACAGCGGTACTACGTCAGCGTACGTCATAAATCAGCAAAGTCTACGATGCACTACAATGTCGAAATGTATTGTCAAAAATAAATAAAACAAGAAATCGTAGGAATACCACGAATAAGTTAAACGCGTTTCGGATAAGTATAAAATTAATGAATTCGTTGATAAATCTTAAAGCGTGCGTGCACTCAAAAACAATTAAAGTATTTATATATTATTTATACTAGTATCGCCTGTGGTCGAAATTCGACCAATTTGTTGTCTGCCTATTTATAATTATTACAATATGTAGATTACGCGGGATGGTTAAAATATGATCGAGGCTAAAATATTTAATCAATTAGTGATATAAAGTTATGTACCTAAAATAAAAAGTTTCAGAATTTTATTAATTTTTTTAATTAGAAAAACAATATTTTAATAAAATTTAATTTCGTAAAAAAAAATAATAGAGATTAAGTAGCCTTGATTGTTTACTGGCACGTGCAGTTTAATTGAGAGCAATTTAATTCACCTTTAATTCGCGATATACTTTCAAAGAAAATCAAAAATTCAAATTACAGTTTTTCTCATTCCACAATGAAAATCATTTTAACTACATATTTTCAGAAAAGATCAAATTTTGTGGTTTATTTTTCAAACGAATTATTTAAATTTAAAAAAAAAGTTACGGTAATATTTTTATAAATTTTTTAAATATATCTGCTAAGATTTAAATACAAAACATATATGAATTAAATTATATAATATTTATAAAATCCATTCAAAGATGGCAGAGTTGTTGGCTTCCCATTTTAGAACAATCAAATTGAGAAAATTTGTTTCTCGTTTGGCATTTGGTTGTAATACACGCTAAATAACTAACGACAATATTTAAAAAAATTAATTACAAATACTTTTGGTTAAAACTTCACATTGTTTAAAAAACTTCACAGTGTTTAACAAACAGACAATTTAAAAACTTTAAGAAGCAATTACAAAAAATTCGAATATCGTTAAGATTCGACTAAGATTTTGGCATAAAAAGTAAAATTTTTTAATTCAAAACACCTTTTTTAACAAATTTAATGATTGATGAATGCATAAAATTAAATTTTTTAAGGAAATTTTTACTTCTGAGAAAAACTCCAATTCGACCAACTCAAAAGCTCTCTCCCAACGAAATTTTGGGTAACTTTCACCTTTGAACTTGTTACAGTACGTTTCAAATGAAATAAGTTTGTGTTTGTCTATAAATTGAGAAAAAGGGAATTCAAGTTTTATGTTAACATATTAATATATGAGACTATGAGTCAGTCATAAATTTTTTTCTTAAAGCATTTCATATAAAATTGGACAGCAAAATCTGCAAAAAACGCCTTCTGACAGCCAAAATACATTGTACAAGGCTGGAATGTTGCAAGCAACGTGAAAATTTGGGCAGCTTTTGATTGGAATCAAGTCGTGTCTTCCGATGACTCCAAACTAAATCATTGAATGCAGCAGCGTTTTAGAAAAATAATCAGTATAAATAATAAAGGCCGTCTATAAAGGTCACACCACATGCAATATGTGATTTTCGCAATAATTCAATATCTTGTCATCGTACAGCTTCTCTAATGCCATGTTCAGAGAGTTTAGTTTGCGTTTCGTTTGAGTTTAAATGCAGCTGTTCACACAGAGATGCGTCGGCAGAATTGAGTTGAGGGTGGATTGAAATGATCACCAATTTTTGGAATTTCGCTCAAAACTCAGCTTTTTTCGGCCCATACTGACTGACTGATGAGAAACCCTCTTCTAAACTTTCCCAAGTTATTTTATTTGTTTTTTGGCTTATTTTTGTTAATAATAAAATACAAATAGAAACATGCACAATTGAGAATCAGCTGTTGTTGGCATTTTTTATCGTTCAATCGAATCGAACACAGCTAAAATCTAACTGAACGAATGTTTTTATCAAAACACTAGCATACTTGTAGGCATGTATCAAATTGAGTTTTGGTAAACGTAGAAAAAAAATTGTGTTTAGTTGCGTTTTATCCTGCAAAATTGTACTGGAAACGCCAGCGTTTAAATTGAGTTTAAGGGCAAAACGCAACTTTGTACTGGAAACGCAAACTAAACTCACTGTGTGAACATGGCATAAGTCATGCAACATTTTTTGCTGTAATTTATGATTTTATAATAATTTGATAACTTTTTTCTTTACAGATAAAAATATATAAGAATGAATTGGGAAGACATTCCCTGGAATGGCCTGCAAACAGTATTGTTTGGACGTGCGGATCTTAACGCAACTGAAAACGTTTGGTCAGTAAGAAGAGAGCAGTTTCAAGGAAGTAGCCGAAAGAAGTAGCTTTGAAAAGGATATTTCTTAGAATACTAAAAATATTCATGTGAAGTTAAATCGTTTTGTTTATTATGGCAAAGTTAAATAAGGTTTATATAGCCAAACACGATTTCTGAACCAAAGTGCACTGTTTGAATCTTTCCAATTGAGCAAAACCTGACTAAAGTTATCAGTAGACAGAGAATATCTATCAAAATGGTCGCCAGTTTTTTATGAAAACCATTTAAAGTGAACAAAAACAAAAAAAGACTTGTACAGTATACTTTCTTTTGTTTATGTTGCATTATCTCTGAAAATATGTAAATTAACGATATTAAATAAAATGGCAAAATATTCTCTATTTTATTCAAGTCTCGAATAGTTTCATCAAAAATTATGAGAATGTACTGTTCCTTAAAAAAATTAACAAAAAACAAAAAAAAAACAAAAAATTAATAAATGATTTAAAAAATCATGAAAAACAAAAGGTTTACGGCATTCCTTTTAAAATATATATTTTGTGTGGTGGCCCTTAGAAATTAATATGGCTTGTAAACTTTTTTGGCATTGATAGATTAAAACTTTGTGTGATGTCAGGGGTAACTGACGCCAATATGTTTTGGAATGAATTTTTAAGCCCATTTGTATTTTTATCACTTTTTTCTCTTAGTTTTTTCTATTTCTCTTAGTTTTTTCCAACAATGATTGATTGAGTTTAAATCGGGACTTTGGGGCGGATGGTGTAGCACTTTTTTGCAGTTATACAGAAGACATTCTTTAACCACAATCGAGGAATGCTTGGATCGTTGCCGTGAATTAAGTTAAAATTGTCGGCAAGTTCCAATTTTTCAGCTATTTGTAGCAAGTTTTCCTTCAAAATATTTAAGTAATCAAATTTATTCATGATGTTTTTAAAAGACTGAAAGTTTCCAACACCATTAGCTCCCATCGTACCCCATACCATAACACTGCCGTAGCCGTGTTTGACAGTACATAATATTAACATTTTTGGGATTCAATGCTAGGGTTTTCTTTTTCATACAAAACCTTGTACATCGGATGCAAATTAATTGAATTTTGACTCATCTATAAATTTCACTTAGTTCCAAAACTGTACTGCCTTCGTAACATACTATTTGGCATGCTCCAACCGCTGCTTAATATTTTGTGCTGATAACAGTGGCTTGTTTCAGGAAATATACCCTCTTAAGTCTTCCGAATGGAAAAAATTTCGTACTATTTGTGGATGTATCTGAAAAAGACCGTGTTCATTAAATTTTTTTGCTAAATCTACTTCAGATATTTTCGGATTTTCGTTGATTATTCGGCAAAGGAGAATGCGTTTTAAAAGATGCATTTTTTTTTTTTGGCCTTCCACTTCCAGTTGTTATAATTAAGAAACTATTTTTCTGATACATATAAATAATGTATTAAACCATAAAGTATGAGTTTTTCACAGTTTCACCAATCTCTTCTTCTCTTCCCAAAGATGTATTATTAATTTTTTCATTTCTATTGAAGATGACTTTTAATTCATGTTTTCTTTTCTAACGTTTAAACTTGACTACAAGGAGGTGTACAAATGAAAAAAAAAACTGTATTTGGTAACGGTATCTTACCATAATATTAAGTTGTGGTAAAGTTCATGCGTAGTATGAAGAGTGTACCAGTTTTGTTTTTTTGGATTCATGAAATGTGCCTTTTTTGTTTTGTGTTTATTTTTTAGGAATATAATATTTTCATCATATTTGTTACATCTTTTCAAACTGTAAATAAAATAAAGAATATTTTACCATATTATTTTATATGGTTGGTGTACATATTGTCAGAGTTAATGCAGCATAAACATAAGTAAGCACACTGTACAATTTTGTTTTTTTGTTCACTGTTTTTGTTACTGTACAACTTGAGCAACGAATAACTGTTAATGCTGAATGCAACCATTTGCTTGGTGGAAGTTTTCAGCCTTGACTAAAACACGTCTAGTACACTGAGAAAAAAAACATACTTTAAAATTAAACAAAAAATTTTAAAATAGAAATTTAACGCCTTTGCGTTTCTACAAAACAAAATTTAAAACAAGTGTGTTTAATTTTGAACAGCTTATAAACTTCTTTCTTTTTTTTAATTTTCTTTCATTATTCTTTGAAAAAATAAACAAAAATTTGAACACAATGAAAATTTTTGAATTTTTTGAATTGGTTTGACAAATGTCGAACACATAAAAAAATAAAAACTAATTAATTATTTATTAAATTATTTCAATGGAAACTTCATCGAATGGAGCTAACAGTTGGCATTCGGAGCGTCCCGGAGGTAGCTAGTTGTAATTCTGATGCTAAGAATTCGGAAAAGCTAAAAGAATGCCACCGAAAAAATATGCGTTGAAATCTTTGTTTTGAATTTTAAAATTTTTGTTTCATATTTGTTTTTCATAACAAAAACATTGTTTTAAAAACAAAAACTTTTGTTTTGAATGTATCTTAAAAAACAGTTGTGTTTAATTTTAATGAATTTGTTTCAAGCTCTATTTCAAAAACCAATTCGTTAGATATGAACACAATTTCATTTAATTTTAACACATTTTTCCCTCAGTGTAGGTATTTTGAAAGTATCAAGTATCAATTCTAATAAAAAAAGGATTAAAAAACCAACAATTGGTTTTAATATAACTCCAAGATTTTTTACCGTTTAGTTTTTTTGGTATTAAATTTAAAACTAGAGGGGCCCAATTTATTAAATGTAAGTACGGCCTTAACTAAAAAAATTCTAGTATTTTGAGAAGTATCAATTTAAAAAAAAAAAATGATTGAAAAATGCTTTAATCTGATTGGTGTAAAAACTATTTCAAGATTTTTAACTTTATAGACATAAACGGTATTCGCCTCAGCGATACCAGGGCTGTGTATGGAAGAACTGTGTTAGTATTTTGTTTGGCTATTTTTCTTAGGGCAAAAGGGGATACCTTTTTCTTCATAGAGAAGTGGAGGATCATCTGCCCTTGAAGAAAATTGGGATTAAGTTTGGTATATGTCAATTGCGATGAAGAAAGTAACCTGATATGGTTTGATCGGAGAGATGGGTCATCTCCTGGGTCACCTGGAAGATCATTCCTGAATATCTTGAGACTTTGTATGGAAAGTATGTACATGAGTGTACTCTGAGTACTCTGTCACGTACATGTAAGAAAGCCATATTGGTTGGAAAAGGTTATTGTGAAGCGACTTCAGGTGAGTTCAAATTAGCAGCCTTGTGAAAGACAATTTAGACTTCGTAAGGGGAAAAGTGTGATAGATGCGTAGATGTGTGTGAGAGATAGTGTTAGGCTAAGTAGCTTCAAATACGTTTTGGGGACATTTAAAGATTTTATGGCCGTGTATTGAACCTATCCTAACCTATCTTAGTTAGGTTAGTGTATTGAATAGACTCAATGAGATTGGCTGTTCCGAAATGAAGCGAAATGAAGAAGAGTTATTTGTCTGATAGGATATGAAGCTCCGGAAGAGTTATAAGAGGACCTGTGTTGTTCAGGCGTAAGAAAGAAAAATTGACGAAGGTGTTTGAATAACTTCATCGACTTTTAAGGAATGGTTGGGGACTCAGTAGGCGAGCTGTTTGCGCCATTTACCGTGGTTTGTTTGTTGCTTGTGCGGTTTATGGATCACCTATATGAGTTCTTTTAGCTATTACTGCTGGAGGTAGTCGGAAGATATTCTGTGCTAATGGGGGTGCCCCTTTGGGATTTGGTTGTAACACAAATCAGTGTTGCAGATTTTCTCCGAAAAGGCCTACCACTATTAGAGAACATTCTGGTTAGTGAGGTAGAGTCTTTGGTATTGAGTGTTTTAGAGTGAAAGGCTATGTTAAGGGATCGAGTTGTAAATACACGGAAATCTAGATAGAATTCAAGGATTCATGGGAGAGTCACGTATGAATTCATTAGTGTCTTGACTTGTCTTGTCGTGTCGGTCATAGCTGGGATCTAAGACTATTATGGCCAAGAGATGAATGTCACACAAAAGTCCATGTGTTGAATTATCAAAAAAGAAACACCGTACCGGACATTTGTTTACAACAGCTTTGAAAACAAATAGGATGGGGAAAATACAAACGTCTGTTGGTGTAGCACGCTGATAACTTGCACAGAAAAGTGTTGTTTACCGATGATTTCTGCTGTGCAAGAAAAGTTTAAAAAACCAAATGAACGGATGTATGAACGATTATCTAAGGAAACATTTGAACTGATTCCAGAGTTCGAAAATGTCATCATCCAGCTTCGGTCATGGCTTGGTGAAGTGTTTCTTGCGATGGAGTCACTGCAAGAAAGAAAGATAACTAGATCTCGCAAAGACAGCTTAAAAAAGTTGCACTAATCTGCTCATCTCGTAACGAAATGCTAAGAGCTGCATGTTTCATAATTGTGTGTTTGCTTGATTGTGAGAAAAGAGAGATTGAAACATAGTTAATTTCACATCAGATCTTTCGTGACGTAGGCGACAAATGCGCTCGTCGAAATCAAGTTATTTATCATTCTTATAACTATAAGGCAATGGCATTTCTGCAAACATGGGGTCAAAGCAACAGCCAAAGTGTATCAAAAAGCCGTTTTAGAAGACGTTGTAAAGCCACGCATTTATTTTCTATTTCAAAACCAATCGCGGAATTTCCAGCAGGATTCTGCGCCGACCCATTAAGCTTAAACGACTCAAACTCGGCTGCAAAACAATTTGCCAGCATTTATATCCTCTGAAGAATGGAAATCTGACAGCCCAGATTTGAAGCTACTGGATTACAAATTGTGAACACTTTTAGAAGACTTGGTTTGCCACAAAAGATACCCGATATTGGTTTGATCGTTCTTTGATTCGTGCTGAGGTCAATGTTCCAATGAACGAGGTGTGTGCGGCTGTTGATTATTGACCGGACCGTCCGACGTAAGGCCTGCGTGAAGGCCAAAGGCCAACATTTGGAACAAATATTTTCTTTTTGCTAACAATATACCTTCCTTTTTTGACTTTTCAAAACATAAAATGTGTGTAACAGTATTTATTTCCCTAATAAGCATTTAGGTCTGAAAAAATATTTTATACATAAAAGTCTTTACTAAATCACCACTAATTATTTCAAATCCAAAAATCATTGCATAATAAATATAAAATGAAGCCAATGTTGCAGTTGCAAGCAGCTTGCGAACTTTCCTTTTCAAACTTTTCATCTTTCAGCACTTTCCACAAATTTGAGTGAAATCGTGCTCCAGATATTTCAACGATTCAACAACATTGCCAACCTTTGTCAGCCTCATCACATCACATTATATGCTCCTCAAAGTATGCTTAAATATGCAATGCTTAATTACAACATTATCCTTGAAAATGCAAAATTTATGTCAAAACAGAAACTTAAGCAATTTTAAATATTATTACAACCACCACAAAACCGTCAAACCTCAAAACGAAAAATAAAAATTTCTATAAAAATTGCATAGCTCGGGTAACATTTGCGCATCACATCATCGAGTGAAATATACAAACACACACACAAACAAATGCCTGGAAATATTTAGATTGCAGCAAGGCAACATGGCAACATGCTGCATTGGTATGCCAAAGCGTGCCAGGGCTGCCAAGCTAACGCAACTAAGTAGCATCTGCTGGTTGTTGGGGTAGGCGGGGGTCTTTTGGTCGGAGGCGCTATTAAGGCACAAACAGGCTGTGAAGCGCATGGGATGTGCAAGGATAAGTTAATAATTGAGTGATGTTTCTAAAAAGCGACAAGGACATGCATACGTAAGCATTGAAACGGGAATAATTCAAAGCAATATGGCAACGCTTAGTGAAAGTAGTTAAGTGAGTGAGTGATAGCGGTGAAAAGTAAACGACTTTGAAATAGTTAAAGATGTTGCAAAAGCACGAGTCGTCGTCATTAATAGGTCAAAAATAAATACTTAATGAGATATTTTTTTTGTGTAAACCAACCGCCTTCAAAGCGGATGCAAAAAAAAAAAACAAGATAACAAAAATAAGCAAACTTAAAATTGAAAAAGTAATGAAAAGAATGAAAATTAATTTTGCTACAAAAGCAAGAAACACAAAATTTTCTTCCTGCAAACTTTTGCAAATTTTCAAATTTTCACTTCTTTCTCTTCAAAATGCTATTAAAAACAATTGACAACTTATGCAATTTTAGTTTAAGTCATTCACACACACATATACTGTATACACAAAAACACATACTTGCATATTTTTTAGCTTTGGCTTCCAACCACCACCACTTCACCCATTATCCCCCACGACTAGCTCTATAACCTAGAGAGTTAAAAATATGAGCAAAAAATAAAAACCTCAAATACATAAAAAAGCTATTATGTTACTATGTTACAATATGCAACACTGGTCAAGGGTTTCTGCTTAATTTTTTTTTTTTTGTATTTTATTGTTTTTTCTGTTCGTGGTTTTTGTGGCTTACTTTAATTTGCTTGCGCCTCGCGTATTCGCGCCATTTTTATTTATTCACTTTTTGTTTTTTTTTTTGCGTTTTTTATTATTTTGTGTAAAGTTCGAATGACTGCAATGCGGCGAAAATTTTTACCAAAGCCCATTGTTAATAATGTCTAAAAGTGTATGGCTCTGTGTTTGTGTGTGTGTGTTTGTGTGTGTTTCTCTGTGTGGGCTCAAAACGTATTCAAAATGGCGCTTGATTTGCAGCATCCGTTTCCGCAGTGTGTATAAACTAATTTTTATGTTTGCTGCCAAGGGAGCTAGATGGATGTGTACCGGCATGTTGAAGCATAGAAACCATTTCGCTGGGGGAAAAAAATGCTCAACTTGTTATTTTTATCCTATATTTGAGAAAGTAAAACAACTGTATTTTCGTGCCCATTTTGTCAGTTTTGGCTAGTCGATCTCTGTAGTTCGTGAAATTGTTGAATTTTAATAAGAACGTTTAGCTAAGCAAGGAAAGTTTTTGGCCGAATTTTAATTGAAATTAATTTCATTCGAAATCAATCAATATATTTAAAACAAACACGAAAATTTGTATAACCTTTAGTTCAATGACTTGGTTGTCCAATAATTAAAAAAAAAAACATCCAACAAGAACATTACTTTTTGAAAGAAACACTAGCATACAGGATAGCTGTTTCGATGGTCGCCATACGAACTTATGGAAGTAACCTGCTTCAAAGTCAAGGCAAACTTCTCAATATAACTGAGATCAATCTTGAGCTTTGCTAAGTTATTTATATAGTTTTAAGTCCTTATATTTATCAACTTAAATTGCTAACTTGAAACATCCCAGCAAAAAATGTGATTCCAAAAGAAGGTAAAGCTGAAGGGAAAGTCGTGAGTTCCATCCCTTACTCAATTCTACTTTCTTACCCAGAAGTAATTTTTTCCGGAAAAGCATATGCATGTCATTGAGAGGAATGCTTTCCTTAGTCTTCTGTAGCAGGACTTCTACAATTTTTCAATGGAAGATTTCTTCGAGGACTTCAATGAAAAGATACTAGCAGGTATTTTCTAGGAAAACATTAAGAAGGCATTCCATGATTCAGAAGACATGAAAAAAAATGCTTCTACGTAAATATTTAACCGTTGCCTTGTAAAAATCATGTCATGTAAGCATTAATTTACAAGTTTATGGGAATGCCTTCTGAAAGCATTTTTCGATAAGGCTAAGGAGAAGCACAATTGAATTTCTAGAATGCCTTCTGGAAGCAGTGTATCCAAGAATGCATGTCAAGGTTACATAAAAAAATTTTGCTGGGATGTAATATGGAGGAAGTGTTTATAATATGTAACTTAATGAAAAAATTCAAGTTTTAAAGTTACATATTTATAAAGAGATTCCATCAAAGGCATGGTCTTCCTCTTTGTTGTCGACCCTCGGCTTTCGCCGCAAAGACCTTCTTCGCTGGAGCTTCTTCATCCATACGAAAGACATGACCCAACAAGCGTAGACGCCGAATTGCTATACGCTGAATTAAGTCAATGTTGTGAAGAGGTCGTACAGTTCGTGGTTAATTCGAATGCGATAGTCATCGCCAACTTGAACAGAACCAAAGATTTTGCGAAGAACTTTCCTCTCGAACACACTAAGAGCGACAGCATCTAGTTGCGATATCACCCTAGCCTCAGCGTCACAGAGAAGCACAGGTATGATGAGCGTCTTGTAGAGTGTTAGTTTTGTCAATCGAGAAATGTCTTTGGAACCTAATTGCTTACCTAGCCCATAGCAATTTTTATTCTTCGCTTAATCTCCAGGCTGTTTCTAATCTAATAAAAAAAACTTCTGGAACTCAATGTCAGCAAATGTCAAGCTATAACGTATTACCGTAAGTGACTCCAACTTCCTACGAAAACGTATTACCTTCTCGGCAAGTCAGTTCCCTCTGTATGCTTTTTACGGGACTTAGGCGTTATTTGCGACAAGGAATTAAACTTTAGGTCTCATATTGATAATATCATTAGTAGAGCCAACTCTGCACTTGGTTTCATGAAACACTGGTCCAGAGAGTTCTCCAATCTTTACGTGACTAAATCTCTTGATCTTTCCTTTGTTAAACCCATCCTCAAATATGCCAGCCAGGTTTGATCTCCCATCTACAGCACCCATTCAATGCAAATCGAAGCCGTTCAACAAAGATTCATTCATTTCGCTCTTTGTAGTCTTTCCTGCTCTGACACTTTCAACTTACTTCCTTATCCCAACCGTCTGAAGTTGATTAACATGCAAACACTTGCAAAACGAAGTGAAGTTGCCGATGTTCTCTTCATCTTCATTCATCAACTAGTATGCGGAACCATCAACTGCCCAGAACTACTCAAATGAATATCCTTTAATACCAACCCACGCAACCTTAGGTCTGTAACTCTCTTCCACCTTAACTTTCACACCACCGACTATGGATGCAGTGAACCCACAACCGAAATGCTTTGGATAACCAATAATTTGATGAGTGAATTTGATTTTCTCCTGAGGTGAGCAGACTACTACTCCGAAATATCCTTCTTAGCTCCAACGCCACTTCTACCCCCTCTCTAAGGTATTCTTCCAATTTAGATATGGTACCATTGTTAATTAAGATACTCCCTGTTAATTATAAAATTTTGTTTTTTAAATTATTATTTTTAAGTATTCAAACTGCTTGTATTAAGCTTATAAATAAATAAATCTCCCAACTTATTTGGTCCAACAGTCGGAAAGTTCAGCCTCCACGACTACACATCCGATAATG
Organism: Tetanocera ferruginea; assembly: GCA_958299015.1. Lineage (NCBI taxonomy): Eukaryota > Metazoa > Arthropoda > Insecta > Diptera > Sciomyzidae > Tetanocera > Tetanocera ferruginea. The sequence goes on along the minus strand of OY282641.1, from coordinate 33,895,593 downwards.
GAATGAGGTTGATTGATTTCGCCACAGCACGAAATATGGTCGTTAGAAGCACTAGATTCAAGCATCTCAATATTCATAAGACAACCTGGTTGTCCCCTGATCAAAACACACGCAACCAAATTGTTCACGTTTTGTTCGACGGAAGAATCTCTTACAAACTACTAGACGTACGCATGATCTGTGGTGCTAACATAGATGCAGATCATTATCTTGTCTTAGCCATGATCTGCACCCGTCTGAGCGCAGCTATGCATGCTCGCAATCCTAAACAAAGCAAGTTAGACGTCGACAAACAGCAGTCAAAACGGACAGCCGAAGTCTTCGCTTCTAGAGTCTCACTTCAAGAAAATCGATCGCGCATATATTCGATCGACGATATATGCGCGCAGGTGATTGACTACCATCGCCCTTGCCAAAATCAGTGGCTCGACCAGGAGTGCCGTTAAGCCACTGCATAGAAGGACACTGCCTACTAAGCCACCCTTCAGTTGGTTGTAATGCGTGCTGTTATGGAGCGATACCGAGAGAAGAGAAGAGAAGAGAGATAAATGCCTTCTCAGGCGAAAAAAATTAATGGCAGAAATGCGTGACTGCGAAAAAATTGCATGAGATGCATGCTCGAGAAACAATTTGTTCCCCTTTCGAAAAAGCTCAGACACAAAAGTCCGGAGTATCAGGCACAATTTTATTTTTTAAAGCTACGAGTAGCAAAAAACAACTGCGAAGCAAAAAAAAAAAAAAGCATCGCAAATTGATATGAATATGAATGCAGACGAGCTACAGCGCACAGGACAGAATTATTTTACTGATTGATGTGCGAAAAGTACTGGACTTTTACCCAAAATTTCCCTAAAAAGTTTTTAACTATAATGTACCCGAAACATATCCAACTAGTACCTGGAAAGTCACCAGAAATAGTATCGTAGATAGTCTATATTATGTCAATAAAGTGTTAAATAAAGAGCGATCATATTCGGACACAATAAGCCGACGAGTGCCCGATTTGGTCACCTTTGACTGCCCAAGGTGTTTCAAAACTAGCACGTTTTTCGGTGCAGAGGTCGGACATTCACCGACACGGGCACCGGACATTTATCAGCTACTTTATTGACATAAAATATGAAATTGTTTCTCGGGATGGCGTCAGGAAAAACAAAAAAAAAAACAAATTGGCCATTTCAGCCCTTGAAAGGACTTTGACCGAGCTTCTTATGATCAATTGTGTTGTGTGTGTTATTAAATGTTTGCACACAATTGACCGAGAACTGGACCTACATGTTTTATGCCGACTCTGAACGGCTAAAGTTCATGTTCTCAAGAAGCTTTACATGGCATTATTTACTCTCTGAGGTTTGCCATTGTCTGCAGAGAGGTGGTGACCGATCTTTTTTATTGAAAAAACTTTTCGCCGCGGCTGGGGATCAAGCCCTGGCTCCGAGCATGCTAGGCCACACACTTAACCTGCATGCCACGGTCACCACAATGGCGACAGGAATGAAACTCAAAAATTTTTTCGAAAAGGTAAGATGCCTGGCCGATGGTTGTAAGATCAGAGCCTCTTCCTGCAAAGATGAAAACGGGAATCTAGTGACAGATATCCAGAGTACACTTATGTTTTGTAGAGAACACTTCTCTAATATTCTTAATTGGGACATTGACAACAGTCCCACCAATAGAGATGATATCCCGGAAACACCAATTATGGCTGACAGCGTTGAAGTTCCGCTGCCCGACTATAACGAGGTCTTAACAGCTAAAGCTCAGCTTAAAAACAACAAAGCCGCAGGAGCCGATGGCCTACTGGCTGAACTGTTTAAAAACGGAGGCGAAGCTCTGTTTAAATGCATTCACTTGCTTCTTTGCAGAATATGGTCGGAGTAATGCTTTCCAGATGATTAGAACCTCAGTGTTCTCTGGTCAATCTACAAGAAAGGCGATTTTACCATTTTCGCCAACTACTGCGGTATGAGCCACGGTAATATCGCATTAAAGGTCCTGTCGAGCGTTTTATGTGAAAGACTGAGCCCATCGTCAACCCACTGATTGGACCTTATCAGTGTGGCTTCAGACTCAGAAAGTCCGCAATCAACCAGTTGTTTATGCTGCGGCAAATTTTGGAAAAGACTATAAAACAAAAAAATGTACGACTTGCACCATATATTTGTCGATTACAAAGCCGTCTTCGATAGTCAAATAAAGGGTCTCTTATATTCCACCATGTCTGAATTTGGTAGTCCTGCACAACTAATACGTTTTTGCAGGATATCACTGAGCAATACAAGCCCCGCTGTGAAAATTTGGAAGGTCCCCACGGTTTGATACCAAACGAGGTTTCAGACAAGGTAATTCCTTTTCGTGTGACTTTTTTAATCTAGTTAAGGAAAAGATCATTCGAGCTGCTGATCTGAAACGCAGTTGCACAACGTTCTATAAGAGTGTCTTGCTGCTGGAATATGTTGATGATATTGATATCATTCGCCAAAGAAACGAATACGATGGAACTATATGAGGCTGTAAAAGTCTCTAAAGAAGAAATTAAAAAATACATTTTTGAGAACTAATTCATCAAGAACTTTATTTTCAAGGCTAACGTTAATCAGACCTTGAGTAACATAAAGATGCACAAAATTTTTCTACCGAATAAACGTTTTATATATGCTGACGACATCGAGGAACTCTACAAAAACTCGAATAAACTTGAATTTCTCGTTTTTAAGCATGAAAGCAAAAGCTTGAATGTGGATTGGACATGAACGTTGAGTCACAATAGTTGATGCCCGTTAATGATCTTCAACTTCTGTTTATGGGTTCGTTATAAACATAAACATAAACTGTGTGGTGTTGGTATTCATTCAAAAGACACATCAAATCATTAGCTTACTGATAATAGAGGCATCAAGGACAGAACGCCGTGCATAGTCAAGTTACTGAAGACACGAGTGTCATGAGAGTTCATTTGCATTTTTACTACTTAACCTCAAAAGATTAATTTTCGCGTTGGGGTTAAAAGTGACATTTGCTCGGGGCAGGTTCTGAATTGCCTCTATCTACCCCGTGGTATTTGCTTTCCAACCAATTAAATTTTGAAAAATCTATATCATTCCTTGTTTTTTGTAGGATGAGAACATATAAAAGAAAAACATAGCATGACAAAATATCTAAAGATATTTACGAACGAGCAGCAACTTTTTTGGAGGAGAAAAAAACTAAAAATGTTCGTGGCATCGCAAAAGATTTTAATTGTGTCATATGTTATTAAATATGGTATATAAAGAAAAGGAAAGAAGTAAAACAGAAGTTTTGCCCAACAGAACACCCATACAATCTCTTACAGTTCGATACAATGTAACGAGTGTTTTTGTTTCGAAGGCTGAGGTATGCTCAGCCGCTCCAGGGTCCGTCCAAGGGATCTCGAAACCATTGGGCAAGAGTAAATTTTTCTTTATCAGAAATTAAATAGATTAATTAATCGCAGAATTAGTCACGGTTGACGTTAAGGTCAACACAATCACTAAACCTCAAAGGTTTTAGCTCGGCACGATTAATAATCTATTGTGTTTTTTTTTTTTATTTTATTTAATTATTTTGTTTTTTTTTTTTATAAAAATATTTATTACAAACTTAGTGAATACCTAAAATTAGTTCATATGCGGTATAAACATTAGTGGCAATGTGCGCACGGTGGCAGAGGGCCAACTGATGCAGGCGGTAGACGCCAGAAGGCCGACTGCAAAACAGGCCTTCACAACGTAGACCTACTTAGAGTACGGTGGGTTGCTGAAGCTAAAGCTTGACCGGAGTCGAAAAGCTGGAGCTTGAGGTTAGGTGGCTTGATAACCGAATTCTGTAATCAATTTTTAATTCCCTGACTTTATCACCACCCGAAAGTTGACTTACAATTTAAATATTAATTGAAATCAACTTGGATGTCAAGCGAACTCAACATGCCTATACCCACATTTTGCGCAATATTTATTCAATGTTCACTGCTAACTGCATGTGAATCATATCATTGTTAGCATGTCAACAAATGCTACAATGCAACATTGCTATAAATAGCCCGGCTGCTTACATTGCTGCTAATGCTGCTAAACGAGTTCTGTGTGTATGTGTGCTGCACTGTGTTTGATTAAGCAGCCTTCACTGCGGTTAGTACTTAGATGGGGGACCACATTGGATCCTCCATCCACAGTATTATTATTTTTTTTTTTTTTGTTTTTATATTCTACTCTACTTCATTTATTAATTCTTCTTTTTCTTTTTCTTTTTTATTTATTCATTAGCATATATTTTTTTTTTTTTTTTTTTTTTTTTTGTCATTTAAATTAAATGTTGCCGTCGGATTTTAAAATTATTATTTTTATTTTAATATTTATTTGTAACGACTTCAGTCGTTACAACAAGAAGAATCAGAAAGTCTTCAGTGATCAACAGGAAGCCATTTTCGTGAGTTATTTAATTAAATGTTGCCAAATTTATTATGGTTCGACGTCTGACGACTTGCATTTGCTTGCACAGTAATGCACAATCTTTTAGTACCACAGCCGTCAATACAGAACATAGAGACCGAAAATCCAGCTTCACCTTCTCACCATTCCCCCATAACGAGTACCATAACAGAAGGCAATGGCTCTATTTATACTAACCCAGTTCCGGGATGTTCTAAGGACATTGAAAACACTTTTTCTCCAGAAAAAATTTAGCCTTATCCAAAAGCTGTCCTTAAATCTACCAACAACGATATTTTTTTCACTAAAAATCGAAAACCGCAACCCAGCTGAAGCTCACGATTTAAGGGATTTTAAAAATTTCTTGAAAAATACATTAATTATTTGAAAAAAAACAATTCTAAATTGTTTACTGTAGTTTTGAAATAAAATCACAAAATCGTTACAATTTTTTTTTTTTAGATTTTCAAAAAAATTCGCCATTTTGTTATTTATTTCTAATTTGAACAGTATACTAGACATATTTATTCCGTTTTTTAATTTCATTCCGTTTTATGTATTTTTCTTAAAATTATAAACCTCTTCGTACCCATAAGTCTCACATAAAAAATTCCATAGCATTCCCATTGTTGGTAATATTTTCTAATAAAGAATTCCATAACATTACCTATTGTTGGCAATATTTTCTAATAATTATTTTGCTGTACTTAATAACTCGTAAACCTCGAAACCTTTCGACTTCAATTTTCTTTTTCGATTAGCCACTACAACTCGTTACTCAAACACAATTGCTGTTAAATTAACTCACTCAGAGAGCAGAGTCAATTTTAATTTTTTGGCACAGCGCCAAGTTTTCGACAAAGCCACAACAACAACAACAACAAACAAATGCCCAGCCAACTAACGACAATGTGTTGAAAAATGTCACAAGCTTCACTTGCTTGCAACCCGCTGCAACATGTCTCTAGTGTGGAGGCTGGTGGGGTTGCAGTACCCTTAACACTAACAACAAACAATTTTGTCTATCCGCTCCAAAGCCAACGAGGCAGTTTGCTGGCTTTATTACGGATTTATCAAGATGTGCAACAACGACCCTCAATGCTGCTCACTATGTTGCTGCGTGTTGCAAGGGACAATTTCCTTTGGTTTGTTGTCATTGTTGCTGGTTCTTGGTGTGTTATAGAAAAATGATCTAAAATTAAATGAAGTATAAAAATGTGCGAAAATGTGTCACCGAAGGAGCTGAAATGAAGCGACAGCAGGTGTTGCTGTAGCGTTTGTCATGATGTTGTTGCTTGCAATTGTTGTTGAAAGTGGGGTGAACGATGCTTAAAAAGATTGCATCTAAGTGGTTGCGGTTATGGCTGAGTTGCAGTAGTTGAAGCAATAATTTTCTTTATTGTTATTATATAACTTTTATTATTATTTGAAGTGTCTCTTGAATGAAGTGCAGCTGATCAACGATAATAAGGTTAGAAACAAAATTAATATAAATGGATATTAAATATGCGATATTGTGGGATAATGGCTTTAATTGGATTAAGATACTATTAATTTTAATTAGCTGGTCTCTTTAATAATATTTTAACTAGGCAATTACCATTCTCCAAGAACAGAATTTTATGTTTTGAACTGATAAAGAGTATCTTTCAAAATATTGTTCTCAATTGAAATAAGCTACAAGTTTTTTGTTCAACCCAATGAGGACGATAGAAAAACTGAAACTTATTACCAAGATTTGAGGTTGTGGTTATGGTTATGGTTATGGTTATGGTTATGGTTATGGTTATGGTTATGGTTATGGTTATGGTTATGGTTATGGTTATGGTTATGGTTATGGTTATGGTTATGGTTATGGTTATGGTTATGGTTATGGTTATGGTTATGGTTATGGTTATGGTTATGGTTATGGTTATGGTTATGGTTATGGTTATGGTTATGGTTATGGTTATGGTTATGGTTATGGTTATGGTTATGGTTATGGTTATGGTTATGGTTATGGTTATGGTTATGGTTATGGTTATGGTTATGGTTATGGTTATGGTTATGGTTATGGTTATGGTTATGGTTATGGTTATGGTTATGGTTATGGTTATGGTTATGGTTATGGTTATGGTTATGGTTATGGTTATGGTTATGGTTATGGTTATGGTTATGGTTATGGTTATGGTTATGGTTATGGTTATGGTTATGGTTATGGTTATGGTTATGGTTATGGTTATGGTTATGGTTATGGTTATGGTTATGGTTATGGTTATGGTTATGGTTATGGTTATGGTTATGGTTATGGTTATGGTTATGGTTATGGTTATGGTTATGGTTATGGTTATGGTTATGGTTATGGTTATGGTTATGGTTATGGTTATGGTTATGGTTATGGTTATGGTTATGGTTATGGTTATGGTTATGGTTATGGTTATGGTTATGGTTATGGTTATGGTTATGGTTATGGTTATGGTTATGGTTATGGTTATGGTTATGGTTATGGTTATGGTTATCGTTATGGTTATGGTTATGGTTATGGTTATGGTTATGGTTATGGTTATGGTTATGGTTATGGTTATGGTTATGGTTATGGTTATGGTTATGTATTGAAAATAACTTGTTCTAGATTTACTTGAAACTATGAGTCGAAACATATCAAGTTAGTCTTGCTTTTGTTTTTGTTCTATGAAAATTTTCTGAATAAAAATTTTCACTTCTGTTTCTGATTACATACAAACAAAACGTGTTTTATTTCATCTGCCCTCATATTTTCAAAAGGTTATGGGCCCAGATTGTCTTGCTTAAGCTACTACGGAACATTTTTTGAGTAATTTACGTTTAATCAATTTTGAATTTTGCGAATTAAATTTTGCAATGGATTTTGAAACTAAAATTGAAAAACTACACAACGAGAGCCAATGGTCAACATGGAAGTTCCAAGTGAAGATTACTCTGATTGCAGCAGAGGCTTACGACGTAGTCACTGGAATCGAAGAGCGTCCGAGGGACTTAGCAGAAAATGCCGCAAAGCTTCGAGAATGGAAAAGAACCGACGCGAAAGCTCAACGCATCATTGGTACCACGGTTGGAGTATCACATATCACGCACATACAAAATTGTAATTCAGCGAAGGATATGTGGGATCAGCTTCATTCTATTTTTGAAAGGAAGAATGAAACAAGTCTGCTGATGTTGCACCAGAAGTTTTTCTCTTTTACCAAAGATGTAAATGAAAATATGGTAACATTCATTGCACGACTGGAAGAGCTAGTGATGCGGCTAAGATCACTTAAAGAAAATATTTCTGATGAGCTGCTTATTACTAAAATAATAATGTCTCTTCCATCTGAATATGGTGCTTTTAGCAGTGCTTGGGAGTCTGCTGCAAAGTCTGATAGAACTCTCAATAATCTACGGTCTCGATTGGTCATAGAGGAAGAAAGACTAGCAGCTCGTGGCTTAGTTGAACCCGTAGAAGCGTTACTGGCTAAAAAGGCGACAACCCGGCAGAAAGGCGATGATGGTAAGCAGAAACTAAAGTCAACAAAAGGTAAATGTTATGGTTGTGGTGAAACTGGACACTGGAAGCGAAATTGTCCAAAACTCAAAAAGTTAGCTCAAGAAAAAAGTGGTCAAGCGTTTACTTGCGATGCAATCAAGAAGGTGATGACAAGAGACAGCTGGTTATTAGATTCCGGTGCAAGTCATCATATGACGAATCGACGAGAGTGGTTCAAAGACTTTAAAAGTGAACCAATGTCTATTCAGATCGCAAGAGGTGTCATGAAAGGTCTTGGCACAGGAACAATTGATGTCAAATTTTTTGATGGCGATAATTGGTTTGATGGACATTTGCTTAACGTTGTGTATGTCCCAGAGCTGGAAAATAATTTATTTTCACAAAATCATGCACTTGATCAAGGACTCAAGATAGAAGGAACGAGTGACTCGCTAATGTTCAAAAGAGTTTGTGATGGTGCAAATATTTTGGTTGGGACAAGATGTGGCAAGCTTACACTAATGGCTATCGAGGTAAATCTTCCTAAAAATATTGGAACCGTCAACGCAAATGTAGCGGCTGAAAAACTAATACTCAAGGTCTGGCATGAGAGATTCGGACATCAGAATCTAGCTCAAGTAAGAAGTTTTTTAAAGAGAAACTCTGTTGGATTTCGTGACGAGAACTTTACTTGTGATGCATGTTTGTTTGGTAAGCATCACCGCAGCAGTTTCCCTACGCGTGAAGAGCGGTCAACGAAATGCGGGCAGATTATACATGCTGATGTATGCGGACCAATGCAGGAGTCATCAATCGGAGGTTCACGGTATTTCTTATTGTTGAAGGATGATTTTTTACACTATCGTTTCATTTATTGTATCAAGCAAAAATCGGAAGTTGCGGATCGAATAAAGACTTTTATAAAAGTAGCAAAAAATTCGTATGGTCACGCAGTTAACATAATTCGGTCTGATAATGGAACAGAATTTATTAATGCGGAGATGAAGAAGTTGCTAGAACACGAGGGTATTCGACATCAAAGGACAGTTCCGTACACTCCTGAACAGAATGGTTCAGTGGAGCGTGAAATGAGAACAGTGGTAGAAATGGCGAGAACTATGATTCATGCACGTAATTTGGAATTAAAGTTCTGGGCAGAGGCCGTGTCTACAGCAGTATTTGTCCTAAATCATACTGGTACAAGTACAGTGGCAAACAAGACACCGTTTGATTTATGGTGCGGTAAGAGCCCATGTTTCAGTCATTTCAAACCGTTTGGCACGGAAGTTTTTGCTCATATTCCAAAGGAAAACCGACGGAAGCTGGACCCAAAAGCAGTCAGATGCATTTTTGTCGGTTATGATGACAATGTCAAGGGTTTTCGTGTATGGAATCCAGTTGCAAATAAAATTCAAATTTCACGTGATGTTAAGTTTATAGAAGAATGTGTTGACACAACTTCTGTTCATGTTCATTCATCAACGTCGGCTGAAAATGAAGCGACAGATCAAGAGATAACTGAGATCAGTGAAGATGACGATTTTCAGGATGCACATGGATCACCACCGGCGAAGTCCAAAACTGCGATGAAAAATAAATGGTGCGATCTGGATTCAAAAAATGTCATCAGCGAACGTTTGCGTAGCAGGCAACAAAGCAGTAGTCAATTCGTGGCTTTGCTGGGTTCAATAGCTATGGAGGAGCCAACGTCATACGAGGAAGCAATTTTATCAGTTGATCGAGACCACTGGATTTCAGCTATGCGTGATGAGCTGGACTCGTTGGAAAGAAACCAAACTTGGAAGCTGGTTAAACCACCGTTGGGTCAAAAAGTTATCGACAATAAGTGGGTATACAAGATCAAATATGGAACTGATGGAGGAATCGAAAGATACAAAGCAAGATTGGTTGCTAGGGGTTTTACACAAGAGTATGGTGTAGATTACCTGGAAACTTTCAGTCCTGTTGTTAAATTTACCTCAGTGCGTGCAATTTTGTCTCTTTCGGCTATAGAAAGAAGGGTACTTCGACAGTTTGATGTGAAGACGGCTTTTTTGTACGGAGATTTATCAGAAGATGTATACATGAAACAACCACCTGGATATGATGATGGAACCGGCATGGTATGTAAGCTTGTTAAAAGCTTGTATGGTCTAAAGCAAGCTTCATGCTGTTGGAATAAAAAGTTTTCACATTTTATTGAATCATTTAATTTTACTATGTGTAAATCGGATCCATGTGTTTTTGTGAGCGGAAATGGGACCAAGAAAATTCTGTTGGCTTTATACGTGGATGATGGGCTCATATCGGCTTCATCCGATGCTGAAATACAACCGCTTATAGACTATCTTCGACGGGAGTTTGAGGTGAAATTCTTTAATGCTGAATGTTTTCTGGGCCTAGAGCTGCGCACATTGACAGATGGTTCAATTCAAATGAATCAACAACGATATGCGAAGAAGATATTACAACGTTTTGGAATGGAACAATGTAATGGTTTATCGACACCTTCTGATTCAAATCAAGTGTTGGAAAATTTCACTGAATCAAAAAGGACCAGTTTTCCATATCGAGAAGCTGTCGGAAGCTTGATGTATCTTGCAGTTGGTACTCGTCCGGACATTAGTTTTGCAGTGGGAGTTGCAAGCAGATTTTTGGAAAAACCAACAGAAGCGCATGTATTTGCTGTAAAGCGTATTTTCAAATACTTGAAATCAACTTTAAGTTATGGAATTCATTTTGAAAGTAATAAGCCTTTGAAATTAATTGGATACAGTGACGCTGACTATGCAGGTGACAGACAAACACGACGATCTACATCAGGATATGTATTTATGTTTGGATCAAGCATTATCAGTTGGTGTTCCATGCGACAAAGTTCCGTTGCTTTATCAACTACAGAATCAGAGTACATCGCTGCATCAGAAGCAATGAAGGAACTAGTTTGGCTTCAACTTCTTCTACGAGAATTAACGGGCCAGACAATAAAAACTGAGTTCAACATGGACAATCAAAGTGCTATAAGGCTAATCAAGAATCCTGAGTTCCATAAAAGAACAAAGCACATTGATGTGCGATATCATTTCATTCGCGAAAAATTTGAAGAAAAACTGTACGAGCTAAATTATGCATCGAGCGAAGAGCAGCTGGCAGATGTTTTGACAAAAGCTTTACCGAGATGTCGTTTTCAAAATCTACGTAATTTACTTAATATTAAAGCAAAGATTAATCAAGATAATTTTATTGGTGCTGGATAATATTGATACTTTATATTATGTCTTATTTTAATTAGAATAATTATTGGTATATTGGTAATCTAGACAAGTAGTGGGAGTATTGAAAATAACTTGTTCTAGATTTACTTGAAACTATGAGTCGAAACATATCAAGTTAGTCTTGCTTTTGTTTTTGTTCTATGAAAATTTTCTGAATAAAAATTTTCACTTCTGTTTCTGATTACATACAAACAAAACGTGTTTTATTTCATCTGCCCTCATATTTTCAAAATTATGGTTATGGTTATGGTTATGGTTATGGTTATGGTTATGGTTATGGTTATGGTTATGGTTATGGTTATGGTTATGGTTATGGTTATGGTTATGGTTATGGTTATGGTTATGGTTATGGTTATGGTTATGGTTATGGTTATGGTTATGGTTATGGTTATGGTTATGATTATGATTATGGTTATGGTTATGGTTATGGTTATGGTTATGGTTATGGTTATGGTTATGGTTATGGTTATGGTTATGGTTATGGTTATGGTTATGGTTATGGTTATGGTTATGGTTATTATGGTTATGGTTATGGTTATGGTTATGGTTATGGTTATGGTTATGGTTATGGTTATGGTTATGGTTATGGTTATGGTTATGGTTATGGTTATGGTTATGGTTATGGTTATGGTTATGGTTATGGTTATGGTTATGGTTATGGTTATGGTTATGGTTATGGTTATGGTTATGGTTATGGTTATGGTTATGGTTATGGTTATGGTTATGGTTATGGTTATGGTTATGGTTATGGTTATGGTTATGGTTATGGTTATGGTTATGGTTATGGTTATGGTTATGGTTATGGTTATGGTTATGGTTATGGTTATGGTTATGGTTATGGTTATGGTTATGGTTATGGTTATGGTTATGGTTATGGTTATGGTTATGGTTATGGTTATGGTTATGGTTATGGTTATGGTTATGGTTATGGTTATGGTTATGGTTATGGTTATGGTTATGGTTATGGTTATGGTTATGGTTATGGTTATGGTTATGGTTATGGTTATGGTTATGGTTATGGTTATGGTTATGGTTATGGTTATGGTTATGGTTATGGTTATGGTTATGGTTATGGTTATGGTTATGGTTATGGTTATGGTTATGGTTATGGTTATGGTTATGGTTATGGTTATGGTTATGGTTATGGTTATGGTTATGGTTATGGTTATGGTTATGGTTATGGTTATGGTTATGGTTATGGTTATGGTTATGGTTATGGTTATGGTTATGGTTATCGTTATGGTTATGGTTATGGTTATGGTTATGGTTATGGTTATGGTTATGGTTATGGTTATGGTTATGGTTATGGTTATGGTTATGGTTATGGTTATGGTTATGGTTATGGTTATGGTTATGGTTATGGTTATGGTTATGGTTATGGTTATGGTTATGGTTATGGTTATGGTTATGGTTATGGTTATGGTTATGGTTATGGTTATGGTTATGGTTATGGTTATGGTTATGGTTATGGTTATGGTTATGGTTATGGTTATGGTTATGGTTATGGTTATGGTTATGGTTATGGTTATGATTATGATTATGGTTATGGTTATGGTTATGGTTATGGTTATGGTTATGGTTATGGTTATGGTTATGGTTATGGTTATGGTTATGGTTATGGTTATGGTTATGGTTATGGTTATGGTTATTATGGTTATGGTTATGGTTATGGTTATGGTTATGGTTATGGTTATGGTTATGGTTATGGTTATGGTTATGGTTATGGTTATGGTTATGGTTATGGTTATGGTTATGGTTATGGTTATGGTTATGGTTATGGTTATGGTTATGGTTATGGTTATGGTTATGGTTATGGTTATGGTTATGGTTATGGTTATGGTTATGGTTATGGTTATGGTTATGGTTATGGTTATGGTTATGGTTATGGTTATGGTTATGGTTATGGTTATGGTTATGGTTATGGTTATGGTTATGGTTATGGTTATGGTTATGGTTATGGTTATGGTTATGGTTATGGTTATGGTTATGGTTATGGTTATGGTTATGGTTATGGTTATGGTTATGGTTATGGTTATGGTTATGGTTATGGTTATGGTTATGGTTATGGTTATGGTTATGGTTATGGTTATGGTTATGGTTATGGTTATGGTTATGGTTATGGTTATGGTTATGGTTATGGTTATGGTTATGGTTATGGTTATGGTTATGGTTATGGTTATGGTTATGGTTATGGTTATGGTTATGGTTATGGTTATGGTTATGGTTATGGTTATGGTTATGGTTATGGTTATGGTTATGGTTATGGTTATGGTTATGGTTATGGTTATGGTTATGGTTATGGCTATGGTTATGGTTATGGTTATGGTTATGGTTATGGTTATGGTTATGGTTATGGTTATGGTTATGGTTATGGTTATGGTTATGGTTATGGTTATGGTTATGGTTATGGTTATGGTTATGGTTATGGTTATGGTTATGGTTATGGTTATGGTTATGGTTATGGTTATGGTTATGGCTATGGTTATGGTTATGGTTATGGTTATGGTTATGGTTATGGCTATGGTTATGGTTATGGTTATGGTTGACTGTTGCTACATTGTTGATATTTTTTGTTAAATTTGTCCTCATGAATATTTTTGTTTATTTCAAAAAAGTCAAAAAGTCACTTAATGCATTTTAGCTCTAACCTTATCAGCTATCGAAGCTTTTTCATGCAACATAAACAAAAAATATCACAGAGTGCCAAATAAGAGAGATATTTATATAGATTTTTGTAATTTTTTTTTTCTATTTTACTTTCCTAAACGCTGAATAAAGAACTGGACTGAATAACACTCCATAAATTTTTATAACGTTTTATTTATTGAGTGAGTTCAAAAGCAGCAAATAAAGCAAAGCTATTTTTCGCTTATTTTTTTGTTGAAGCAGCAAGCTTAACAATTCTTGAACTGAAAGATGTTAAAAAAATCGACAGCAAGAAAAGCGAAGAGAAAAAAAAAACAACATAGCTACATATGAAGGAAAAATAAAATCAAAATCGAAATTCAAGAAAGGACACATTCCTAGCATCCATTACGTTTTTGTTGTTGCTGTTGTTGTTGCTGTTGCTGTTGGTGTTGCTGCTGCTAAGACTCTGGCTGCTGAGCACACTTTAGATACGCATCTGCTGGCTGTTAAGCCTGCAAATAGGCAAAGCTCTGTTCATATGTTTGTTCATATATGTGTGTGTGTGTGTGGTTGAATGTATGCGGGAGTATGCATGTTTGCATATGTGTTAGTGTGTCGGTATTTGTAGCATGGTTCTTACTATTGTTATGCCTTGTAATTTATTTTCGGCATATTGAGTTTATTTTTGCTATTAATGCATGTATTTGTGTTCTTGTATGTGTTATCATAATATTGCTATGCATGAGTATATGTCTGTGTTTGTGTGTGCGTTGGTGCGCAAAACATGGTCAGCAAAAACTGACCATTCAATGAAAACTTGTGGATTTGCAGAAAATTGAAAAGGGGAGCCGCCGCCGCCGCCATAAAAGGTTGCGTTTATATGTTATGGATAAAGGCTGTAGAGCGCGCGCAGTGGCGGGTTTATAGAGGGGTGTCTCAGGTTTGGTACGCGTTCAGGCAGTATGTTGCTTTAGATGCTGACCAGCGGATAGCAGCTCTTAAGGGATGGCTTGGTTATGCTTAAAAACGCATAAATAGCCACACTTTTAGCTGATTTCTTAAGCTTTTATATTTTATTTTGATTTGGTTGCTGCTCTGCTCAGCTCTGCTTTGTTTGCTTTTCCTAAGCAATCATTGCAGAAATTTATCGATAACATTTTATGTGCGTGTATGCTTGTGTGCGGTGCGTGTATGATTTGGTAATTCTTTCGTCTTGTTCGCTTTTTTATTTTTTTGTTTTTTTGGTACTTAGTAATTTTTTGTAGGTATGTGTTAATGTATATTTGTGTGCTGTTTTGTGTGTTATTCAATGTGGTGTCGTGTTTTTTTGGTTGAGATTTGGTTTTTTTGTGGTGTTTGTTTGTTTGCGTTAAATGACTTGAAATTGTTGTCATATCGATTGTTGTTCGCTTTTCTATATTTAGTATAACGCAAGTATGCACGCCTCTATGTGCGTATGTGTGTTCGTGTGTGCTTGCATGGGTATTATATTTTTAAATCCCTTTTTATTCTTGCCTGGCTTTGTATTTAATGTTAAATTATGAATGGTTACAAATATTTTTGGCACGCTTTTAATGTAACCACCGCCCTTCGTTAACGATTATGACACTAGTTAAGGGTTGAATTAATGCCATATTATTGTAAAGCTTTTTGGGGGGTTTTTTAAGAATTTCTGCTGTCTTACATGTTGTTAAAATATAAAAATAGCTGACACATGTACATATATCTTTATAAACTGATACACAACATTCCACAGAGATCAGTGAAAAATTAGATTAAGTTGTTAGATATTTAAGTAGTTTTTTCATATAATATGTGATATCAATTCTTGTCTTCTGAAATACGAAATGACATATGACATGACATATGATTCAAGCAAGTGATATATATGTGTGTTAATTTTTGTCTTGTGAAATACGAAATGGCATATGACATGACATTTGATTCATGCAAAATTCGAGGTAGTTGATAGGAATCAAATCCCTAACTGTCCAAAAGAGTACGTTTCCGGATCCCTGCCGAACCTTCTGACCCTCAAACATTCTTGAAGTTGATTTGGTTGTTAAACAGTCATCTACCAACAGATAACTGTAAGATGAGAAGAGTTGAAGAACCAAAGGGAGGACTTCAGATCGACAAATTTTGTCATAAATCAGGAGTCCCTGTTTATCTTGTATTCCAAAGGATATGTAGTAGACTATTGCTTCACCTTCATCGAGATAAGGGTCTTTAAAAAATAAGAAAAGAAAAAGAAAACAAAGGTATTAAAAAAAAAAAGAAAAAGGAGTTATTGGAGAAAGATCAGGCTTTCGAACTAATAAATAATGACCCATCTCCTCAATCAATTTCTTCTGCACTAGATGACGCTAGCTCTGATATGGAACTGGTGCAGTCTTTAAGGCTGTTTAAGATTACCTTTCAAAATTGTACGATGAGTCCGATATCACTGTCTTGGAGGTCAGTCTGTCTACTAACAGCCTTGATGCTGAGAGTAGCATAGATTAACCTCCACCACTCAAAGGCTGCGTCCGCCAGTCTCATTCTCCGCCTCACCAAACACGGAGAATACATTGTCCTGGGTAGTCTGCGGCCAATTCTTTGGACTCAGGACTCCAGCATATACGCTTGTATAAACTAGACTAGAAGGTACTTCAACGGCATGTATTCTCATAAAAAATCATATGAGTGCTTTAACTCTCTCTAATATCGGTAACAAGGACACTGTCTTAAGCTTTACGATGGGACATTAGAGTGTGTGGGTCACATCAGCATAGCTGCCCCACGATCACGAAATCATACCTGAATCCAACATCGTAGACCTGGTCTCCACCGCGATATCACCTGACCATCGCGAAAGACCTGACAATCGGGTGCGATGCTAATGTTTATCAAGTGATCTGGGGAAGCTCTGACAACAACAAACGAGGTGCGTCTCTTTTAGATTACATTCTAACTACTAACCTTAATTTAAGTAATTTTGGCAATGAACCTACATTTATTATAAAGAGCAGGCAGGAAGTCTTAGACATTACTCTTGCCTCTGGCCATATATCAAATAGCATCAAGAACTGGAGAGTTACAAAAGAAAATTCCTTTTCAGATCAAAAATATATTCTTTTTGACATAGAAAACTATGCTCCAAAATCACGTGGTTTCAGTAATATTAAACAATTCAATTGGGGTCTCTTCTTAGAAACATTAAAAACAGAACCCAGAATTGGACCACCTTGTCCTGCTTTCTGTAAAAAAAAATCATTTGAAAATCGTGTAGATAGTCCTACTCCATCAATAAATGATTGATTTCGCGTGTCCGCTGAAAACACCAACAGGGCAGAAAACGTCACCTTGGTGCGTTACTAAACTAGATGATCTCCTTCGACATAAGAGTAAAAAATTCTTCAATAAAACACAAGCCACTGAGTTCACAGATGCGTGCTTAACCTATAAAATGGTTCTAAAATAATATAAGAAAGAATAACGAAAGGCACGACAATCTTGAAGAATTTTCTGTGAAGAAATATCGTAAACCTCTGAGACGTCAACGCATCAAGACGTCAAGGAAAATTCTTGCAACCAGCCCTCCTAACCCGAGCCTTATGAAAACAGGCGATGTAGCATGAGCTTCTAGCAGTGAAGAATCTTTAAATATGTTAGTAGAAACCTACTTCCCAGGCTGTTCAAGGAAAGGTAATATTCCAACTCAAGAATATCATCTATCCGCTGTTGACAACTCGTTAGATGTTATAACAAAGTTGCAGCTAAAACGGGCAATAGAAAGTTTCAAACCGTTCAAGTCACCAGACCCACTCGAAATTAAACATGTTCTTGGAAGAGCATCGAAGCTTAGCTCTGTATCATATGGGAGGTTCTTGCCTCTACTCTTGAACTTAGCGATGAACGAAAAAAAAAACAAATTGGCCTTTTCAGCCCTTAAAAGGACTTTGACCGAGCTTCTTATGATCAATTGTATTGTGTGTGTTAGTAAATGTTTGCACACAATTGACCGAGAACACTGAGACATGAGCTCGATTGGAATATCAAAAGAAGTTTAAATTAGGTTAAAGTACAAAGGAAGATAATAAAGCAATAAACAAACTAAATATTCCGATTATGTAACTATATTTCCCCCAAAATTTCGCCTTAACATTGATAAAAAAATGGACAAACTCCTACTAGAAATGAGTAAAAATTGCTTTCTATTAAGAGTCATTACGAGATAATGTGTTATTGTCACTAACACTTCGAAAATAGATATCTATCTGGGAAGTATTGAGACTTGAGAGAACTGCAGTAGCTCGTAGATTTCCGTCCCATTGATACGGAACATAGATTATTTCAACCCGACGCCAACTGACTATTTCCCATATTCCGAGTTAGTGCCGAAAGACCGACGAACATAGAAAGTCACAATCGAAAAATAGGAGTATGCAATCTCAGTTGCACTTTCCTCTCACCTTACCTTTTCTAATCAAACGTTGGAGTATGTAAAAAACCAAGACGTGCTCGACTATAACTTTATTTAGATTAGTTAGAATTATGACTTTATTCACGAAAATATCATTATGTCTATGCATTACCCATACATTCATAATATGTTTGGGTGGATTATCAAAAAGTTTAAATAAATAGTGTTAAATATTTTTATTATTCCTATTCACAGGACAATTTCGATATAACTCCGAACGGGACCAATAGATTTAAATGTGTTTTGCTATAATTATCATCTCGTTGTCAATATCTCAATGGAAGTGCGCTAAACTGTTATGCGGCGGACGTAGGTTCGTATCCTAGCTGTGTAAATAACAGCAATTTCAATATAGCAGTTTAAAATCTACAAAAATTTAAAAAACTTGTACATTTCATTTGTTATTTAATGAAAAAAAAGTTTTTAACAAAAAAAATTTTTGGTTGCGTTGACGGGGATGGAACCCAGGTCAATCGAGTAATAAACGTGAATAGTCAGAAATCTAAATCGCCAGAAAACAAAAAACCTAGGCATTGAGAAATCAATCTTCACTTAAATTTTTTTTGGTTTATTACAATATTGTATTCACATTGTTCAATACAATTGAAAAGCCTCATCTATCATATTTTTATTTTATATTATTTATATAACATATTTCAATTATATCAACCATTTTAATGAGAGAGAGGCGTAAAAGACATATTTAAACAATTAACGGTAAGAGCTTGAAAGTGATTCAACTGACCCGTCTATGCATTACTTAGGGTCAAAAAAGTTCATATGGAACTAGTGAAAGAAGTAGTGCTAAGTAGACAATTGGGTACTCTTTATAATGGCGGGTACTGATTAGGTTCAAAGGTATTTGGGCATTTACATAGTCGCGAACGCGACATTCGTACGCCTTTGAGGATCAAAATAATAAAGAAAACTCAAAACAAATTTTCTTTTTTTTCAAGTTTTTTATAGCATTTTATTAGCACGATATTTAGAAAAAAAAGTTAGTTTCTCTAGATTTTATGTTTCCAAAATATTAGCAATAAACATGACATCGCGAACGCGACAAAAAATGGAACTCGTTTTCGACTACATCTAGAAAAATGCAAATATCTGCGAAACGTAACATAATATTTTAAAGCGGTAAATTGTAAATTAAATAAGATTAATGTGGCTTTCAAGAAATATTTGTCATTTTGACATATTTGCATTAATTTTTTTTTATTGAGCTTAAGCCTGATCGCGAACGCGACATCTAGCACGCGACATTTTTTCTCATCACGTTTTTAATAAGAATTAGTTAAAGTAATTTCAGCTAAATATTGCATTACCTACCAAAAACATCGTAAATATTATTTGTGAGTTTTATATAAGTAATATTAATAAAAAAAAAAAAAAATACATAAGAGGCTAGTGAGAAAAAATATTATATATCTTTGTAACACCACCTGTCCTACGTATGTGGTTATTTACTTTATGAAGACTTTTTTACGTCCACAAGGAGTCGTGGCAGATATAGAAAAGTGCATATATTTTACTGCAGTATCACCTTCTAAGTTGTTTTAACCATGGCATCCCTGTTTTTGTATGTCCCCCCATCTGTTGACATGATTACAGCCGTTATTATTAAGTTATAGTAATGAAATTCGACATTTAAGCTTATATCGTAAAAATTAAGATTATGTTCGAAAAGAAGTCAAATGGGATGAAAATCACGTATACCTCCCATACAAAGTAATGTTCTCAAATTGGAAAATTTCTTAAAATCTACTAAAAATCAATCCAATGACTTGATAATTAGCTCATGAGCTTTAATTTGAACTATTAACACTTAGCAAAAAATTCAGAAAAATCGAATGAAACCTTCCCATACTTTCCCATACAAAGTGTTTTAAAAATACGGCGCATGATCGCGTACGCGACACATTTTGATAAACAATATTAAATGTTTAGTATGATTTTTACTTGCAGTAACTTTGACCAAATTTGATTTAAGTTACAATTTTCAGACACTTGCTAAGAACGATCACGGAGTTCTGATAACATATGATAATTTAGGAACAAGAACGCGACATTCGAATAGTAGTTAAAGCAATATAAAAAATTTACCGTAAATCGTACTTGGTTTGGTATCTTTTTATTTTTTATTTTTTATTTGTAGTTTATAGATGAATTTTGTAAGAAGAGTGCAAACATAACGTTGATAAATAAACGAATAAATACTAAAGAGAAAAAGTCCTTAAAAGCAGCTAAAAGCAAGAAAAACATATTTCTCAGATTTTAGGCCAATTTTCTCAGAATAAAAACTGAAATTAGTTGTAAATGCAGTAAATTATAAAAATTCAAGCATTTTTTTTTATATAATAACAAAAAAATTATTTGTTTATTTAACAATTTTTTTTTCGGTCCCGGTAGACCTTTCTGTGGAAATGCCCATATATGAGGTGTCAATTGACCCGTTCCAATATATTTTTGAACCGGTTCTTAAATTGATCCGTAAGAGTCTATATGGTGCTAATTTATCCCTGTCAATGACAACGCCATGTAAAAGAGATCAGTTAGTTTCTTATGTTGATGGCA
The DNA here is from genome assembly GCA_958299015.1 of Tetanocera ferruginea. Lineage (NCBI taxonomy): Eukaryota > Metazoa > Arthropoda > Insecta > Diptera > Sciomyzidae > Tetanocera > Tetanocera ferruginea. Next base: position 33,874,719 of record OY282641.1, on the reverse strand, counting down.
GAATTGTGACCGGTCAGTATCACTTTGGAACCTTTCACGTGATAGGTTCAGAGCCGGTTCTTTTCTCTCTCAGACTTGTAACTTATTTTGTTTAAAAACTATTTGACTGAAAAGTTTGTACGGATACACAGGTACCCGTGTCTGGAGAGTTAGGGTTAACCATATCTAATCAAAATTGCAATAAATAAAACAATCAGGACATATTCGACTGTAACTTTTTACAGTGGTCTGTCTCTCTGTCTGTTCGTCTGTCTGTCGACACGACAACAGCCGTAATTTTCAAGCTATCGTAATGAAATTCGATATTTGAGTTTTTTTCCAAAAATCAAAGATAAGGTTCGAGAATGGGCTGAATCTGATGAAAACCATGCCTACCTCCCATACAACCTAAATAATGAAAGCTCTATAAAGAGGCTAATATTTAAGGTACAAAAATGAAATTCGGTAGCTGTTTAAGAATCCTATGTCAAAACTAAAGTGTGTTAGAAAAATGGGCGTCATTCATCCACTTACATGCCCATCTCCCATACAACCCCGAAATTGAAAACTAAACAAAGAAGCTTCTGTGGAAGCTACAAAAATAAGATTAAGTCTTAATTTATTTCTTATCAAAAAAGACGTTTTTACAGGCAAAAAATTTGATACGTTTGTATTTTTTACTAAAAAAAAAACTCATGGAAGAAAAGTAGTCGTCATCCGCCTACGGACACACCCACTTCCCATACAACCCACTATAATGAAAACTCGATAAATAAACTAATATTTCAGCAAGAAAAGTGAAATTCGGTATTTGTGTATTTTATATAAAAACTGAGGTGTGCTAAAAAAATGGGCGTCATCAATCCACTAACACGCCCACTTCCAATAGACCCATAATATTGGAAACTCTACAAAGAGGCCAACAATCAAGGAACACAACTGAAATGTTAGAAAGAAGTGTTAGAAAATCTGTCAACCACCCACGAACACGCCAAGCTCCCATACAACCACAAAATTTAAAACTTTATAAAGAGGCTTATCTATAAGCTACATTAAATCAAAATCTTTCAAAACCTCAAACAAAAAGCGCTTCAATTTAGATATTTTTACCCTTACGAATCGGCCATGAGGGTATTTAACTTCGGCCAAGTCGAAGATATATACCTTACTAGTTTTATACGAAAATATGGTCAGCCTGAAAGTATGCAATTTGATATTCATTAGTAACGACATATTGACGACGACTGCAATATAGTAGCATTTGAGGTTAATGTAAAACTGTTGTCATATCGTCTGCTTAATTATTTTGAATGCAATCGGTCGTTAGACGGAATTTTTACTAACAAATTCATAATTTCTTTGACTGCGTTTTATAAAAATTAAAGTTAAATACTTTTATTTTGCTAATTATTTCAAATGTGTGCAACTTTGTAAAATTTGCAATGTATAAAATCTTTCTGTATTAAGCCCGTTTTTCAGCCCTGCTGTATACATCAAACCATAATAATTTTGCTTTAAATACTTTATAATGCTTTTGCAGAAAAGAGAAAATTGTCTATCGGAAGAAAAAATCATAATGAGCAACACTCTGTTTAACACTTTCAAAACTGCATGATATGAAAAATTTCTGTCAGGTTATAATATTTTACTATCAATTATTTGGAACACTTTAGAACACCAAAATGGCAGAACTTTTGCTGAATAAAAATAATTTGTGAATAAATAAATAATATGATACCTTAAAATAATGACAATGATATAAAAAAAAAACATTCCATAGAGTAGACTGTGCGTGTTTAACAATGTGCTGTGTGATTGTGTGCGAATGTTTTGTTTGTTCAAGTCGTAGTTGTTGTTGTGTTGTATGTTATTGCTTGGAGTATTGATTTGATTATATCGAAATATTTGTTAAGTTTTTTATTTGTTTCTTGAGGTATCATTGAGTAATGCTTGATTGTTTTCCTTTTTTTTTTTCTTTTGTTAAATGTTTGAAGGCGTGCGCTTAAGAGGGTAAATCTTTTATGGATAGACGTGTAAAATTATATAACATAGCTTTAGAAACACATCAAAAGCAGGCAACACACTCAGCCGCATGATGATGAATAAATGCAGCATGACATCAAGAAATTTTTCAATAGATAAGCGGCAGCACTTTACGTTTTTTTTTTTTTGCTGCTTGCGTGTTTGTGTAGCTTAGTTTATATACATACATATGTTTTTGTGTTTAAATAAATGTTTGAGCATATTTGTTTTTACACCCACACACACACAGAGGCACACGCACAAAGTGTTGTTAATATATCATTGTAGTTGTTAGACATTATTTGCATTTTAAGCTCGATTTATAATAAAGTTGTTGTGACTGTTTTTATGTGAAAATTAGAGAGCTCCGTTAAAGCTTTAGCATTTTCTGTTGTTGTTACTTTTAAGCACATGCAAATAAAGACTGCTCTCAACTGAAAAAAAAAAAACATTTATTCAGCTTTTATGACTTGATAAATGCATGCTCACAGCATAAACTTTGCTACATCTATATAAATAATAAATTTGTTAAGAGATCAAAAAAATATTTATCATCAAGATATGGTTTATTCATAAAATGGTTTATTTATGATGTGTGGGCCATTGTTGCACAATGCTATATGCAGATAAAATAATTAAAGCACAAATTCCAAAAGCGCCTTTAAATATGCAACCAAAATTAATAGCAAAAAATATGCACAGATACAATCGAATGTGTTGGTGTCATGTTTGATGCTACATTTTCCACATATTCATAAAATATTTATGCAAAAGAGCGAAAACAAAATTTATTTCAAGCAAATAATATGAAATGCTAGCAATATTGGTCTGATCAATTTTAAAATAGCGGATAAACAATGAATTGACAATTCGTCAAACTTAAAAAAGTATATTCGACAATTTGTACTGTGTAAAACATTAATTAATGTAACAAAACAAGTATTTTAACCGACAACAGTCTGCCTTATGATCATATTTTATTCACAAGTATCACACATTACTATCTCAGGATATTAAGGACAAAATAATTTTGATGAAAAGTGGATTTAAGAGACACTCTTTTGGTCAAATATTTAATAAATAAAAATTTTTAATAAGTTGATCTAACAAAAGAATAGATATGTTTGAATCAATATTTAAAAAATTCTTATAAAATGAGAAATAAGATAACAATTACTATCAATATCACTATCACTATCACTATTAATTAATGTAATCACTATCACTATCACTATCACTATCACTATCACTATCACTATCACTATCACTATCACTATCACTATCACTATCACTATCACTATCACTATCACTATCACTATCACTATCACTATCGCTATCACTATCACTATCACTATCACTATCACTATCACTATCACTATCACTATCACTATCACTATCACTATCACTATCACTATCACTATCACTATCACTATCACTATCACTATCACTATCACTATCACTATCACTATCACTATCACTATCACTATCACTATCACTATCACTATCACTATCACTATCACTATCACTATCACTATCACTATCACTATCACTATCACTATCACTATCACTATCACTATCACTATCACTATCACTATCACTATCACTATCACTATCACTATCACTATCACTATCACTATCACTATCACTATCACTATCACTATCACTATCACTATCACTATCACTATCACTATCACTATCACTATCACTATCACTATCACTATCACTATCACTATCACTATCACTATCACTATCACTATCACTATCACTATCACTATCACTATCACTATCACTATCACTATCACTATCACTATCACTATCACTATCACTATCACTATCACTATCACTATCACTATCACTATCACTATCACTATCACTATCACTATCACTATCACTATCACTATCACTATCACTATCACTATCACTATCACTATCACTATCACTATCACTATCACTATCACTATCACTATCACTATCACTATCACTATCACTATCACTATCACTATCACTATCACTATCACTATCACTATCACTATCACTATCACTATCACTATCACTATCACTATCACTATCACTATCACTATCACTATCACTATCACTATCACTATCACTATCACTATCACTATCACTATCACTATCACTATCACTATCACTATCACTATCACTATCACTATCACTATCACTATCACTATCACTATCACTATCACTATCACTATCACTATCACTATCACTATCACTATCACTATCACTATCACTATCACTATCACTATCACTATCACTATCACTCTCACAGACACCATCAGCAGTCCTCCTTACCGCAGCAAATTCACAGTAACTCTGACCACTACAACTGCTTTCATCACTACCACAACCTACACCAATTTTTATAATTCACTTAAATGCAAACGAACAACGAGCACTAAAACAAAACCTACGAAAATGTACGAAAACCGTACTCATTACCGAATGAATGAGCAACGAAATGAATTAAAACGATGTTAAAGCAGGGATAAAAAGCACGAAAAAACAACTACAACAGTAATAAAATTAACGTTACAAAAACAACAACAACGTCAACAAAAACAAAATAACACAAACAGCATCAAATTTTGCAACAACAACAACATCAACAAACAAACACATTAAAGCAGCCCTGCTGCTGGCAGCATCGCCTCAAAGGACACGCATACAATTCAATACTATGTATATCCTTCATAGAGTAGCTTTGCAATATTTTCCTTGCCGCCCGCAACGTCGCCCTTTTGTTTTCTTGCTATTTCGTTTTCTTTGTGTTTTTGTTTATTTACCGCTTCAACAGAGCACGAAGAAGGCTCGATGACTGGCTGGAAGAAACAAAAACAAAAAAAAAAAAAAACAGAAAAACAAAAATTTGGTTGGAATTCCAGCATCCAGGGTTTCAAGTAGAAACCTGGTTGTGCCGCATAAAAGCTTTTTAGCTCGCTCTCTTGCAGGCTTCGCAGTTTGGTTTTTTGTTTGCTCGCACTTCTTTGCTCTCTCTTTTACACTCAATGAGCTGTAGAGTTTTACTCAGAATTTTTGTTTTTTTTTTGGGTTTTTTGCGTTTTTTTTTTTTCCTTGATTTAAGCTAATTTTTTATAATTTTCTTACCCTGTATTGTAGAATTCTTCAATATAATCAATTATGGCAATACACACGGGGCACAATGAATAATGACATAGGGAGATGTAGATGGAGAAAAGAGAGTTTGTGGGTGTGTGCGTGTGTGTGTTTCCTTTGCGTTTTCTTACATTTGTATGCTACAAAAAGTGACATTAATTTTCACTTAATTTAGCGCTTTTTTTAAAAACTAAAGTAACTGGAGATAAATTGTCTTTTTCATAGCACTGAAGTTCGAAATATGGGTCAAGTTTTTTACCAACCGAAAAGAAAACAGTGAAGCTTTGTGATTGTTTTTGCTGGTATGATTGTGGATTCATATAGCAGTATCTAACTATATTAAACTTGCATGAAAAACTGCAGTTTGGAATGCACGGTATATTTTCATGCAAATTTATTTTCAAACCATTTGTAACGAGAGGTTTTAGTACTTTGCTATAAAGATTGTCTTGAGAAATATAGAATGAGAAATTTTTTTTATGTAACAGTAAAATTCAAAAGAAATCGTGACTGACTATAGGACGAAGAAGAAAGTACGCGATAAAGGAAAGATTTATTCTCTACTCATCAAATTCATTGAATTCTGTTTTAATTCTGATATATTTTTAAACACTTACATGAAAGCTATATACGTAGCTATACGTAAAGACTTCATTCAACTCACCTGAAAGAAAATACAAATAAGAATATTAAAATTAAATAAATTGGGGAAGTATATGTTAACAATATATTAAATACTAGTATAAAAGACCGTCCTACGACGGGAAGTAATCATTTAGAATACAAAATGCGAATAAAAAATTATTGCATTTATATACAAAGGTTGTATTGAAAACATGATTTTTAAATTATTTTGATAAAATTTCCTTGTATACAACATTTCTAATAAACAATTTTTTAGAATTTTTAATCAATTCACCTTGTCCCTTGCCATCTATAATGCTTAGTTTTACATCATCAGCCCACTGAACTCTAGACATGGCTGCATAAATCTGCCCACGTCTAACTACGGTTCTTTTAGAAAAACTCCTACTTTTTGCAATATTTGACCTTGCGATTTATTTATGGTGAAAGGCAAATCTGTGAAAGGCAACTAACCATTCGTAATTTAAAATTGACATTAACGAACTTTCGAACGACTTGAATCCAAAGCATATGACATGCAAGCCTTATATCGGAAAAACTGGTAACCACAAATTTGCACTTCAAAGGACTGCTACTGCTCTAGGTCAGGAACCTAAGCTCGAGAATAGCTATTCATTCGTAGAAAAGCGTTGAAAAAAGACAAACTTTAAGGATCTTGCAAGGCAATGGTCTTACTTACTAACTAAGTTGGCGCTTACAACCGTTGGTTGGTTTTGGCTTTGGCAAGAAATTGCGCCAGCCTCTTTTGTCGTGTCCCGCCTGACGCTAGTTAGAAACTGCAAGCATTGTCATGTTATCCAATGCCTGGTCTTTCCAACGGAGATGAGGTCTTCCTCGTCTGCGTCGAACGCGGCTAGGTACCGAATCCAATAATTATTTTGCTGGAGTAACAGCGTTCCTTCATTCGACATGACCTAACCATGGTTCACTGCAGTGAGCCCCTGCATTTCAATATGCTTGACTATATCGATGTCGGCATATAGCACAAACAGCTCATGGTTCCATCGTATTCGGTATGATTATTGACTTCTAGAGCGTCAGTTTTGTTTGCCGAGACAGAGTTTTGCTTCTCAATTGCCTACTGAGCCCAAAATAACACCTGTTGGCAAGAGTTATCCTTCGTTTAATCTCAACACTGATATAATTGGAAGAGTAAGTGCTGGATTCCATGTAAACGAAGTTCTTCACAACCTCAAAGGAAGTGTTGTCAATAGACAGTGACGTGGTTTGGTCTGACTCTGTTTTTGTTTGTTGACATATGATACTTCCCATGACATAAGACCCATTCGACTCGACTCTTTTTCTAGCCTGGAGAATGCTGCACTGACGAGTATTATGGTCATTGATGTCAATATCATCAGCTAGCAGCATAACACTCTGAAAGAAAATTGTGCCGCTGCATCTCAGCTCGGTTAAAAATCTAGGACTAAATTTTAAACTTTTTTGGATTACATATAGGACACGACCAAAAAAAGATTATTTTTTAACCCAATGAAAAGTTTTAAACTTTTCAATCCAAAAAGGATTTATTTTTAATCGGCAAAAAGTTTAAACTTTCTTAATCCAAAAAGGAATAATTGTTAGTCCACAGAAAGTTTAAAATATTATAATCCAAAAAGGATTAGATTTGAGTCCAAAAAAGTTTAAAATATTGTAATCCGAAAAGGATTACTATTTAATCCACAAAGCTTTAAACACTGTTTACTGTAATAATGTATATAATAATATTTTGGTTCAGATTTTAGTAAACAATTTATTTCATTTAATTAACAATAAATTTCGGATGCTTAAACAACATTTAGAATTATATTTAGCTTAAATTTCGTAGTAGTAGTAGTAGTAGTTTTCAATCTTATACCTGAATTACAATGCGGCAGTGGCAGCGTCAGTGGAAGTGGCAGCTATTATTTGAGGAATGCTGTTGATCAATGGTAAAACTTACATAGCAGCAGTGGCAGTAAGCAGTACTACCGAGGTTAGCCCTATTTCTAAATTCACTGCTAACATGCAAATAATTCAACTTCTAAGAAAAATTCCACATTCACTGCTCTTGTTGCTAACGCTGCCACTGCTAGATTGTAATTTGCAGGCAGTAAAATACGAAACAGCTGATCACTGCCGCTGCCACTGACACAGCTGCTGCCACTGCCACTGCTGCATTGTAATTCAGCTATTAAATAACATAATTACTTTTTCCTGAAAATACTACCTTAATGCAAATTTGTAGTCCAAAAATAGTCTTAAACTTCAACTTTTTCGGATTAAAAAAAAATAAACTAAAACATGGAATAAAAAATAGTACTTTTAGGATTAAAAATTCCTTTAAACCAAAGTTTGAATTAAAAACTAGTCCAACATTTTTAACCGTGAGGTCAGCAGCTCGGATGATCTTCTCCGTGACTATATTAAAAAAGTCGCACGATAATGAATCACCTTGTCTGAAACCTCGCTTGGTATCGAACGAAAGGGAGAGGTCTTTTCTCGATTTTCACTGCACTGCTGGTGTTGCTCAGTGTCATCCTGCATAGACGTAGTATTTTTGCAGGAATAGAAAATTCAGACATGGTGGAGCAAATGTGACTTCTTAGCGGAGTGCCGAAGACTGCTTTAAAATCGACAAAAAGATGGTGTGTGTCGATTAGTTTTTCAAGGGTCTTTTCCAAGATTTGTCGGAGCGTGAAGATCTGCTCGATGGTGGACTTTCCAGGACTGAAGCCACACTGATACGGTCCAATCAGTTGGTTGACAATGGGCTTCAGTCTTTCACATAATACGCTCGACAGGACCTTTTATGCGATATTAAGAAGCCTTTTCGCACAGTAGTTGGCGCAAATGGTGGGATCGCCTTTCTTGTGGATTTATACACTGAGCACACTGAGGTTTAAATCATCTGGAATGCATTCTTCCGACCATATTCTGCATAGAAGATTGTAAATGCATTTTAACAGAGCTTCGCCTCTTCCTCTTAAACAGCTCAGTTGGTAGGCCATCGGCTCCTGAGGCTTTGTTATTTTTAAGACCAGCTATAGCTGTTAAAACCTCGTTATAGACGGGCAGTTTAACTTAAACACTGTCATCCATAATTGGGGTTTCCGGAATATCATCTCTATTGGCGGCAATGTTGTCAGCTATTTAGAAAATAGAAAAGTGTTCCGTCTATAACATCAGAGTACTCTGCATATCTGTCACTAGATTTCCATTTTCATCCTTTTAGTAAGAGGCTCCGGTCTTGAAACCATCGGCCAGGCGTCTTATATTTTCGAAAAATTTTCGAAACTCATTCCAGTCTACATGAATCCCAATTTTCTCTTACTCACGCTTCTCTGTCTCTCGTTTTTTGTTCGCCCGAAAAGGCGTTCTCTCTTCTCTCCCCTTCTCACGGTATCGCTCTTTAGCAGCACGCGTTATAACACAATGCAAGATGGCTTTGTAGGCTGTGTTCTACTCTGCAGTGGCGTCACGACACTCCTGATCCTGCCACTGGTTTTGCCGAGAGCGGTGATAGCCTATCACGCCCTTGACTGCCGTAGCATAGAGTGGGATATGTGCGTCCACTGTGCTCATATATCGTCGATCGGAGAAGTGCATTCTTGAAGCAGGAGAGTAAGAGTCGTGTAGCGAAGGCTTCCACTGTCCGTTTTGACTGCAGCTCGTCGACGTCTAGCTTTCTTTGTTATCCTACACAAAGAGCATTCTTAGCTGCTCATAGCTGTGTGCAAATCTTGGCCGCAACAAGATAATGATCCGAGTTTAAGTTTGCATCTCGAATCGAGCGTAAGTCTAGTACACTGGAAGAGTGCCTTTCGTCACTCAAAACGTGATCAATTTGGTTGCGTGTTTTTTGATCAGGGGACAGCCAAGTGGCCTTATGAATATTGAGATGCTTGAATCTAGTGCTACTAATGACCATGTTTCAAGCTGCGAAGAAATCAATCAACCTCATTCCGTTACCGGATGTGTTGTCATGGAAGTTAAACTTTCCAACTGTTAGACCAAATGTATTTTTCTTACCTTCCTTGTCGTTGAAGTCACAAAACACGATTTTTATGTCATGACGGGGGCAGCACTCGTTTGCATCTTCAAGGCGCTCGTAAAAACTTTCCTTGGTCTCGTCATCTTTTTCTTCTGTCGGAGCGTGCGCATTCAAACTGATGAAACAGTTGACGTACCCATTGAGCAAAAATCTAGCTTTGTCACTAAAGACATATTTTTTTATAAAAATGTGTATCTTCATCAAACTTTTCTAAGCAAGCAAACGACGTTGTGGTTAGTCGTCCAGCTTCAGTTCTGGCTCGGGCTGTAATTTGTATGGTTTCATACCGAGGTCCTTACGTAAAATGTTCCAGGTGGTCGATTAAAACAAGCCCGATCTTGAGAACGGCAACGAATTTACTATCGCGATCTTTTTTATCACCGGCCGGATACAGCAACAATATTCTCCTTGGTACACATTCTCCGAATACGGATTGTAAGATTGATGACTAATAAAGTGAAATTGGTACAAAATTTTATCACAATACCTTGAATAGTCTGTTCGGTGAGTCTTTTATGATAAACACTTTTCTCACAGAGCACGGATTTTTATAATAAAATTCAACTCCTGAACAGGCCTTACTGATCGTTTTTAGCTTTGCCACTTGTTACGAATCACGCGTGAGGTATCAAAATATTAACACTGATAAACAAATTTTAGAAAAATCACAAATCACCCTTTGTGTTATTTCGAATTCTGTTCTTTCTGAATTCTGATTTAAAGTATCACAAACTTTTGAATTTGTTCACCCTGTGGCGGCTCTACTATATTATAGTCCTTGTGTGCTCGACATCAACATTTATGAGAAACAAATATTTTGCATACATTTTGCCCCGTTATTTGAACTTTACTTGCTAGAGGGTTAAATTTATTAGTGCCATTTCTTCTCAGTATTTTTTTTTTCACAAAAAGTTTTCGGTAGAAAGAAGAGTGTTGAATTTATTAAAATATTAAATTTTATGCATAAAAAAAAAAGTAATTTTTGAAATAAAAATTCTTAGCATTCCAGCATTGATACCCCTGCACAACTTATTATTTATCATGCATGTGTATTCAAATATCTCTTCACTTCATTTTATGCCATGCCATACCTCTTCGAAATATCCAAATATGGCTTAATAAATATTTTGTTTAAAAAAGTATTTGCGTTCGAATAACTTCTCAATTATTCATAACCGATAGAAACATTTTGCAACTTTATAGCCGCAAATTCCATATCGAGTGCTATGCTGCTTCTTTATTTTGCCAACTGAATAGGGTTGCCAAAGTAGTAAAAACCAGAAGGAAGGCGGCTGAAAAAATATGATGCTTTTATTTATAAACGCAAGCAATCATTATGAAGTGTAGCATAAGAAATTGCCAGGCCGCAGGCTGTTGCACTCGCACATACTCTAACTTGCGCTGACTGACGTCTAACTCTCTCTCGTTCTTGCACACACTCTTTTGCTAGCTAATACTGTGTTGCCACTTGTTAGCCTGTGAGTAGCTATACTCGTTCTTTAGTGATAAAATTTATGATATTATGACTTTGTCGTAAACGAAAGAGATTAATAAAATTCTCTAATATAAATATGGTTGTGTGGGTGTGTGTGTTTGTTTCAAGTTGAGAAAAGTGTGCCAATATCATGAGTCGAATGTTGGTTTGGGGGCTTGTTTCTTTGCAGTTTCAGTGCCAGTTGTATATGAAGTATTTGTGGGTGAACATTAATAACTTTGAATTTTTTAATAAGCGACACATTTTCTTCTCATAACATTCAAAAGAAAAACTTTCTAAGAAATATAATTTGTGAATACAAATTTATTTATTATTTTATTGATTTTTAAGTATATTTATAGAGAAAATTATGTATAACGTAGAAACAAGTCGTGCTTTAGGCTGGATAAAACGTGTCCTTGTTCTGTAAATGCAGCCGATATAAGAAAGAAATTGACAATTTTTCATAATATCTTTGTATGGATGATAAGCGTAGGTTAGGTTAGGTTAATCCGACTTTGTATCTTTGGAGTCTCACATAAATCAAACAGTTCTTATTGGAATCAGTTGCTTAAAGTCTCTAATAAATTAATGGAAATCCCCAAAGATTTGTGTTTAATTCGCAAATCTTAGGATCTTATCTCGGGCTTCATGAGAAATTTTAGCTGCATCTATTAATAACGATTACTTCGGTGAGACCAAGTATTAAACTCTAGATCTAAGTAAGGCGGAGCATGTGCAAAGAAGTTGCTGAAGAATATCTTGGACATCTGGTTCCTTGCACTACCTCCAGTTTTCATCCGTGGTAATACCCAGCATTTTTGAGTTGACCACCACCATGCAGTGATCTGCGAGGAACACCCACTAGCGTCCTGCTGTCCATTTGGAAGCGTACCTGTATAAACGGAGTCCGTTCTCACATGATATATTACACATGATTCTCGAGAATTTGCATGTTGCCATATCTTTCTATCTCTATTCTCTAGTATCAAGGTTTTTGTAAAATTCTTTGATCGCCGGTGTCTTGGAATCTGAAAGATGCATACTTTCTTTGAAGTGATCAATCCATCTTATTTAAGAGCGTAGTTGTTGTTATCCACAGCTATCTCTACGGCTTTTCTAATGGCAAAAACCTTCACCTTGCATTGGTCCGGTAGCTTGTATTGCCTGCCTTATGTCGGTCTCTACGCAATACACTGCCGCTTCCACTACCGTACAGGGTTGCCCATATTCGACGGACCCATCTGGCAACGCCATAACTTTTGACAGAGATGTCAGAGCGCTTAATGACATACTGCGTTTGAAGCGTCAGTCCAAGCAGACTTTTACCATGGAACAATACACGCCACGCGAGCGCTCTGAAATAGTTGAAATTTACATTCAACAGAAGAAGTCAATTGTGAAAACTCAACGTGCTTTTAAAATATTAAAAAATGTGAGAAGTGCGCCTTCTAAGAACACCATTAAGCGTTTATACGAAAAATTTTCGACTGGTGAGGCTCTTTCTAATCCGAAGAGGCGAAATAAAAGTCGACCAAGGCGATCGGTTCATTTCACATTGAATGGGACCGTAAATAAGCAAAATTGCCGTATTTACGCCACTGAAAATCCTCAGGAGATTCAAGAAGTGCCTCTTCATGACGAAAAAGTCACAGTTTGGTGCGGCGTTAGTGCGAAAACGGTCATTTGGCCGTTTTTCTTCCAAAATGAAAATGGCCATGCTGTTACCATCAACTAGGAGCGTTATCGCGACATGATGACCAATTTTGTGATGCCAATTATTCGTCGAAAGCGTATGAGGCAGTTCTGGTTTCAACAAGAGGGCGCTCCACCGCACACAAGTCGCATAACAATCGATTTTCTGAAGAATTTGTTTCCGGGCCGTTTGATGTCGAAAAGTGGTGATTTGGACTGGCCACCGCGTTCGCCCGATTTGACGCCGCCTGACTTCTTCTTGTGGGGATATTTGAAGTCAAAGGTTTACGTTAACAAGCCAAGGACCGTAGAAGAGCTCAAGGACAACATTCGTGAAGAAATAGCCGCTATTCCGGCCGAAATGTTGGCGAAAACGATGAAAAATGCTGCAAAAAGGGCACAATACGCCATCAACGCCAGAGGCGGCCATTTGAGAGATATCATATTCAAAAATTGATGTAAACAAATCTACTTGGAACAAATTAAATGATTAAGATTGCCAACCGCCAAATTTTTATTTTTTCTTTGATTTTTTTAACAAAAACATGGGTCCGTCGAATATGGGCAACCCTGTACTTCTTTTTGGAGTTTTGCGTGTATATCTAGAGTGTTCAAACATAGATTTGTTTCAAAAGCTTTCGTTAGAATTGATTTCAGCGCACCCGTTATGCATAACTTAGCCTGCCATATAACGAATTGATAGCTTTCCTCACTCTCCTGTCCACATTGAGTCTCAAAGTCAGTTTGCTGTCGAGTACAACTCCCAAATATTTTGTATGAGTTTTCGGGATGAGTCGAGTGTCGTTTATTTTTGATGTAATCAACATTGGTATCCTGCATTTATTCGTTAACAGGACCCTATCTCTTTTCTCTGCGTTGATACTAAGACCGATTGAGTTCTCCCATCTAAGTACCCCTTTGAGTATATGCTCCATTAAAGAAATTAATATCAAAAGGCATTTTCAACTTTAATTAAACTTATATCGCCAGAATAAGCTGTTATCTTTGGGGATCTGCCTGCAATGTTTTTGAGTAATTCATTGATAACTAGATTCCATAGTAAAGGTCAGAGAACTGCTCCTTGGGGTGTCCCCCTACTCACTTCTCTAGGCATGGCCTTAGAAGCCCACTTGATTTGAACCTTTTTACAATTTATAAAATTGTATATTCAGAAGTCAATTGCTGGTGGTGCATCCATCGTACGTAATCCGTTAAGGACAGCTGCTGTTGAGATGCACCTGAGATGTGTAGAATGCACTTAGCGAGAATTTTTTTGTGGAGAAGTACTTTTTTATGTGTATTACAAGGGAGTTTAATGCTGTCTCGACCGATTTTTCTTTACACCGTTTGAACCGATCCGAATATGCAGTTCTACAAACTTCTTAAGTGTTTTGAGTAAAAAGGATGTTAGACTTATGGGTCAGTACTCTTTTGGTGGCAGATGGCTGGTACAACCTAATTTTGGAATGAAAACAACCCAAGGTGCCATTCAGGCTACAAACACTTAGTTAAGTCTCTTTAATTCTTCAGGCGCGCCTACGTTATGACGTTATTTTGAAAAATATTCACTCGCTTACGTTTTTTTCGAAAATTTCTCTAAGGCGCTCAGAAGCAAAATGGCCCAACCCACAAACGGGTTTCTTCGGTATAATGCTACCAGACACACTTTCTGAGTTTATAATTTGGATTAAGATTTCGGCATAATTGAAATAATTATATGAATATTTTTTAAAAAAATTGCTTTATGAAAATGAAAACTGGTCCAGGCATCAAAATTCTCAATTCCATTCAAAAGATAATTCGATTTTACGTAGATATGAAGCAACTTTCATTAATTTTTTCAAATCAATTTTTGTCCATTACTTTCATTACTGGACCACTTTAGTTTCGACGGCCTCATATTATCTCGTACCAAGGAAAGACTGGTAAAGTGGTCGTTTGTAAAATGGCCGGAAATATGCCGTCTGGTTCTGGGAATTTAAATTCTCAAAAGGAATTTGCGCATTTATGTTTTAATTTAAGAAGTACGTCTCTTTTTAGAAGTCATACCTGCTTTCCATACATTCACCATTGTTTTTCCGCAAAGGGGGAGTGGAAATGCGTTTTTTCATTAAATTTTTCTTAATATCAATCTCAGAGTGCGTTTTAATTATCAAAATTAATGTTTGAGATATGATTTAATTTTTGGATTTTCATTTCTATTCGGAATTAAAAAATTAAAGCTTATGTGAAAAGTTTTATGTCATAAGATTGTGTTTTTTTTATGGATTTTTAAGAAATTATCTGTTTTGATAACGTCACTTTGTATGGGAGGTAGGTTTGTTTTTTTTCATATTTCACACTCAGAGAGCGTATTTGAGATCAACGCTTATGTGAGCAAATTTAAAATCATTAAATTAGTTTTTGTAGAGTTCACAGAAGATTCACAGGTTTTGATAATGTAACTTTGTATGGGACGCAGACGTGGTTTTTGAACTTAATCATTATTTTTCCAACTAAAAGTTTTTGTTCACAATTTTGCCAAAAATTAAAATTTAACACATATACCATAAGAACATATTTGTCTCTTTTTATTAAGCATGAATCTGTACCTAAACGTGATTCATGACAAACATATCTGTGTCGACAAGGAATAACAACTATACTCATTTTCAAAATTTCAGGAGAGCATTTTTAGGATTAAAATTGCTTCCTCAAATCAGGGTACCTTGACTTTTGCTGTTTGGATTTGATGGCCTCAAACATTTAGTTTTTTAAGATACAACCATAAAAATTTGCGTACTAGTAAAGTACGCAATGAAAATAATAACCTCATTTTGTTCTTACTCGACTCTAGCGGTTATTCCTTATCGACACAGATATTTTCTGAGGAATCAAGAGAAATTAGGTCCCAATGACAGAATTTCTAAAATTTCTCAAAGTAAGTGTCCAGTTGGTATCTTAGATATATTAAATTGTTTGAATAAAGAACTTGTATTTTTAATATAATATATAAGTACAAAATGACTAAAAATACTCCCCAAAAGTATAGTAGAACCTTGCTCGAAAGCTATAAGAATTTTGTCTGGAACTCAATCGGGTTTTCTGTAACTTGTTAACACAAAAAACTCCCACATACTTTTTAACAATCTAGATAGCATCAGAGAAAAAATGAGTAAAGAAAAACTAAGAACATCCATAGATGGGCCTGACCCAATTAAATGTGCGATTTGATATGACAGTCCTCCGTGAATGTTGTGTAATACACATTCTTTTCCGAATAGAAAAGTGTTTAAAAATAATTTTATAAACATTTAGGGTCTGTAGTGAAAAAAATGGCCAGCGGTCTCTAAAATGGAACCCGAAATGAAAAGTCTTTAAGAACTTCGGAACGTTCTAGTTCAACTAAAAACTTTTTCTTACGTATGATATAACTCAAAAAATAGATGAATATTTAAATATTAATTAATTATTTTAGTAATTATTATATTATTAAATAAATATTTAATTAAATAGTAAGTAAGAAAGTAAGTAGTAAATATTAATAGTGAAAAAGTCTTTTTATTCATCGGGTAATATACAAGAAATTTTTTTAATTATTATAATGAAGCAAACATATTTTTTTTCTAATAAAATTTTTTAGAATTCGCAATAAATTAACCCTAGAATGACATGCTTCGTCGAATCGACGACGCATGGTTACATTAAATCGTTTTCTTTCTTGTTTTATTTTGTTTTCTTCTGATTTTTCCTATAGCACCAGTCAAAGTCTAGCTTAAATGTATGCGCAAACGTAGAGCCGAAAAAATAGTTTAGAAGTATGATTTTAAGAATTATCGTCGTCGAAATGACGTAGCATGACTTTTGAGTAACTTTTTCAGTTTCATATTTTGGGTTTTTTTTTTAGTTTTTGTATTAATATTCCATTTTTATTGCTGAAACGCAAAATTTGTAACCAAAAACATATATAATTGTTAAGAAATTGGAAAAAATTTTATCGATCTACACCTAATCCAATGATGAACTTGATTGTTTCACCGCTTGCTTTTTGGTACAGTGGATGCTAAAAAAAACTGACTGCCTTTTGCCTATTGTATTACCTCATCCATTTAACAACTCCATCGGAATAAAATTTAGAACTTTGTTTTTAAGACAAAAAATGATTTTATATTCAACGTATGCTTAAAGTGGTGACCGTGGCATGCAGGTTAAGTGTGTGGCTTAGCATGCTTGGAGCCCGGGTTCGATCCCCAGCCGCGGCGAAAAGTTTTTTTCAATAAAACATTTTTCTGATCGGTCACCACCTCTCTGCAGACAATGGCAAACCTCAGAGAGTAAATAATGCCATGTAAAGCTTCTTGAGAACATGAGCCGTTCGGAGTCGGCATAAAACATGTAGGTCCAGTTCTCGGTCAATTGTGTGCAAACATTTAATAACACACACAACACAATTGATCATAAGAAGCTCGGTCAAAGTCCTTTCAAGGGCTGAAATGGCCAATTTGTTTTTTTTTTGTATGCTTAAAGTATTTAATATTTAATTTGTTTTATGTACCTTTTTAAAAAAAAAGACAAATTAACTCAAACAGAAAAGAATTATTTATTTTATTAGAAACTATTATACATAGAATTGTTTTTCTCTTATTCTAAATAATCCGAATAATCAAAAACAAGTGATTTCTAAAGATTTTTCCGTATAGGACATCGATTCGACGAAACATGACCTTTATGTATAAAAAATAAGCATGTCATTCTAGGGTTAAAAAAGAACTTCCGGAAATTAATTAACTTAAAATATATGATTAAAAAAACTTGATGTGATCCTCATGTGATATTATGTGATAGATGGTTTAAAGGATAATATGGGATCAATGATGTGTATAGTACAAATGTGTATAGTAGTCGGAGGGCTATCCAATCGTCAGTTTGGGTTTCGGAAGAATGGTGCAAAACAATATTGCCTTGTAGCCACGCTTGATGTACGCAATGCGTTCAACTCAGCTAACTGGAGCAATATTTTGAAAGCTCTTAGAGAGTTAAGAGTATCAAGCTACCTCACGAAAGTTATTGCGAATTATTTCCATAAGAGAGTGCTGCAATATTCAACCGATAGCGGCACAAGGACGTACAATGTCACTGGCGGCGTTCCACAGGGGTCAGTTCTAGGGCCCCTTCTAAGGCTCGAGGCACCTACAGGTGTCAAGATCGTCGAATTCGCGGATGATTTAGCGGTTGTTGTAACAGCTAAAGACCTAGAAGAAGTAGAGGTCCTTAGTAGTGTTGCTATTAGCACTATCTACGACTGGCTAAAGTCAGCCGGGCTTTGTTCAGTGGAACATAAGACGGAGGCAGTGCTTATAAGTAGCCGTAAAAAGTCCGAAATCGCAGTTATAAACGTGCGCGGGACGGAGGTACACTCAAAAACATTTATTAAGTACCTCGGTGTGCTAATCGACTCTCGACTCTGTTTCAAACAGCACCTAGAGTATTCCCATAGAAAAGCAGCCACTTCATGCCTGGCGCTAGCAAGAATGTTGCCATACACATGAAGACCAAAGCAAGCTCGCAAGACAGTTCTTCTCAATGTTGTGCGTTCGATTTTGATGTACGCATCAACGGTCTGTGCAGCAGCGATTAAGGTTAAGTCCTACCGACGAGGAGTAGAGTGTGCTGCGCTTTCAGAACAGTGTCTGACGATGCTGCTCTAGTGCTCGCTAGCTCGATCCCCATCGACCTCTTGGTGGAAGAGGCCCAACCAGGAGCTGTTAGCGAGAGCGCATCCTCTCGTAAAAAACTGGCGCGAGAGAGAAGTATATCCCAGTGGCAGACACGTTGGGATAGATCGGTGAAGGGACGCTGGACCAATCACCTCATCCCTAACCTTTCCGTGTTGTGTGGTAGAAGTCATGGTTCAGTGAATTTCTACCTCACCCAAATTCTGAGCGGGCACGGTTGCTGTAGAGCATACCTGTATAAATTCATGAATGCAAGTGACCCCTATTGCACTCATTTCCCTGGTAGCATAGTAGAAGACACTGCAAACGTCCTCTTCGAGTGCCCTAGGTTCAACGAAGCAAGAACTGATGCTTCGGTCCGACTGGGCGAAGTGGTGACACCCCAAAACTTGGTGAACCTCATGTTGAGAAGCGAAACCAACTGATCAGTGGTAAGCTCTTTGTCCAAACGCATTATCGACGAACTTCGAAGAGTCGAGCGTTTGCAAAATAGTTCAGCTTGAGATAGGGAACTATATTCGATGTTTAGGGTTTTCCCCGACCCAGAGTCAACATCAAGTTAAGGAGAAAATTTAGGCTCTTAACTTGACAGTCATCCGACAGACAAAATTAGTCCTTCAGTCTTCAGCTTAGTTTTGTTTCCCCATCCCGCGAAGTTATGCCTTACGGTGCATAATCTCACCTGCACGGTGGGGCCTATTGAAGGTTCCTTTCGCGAATAAAATAAAAAAAAAAAATAAAAAAATACATGTAACAAGTTGATTATGGTATTTGATTTGAATGTAATGTTGGCGATAATGAGGTGCATAAGGTTTAATGGGTTTGGAATAAAGGAGGTATGAGGGCTTGCGTCTAACGTTTTGATATGATGTTGTAAAATGACGGTATTGTATAATTGGTATAGTATGAAAAGTTTTATATGATGGTATGATATGATGGGTTTTGTATAATAAAATGGTCCAAAAGTAAGAGATGGTAGGTATATTACTATTGTGATTGTATTATTGTATATTTTAATAATAATATGGTAAGGTAAGATAAGTTTTGTATTCAAGGGAATCATGATGGATGGTATAATAAGTATGATATAACTTCTTTGTATGTTATGATTTTTATGGTAAAATGAGTTTTGTGCGATGGGTTTGTTATATTCGAACTAGTCTGAAGTGCTTAAACATAATAAGTATGAATGACGGTTTCTTATGATTAGGCTTAGTATGATAGGCATGAATTATGAATGGTATGAAGCACGTGCTATGATGAGTGTCATGTGATGGATACTGGAATGGGAAGGGAATGGTTGAAAAGTATGATGAGTGTGGTATGATGGATTGAGTGTGATAACTTTGATATATGGTTGAAGTATTTAAAACGTAACTTCATAATCGTAAATAACATTGCAAACTAGGAGAGTTTTATTGTTTTCATTAATTACTTTATGTTAGTAACTTTCTGTAAATTTTTAAAATTTTTTTTAAATTTAACGAAAGGAGATTTTCTGCTCTTATCTCCACTTAAGACAGAAGCACCCGTGTTAATTATTTAACACGGAAGCATTATTAAACACAGATATATAATCATTTACCGTGTCTGCCAAAAACATGTTTTTTTGTTAATATAATTACAGAGATCTTTATAAGGAAGTACAAATTTGAAAGTTTATTTTTAGGTTTAAACTAGCTAGTGCTTTGGAAACTTTTAAATAAAACTTACAGAATGCAATTTATGATGAATTTTGATCCCTAAAAGTGTTCGTAATATCGAGATAATTGGTTGAAACCGAATGCGAGGTTTCTGGATTTTCTTTGATTTTATAATAATAAGTTAGAAATAAGAAGAATTTTCTCTGAAGTTATTATATAAAGAACAATTTATTGGTTATTTATGACAATTTTTAATAATTTATTCTGATTGGTAAATGATAAAATATCAGACATGCACAACGAAATCAACAAAATTTTTTCGTTTCGTTGAAACCGAAAAATAAATTATCAAAATTATTTCGTTTTTTAAATAACGTTAAAAATTTATCAAAGCAAATTTCGTTTCGTTGATAAACGAAAAATTTTATATAATTTTCTCCTATGCTAAAAAAAATTTCTTCTGATACAAAAAAAAACGAAATTTTTTTGTTGAAATTAACGTTATTTTCAACGGTTGATTGGGAAAAAAACGAAAAAATTTTATATCGTTTTCTCCGAAACGAAATAAATATTTTTCGTTTTTTGAATTAACTTTATTTTTTTATTGCGTTTCAACGAAACAAAAAAAATATTTCGGTTACCGTTAAAATTAACGTTAACGTGCATGCCTGTAAAATATTTATATTTCTAATACTTTTAAAATTATTATTCTTCAATTCATGGCAGCCTATTTAAATGTGAACAAATTTCTCAGCACTTGAAAGTATTTAAATTCAATTTAAAAACATGTTTTTGAAATAAAATACACAAATTTGAATTGAGATATAAACATATAAACACCAATAAAGCCACTCAGTCCACCAATACTTGTATCGAATACATACAAGAATATTCGTATCGATATTTTTGTACACTGCCACCCCAAAAAAACAATCCAACCGCCTTCAACAAACTTGTTGATGCATACAACAATATAATGCACTATGTGTGTAACGCATAATACACAGACGCAAAGTACGTGTTACTTTTGTGCATATATGACACACTAGTTGCTCGTACAATGTTGCTGGTATCATCGTGAAAGTGTATATTTTTCATACAAATTATTATGAAAGAAAAGAAAACACATTTCTTTACACATAGTTGCAACAACTCAATAGAATTGGAAATAAAATCCTGCCAAGGTAGTAAAACAACAACTGGTTTCACTCTGTGAGTTAAATAAAATATGTGTAGATGGTTGCAAATAATTCAACCCTCTTTCTGGGTAGATTTTTAAAGAGAAACCAAAGGTTTTTTAACGCATACCTCAAACATTAACACAAAAACCCTGTCATAAGCAGCAACATCAACTCAGGCTCTCGAACCACTAAAAACATCCTTCACTTGACTCGACATCAACGCAACACCAGCCGCAGCCTCTTCTGCAGCAGTGCAGTTAACGTTGACTGCAACAGCATCCATACAAGAAGCAGCAGCGCGTTGTATGCAGTTGACCTATTTTTGCATTCGAAATGCAAACAAGCTGAAGCTATATTAAAAAACAACAGCAACAACAATTTTAAAAAAAGCTCGTCCCTCGACATGCTCTCATCTAACAAATACCTCCACCATTTCCACCACCACCTCCTTCAACCTGATAGAGTTCTGCAATTTACTGCATTGCATCCTGTTCGCTATGCAAGAAGTAGAGCAATAAAGTGTATCCAAGGTGTGTTTGTGTGCTAGTGTGTGTGCGCTTAGCGCCAAGGACACACCCTCTACATATCACAACACACACACACACAGCCAAACACATTCACTCACTCACACATTCACTTGTATCCAAACGCATTCGAGCGTTTCCTGGAAATACTGCTGAAGAAAATTAATAAGCTTGGCATTAGAAGCGGGATAATGAGATCTGAGCATGAGCGTTTACAGTAAGCAGGGCAGGCAAACGAAATTAGTTTTGCATGCAGTATTTTTTTTAGCAAAATCCTGCAGGACTTGCTGTTGTTTAAGTTAACGAACGCATTGTTATTCTTTGGCACACACATTAGTAAAACTAAAAAAAGTTAGGCTAACACGTCGGCAGGATAGCAGATATTCAGGATATGTGCTGTGCTGGTAAAATGTACATCCATATAGCATACAAAGGTACATATGAGTGCTGCTTTGCAATTAATGCAGTTTTTCTTAATTAATTAACTGTTAAGCAGTACATGTGAAAACATAATATTAAAAATTTATGCTTGAAAATTTAACATAGAATTCATTCACATTTGGTATGAAGCTAGTTTTATAAGAACTCTATTTTTCAGGTTTAAGTATTCGATTTAATTAAGAAAGTATTATTTTGATTTAAAAGCAGTCAAACCCATGTATAAGTATTTTGATGAATGTACTTAAAGGTTTTTGTTCCTTATATTTCATTCAGTTGATTTTAAAATTTACAATCTACAAGACAATTTTTTAATAACTTACCAGATTGTCAATATAAATTCTTCCAAGTAGATGGAAATTTCCAAAACATCTGCAAAACTAACTATTATTGATGTTGAATAACGTCTTACAGCACGGTTTGTATGGGTTGGTTTTAACAGATTTTTTCAAGGCCATGAAACTTTTTTGACGAATACTTTAAGGTATACATACAGCCTTTAATACTCATCGTTCAAAGATAATATATATACTAAAATATCAGATATATTCTGCGCTGAATGAATATCTAATTTTGTCCCTATTATATTAAAGTCACCAAATAGTAAAATATAAGAAGAAAAATGCATGTGTTTATATAAGAAAGTCAATCAGCTGCTTATGCTGTGCCTCCTGCTTTCTTTGTTTTTGTTTCGTTGTTTTTGTTTTCTACGAACTGATTCGTAGGCTTCTTTATTGGGTTCTTATATGTACTGCTTCTTTATTGGGTTCTTGTATGTAATACTTAGAAATGAGTGCTCTATTTAAACACAAGATGTCAATCACAACCTCTTTTCAGCTCAGTCAATGAACTCAAACTGTCAAAATTAACGAAAGGGTCTGTGATCCGGTTAGATTTAACTCTTTTGAAAAAACGAGTGATCATACTGCGTTTTATGCTTATACCCAATAGATGGCGTAAAATTTTAATTTTTTTTTTTTATGAAAATTAATTTAGATCCCACATCCCACTAGCACTAGCAAGTGTAGCTTGCAAACAATACATCGGACAGAGGCGAAATTGGTACTAATGGAAAGGACATGTGCTCAACGTGAAATATAGTAACCATACGAATTTTGAAAAATCGGGGTCTTAATTTCATTTTGAAATTAGTAGTTAAGCTAACTGTAGCTCGAAAACTATACATCGGGCAGAGACGAAAGTGGCACCAATGGAAAGTGCATTTGCTTCGCCTTCTTTTCAAGTACGTCAATGAACTCAACCTGTCAAACTTAACAAAATGGTCGAAAGAATTAGACATTTTGCTAGATTCTCTTTGCTTGCTCATTTTATCATAATTACTTTTAACTTTTTCTTTGTTTTGGTCTCGATAAGAAGTCCATAATTGTGTGTTATTAATATTATTTCGGAATATCAATAAAAAATACGTGCAAAATGGACAAAACACTCGGACCAAAGAGACAAATAGAAGAGGTTACAACTTAAACGGAATTTTACGTCTACACTTACGATACTATCGAAACTGTTTTTTTTTATTTTCTTATTATTTCATCTTACTTTCTAATAGAGCACAACAATTTTCTTTTACAATTTTTCATTCCAGAGCTCAAACCTGTTATTATACAGGAGATGAACAGAAGGGAACTTTCTGAACAATGCGGTCCCTGCAAAAAAATTAATTCTTACAAAAAAAACGTTCTGCTGCTTCCACGCGAACAAAACAGTTTGTGAGGTCATAGTCGTCTGGAAGATTAATCTTACTTTTATGAAATATAACCATCACAATTACCATTACCAATAGCATCAACATTTCCATTACGATTAACATAAAAATTTCCATCAACGTCACCATTTACATGACAATTACATTTACCATAAAAATTACCATTACCACATTACTCCAACCATTATCATTACTATGACCGTTATAATTACTCTTGACATTACCATGACCATTACAATTACCATTACCTTTAATATTACCATTACCATTGCCACTAGCATTACTTTACTATTATTATTACCATTATCATAACAATTTCGATTATCAATACCATTATCATAACCATTTGCATAACCACTACCATTACCATTACCATCATAAGACTCATAATATTTATGTATATTTTTATCTTGACAAAATTCGATCATGGGCTTGTCATATGGACTAGGCTTCGAAGAAAACACTTTACCAGTTTTGGATGATGATTTCGTGGAGCCAACAAGCGTTTCAGGAGTGCAGGCATCCCTAGAGCCTTATCTATGAAACAATGGTAATACATAAAGAGCTGGTAGAAGGAAGGAGTCAACATAGCTGCTGTCAGATCTCTTCACACCGACAATAAAGAGTTGAGTTCGGGTCAGCTGCTTTTTAAAAGCAACTTTTCTCCGGCGTTGAGGCCCATTTCGCACTAGGTGCAGCGCTGGATTGACACATAGCGGGGCCTGGGGCTAAAATCAAGACGGGCCTACTTAAGGACAGAGCATTTAGCTCGGAACTTTTAACAATCAAAATTTTTGTTTTTACCAGACATGCACAACGACAACAAAAAAAAATTTTTTGTTTCTTTGAGACAGAAAAATAAATTATAAAAATTATTTCGTTTCTTAAATAACGTTAAAAATTTATCAAATCAAATTTCGTTTCGTTGAAAAACGAAAAATTTTTTATTATTTTCTCGGTTCAGTGAAACAACGCCCAATGAAATAACGCCCATAATAAAAAATGAAATAACGCCCAAAATATTTTGAACTTTAAAAAATTAAATAACGCCCAAAATAAAAAAAAAATGAAATAAAGCTCAAAATTAATGAAATAACGCCCAAATCAAAAATGAAATAACGCCCAAAATATTTTCAAAGCAAATCATTTAAAATATTTTGGGCCTTATTTCATAATGAAATAACGCCCAAAATTTGTATGAAAACTATTTGGGCGTTATTTCATTTCTGATTTTGGGCGTTATTTCATAATGAAATAAAGCCCAAACTAAAAATTGACACAACGCCCAAATAAAATGAAATAAAACCAAAAATTTTGGGCCTTATTTCATTATAAAATAACGCCCAAATTTTTTTGGAAATTTTTTGGGCGTTATTTCATTTTTTATTTGGGCGTTATTTCACTAAACCTATTTTCTCCTATGCTAAAAAAATTTCCTTCAAAAAGAAAAAAAAGAAATTTTTTTGTTGAGATTAACGTTATTTTCAACGGTAGGTTGGACACAAAAACTAAAAAATTTTATATCGTTTTCTCCGAAACAAAATTTTTCGTTTTTATACCCGAAACCTGAAGGATCAGGTTATATTAACTTTGCGCAAACATTTGTAACGCATAGAACGAAGCGAGTCCGGTAAAGAAAAGTACATATATTCTTGATCAGGGTCACCTTGCGAGTCGAGCTACCCATGTCCGTCTGTGTGTTGTCCATAAACACAGGATAAGAAGAAAGAATTGAGATAATTGGACGAAACTCGATACACATGGTCACATGGATTCAAGGATTTGCACTATTGGATATTTTTAGAATTCCCTCACGTACACGCCTACCTACCGTACAACGCAAAAATTTAAAACTGCATAAATAAGCTCATAGTTACAACCTACAACAATAAAATTGGGTATGTATCTATTTTATATCAAAAAAACAGATGTCTTCGAAAAATGGGTGTCATCCACTCATGGACACGCCCACCTCCCATACAACCCAAAAATGGAAAACTCAAAAAAATACCTTATGTTTAACCTTCAGAGATAAAATTTGGTTCGAAAGTTTTTTATAACAAAGCAAAGATGTTTTTGAAAAATGGTTATCATCCGACTACGGACACGCCCACCTTCCATACAACCCAAAAATGGCAAACTCCATAAATAAGCTTTTGTTTGTCTTATAGAGATACAATTTGGTATGTATGCATTTTATACCAAAACTACGTTGTACTCAAAAACTGGGCGTAATCCGTCCACGAACACGCCTACCTCCCATACAACCCACAATAGCGAAAACACCATAAAGGCATGTGAACTACAGGAATAAAACTTGGTATGTGCAAATTTTCCATCAAAATTGAATTGCATATGAAATATGGGCCTCATACGCTCAAGGACACGCCCATTTTCAATACTATTATTGTATTTTTAAAAATAAGGTTTTAGGGTATTTCTTAGTCGGGCTAGACCGACTCAAGACTTTCTTTACTTCTTTTTTTTTATAATCCTTCCCAAAAGATCGTGTGTTAAAAAAAAGTTCGACAAGTCATTGCCGACCTTGTGGCCGAGTTGTGCACAAACAAGTTTTGAAAGTAGCCTCAAAAGGATTAAGTCCTGCAAGAAATCCGGTGAATGACAGTTGAATGCTATTTAACATATAATCTGGAGAAGTGCAAACAATATTACGAAATGAAAATTTTATGAAAACCTGAGTTCAAGTGTTTTTAAACTATGCAATATTACTTATGTTGCAATTGTCTATTCTGTATTCTATAACTATATTATGTTCAAAAATCATACTCTCATATCAGAATAACTTTTCCAAAACTTTTTCTCACTTTTGCTGTTTTGAGCCACTTGTATCCATATCATTATATTTTTGATGATATGGGTTGTGGCTTCAAATATGTTAATGATGAGAAAGTGCAATACAGCTGTAGTAGCTGATATCTTTCTTTATTGCATGAAAAAGAAAAAATTGAAAAGCCCTTAAGGATAAGGATAAGACCAGCTAAGGACATTAAAGTGATCCGCCAGGTGGCTCGGTGTACTTTGTATTATTAAATATACACTTATATTATTTTCATCATTATCAATACCCATATTATATAATTTTTTTAATATATTTTCCATCATGACATCAGAATAATGATATTTAGGTACTTTTATAAACATTCCTTTTTCTCCTAGACCAAAATATGAATTACAGACGATTTTTATAGGTGTTTTTCAAGTCTCGAGAAATAGAAAGGAATAATTTGATACAAAGTTTACATGTTTATGTAGAAATTAACTTTTTTTTGGAACAGGAGTGACAAAGAAAACCACATACTTTTAATAGTTTGTAGTCTTTTGACGCAATAACCAATCTTTGTTATAAGCTTTTCTAAGACAACATTTTTGTCTTTTTAACATTGCTTACCTAACTTTTTGAAGGTGTATCTAGAGATGGCTGTTTTCAAATGCTTAAATCTAAACATAATATTTGAATTTTCTTTCCAACTCGAAGTTTGTTCAGTTAATTAAGAAATAAAAATAATATTGCAACAGGAGTAACTTTCGATTTCATTTTAATGCAAGAGCCAAAAATTACTTCAATTGAATGCATTAAGGATTATTATTTCAGTTCATCGTTTGTATGGAATCAGCCTTATGTAAAACTTTTGAAACAATGGCAATACATGCACAAATATTAATCCTAAAAAAACCTCATTGACATAAAGTTAAAAATTTTTTATATACCTAAGCAATAATTGAAGAGTGTTTTTTGTTAAACCTACATATCTGCAAAACAAGTGTTTACAAGGAAACCGTTTTACAAATATTCAAACAAGACAAAATTAAATTTTGTCAACTTTGTTTTTAGCAGCGCTATTCTGGTTATTGACAATGCAAATTTATTTAAAGAGTAATATTTTATATGTTTTGTTTCTATGCATGCAGTTGAAAAGTCAACAATATTTTATATAAAGTAATTTAAAAATTTATTTCTATTTCTACTGAAGCTATTCTTTTAAAATTTGTTTTTCAAACTACATAGAATAGTTTTCTACTGTAAAATAGAAAGATTTTTATATTAATAAAACTTAAGCACATTGTTAGTGCATAACAATAATTCAAAACATGCTCTCTCATGCATGTCATGGTTCATTCACCCACGAACAGTTACTGCAACACTTAAACATATTCATGAAAGCAATATCAGTGTGCACAGTTATAGCCACAACCACAACTCCAACAGCCGCCCCATTCAATATTATTGCATATGTCCTTCTAAATTGTACTAGCCCAACACACCAAGCCACCACAAAACATCCTGATGATGTTTTAAAATGCATGCAAATTGAAATAAAAAAAAATATAAAAATAAATGGAAAAACTCAACATTTTGCAATTTGTCGAAAGCTGAATTTTATTGCATGTGTACAACACTTAAACATAAACTTGAACAAACTCGTGCTAACACACGCATACACACATGCGCTGTGCTAAATACAACACTGATATATAGAAATACTTAAAGTGTCTCGTTGGCAACACTGTCGCATGTATTTGTGTTGCCAAGTAATTGACCAACATTTTCAATTAATTTTTGCTCTAATAATCATGCGAAGTAGTGGCAGCAGCAACATCAGCAACAGCCTAAGCAACAGCAACAGCAACAGCAGCAAAGCAACTGTGAGTAGACGCTATAAAAATAGTAAAATATTTTTAATGTGTTGGTGACGCCGCCATCGTTACTTGCTATCGTCCTCGTCATCATTGTTGTTATCGTCCGGTTATGTTTAACGTTATTCTTGTTTTCCATTTTAAAGCAAATAAATTTTCATAATTTTAGTGCAACAATAATACAAGCAGTTTCACTCAAAAGCACTTGTTTGACTTTGAATATTTAATTGAATACTACATTATGAGGATCGTTGGCAGCTGTAGGACGTTTTATAAGTATGACGTCCTGTTCATAATTTTGTATCAGAATCAAATTTGTGTAATTATTGTTGATCTTAGCAACTTTTCGTAGAAATTTTGAAACAAGATTGAATTAATTTTTACGTCATTAATATTTTTACGTCATATTAAGTGATGAAAACAGAATAATTAATAATAGATTTTTGATGTGACTACGTTACGTCATACCACACAGCTACCTAAAAACTTGTCAAAAAAAATCAAAGTGTGCGCTTTGTCTAGTATAATATGACTTTGCATGGTGCAAGAATAGCAAATGTACAATACGTTAACCATTGAAAATATTGTACGGACTATACATTTCCTTTTTTCACCATGCAACAGAATATACTATACATAGTGAATACAACTAATTTTTTATAGAATTACTAGCGGATGTAACCCGGTGTTACTCGGGGTTGCGTCTTGAGCACAGAAAAAGGACGATTTTCAAAACTGCTCTCATTTAAGCATTTTTTTAAATTATCAATAAAATTTTTTAAATTATCGTTTTTTGCGGTCTTGCCCACTACTTCCGTCGAAAGTGGTTAGTCTAATTTACGTACCTGCCAGACATGATAAAAAAAAAAAATTACATCTTCAACGTCTCGATCTGACGTCTATTTTCAGATTACATGTCACCCACACTCAGAAAAAAAACATACAATCTTTCTCCGGTGAAAAATTTCTCTATTTTCGATAATAGCAATTTTCTCTTTTTCAAATAAAATTTTCTTCGATTTGAATAAATTTTCACATTTTCGAAGCAATATTTCTTCACTTCTAGGAAATGGAAATATTTCAATGTCTCGTATTATGGTAAATATTTTTCTCGCACAAAAAAATTCTCATTTATAGAGAAAAATTTATTGAAAATGAAAAATTGTTCCTATATTTTTTAAAAAAATCACTTGAAAAGTAATTTCTTCAATACAAAACAAATGTTTTCCCAAAAATAAAAAGTATTTTTCTCTAAAAACGATATATTTGTATATATTTCTCTTTTTCATAGAAGCTTTAATCATTTTTAGGATCGAATTTAGAGAAAGGCATTTTCTGGAGCAAAGTCTATACAATTTTTCTCTAAATATGATGCATGCATTTAATATGCAATTAAATATCAAATCCTATAAGCATCGATTCGACTTTTGGATTGTCGGTTAATTTATTTTCATCTTTATATACCTTCTGCTCGTATTCGTTAAACTTCTTTTGTTTGGTCTTTGGTTCTTGACTTCGTTTGCCTTCGGCTCATTCCTAGATTTTTGTCGAAAAAACTGTCAAAAGCATAGGATCTATTCCAGTAACAGATACAAATGCCTACCAAGTTTCGTCAAAATCGGTTCATCCGTTTTGGCGTGAATGAGCCAAACTTAGTTGATTGAATAAAGCACCCTCTCACGGAAGTTTTCTGAAATTTAAATAGCCTCAATTCTGTTGGAAGGGTCCCTCTTGCGCACTCTTGCGGAAGTCTTTGAAAATGTTTTATATATTATGTTTTATCTTGGGTGCAGTTGAACGTTTATATTAAATTTCATTGAAATCGGTTCAGGCGATTAGGAGCTATTGAGTCTTTAAAACGCACTACTTAAAGCGCCCGCTTACGGAAGTCTTTGGAATTTTTTAAAGCCTATGTTATCTTTTGGCGCAGTCGAACCTTTATACCAAATGTCATTGAAATCGGTCCAGGTGTTTAGGAGTTATTATAGAGTAACACGCCCACATACTTCCGGCCACTTTTTTACACCCCCTATGTTCTATCTCTCCATAAAACGTACTCGGCGTCCAAATTTCATCTCAATCGGATAAACGGTGCGCGAGCCTATCCGGAACAGACAGACATACAGACAAACATTTGATTTTATATATTAGATTGCTCATAGAGTTATCTATATTTTCAAAAAGTATTAAAACAAGGATAACGACAAGGAATATAACAAGATTTTGGATAATTACAACTTTTCATAAGTAACTTCATTCATATTTGGACAAGTATTAGTATTATAAATAAGGATTTGGATAAGAACTAGGACAAGGAAATTTGCAAAATTTCCTTCAGACAAAGTCTGAACAATGACAAGGACTAACAGAATAATTTTAAAAAGCATTTACAAAATTTAATAAACAACGACGATTTTGATAAGGATAAATTTTGATAACTATTTGGACAAGTATTAAGATATCGATTAGGCCAAAGATTTCAATAAAAATTAGGATGAGAACAAGTCAAGGAAATGCTCAGGTTTGAAAGATTCGTACAAAGTCCAGACGATGACAAAGACTAAAGAAATAAGTTTAAAAAGAATAGGACAGCACTTGATGAAAGAAACAAGATAAAGATAAGCTGTCGAGCGAGGACAAGGAAAATAATAAACGCATATTTTAGAACAATAAAAAGGGAAGGGTTTCATTCATACGTAAAGGCCAAAGATAAAAAAAATGCAGAAAAAAGATTTGAGATTTTGACACAGACTTAGCGAATATTTGAACAAAAATCAATCAATATAAGGACAAAGATCTTTATTGGGACAAGGACTTTGACATGAAAACGAAGAAGGATTAGGTTAAAAGCAAAGATTTGAAAAATGAAGTACAATGAACGACAAACATTAGGACAAGGATTTGAATATGCATTCGAACAACTATGAAGCTAAATTGTTTATGCAAGGATGATGATAAGAATTAGGATAAGGATTTTGACAAAGATCAACCAAGGATAAGGATAAAGTCGATTTGAAGATTAAAAATGGCAGCAAACTAATAACAAGTATTCAGATAATAATAACGGTAAGGAATATGACAAGTATTGTAAGAGAAGAGAAGAGGAGAAGAGTTCAAACAAGAATAAGAACAAGTATATGAAAACGGATTTGGATAATGCTAAGGACAGAATGTTTCAAAAACAGTAAGTATAAAGACTAAAACATGAATGTTATACTCAAAATCCTCAGGGACAGGATTTGGGCAAGGATTTGGAAAAAAATTGTGGCTAGGATTTGAACAAGGCTTAGGAAAAGAACGGATATTGATATAACAATAAGAGCAAGTATAATGATAAGGACTAGGACAGGAAAATAATTAGGAAGACAAATATCATGACAAGAATAGGGTAAAGAATTAAGACCAGGATTGTGACAAGAATTTAAGGTGAAAAGCAGATTTTCAACAAAGATTATGGTACAGAAATGGCAAGGTTAAGAACACAGGTTTGGGAAAGGATGCTAACAATTTTTCTGAACAGAATAAAGACAGTTATGGACAAGAACTTGAAAAAACCTACTAACAAGAATTCGAAGATTAAATAAATAATAAGGACAAGAACAAGAGATGCACAAGAATTAGGACAAAGATTTGCACTAGGTTTTGCAGAAGTATAGTGAAGGTCTTAGACGAAGATCAGTTCATGCTGGAACAGGTGGGTTCCACAAAAGTGGACTTGTATTATGTGAAGGCTACAGAAAGGATAACAGAAAGGATAAAAATACAAATTTGAATAGATCGACAATGGCACAAATCATAAGAAAAAATGGCCAAAAGTAGAAGACAGCCTCATATCTTCATGAAATTTACTGGTATTTGGGAGTTGAGGTCTTTGGGGGTTGGTAAGCATGAATCTGCTAACAAAAATTAAAATTCATAATAGATGTACCAATATTTCGACCATTAAAGCACTAGGTTAATTCTTTAATAACTCTCAAATTCAGCTCAAATTTAGTAAGCAGGTATTTTTATCACTATCAAAACATGAACAACTCATAAATTATGACCATTTGTGAAAGTTGGGCGTAGTTTAAGTTCTACAAAGCTTATTTTTAGTACAGTTGCCAAATTAAATTACCAAATTATATAGTTCGCAGTACATGGAGTCTAATACGGTTAAAACTGTCAAAAATATAGCATTTTCATTAATATGTGGGTGGTAAAACAAGGTGTGTCTAAATTTTTTTGATTGTAAAAGCATCTCGTACTGTAGAAAATGACTGCGGAGATTTCTTTTCAATCAACCCATTAGTATTGGAGCTTATAGCCATCAGACACACACGTTTTGCTGTTTATACAAAGACAAAATCCGGCACACATTGCATCACCTAGAAAATATATTGGTAAATAAGAAGTATATTCAAAACATTTTATTATACCTTCGCACCATGGTCATTGTCCAATGCCCGTTCCAGTTTCCCAGTAGCAGGACATCACATAATAGTAACTCCATTCTGAGTTTCAATATTCTGTACATTTTACTTTTCAAAAAAAGATTTTCGATTTAAACATTTGGCTTATATGGACGAAGCCACACCCCCTTGTCCAATGCCTGTCCAAGTTTTCATGCAGAAGGACATCACCATTGCCAGGGACGCAACCAGGAATTTGTTTTGGGGGGGGTTTTGACAAAAGTCGAGCTCATATATGAAAACAATTTTACGTTATTATAGCGGATGTATGTAAATATGTTCCTTTGAGAAAGTTAACTACACGGTTAAAAATGTTGGACTAGTTTTTAATCCAAACTTTGGTTTAAAGGAATTTTTAATCCTAAAAGTACTATTTTTTATTCCATATTTTAGTTTATTTTTTTTTAATCCGAAAAAGTTTAAGTTTAAGACTATTTTTGGACTACAAATTCAGGTATAAGATTGAAAACTACTACTGCTACAACTACTACTACTACGAAATTTAAGCTAAATATAATTCTAAATGTTGTTTAAGCATCCAAAATTTATTTTTAATTAAATGAAATAAATTGTTTACTAAAATCTGAACACAAATAATATTATATACATTATTACAGTAAACAGTGTTTAAAGCTTTGTGGATTAAATAGTAATCCTTTTCGGATTACAATATTTTAAACTTCTTTGGACTCAAATCTTATCCTTTTTGGATAATAATATTTTAAACTTTCTGTGGACTAACAATTATTCCTTTTTGGATTAAGAAAGTTTAAACTTTTTGCCGATTAAAAATAAATCCTTATGGATTGAAAAGTTAAAACTTTTCATTGGATTAAAAAATTATCTTTTTTTGGTCGTGTCCTATATGTAATCCAAAAAAGTTTAAAATTTAGTCCTAGATTTTTAACCGTGTATCAAAAATTCTAAAGTTCCATGGTTTACACGTGAAGTTGAAGAAGCTATTAAAATTATAAATAAAAACTATACCAAGTGGAAACGGGATCCTTCAACTTACAATTGGGATATATATCGGATGTCGAGAAACTTTGCTACGTGTATTTTAAATCAATCCAAGAAGGTATATTTTTGCAGCAAACTGAATATTAATCTGCCAGAAAAAGTTTTATGGAAAATTTTAAACGCGATCGGTTTTAAAAAGAGAGCTTCTGAATGTTACTTAGATTGCAATGAATTGAATGAGTTCTTCCTTCAAGCAAATAAACTTGTGTACTCTTCCGACTACACTATTAACCATCGACTTGTATATAATCACAAAGATAAATTTGAGTTTAAAACTGTTACTGAGGATGAAGTAAAAAAGTCTATTTCGACCATCAAAACCAACACTATTGGAGGCGATGATATAAATCTGAGATTTGTTAAACTCATATTACCGTGGATAGCTTCAAGCTTGACACATATACTTAATTTTGCCATTACTTCTTCTACCTTTCCTCAGCAATGGAGGATGGCTTATGTGATTCCCATTGGGAAAAGAAACAATCCTAGCCGTACTGAAGACTTTAGGCCAATAAGTATACTACCTGTCTTGTCAAAAGCCTTTGAAAAAATTATTTGGCCAAAATAGTCCTGACCAAAAAAGAACATTTTCTGGAGTTCCACAGGGGTCAATCCTGGGCCCAATTTTTTTCAGCATGTTCATAAACGACATCGTGTCCAGTTGCCAAAATTCTTCAATTCACTTGTATGCGGATGATGCACAAATCTAGCTATCTAGGCCGATTGGGTTGTCGAAAGACTTGATTTTTAGATTGAATGAAGATTTGAACTCAATACAACTATGGGCAGATAGCAATCTCCTTAATTTTAATGCATCCAAACCCAAGCTCTTGCTATTTCTCGAGTATTGATTGTCTTCCTCCCATTGTTATGGCGGGAGTAAATATCTCGTTTGTCGGTGTTGTAAAGAGCCTTGGGTATATGATTATAAGAATTTGAGCTGCACTGATCATGTTAACCATACCATTGGTAAAATGTACTCAGTGCTGAGAAAATTGTGGCAGACGAAGGATTTCATACCACAAGATATAAAGTTAAAACTCGTACGTTCATTAATAATTCCCCATTTCTCATATGGTGAATTGGTCTATTGCAACTTCGATTCTGCGTCTAAAAGAAAGCTGCAATTAGTGGTGAACAATTTGGCAAGATATGTTTACATTAAACGGAAATATGATCATATATCATATTATGCTCTGACAATTTTTGACTGTGATCTTACAAAATATTTTAATACACGCAATCTCCTCTTCTTACACAAACTAATTCATACCCGCTGCCCCGAATACTTGTACAGGAAACTTTGTTTTGCTGTATCTAGTCGTACACTTAATTTAATAGTACCTGAATTTAAATGTTGAATAACGTCCAGAATGTTTTTTGTTAGTGTTGTGAAACTGTGGAAAATGTTACCAAGGTCCGTCAAAACCGAACGAAATAAAAGGTGCATTTAAAATGGCTGTAATCAATTTCTTACATTAAATATTAGATTTCTGTAATAATTTCAGTCTCTTCTATCCAATTCTGTCTATTTTTGTATATTAGGTTAGGTTATGTTATAGAACTTAAGTTATACCAATACCATTTTTAAATTGTGTAGTTGATGTATCAAAAGAGCCTAAGCTCAAACTGTACAATCATAATTCTTTAAATGAATAAATAAAATAAATAAAAATTAAAAAAAAAAAAAACATGTTTATTTATTTCATTTTCTTAATAAAGGGTGATTTTTTTGCTATTTGCTTTTTCAGTGTAATTTTTTGACACCTCACGCGTGATTGGTGGCAAAGTCAAAAATGCTCAGTAAAGTTTGCCATTTCACCATGAATAGACTAACAGCTCCTGCAAATCATTTAATTTTATTATTAAAAGTCGTACTCTGAGAGAAATTCGATCATTACGGCAATTTAATGGTTGTCATAATCGACCCACAGAACAGGTCATTCAAGGTATCGTGAACAAATTTCGCACCAGCTTCACTTTATTAGACGAAAGTCCAGCAACCCATAAGCGGAGACTGCCTATGCTGAATCGGTCAGTGTCAATGAAGGTTACGATTTGCAATTCGCCGCCGTTCTCAACAATTGACCTTGGGTTATTTGATCACCTGGAACGAATATTGTACGTAGGGACCTCGATATGAAACCATACAAAAGTACGTACAGCTGGTGCAAGAACTTAAGCCGGTGACTTACCACAACGTCGTTTGTTTGGTGAATGGGCCTTTGAAAAATTTGATGAAGATCCAGTTTTTTATTCAAAAATTGTCTTCACTGACGAAGCTTATTTTTTGATCAATGATTACGTGGTTACGTCAACGAAAATAATTACCAAATTTCTTACATTTTGAGTTGAGCCCCTCATCACCTACATAACCGCACGGTTAAAAATTTTGGACTAAATTTTAAACTTTTTTGGATTACATATAGGACACGACCAAAAAAAGATTATTTTTTAATCCAATGAAAAGTTTTAAATTTTTCAACCTAAAAAGGATTTATTTTTAATCCGCAAAAAGTTTAAAATTTCTTAATCCAAAAAGGAATAATGTTAATCCACAGAAAGTTCAAAATATTATAATCCAATAAAGATTAGATTTTAGTCCAAAAAAGTTTAAAATATTGTAATCCGAAAAGGATTACTATTTAATCCACAAAGGTTTAAACACTGCTTACTGTAATGATGTATTTGGTTCAGATTTTAATAAACAATTTGTTTCATTTAATTAAAATAAATTTCGGATGCTTTAACAACATTTAGAATTATATTTAGCTTAAATTTCTTAGTAGTGGTAGTTTTTAATCTTATACCTGAATTGAAAAGTCCAATTTTGGGCAACTTTTTCGAGCATTTCGGCCGGAATAGCCCGAATTTCTTCGGAAATGTTGTCAAATGTTGTGAATCGTGTTGTTGTTGTCAGATGGGGCTACGTCAAGTCTAAAGTCTACAGAAATAAGCCAGCAACTATTCCAGCTTTGGAAGACAACATTTCCGAAGAAATTCGGGCTATTCCGGCCGAAATGCTCGAAAAAGTTGCCCAAAATTGGACTTTCCGAATGGACCACCTAAGACGCAGCCGTGGTCAACATTTAAATGAAATTATCTTCAAAAAGTAAATGTCATGGACCAATCTAACGTTTCAAATAAAGAACCGATGAGATTTTGCAAATTTTATGTATTTTTTTTAAAAAAAAAAGTTATCAAGCTCTTAAAAAATCACCCTTTACTAAGAAAAATTCCACATTCACTGCTTTTGATGCTGACGCTGCCACTGCTAAATTGTAATTTGCAGGCAGTAAAATACGAAACAGCTGATCACTGCCGCTGCCACTCACACAGCTGCTGCTACTGCGACTGCTGCATTGTAATTCAGCTATTGTAATTCAAAATAGTATTAAACATAAACTTTTTCGGATTAAAAAAAATTAAAATTAGAATATGGAATAAAAACTAGTACTTTTAGGATTAAAAATTCCTTTAAACCAAAGTTTGGATTAAAAACTAGTCCAAAATTTTTAACTGTGCGAAGAAATTTTCTTCAAACTCGTTATTTTGTGTCGTAATTTTTTGAATGCTTACTACTAACCCAAATTCTTTGTAAGAAACAAGTATCCAAAGAAGCCACATGATTCAGTATAAAAATAATTCTGATTGCCTTCCGTAACTGGTGAAAAATATTTTATAATTCATAATTTTCTACACGGTTAAAAATCTTGGACTAAATTTTAAACTTTTTTGGATTACATATAGGACACGACCAAAAAAAGATTACTTTTTAATCCAATGAAAAGTTTTAAATTTTTCAATCCAAAAAGGATTTATTTTTAATCCACAAAAAGTTTAAAATTTTTTAATCCAAAAAGGAATAATTGTTAATTCATAGAAAGTTTAAAATATTACAATCCAAAAAGGATTAAATTTTAGTCCAAAAATGTTTGAAATATTGTAATGAATATTGTAATGAATGTAATGAAATATGTAAATGAATATAATAATATTTTGGCTTAGATTTTAATAAACAATTTGATTAATTTAATTAAAAATAAATTTCGGATGCTATAACAACATTTAGAATTATATTTAGCTTACATTTCGTAGTAGTAGTAGTAGTTTTCAATCTTATACCTGAATTACAATGCGACAGTGGCAGCGTCAGTGGCAGTGGCATTGATCAGCTGTTATTTCAGGAATACTGTTGTTCAATGGTGAAACTTACATAGCAGCAGTGGTAGTAAGCAGTACTGCCGAGGTAAGCCCTATTTCTAAATTCACTGCCAACATGCAAATAATTAAACTACTAAGAAAAATTCCACATTCACTGCTTTTGATGCTGACGATGCGACTGCTAGATTGTAATTTGCAGGCAGTAAAATACGAAACAGCTGATCACTGCCGCTGCCACTGACACAGCTGCTGCCACTGCCACTGCTGCATTATAATTAAGTAACATAAATACTTCTTCCTGAAAATACTACCTTAATGCAAATTTGTAGTCCAAAAATTGTCTTAAACTTAAACTTTTTCGGATTAAAAAAAAATAAACTAAAATATGGAATAAAAAATAGTACTTTTAGGATTAAAAATTCCTTTAAACCAAAGTTTGGATTAAAAACTAGTCCAAAATTTTTAACCGTGTATTTTCAAAACTTGCTTCAATTAAATTCCTCTTTGGAAAAGTGTCGTGAAGACATATACTTAAAAAGATATTATTTCAATAGATTCAGCACTTCAGCAGTCAGTATTCCTACTTATTGGTATAAGTTTAATATATCACTAAACAAAAACGGGTGAACAGATGAAAAGGCAAACCATCACATTTTTTTGTATAAGCCTTTATATCATAAAATCAGATAATATTTGGCAATTTCAAGAAATTTTTAATGAAGCAGATTCGAGAAAGTATGATGCAAAATTATGAATTGTGAGTTTTTGTCTCTAGTTTTGGAAGTCAATCGAAATAATTTCTTACTGAATCACATGACTTCATTATAAACTTAATTCCTGTCGTTTTGGGTTAGTTTGCGTTTAAAAAAAAAAATTAAGACAGAAAGAGGGCGAAAAATGGAAATTGTAGAGGGAATTTCCTTAATTATTTCAGTAGCGAGTGACTCAACCGATTCTCCTCAAATTCAGGCTTTATTATTTGGTGCTAGAAAACTTAAGTTTTTCCCAAATATTTCAGCCGCCTAAGTGGGTTCCATGCTAAAAGTTGAAAAAACAATTCAAATCGAAGTATTGTCAATAACCCCGCAAGTAGACATAAACAGAACTTAACAAAAATTACACAACAACCGGATATTATGAAGCAACGAGAATAGAATTGAAATATAAATTTGGGGTTTCCACTCATGTGATAAGACGTGTGATTACTTTTTTTGGAAATCACTTTGATAGGATCCTATTTTGCTTAGTACTACAATAATTTTGGGGGGGGGGCGTGGTTTAAACCCCTAAATCCCCTCCCTTTGGTTGCGCTTATGACCATTGCTAACTCTATTCTGAGTTTCAATGTTCAGTGGCTTAAACGCCCATTTGTGCATTCAGCATCAAAAACATTTGGCTTGTTTCGACAAAGCCTCGACCTGTTACTATTTCCAGTAAAAAGACAGGATCAATTAGAAACTCTTAACTGAATTTCATTGTTATTCATTGTTACGACAATTACTTCTTAAAGTATTTGAAAAGAAATTATAATTATATGGGTGGTGACATACCAACGCTTCTCAATTTCCGCAGTCAAAGGAAAGACCAAATAGAGAGTTCGTACTAAAACCATCCAAACGTACTTGTTGTGTGTTGTAGAACGAAGCGAGTCCGGTGTAGAGAAGTATATACATATATTCTTGATCAGGGTCTCCTCGGAAGTCCAGCTATCCATATCCGTCTAAAATTTTGTATGTATGTATTTTATATCAAAACAAAGACGTCTTTGAAAAAAAGATGTCACCCGCATACTGCCACGCCTACCTCCCATACAACTCAAATATTTACAATTTAATAAATAAGCTCATGTATAACCTACAGAGATAAAATTTGGTACGTTTGTATTTTAAATCAACACAAAGACGTCTTCGAAAAATGGATGTCACACCCATGTCCACCCATGGTCACACCCACCCCCATACAACCCAACAATTTCAAACTCAATAAATAAGCTCGTGTTTAACCTACACAGATAAAACTTGGTACGTATGTATTTTATATCAAAACAAAGATATCTTCGAAAAATGGGTGACATACGCACACGGACAAGCCCACCTACTATACAACCCAAAAATTGATAACTCAATAAATAAGCTTATGTTCAACCTACTGAGATAAAATTTGGTATGCATGTTTTTTTCTAACAAACCGAAGTTGATTTTGAAAAATGGACATAATGCGTTTACGAACACAGCCACCTCCCATAAAACCCACAATAGTAAAAATATTTTAAAGGCATTGGTTGATATGTGAGCTACAGGAATGAAACTTGAAATTTTTATAAAGTTTTGTAAATTTTCCATCAAAATTGAAATGCATATAAAATATGGGATTTATCTGCTCACCAACAAGCCCATTTTCAATACTACTATTGTGTCTTGAAAAAAGGATGTTTAGGGTATTTCATAGTCGGGCTTGACCGACTTTAGACTTTCTTTACTTGTTATGAATATATAAAGATATATCATGAAACTTAGTTTACATGTTTAGAAAGACCCAAGGATCTGAACTATTGAATATTTTTGGAATCAACCTAACTCCCATGCGAACAAAAAATTGAAATTACTATATAGAGGGTTG
The DNA here is from genome assembly GCA_958299015.1 of Tetanocera ferruginea. Taxonomy (NCBI): domain Eukaryota; kingdom Metazoa; phylum Arthropoda; class Insecta; order Diptera; family Sciomyzidae; genus Tetanocera; species Tetanocera ferruginea. Next base: position 33,833,603 of record OY282641.1, on the reverse strand, counting down.
CGTTTAAGCTACAGAAATAAATTTGATAAGCATGTGCTTTATAATAAAAATGAGGTTTAAAAACAAAAACTGAGCATGATCTGCCCACAGGCACGCCCACCTTCCATACAAGCTAAAAAATACAACCCAAAAACACTTTAAAAAGGTTGCTATTATAAATACATATATCAAAATTTATATGGAAGCACTGTGTATCAAAATGAAGATGTGCAAAAAAAAAACGACGTTATTTATTTACAAACACGCCCACCTCCCATTCAACTCAGCTACAAATATGAGCTACAATTTGTATCAATTTGTAGACTACAAAGATAAAACTTAGTATATGAGCATGTTACATGAAATCAAAACTGTGTATACAAAATTGGCGTTATCCACCCACAAACACGCCCACCTACAATACAAACCACTGTTTGAGGGAACTTACTTTATAATTCTATAAAGATTGGATGAGCAGAATGAATTTTGAGCAGAAATAAGAAATTATTTCTATTTGCTCTAGAATTTTGATATATATTTAAATATAATAGGAGGTAAAGGGTATTTTATAGTCGGGCTAGACCGACTTAGAGTTCCTTAATTGTTTTATATAGTATTGTTTCATGTAGGTCTCGAGATTATCATTATCGGCTCTAAAATCCACTGCTCAGTATTTTTGAAAGCACACGATTTTTCACAGTTCGTTCGTTTCTGACATTTCTAAAAATTGTTTTTTTTTTATAATCTTTATCATTTTATAAGTTTTTAAAAAAATGCATTTCTTAAGCATTTAAATTAATAATGTAGATATTTTTCAAAACTTTCAATGTTTCCGTATACCGTTAATAGCAGCCGTTAGTCAAAGAAACACATATTTTTATCTCTTTCTCTTTTTCGTTTTTATGCTTTATAGAATTTTTATGAACATAATTATTACACTTAATGGCAACTTTTAATTACTGTGTCAGATACGAAAAGAAATGCAACAAGAAAAGCAAAAAATATGCTACAAAAATATAAAAGAAGAAAAAACTCAACAAGTTAAGAATAAAAAAGTTTCAAACTAAAAGAATTGCAAAAACTTTGTGGTGATAAGGATTGAAAATATGGCAGTGTATATATGTGTGTGGCAGTTAAAAGGTCCTTACTTCGTGCATACGTATACGTCAACGGTCATTGACTACAAAGAAAAACTAGCTAGCTAGCTAGAAATGCGGCATAATTTTTAATTAAAAAAACAAAAAAAAAAAAGCATAATAATTCAACTAGGTTCTGGTAGTAGCGGTAAAAGTATGAGAGAGAGCACGAGTTAAGAGCGATTATTTTGAATTTTAGAGTCAAAGCACGAAATGGCATAAAACGGCTGTCATAATAATTTATGGTTTGCGCTATGTGTGAGTGAGTGCACGTGTGTTTGTGTTGGTTTGTATATTTATGAGTGTGTTTGTGTGTTTGGCTGTAGCTAGCAGCATTTACGCTCAATTATTTCTGTTTGTAGTTTGTTTTTTTTCTTCGACGCACTTAAAGTGAGTGTTAAACTGCAGGTTGAGGTCGCTGCGCGCCGTTTGGCAAACACTGCATAAATTTAAAATTTTAATTTAATTTTCTTTTCTATTTGCTCGTTGCGCTATTTATGTGATGGTTGTTGTGAAATTCATTATTATTATTGCGATGTTATATTTTTATCTAGTTTTTCAGCTAATTGAGCGGTTTTGTTAGAACATAATTGTTGGATACACTGTGCAACAGCATTTTTACAGCATAATATAATAATGTTAGGTACATTAATAATGTATAACTACTTCAGGATAACTACTTTAAGACTAAAAAAAAAAACAAATTGGTCATTTCAGCCCTTGAAAGGACTTTGCCCGAGTTTCTTATGATCTGTTGTGTTGTGTGTGTTATTATATGTTTGAACACAATTGGCCGAAAACTGGACCCAAATGTTTTATGCCGACTACGAACGGCTAAATTTCATGTTCTCAAGAAGCTTTACATGGCACATTTACTCTCTGAACTTTGCCATTGTCTGCAAAGAGGTGGTGAGCGATCAGAACAATTTTTTTATTGCAAAAACTTTTCGCCGCGACTGGAGATTGAACTCGGGCTCCGAGCATGCTAAGCCACAAACATAACCTGCATGCCACGGTCACCACATTTTAAAACTATAATTTTTAATTTTGCTGAAATGTATAAGATTTCAGATTGTTCAGGCTTGTACTAATATTTTTATGAGCATTATAAGAAAATTGGTTTTTTAATGAATAATTGAATAAAAGAATAATTTTGGACAATTAATTGATCATTAGTAAAGATACAGGCTTTAATGCGAATAACCAATATATTATATCTTAATTTTTCATTATTTGGCAAAAATTAATCGGAATAATAAATTATTTAAAAAATGTTCGTTCCCAGCAAACATAAGAGTCATTATCTTACAAAAGACTCTTTAAAGCCTCATATAAATGAGGTTTTTTTGTCATAATGCCCAAAAAAAAAACTTTTTTCGTATGTTATAGGCCCCAATATATGATTCATAAAAATGATTGTTTAATGAGTTTTTTTGGACTCATAGTAATGACGGTTTTAAGACTCATATTTGATGCTCTTTTAAGACTCATATTGCGTACTCTTTTAAGACTCATATTTAGTACTCTTTTAATACTCATATAAGAAGTCTTTTTGCAATGGACATTTGTTGTAGTTCAATTTGAATGCATGTTTATCGTCACAAACAAACAATTCTCCGAAAAGCGACGCCAGGATACCATGTGTCCATAACGAACAGTCACAAAGTTTTATACAATTAATAAAAAATATGCTCTGATTTATTTATTAGATATGGTGCTTTTACAATAATCCTATTCTACACTCTCATAAAACACTTGCATATAAGATGCTTTTGAGACTTCTTTATGATAACGCATATATAAATCAATATATGATCTTTTTATGAGTCTTTTTTATAAACAATCATATCACCATCATATTTAGGACTCTTTAATGAGTCTCTTTTATGAGTGCTCATAAATCAAATGACTCCTTTATGAGTCTTATTTTTGAGCAATCATTTAACAATCATATAAACGGCTCTTTCATGAGTCAATTTAATGAGTCATCATAAAACAATCGTAAAACACACTCTTCTTAGAGTCATTTTATGGAGAGCCTCATAAAATGTTTGCAGGGTTGGTATCAGAGAACTACATGAGACCATTCGTAATTTTTTGCCACTCGAATAACAATTGTCGTCAGCCACAATCGCACAAAAAAAATAAAAATGCATGAATACCACTCGAGTTCGTAAACAACGATTGCTGCGTAGCGCAGTGTGTGACGACTGCGAATCGATACAGGAGCAGCATCCAGACAATGCTGACATTCGAATGATTCGCTGGAAGCTCGAGTGTTTGCTGCTGTTTTTCATAGTCTTTTGAACTCTAGGTTAAAAGTGGTTATTTTTGGTCTATCCCGTTTTTTAAAATTTTTTTTATTAATATTTTTGGAGCAATATTTTGATAAAGTGTGACGTCCTCTATCTATGCGTCTCGATAATACCATCCCCCTTAAGAGCCCGTAAAAAGTTGTTATATTTGGTCTATCTCGCTCCGTTTTCGAGATATCCCGCTTTTTCTGTTTTTGGCATATATTTTATTCATTTTTGACCTAAATCGTTCTCGTAGTTCGAAACACGTCTTTGAGCTGAAGCTCTAGTGGAAAGAGTTAAAGGCCAAATAGACTACACAGACTGTCGCATCAAACACGTGTTTGTTGCGACGGTCTAATAGTGTATTTGGCTGTTTGAAGGTCTGTTCAGATGTCTGACAAAAATTAAAATATTTTAATTTTCGGTCGTGTCTGACGGACCGTCTGTGTAGTGTATGGTGAAACCTCACAGATTTGCGAAACTTTCGTTGTGCAAAGACGTGTTGCAGCGAAAGAAAGGATAAATTTAGCTGAATTTATTGAGCTTTTTTAATCCCTGTCGTCACTTTGGAGGATTGAAAGCAAAAAGTATTCTGAAAAAATATTAAAAACAATGAATATGAAGTGTTAGTGATGAAAATAAAAATAGAAATCATGAAGCATCGCTGTCCTCACTCGTCGCGCAACAAAGGGGAACTAAAAAACCAAGTCTGCGTGCATGAAGTCTGTGTAGTGTATAGTCGTCGCAATGACAAGAAAAAAACATCTGTCTGACCGACAGTCTGTGTAGTCTATTTGGCCCTTTAGGCGCTGATGATCGCTGCTACAGACTACAGTTAACATTTTTTTCCTTGCTGCGAATAAACATAAAAACATGAATGTTCGTTGCTTTTGACGAATATTGCGAATGTCTGGCTTCGTCAGACATTCATGTTTCGCAGGCATTCGTATTCGTCATCGGTCGTACTCTACGGCATTCGTACCACAGCGATTGGTACATGTATTTGCGCATTAATTTTAATGCAGAAGGCACATTCGTAGCTCGTATTTTGACGAGACATTTAAAACGCCATTTGAATGCGTTTTGAATGCCAAAAATATTTTATATACATATTCAAAACTATAGATTTTTATACCCTAAACCTGAAAGGTCAGGGTATATTAACTTTGTGCAAACGTGTGTAACGCATAGAACGAAGCGAGTACGGTATAGAAAAGTATATATATTCTTGATCAGCGTCACCACGTGAGTCGAGCTATCCATGTCCGTTCGTCCGTCCGTCCGTCTGTCCGTCTGTGTGTTGTCCGTATACACAGGATAAGAAGAAGGAGTTGAGATAATTGGATGAAACTTGGTACACGTGGTCACATGGACCCCAGGATCTGCACTATTGAATATTTTTGGAATCCGCCCACGGACACGCCTACCTCCTGTACAACGCGAAAATTGAAAACTGCATAACTCAGCTCAGAATTAGCCTACATCAATAAAATTTGGTATGTATGTGTTTTATAATAACACAAAGATGTTTTTGAAAAATGGACGTCATCCGCTCACGGACACGCCCAGCTCCCATACAACCCAAAAATTGAGAACGCAATAAATAAGCCTCTGTTTAATCTACAGAGCTAAAATTTGGCACATATGTTTTTTGTAACAAAACAAAGATGGTTTTGAAAAGTGGACATCATCCGCCACGGACACGCCTACCTCCCATACAACGCGAAAATTGAAAACTGCATAACTCAGCTCATAATAAGCCTACAACAATAAAATTTGGTATGTATGTGTTTTATATCAACACAAAGATGTTTTTGAAAAATGGACGTCATCCGCTCACGGACACGCCCACCTCCCATACAACCCAAAAATTGAAAACGCAATAAATAAGCCTATGTTTAATCTACAGAGCTAAAATTTGGCACATATGTTTTTTGTAACCTACCTCCCATACAACCCAAAAAGTTTTAAACTCAATAAATAAGGTTATGTTTGTCATAGAGAAATTAAATTTGGTATGGATGTATTTTATACCAAAACTAAGGTGTGTCCAAAAATTGGAAGTAATCCGTCCATGAACACGCCCAACTCCCATAGCGAAAGCACAATAAAGGCATTAACTGTGAGCTACAGGAATAAAACTTGGTATGTGTAAATTTTTCATCAACATTTAAATGCATATAAAATATAGGCTTCATCCGCCCTTGGAAACGCCCATTTACAATAAAAATTTTTTGTTTTTGAAAAGTGGGTTTAGGGTATTTCATAGTCGGCCTAGACCGACTTTAGACTTTCTTTACTTGTTTAACTATAACAACTGTTTAAATAAAAAATCGTTAACTTTGGTCGTTAGTCACACGCTGCTGTGTTTGATTGATTTGAGTTAAACATCTTCAAATTCAGTTTATTCAAAAATATTATTTAATTTTGAATATCTCTTATCCTGTCTAACCATAGGGCACTAAACAATCAACTTCATATTGAATTTAATTTATAAATAACATGCCTAAAGTTTTGTTTTTTTTTTCAATTATTTACCCAACTCTTACATTTCTCACATATAAATTAAAACAACTAAATTAATTTAACTAAACCAATTGTCCTTCCATCGATTCAGCACGAAGGTCTTTCAACGGACCCAATTGAGTGGAACAAATTTACGTTAATTTTCATGAAAGCCATAACATTCATCAAAATATGGCAAAATATCCTGATGACATTTCTGTCTCACACACTTTCTCAAAGCGCCTCTAGCATCTGCAGAGGTCACGTTCTAATTTCAAAAATTACTATTGTTTCTAACTCACGTCCTAAAGTAATTTCTCATTCTCATGTTTCTCAGTGTTAATGACTTGTTTAAACGTATTCTTTCCAAAATTTAGTGTTATGAAAGGAATGCTAAATAAACTATTTTTTGAAACTAGATTATGTCACTTTAATGTTTCCTCAAGAACCTCGTAAAATAATCCTTTCAACTTATAGGACAATTGGACAGTACCGTACATTACACCGAAGTGATTGCTTAAGAAGTGATCTTCAGATCTGTTCAGCATGCGATTCTTTACGGCTTTCGCCGTCAACTCAAGCAAATACCAATTTTCAATGAATGCCAAATAATAAATGGAATGAATGCACCATATCTTCGGAATGTCTGCTAGTGATTTCAAAGATTGCAGACTGAACATTTTTTTCTGTGAGAGACGAGTTACGAGAAAGGTGGAAAAAATCTTCGAACAAAGAGATAAATGTGTCAAGAAATGATTGCTGATGATTGAAAACTAAAACAAAACTAAATTTGAGGGGAAGACATTGACAATGTGAAGATAATAAAAACAGAAAATGCGGAAATGCAGCTTCAAAAACACCATTTTGAGAACTGTTTTCACAATTGGGTCTACAAAAAAAAAAAACATGCACTGAAATTAATGGCGATTTTGTCTAGAAGATAAAAAAGATTAGCACTAAAAATAAAAAAAAAAATTTTCTATATTTTCTTCTAACCATGTACTTGAACTATGGAGGGACTTACTCTCATAACATTATAAAACTTTTGTTTTTTCCAAACTATATGTCACATAAAAAGTAGTAGTGGGTAACTACAGTATTTTCTCTTTACCCAGTACTTTCTCTGGGTAAAATAAAACAGCATTATTAAATTTTTTTATTATTTTATTATTATTATTGAGAACAAAGGACGAAAATATGTAGTGAAGGACTTTTCAACCTTCACTGAGAAAATAAAAATAAGTAAAACGCACATTTAAAAACGATTAGTAATATACATAATTTAAAAACATTATGCCATGCAACAATGAAAATTCGTACTTTTAAAAACAAAAGTAAAAGGAAACGTTTTAAAAACATAAACGAACGTTTTACAATGACAAAATGATTATTTTTTAAACCATTCTGCAACATATTTTTAACGCATATTTTTATATATAAAAGTAAAACGAAACATTTTTGAAACAACAACGAACGTTTTACAACAGCGATGGGCACACACTTACTATCACATTCTTTGATTGTGTGTAAAGCAGAGAAAAACGAAGATCAGTTTTACGTATTTTCTCGCTATATTTTAAAAAATTGCGCAAAGAGATGTTATTTCAACAAATGCTGAACAGCAACTGACTTGATTTGCTGCCAATATAAAAACAAAGCAACAGCCGAATGCACACGATCGTAAGCCACACGAAGTAGCTTACACTGTTAATTTGTGCCCTTCTCTGTTTTACAATGATAAAATAGGCTGAAATTAATATTTTTAAAAACATTCTACACCACACAAATATGAAAAACGCACATTTTTAAATACAAAACGTAATACCAAATGTTTTAGAAATAGCAATTAACGTTTGAACATATTAACTTGGCATTAAATTTTATAAAAAATGCATGTTTTTTCATGATTTTCTGAAACTTTTTAAAACGAGCAGTTTTGAATATATTTTGCTACAGTTAACTTATAGTTACCAATAGCTCAGTGGAGGTGTGCTAGACTGGTATGCAGAGGACGTAGGTTCACATCCTGACTGTGTATGTATCAAAAGTATTAATAAGACAATTTTTATTTTTTTCAAAGGGCGTTTGACCGACTAGAAAACTATTGATTCTACTTTTATAGTCTCATATCTCAAAATGTGAGCACTGATGAGACAAAAATAATGGTTGCATAAGTTTTTAATCGGTCAAGCCGCCTTGGAAAAATCACAAATTGCCTGATATTTTTGACCGAAAAAAACTTGAACTTAAAAAGAAAACTCATTAAAAAGCCTGGACATGGTAGAAGCTGGCAACACTGCTTACCATGGTATTGGGTCTCACCATGGCGGACCTTTTCTTTCCCGTTTATCTCAAAGCAACCAGAGCTACTCCGGTGGCAAAGCAGACCTTTAGTGCTAGGTGCAAGCACCGAAGATAAAATGGTTGCCTTCAGTTAAATGATAAGGGTAAAGAGTGCAGTCAGTAGCAGCTTTAGTAATTCTATACTTACTTTTCAACCATCAACCATCATTCTTCTGGGGTCATCGGGATTGGCTTCAGAAAAGTAGCCTCTCACTCGGACACTGACACACTGACACACTGGATCTGGCTCTGACTCTCACTCTGACTCTGACTCTGACTCTGACTCTGACTCTGACTATGACTCTGACTCTGACTCTGACTCTGACTCTGACTCTGACTCTGACTCTGACTCTGACTCTGACTCTGACTCTGACTCTGACTCTGACTCTGACTCTGACTCTGACTCTGACTCTGACTCTGACTCTGACTCTGACTCTGACTCTGACTCTGACTATGACTCTGACTCTGACTCTGACTCTGACTCTGACTCTGACTCTGACTCTGACTCTGACTCTGACTCTGACTCTGACTCTGACTCTGACTCTGACTCTGACTCTGACTCTGACTCTGACTCTGACTCTGACTCTGACTCTGACTCTGACTCTGACTCTGACTCTGACTCTGACTCTGACTCTGACTCTGACTCTGACTCTGACTCTGACTCTGACTCTGACTCTGACTCTGACTCTGACTCTGACTCTGACTATGACTATGATTATGACTCTGGCTCTGGCTGTGGTTCTGACTCAGACTAAGACTCTGACTCTGACTCTAACTCTGACTCTGACTCTGACTCTGACTCTGACTCTGACTCTGACTCTGACTCTGACTCTGACTCTAACTCTGACTCTGACTCTGACTCTGACTCTGACTCTGACTCTGACTCTGACTCTGACTCTGACTCTGACTCTGACTCTGACTCTGACTCTGACTCTGACTCTGACTCTGACTCTGACTCTGACTCTGACTCTGACTCTGACTCTGACTCTGACTCTGACTCTAACTCTAACTCTGACTCTGACTCTGACTCTGACTCTGACTCTGACTCTGACTCTGACTCTGACTCTGACTCTGACTCTGACTCTGACTCTGACTCTGACTCTGACTCTGACTCTGACTCTGACTCTGACTCTGACTCTGACTCTGACTCTGACTCTGACTCTGACTCTGACTCTGACTCTGACTCTGACTCTGACTCTGACTCTGACTCTGACTCTGACTCTGACTCTGACTCTGACTCTGACTTTGAGTTCCACGACAAGGAATACAAAAAGAAGTTTCAAGCTGTGGTAGCTTCAGTGTGAGGCTATAAGTGTGTTAACCCTCAAACAGCTGACAGTTTACAAATGTAAGCTTTCCGAATTTTAAGCGTTTTTTTTCATGTTTGAATTGTTCGAATTTCTTGAAACTTCATAAGAGAACAACAAATTCATTTTTAAATTGAATAAAAAAGAAAAAAAGTTTACAAACATTTTTTTTATAACTCATATTACCTGTTTTTTAAGACTACTTGCTAAACGGCTGACTAGTTTACATTTGTAAACGTATGTATTATGTATGGAAATACGTATAAAGTAGCCAAAACACATTTGTTTATGTTTTAATTCAAATTTTGTTTGAAATACAATACTTATTTTAAATAAGAGGAAAGATGTAAAAATGTATTTGCATTCCAGGCACTTTGTAATAGTGACACAGTGCGCATCACACACCTTCTTGTTGCAAAGAGAGCAGCATTTTTCGGTGCCGCGTTGCCTTTTCTCTATTGCACAAAACACGTGCTTTCTTTTCGGTTGCAATCGTGTCGATGTTGTATCTAATGGAAGACTCCTGGTATCCAGCATGCCCTGTACCGCATTGCGAACATGAGGTTAACGATTGATGTGACTAATCTACGCTCGACGCCTGATGTTCGGAGTGGGCAAATCGTTTGCCAGTGCAATTAGGAAGCTGCGACGAGAATTGCTGGTTCCATGCGTTTCAGCTTTGGCACAGCTTTTCTGCGGTTATACTCCATTATTATTTCTGGTTTCCCCGTTTTGGCATCAATGGCATCGAGTGATATGCATCGAGTACAAAACATAGACCATTTTTTTGGGCTTGGGTAGTAAGCGACCAATGTGAGGTTTAGGCGAAAAGTGAACACAGATTCGCCCACATTTTTGTCACGTGCCCAATGCAATTTTTCTGGAATGCAGCGCTTGTTTTTGCGCATCGTACCGTCGACACTCAACTTTTAATCTACCAACTGATGGGTCAAATCTAATCCGGGAAAAAAATTGTTCATAGTGATATTTCGACCTAAGCTCCAATAAGCTTTGACGAGTTCTTGCTCTACATTAGTGCCAATATTTGTGGCCATCGGTTGACGAGGCTAGCGACCGTAGTATATGTCCCCTCTTAGAGGATAATGAGCGGTAGCACCGGCAGCCCACCAAACTTCTATTCCATATTTTGATGGCTTCGAGGTTATGTACTGCTTGAAATATACTCGGCCTCTAAACAATTGCTCGTCTATTGTAATGCAAGCATGCGGCTTATACTTGGCTTTCACAGATGAATTGAGCAGCATCCACAATTCAGAAATGGGAGCACCTTTTTCTATCGCTTGACGAACAGCTCGCGTATTTGCATCATCAAAGCAAATGGTCCGCAATATTGCTTTGAAGCGATCCCGGCTTATCGATGTGCGATAAATAGGAGGTACATGTGGTGCCCAAAACTTTTCTAGTACTTGATTTTTTCGTGAAATAGCATTGCCATATTAACAGTTTAAACTGTAAATTAAAGTTTTTTTTAAACTTTGACGGATTTGAAAGCAAAACTTGATTTTTGATTTTTTCTTTTTTTTGTTTTCAGCTGTTTACGTCAATTTATCTTATTTGTAATAAACCTGCAACGCTGCGAATAACCGTAAGCTTCGGTAAGTCTGCAGCTGTTGTCGCGTTACGATAGAAAGGATGTATGTTGCTCATAGCGTTCACCGCAGGCTAAGAATGAGAATTATATATGGTTTATAAATGTAAACCAGTCAGCTGGAATAGGACAAGTAAACAGTCAGCTGTTTGAGGGTTAAAGTGAGTGAAGGTAAGCGGTATGTCGACTGCAGATGAGGAACCAACAATCCATCGCACCTACAGTGAGATTGTAAGATACCATCTGCAGGTTTCTATAGTCGATGCAAACTCCAGCAGTCATAAGCTGACCTCAGATGAGTGGGGAAATATCGAGGAAAGTTGTCGAAGATGGTCATTGAGCACTTTCATAATAACAAGAACGGTTTTCTGTCATCCTCTGAGTCCTCGGAAACTGGGTTAATAAGTGCGAAAACCAGTTCTTCAAGAAAATAATGAGGGCATGCGCCTCTAAGGTAAGAGACGCATGGGAAAGCTTAAGTCTCAAATTTATCAAAGCGAAAGATATTCCAAAGAGGCCTTGAGCTCGGATCTGGTTGCCCAAGATGAATCAAGAAAGTGGACGCTTAGAACAATACCATATTAACTTCTTGTTGCCCACTAGCAGATTGAGTCTGGGTGGATTTGAACTGGTTGATAATTGGCTTAAGGTTATATCACAGGATATATCACAGATGAGGGCTAAGTGTGGATGAACTAAGTGTGGAACTTTGAAGAGTCTGCGCAAAAACCAACTCAAGAACTACCTACAAATGCTTAAAATCGCGATCGCTCAGATTAATCTGCACCACTCGATGTGATTTGTGAACAATCTGGCCATCCTTATGATCGAATATGGCATCGAAAGAGGCATCATGCAGAACCGATGGGTCAGGGACTCGACCGTTGGAAGATTCCATAACAACCATTTTAATATTATCTACAAAAGATATGCCGATAAACCAAGAACTTTTATTAAATTAAAACGCACATTTATTTATTTCTACTTCCTAATCCTACTTAGATCTCCCAAATGATTGTCAGGTTGAATGGCACAAGACCCTACCACAACCTAGCTGCGGCGTATTTGGCACATGACAAGGACGCTCTGCCTGATAAAGTCCAAATACTAGTTGACCAGACAAAACCACTTAACAACACATTTCTGAATTTTTTTCCGACTTTCCATTCAAAGTTCTGCACTTTAAGCATTTTCTTTGAGAAATATTTTTTGGCTACTGTTGCAGTTAAAAAATTCACATGTTCATATTATGGAATATACCAAATAATTTAATAGTGAAAACTAACTCTACATAATTTCTACTTAACAAAAGGTTGACATTTTCGCCTACTACTTTCTGTCAGAACAAAAATCCTTTGTTATTCTCATGAATTCAATTTAAAAAATTTCACTTCCCACATATTTTTCTTTTACTTTAAACACAAAATATCTCCTTGTCTTTTTCTACAAACTAGCGTTTATTTATATCCTTCAACATTGTTGACAACCACACTAACCTGTATTATTATTATATGCTAATCCTCTATTACATATGCAACAAGAATTAATTTTTACCCACAAGCCTTGAAATATGCTTATTTCAGTACCTCAGCTCAAACTACATTCCACATCCTGCCTGATGTCTAAAAACAGAATTCACATTTTGGGGGGAAAAATTATCATTTTATTTGTATTTCTTATATTTTTTTTCTTATAAAAAACTTAATTTTTAAATGTGACATAAGGTTCTTAAATTTGTTTTTTTGCTTAAAATTTCCCTGCTACTTACTTTTCCCCTCATATAAATTCCAATATTTTCTACTGATTCCTCAACGAAAAGCTTTTACATTTGACCACCAAAACAAATACAGTATCCATGTCCTTGGGCAACTTCCCACGCATCTTATGGAAGGAATACATACATCAAGAACACACACACACATACACTCATTTAGCATACACACGTTTGAGCAGCAGCTATTCGAGCTATACACACAGCTAGCACAATTTTACAATATTTCATATAAGAATACATACAGAAAATTTTTGCTTTTTAGCAAATAAGAGCGCGCAGAAAATACGGGAAAACAAAAGAAAATAAGGAAGGAAAACAGCAACGTTATGCTGGCTCTTGTTGGTGTTTTTTTGTTGTTGTTTTTTACTCTTGACAGCTATCAACTGACATTACGTTCAATATAGAGAATTGTAATGTTGTATACGTGTTTGTGTTTTGTATTTGTGTATGTGTCTGTGTGTGTGTGTGTGTGTGTATGTGTTAGAAGAGAACCTTTTCTGTCCGGAGGATGTGTTGCTGTATGTATTTTGTATTGATGGCTCAGAAGAAACAGCATTCATTGTTGCAGAAATCTTGATAACAAAGCAGTTCTTGCTGTTACTTCCGTTAGCGAATCATTGAAGGGAAATTTAATATTTGAAAAAGAAAACATAAAAACAACAACAGAAATATCCCTCTTCGGGGTTTTGTTCTCTTCGGGGTTTTGTTTTGTAATAATAAGAATGTATTTTAACTTTACTAGTAGATGCAATAAATACTTCCATGCATGTTTTTAAAAAAGCTTAAATATATATTTAACTAACTGTCAAGAGTTAAATTTATCAAAAGATATAAATCTTTAAATGAAGCAAGGACTTGACATTTGATATCCACAAACCTTCAGCTTTAATTTTCTGTTTTTAATAAAAATATTCATTCAACAGCGATACGAAATAAAGCCTTTTGGACCAGACAATCTTCGACGTCAATATCAATATCAATATCAATATCAATATCAATATCAATATCAATATCAATATCAATATCAATATCAATATCAATATCAATATCAATATCAATATCAATATCAATATCAATATCAATATCAATATCAATATCAATATCAATATCAATATCAATATCAATATCAATATCAATATCAATATCAATATCAATATCAATATCAATATCAATATCAATATCAATATCAATATCAATATCAATATCAATATCAATATCAATATCAATATCAATATCAATATCAATATCAATATCAATATCAATATCAATATCAATATCAATATCAATATCAATATCAATATCAATATCAATATCAATATCAATATCAATATCAATATCAATATCAATATCAATATCAATATCAATATCAATATCAATATCAATATCAATATCAATATCAATATCAATATCAATATCAATATCAATATCAATATCAATATCAATATCAATATCAATATCAATATCAATATCAATATCAATATCAATATCAATATCAATATCAATATCAATATCAATATCAATATCAATATCAATATCAATATCAATATCAATATCAATATCAATATCAATATCAATATCAATATCAATATCAATATCAATATCAATATCAATATCAATATCAATATCAATATCAATATCAATATCAATATCAATATCAATATCAATATCAATATCAATATCAATATCAATATCAATATCAATATCAATATCAATATCAATATCAATATCAATATCAATATCAATATCAATATCAATATCAATATCAATATCAATATCAATATCAATATCAATATCAATATCAATATCAATATCAATATCAATATCAATATCAATATCAATATCAATATCAATATCAATATCAATATCAATATCAATATCAATATCAATATCAATATCAATATCAATATCAATATCAATATCAATATCAATATCAATATCAATATCAATATCAATATCAATATCAATATCAATATCAATATCAATATCAATATCAATATCAATATCAATATCAATATCAATATCAATATCAATATCAATATCAATATCAATATCAATATCAATATCAATATCAATATCAATATCAATATCAATATCAATATCAATATCAATATCAATATCAATATCAATATCAATATCAATATCAATATCAATATCAATATCAATATCAATATCAATATCAATATCAATATCAATATCAATATCAATATCAATATCAATATCAATATCAATATCAATATCAATATCAATATCAATATCAATAAAAATATCAATATCAATATCAATATCAATATCAATATCAATATCAATATCAATATCAATATCAATATCAATATAAATTAAAAATTAAAAATTAAAAATTAAAAATTAAAAATTAAAAATTAAAAATTAAAAATTAAAAATTAAAAATTAAAAATTAAAAATTAAAAATTAAAAATTAAAAATTAAAAATTAAAAATTAAAAATTAAAAATTAAAAATTAAAAATTAAAAATTAAAAATTAAAAATTAAAAATTAAAAATTAAAAATTAAAAATTAAAAATTAAAAATTAAAAATTAAAAATTAAAAATTAAAAATTAAAAATTAAAAATTAAAAATTAAAAATTAAAAATTAAAAATTAAAAATTAAAAATTAAAAATTAAAAATTAAAAATTAAAAATTAAAAATTAAAAATTAAAAATTAAAAATTAAAAATTAAAAATTAAAAATTAAAAATTAAAAATTAAAAATTAAAAATTAAAAATTAAAAATTAAAAATTAAAAATTAAAAATTAAAAATTAAAAATTAAAAATTAAAAATTAAAAATTAAAAATTAAAAATTAAAAATTAAAAATTAAAAATTAAAAATTAAAAATTAAAAATTAAAAATTAAAAATTAAAAATTAAAAATTAAAAATTAAAAATTAAAAATTAAAAATTAAAAATTAAAAATTAAAAATTAAAAATTAAAAATTAAAAATTAAAAATTAAAAATTAAAAATTAAAAATTAAAAATTAAAAATTAAAAATTAAAAATTAAAAATTAAAAATTAAAAATTAAAAATTAAAAATTAAAAATTAAAAATTAAAAATTAAAAATTAAAAATTAAAAATTAAAAATTAAAAATTAAAAATTAAAAATTAAAAATTAAAAATTAAAAATTAAAAATTAAAAATTAAAAATTAAAAATTAAAAATTAAAAATTAAAAATTAAAAATTAAAAATTAAAAATTAAAAATTAAAAATTAAAAATTAAAAATTAAAAATTAAAAATTAAAAATTAAAAATTAAAAATTAAAAATTAAAAATTAAAAATTAAAAATTAAAAATTAAAAATTAAAAATTAAAAATTAAAATTACAAATTACAAATTAAAAATTAATATATAAAAATATACAAAATATTTACCAATTAAAAGTTAAAAAACGTCAAGAAAAGTTTGTGTAAAAATTTTAAAAATCATCATCAAGTTAGATATCATCATGTAAACAGCATCGAATTTATGAGCAAATGAACATTTTATTACATCCCTGTTTGGAAATTTTTTAAGTGACCAAGGTCAAATGTCGAATACATTATGTTGAAATGTAAACTTTCACCAACATTAAATCATAAATTTTGTATCAATTGCGTGTTTGTCAAAGTTTTTTCATGATACTTTTATGTTTCAATTTCATGCATTTGTATCAATTTCATGAGTGTGTACCTTTAAGTTTATTTTTCACCCTACCATTAAATTATCTCTTTCAGCGGGTTTTGTGCAAACATTTATCTTGCTTTATCAACAGCGAGCTCGGTAAGACTTACCAATGTTTTTTTTTTATTTTTGTTTTTTTGTGTGTGTTTCTTACTCCTTTACCGTAATTCCCACAGTGAAATTTGACAAGTTAACAATGTTCTTACATTGTGTTTCTGTACCCCGTTTTGTTGGCATTTCTGCTGCTATACCCTGTGTCATTGGCAATCTTATGCGTACCTAACTTACTTTGTAAATCATAGCATATTTTTTATATGTTTTTTTTCTTTCTTTTTGTATCAAATTTTCAAACTCTCTGTCATGGGTTGACATTTCCCAATGCGCTGTTTTACCTCGTGCCGTAATGCCAGAAATAACTCATGTCAAGAGGTGTGGGTAGGGGCTAAACGAAGAGCATACCAACAGCAAAAGTTAAGGGAAAAATTTTCTTGAGTAGCAGCACTCAAATGTTACCAAAAAAAAAAAAAAACAACAACAACAGGGAAGACAACAAAATATTCAAGATTTACGAGTTACTCTTGCAAATAACTTAAAGTTGGCGTATTCCAGAAAGTTCAAGATATTAAAAAGGTAGCAACAATAAATGTTAAAATTCAAAATAAGTATGCTTAATATTAACTGCCTGATGAAACTGGAAGAAACTCTTGTGGAGAAATTTGAAGATGTTGAAATAAAATATTGAAGTTTAAGTGAAATATAAAAACTGGAGAAAACTATTTTTAATTAGCTCTTAATTGGTTTTAAGTAGTTTAAAAGAAACTTTTCGAATTAATTTCATTTAGTGCTTACTTGGGCATGGCAGAGTGCAAATATATAAGCATTGGTAAAAATTGCCTAGAAAATATTTGAAAATATGTAAACTCTTGACTTAAAATTTCATAGAAATTCTGACATCAGTAATTTTATTATTTCTTGAGAGGGTAATTTAAATTTTGAGACCCTTTTAACAGCAAGTAACATAAATTTTCTTCACAACAAAATAACCAACACTGACCTGAACTCACTCAACCTGGCCGCGATTGAAAAATACTTAGCGGAAGTTGAAGGTCCTGCTGTCTGCCAGCACTTAAATATGTGCCAAATGCATAACATCATTACCACCGCTACCATCAGCAACAACAACATTATCATCGCCATCATTATCATCATCATCATCGGCGCAAGAATTCAGGGCAAAGTGTTTTGCCCAGCGCAACATGTAAGGCAATTACAGTCAACCAGCTGCCACGCCCACTTCATGCAGGCAATCCAAATGCAAAAATTGCATTTAAAGCCCGCCTGCAAAATGCGCCACACTTGCTATGCCTACTTCTATTGAAGTGAGTCTCAAAACAATGTAGAACAATGTAAAATTACATCAAGGATACTATTAAAACAATGGCGACGTACGAGGAAACCCGACCAGCGACAGCACTGCGCCAGCAAAAAAGTAACAAAGCAGCAAACATAGAACACAAAAAAAAAAAAAAAAAACAAAAACCCAAAGAAAAAAAAAACAAAGAAAGGATGTGTTAAGAAGGAAAACAAAGCGGAGACTTGAGCGCTTGCAAAGTGCAGACATTAACAGCATAAAATGTTGGAAGAAAACAAATGTTGGGCACAATAGTTTTCATGAATTTTAATAAGGAAGAAACACAGAAGAAAAAAGGCAAAAATATGCAGTGAAATTAATGCCAGAAGGACGCGGAATTGGGCACAACAGTAATTAGGGAGACGAGTAGGAATGGTCTGAATATTTAAATTAATATATTAGAAACTTTGTGCTCTGCAGGACTTTTTGAGAAATTGAGTATGATGAGGATTTATATGGTATTTTGCATGCGATGACAACTGAAAATTTATGCTAACTAATGCCAAGTTGAATCATCAGAAATCATCGTAAATCTCAATGTAGACTTTAATTTAAAAAACACTATAAAAAAAATATGTTATATAGAGAAAAAAGTTGATGAAGAAAGTAAAAGTTTTATAAAAAATTATGTCTTATACACTGACAAAACTGTTTTGTTTCAGACAACACATGGTTGCGTTATGAAGAGAAATCCTCAGTTGATGTTATTGAAACTTGAAATATACGATTGGTTGTGTTTTATTTGATTTTCGATCATCATTGAGCTAATAGAAGTACGTCATGACGTTAAAGCACCCAACTTTTATGCAATGTGTCCGGGGTTTGATTCGCAGTTGTGAAGTTACAATAAATTTTGTGAGTAGGCAATATTGGCTTATGGCTCATTCCATAGAGACAGGTGGGACGTTATGACTTCTTTATCGTGCTAAAAATGGTATCAACCGGTTAAAATTTAAGCAATTTACTAGAGGGTCTATTAGAAAATGCCCCAAGGTTTCAAAATGCTAAAACATAATGCAATTATTTATTAATAGTTAAACTCGCTTAAACACCTGGGACGGGTTAGACGAGTACAAGTTAAAAAACTAAAAGTTCTGAGTTTAACATTGAAATTAAGTCCATCTGCCTCAATGAGACCATTCTTGACTTACATATAGTCAAATTTAATATATTTTCTGTTGAGTACCAGTGAAAAATATTTTGAAAAAATGGCAATAACCATTCTTTTTTTAACTTTTAAATGGGACGGTTGTGACATAAGATTGTCCCTGGTATGACGAGTGCGAATAATGTGGGAAGTATACATAAGATCTTAACGGATAAAATAACCATTACATATTTTTGACACCAAAATCGATTTTTCGAAGTTGCGTCGCTGCTGAAGTAGTACGAATTTTCACTGTACGTCGTTAGAATTTCGAAGTTGCGTTATTTTGTAAAGACTCGAAGTCTTCAATTTTTTTTTTGCTAAAAGATGGCAAGACTTTTGTTTCTAATTGCGCCATACCATCAAATCTCGGGGATTCCCTTTCCAACTGAAAATCCACGCGATTTTAAAACAGTTTTTTTTCACTTTGTTTTGCTAAGTTTAGAGTTCAGTTTGAATTAGTGTGTTGTGCTTTCTTTTAAAAGAGAATAAACAATTTTTTAAAGTTAACGGGTTTTTTTTTTGTTTGTTTACATACACTTCCTGACAGCGGAAGGAGTTTTAAAGTGTCCTTGGCGGTAGCTACGAATATCGATTGCAACAAGGAAATTTATTTTACGTTGAAAAAAAAAAAATCTTCAGAAAACTTTGGACCGAGTTAATCCAAAAAAATCATAATTCACTTTGCGTCGTTTCAATTTGCGTTGAATTTTTTTTTAACGTAACCACGACGCAAAGTGAGATATTGGTGTACATGAATTAACAAAACTAGTTTTAGTCAAAGTATGTATTCATATACATGCAAACAGGGGCATACCGTGACCATGTTGGTTGGGGGGTATTATGGTATTTTGGCCGACTGAATACCCTTACTGTTGTCCCGACTTTTTTAAAACAACATAGATAAATTAACCAAAATTAATCATTCGTTCGATCAATTATATATAGTAGTATATGTGAACATTGTACTTTATCGTACGCATTTTTAGTATTAATAAGAACTCTACCTCCTTCTTTTGACCTGCTAAAAGAGAAATTAACTTTTGAAGAAAAAACTCTCTCTTTGATCAAAGTGGAATTTGGTTAGGAGAGAGTTTTTAAGTTGGTTGAATTTGAGTTTTTTTTTAATAGTAAAAAATTTCTTATAAAAAATTTAGTTATATGCATTCATCATTTGTCAAATTTGTAAAAATTCTACTCTTCATGTCAATAAGTTGGTCGGATTTTAACGGTTTTCCAATTTTTCTAATTATTTCGTAAAGTTTGTTAAATTTTTCTTCAAATGTAATAAAAATCACTGTGAAGCTCTAACCAAAAGTATTTTTAATGAATTTTTTTAATAATGTCGTAATTGATTTAGAGTGTATTTCAAACAAATGCTAAGAAAGAGATAAAAAACTCTTTTAAGGCCACCTTTTACTTTCGACAAATTTTTTTTTCGAAATTTGTTTTTTTTGCTTATGAACTAACATAATATTGGGAACATACTGTGAAAATTTCAAGCAAATCCAATAATTAGTTTTTTTTTTTGGCGAATATTTTTATTTAGGCAATTCAGGCACAAAATCACCTCATATGCACATATTTGGTACATTTTTGGTATATTTTCATACATTGTTATGAATTCTTCCAAGCAAAGAACTAATACAATGTTGTTTTTGTGTTTCTTCTCAAAATTTTGTTTTTGTTTTTTCAAATTTACATACAGTTGGGAGCTATTATTACTTATTATTTGTCGATATTTTTTCTCTTAGAATGCATTTTTCAGGAAATATTATGTAACAGTTCAAAAAACCTACCAGCACCCTACCACCCTATTTGCAAAAACAAAAAAAAATAAAAAAGGAATTAATGAAATATAATTTATTAACCAAAAATATGCTTATATAATCCAAATCTAACCATAGAATTATTTTAATACTTTTTTGAATACCATGTCTTCGGGCACTTTCCATCAAATTTATCGGAAACCAAAGATACGATTTGGATGAATCTTTTAGTTTTCGATTGTCAACACCAAGATGCATCGGAAAATCTCTATATCTAAGCCTGATCGTTTTTACTTTATTACTTTGAAAACACGTATCATAACTTTAAATTCGATTATCTCGAAACCACGTTTTCGCTATTGGTTGTAAGAAAAAGTTATTGAAAAAACTGTCCCATTTAAATAATTTTTGCACTACAAATTAAGAACAGCAGCCATTCTCGTCGGTACCAGAATCATGAAGGTAGCTTTTAAAACAACGGAATTAGACAAATTTTAAACCATAAAAAATACCTGTTTTTGTAAATTTTTACTTTTGGATGCTATAGTTCCGTTAATTGGTGAACGAACCTCTTTATTTTGGTACCGACGATAATGGCATGAATTCTTAACATATTCCAGTTTTGGTTTTAGTATTCAAATGAAGTACAAAAAATTTTTAATTGCAACCAGCGGTGTACCTATTTTTTTGTTGGTCTACTTTGACATGACATACAAAAACAACAACAACAAGAACAACAACAGTATTAATTATACCCTAAACCTGAAAGGTCAGGGTATATTAACTTTGTGCAAACGTTTGTAACGCATAGAACGAAGCGAGTCCGGTATAGAAAAGTATATATATTCTTGATCAGCGTCACCACGAGAGTCGAGCTATCCATGTCCGTCCGTCCGTCCGTCCGTCCGTCCGTCCGTCCGTCCGTCCGTCCGTCCGTCCGTCCGTCCGTCCGTCCGTCCGTCCGTCCGTCTGTCCGTCTGTGTGTTGTCCGTATACACAGGATAAGAAGAAGGAGTTGAGATAATTGAATGAAACTTGGTAGACATGGTCACATGCACCCAAGGATTTGCACTATTGAATATTTTTGGAATCCGACCACGGACACGCCTACCTCCCATACAACGCAAAAATTAATTACTGCATAACTCAGCTTATAATTAACATACAACAATAAACTTTGGTATATATGCGGATACGGGTGTCATCCGCTCAAGGACACACCCACCTCCCATACAACCCAAAAATTGAAAACGCAATAAATAAGCCTCTGTTTAACCTACAGAGCTAAAATTTGTCACATATGTTTTTCATAACAAAACAAAGACGGTTTTAAAAAATGTACATCATCCACCCACGGACACGCCTACCTCCCATACAACGCGAAAATTGAAAACTGCATAACTCAGCTCATAATTAGCCTACAACAATAAAATTTGATTCGTATGTGTTTTATACAAACACAAAAATGTCTTCGAAAAATGGGTGTCATCCGCTCAAGGACACGCCCACCTCCCATACAACCCAAAAATTGAAAACGTAATAAATAAGCCTGTGTTCAACCTAAAGAGCTAAAATTTGGCACATATGTTTTTATAACAAAACAAAGATGATTTTGAAAAATGGACGTCATCCGCCTACAGACACGCCTACCTCCCATACAACCCAAAATGTTTAAAACTCAATAAATAAGGTTATGTTTGTCATAGAGAAATTAAATATGGTATGAATGTATTTTATACCAAAACTAAGGTGTGTTCAAAAATTGGGAGTAATCCGTCCATAAACTCGCCCACCTCCCATAGCGAAAGCACAATAAAGGCATTAACTGTGAGCTACAGGAATAAAACTTGATATGTGTAAATTTTTCATCAACATTTAAATGCATATAAAATATAGGTTTCATGCACCCACGGACACGCCCATTTACAATAAAAATTTTTTTGTTTTTGAAAAGTGGGTTTAGTGTATTTCAAAGTCGGCCTAGACCGACTTTAGACTTTCTTTACTTGTTTTTGTTTAACTTTTGAAAACAAGCCAATTTTTCTTAGCGCACGACGTGCAGTCCATTCGCTTACGTCTTTATTAATCTCTTTAGCAACTGCTCTCGGGGTTTTTTTACGGTTTTCTTTCGCAACAGCCGCTCCATTTCACGAGCATCATCATCAGTTAAAGTTCTTGGGCGACATCCAACGTTCTTTATTTGCTTCAAATTTTTTATTTTTTTGACTGAAAAAACAGTTTGATGGCAGACTCCAACTTTGCTAGCAATTTCTCTTGAAGAAAAGTCTTTTTCAATCAAACACGCAATCCTATTTTCCAAATTCATAGAAAGTTTCTTCATATTCACTGCACTCTTAAAAATTATATATTTTTAGAAAAAAAATTAAAAAAAATAGCTTCAACTAACTTACTCTTCAATCAACTATGCTCAAATACATAAAATGGTATACAAATATTTTAAAGCAACACGAAAAAAATCAAAATATAACTGTAAATTTTACACTCAAAAACATATGAGCTACAAAGTGGCTACAAAGAATGATGCTACATTTTCGATTATTACTTCTTATCGACTGGAGCTTATAAAAATATCGATATGGCATAAGATGCTGCTTATAAATAACATTATAGAAAACAATTATTTCTTTTGTAAATTTTCGCATTTTATTTATATAGATGAAATCAACGGATTTGTTACATTATCTAGTCGGTTTTGCTCGCCACTGTTACACTGTGCAGTGGCACTGTACCTAATCGTTTTTAAAAAGTGCGTTTAACTTACTTTTGTTTTCTCAGTGTTTTGTAACGCTCTTAAAATTGAATGTCACTGTTTAGAAATGAGCTTAATTTCACTGTTTTAGAGGAGAATGACTGTTTAGTAGTTTTAAGTTTTATTTATTAAACTAAATTTGTTGTTTTTTCCTTTTTCAAGATAACAGTTTTCTTTTGTTCAAAATACGTGCCTCAAAAAACTCAAAAAAAAAAACAATAAACAAATGATAAACAAAATATAACTTAACTTACGCGTTATTTATGCACCATTTAAAAATGCTTTAAGATGTGTGGTTGTTTGTTTATAATAAGTTCGGAATGTATTTTTTAATAAAAAAAAATACATAAAATAAAAAACAAAATTTAGTTTTACAATTAAAAAAAAAAACAAATTTTTTATATCTCTACAACAGTGCAAACTATTGCGTCTAAAACAACCTTATCTTTTAAGCTGGAATCAACCAGCGTACATTAACAAAATTTCATTGAAATCGGTTGTGTGGTATCGGATATTTGCCTATCCCAACAGAGTATACATGAATTTTTTTTTTTTATATTAAGAAGTTATTATTTAGTAAGTTATTCATATTCATTAGTAAGTTATTCATTGGCGAAATAATCACGCCAATGAATGAAAATAAAATTTTTTTTTTAGACGAAAAATAAAATACTACCATGTATGGTCTCATTTGTTATATATTTGGTTTAATTTTACGTTAATTTATACAAAAAAGCTTAAAACAAATTCTTAACTTATGGTAAAAAATGGCAATAATAGATATTCACTTCGCTTAAAAATATCAGATAACTTTACACAGCTACAAAAATACACACATTAAAGGCAACAGTAAATTTTTTTAAGAAATATTTAAATTGATAACATAATAAATAAATAGCATTATTGTTATAATGCAGAGAGTGTTAAACAATTCTATTTAATTAATATGATACCCAAAAGATGTTGACAAAAGATCTACGAAATGTTGCTATTTATGATAAAATATGAATTAAAGTTTTTTAAGTTTAATTTAACACTTTGATCAATACGACTATTGTCTAAATAAATGCATTATTCATTCACGCAGATCCACATTAGCACTAGATATATTTAGATAAACTGCAGGCCTGTGAGCACGCCTAGAGTACCAGTTGAACTTCGGTATAATAACTCTTATTGTTGTATTCACAGCAGAGATCATTTTCAGCTGCTGTTAGAAACCAAAGAAATTTTATAAGTTTCATTTAAAAAAAAAAACATTTATTTTATCCAAAATCTAGATTAAAACTTTAACTCACCATCAATATTAAGTCCGCAACGTTTCGGACGCATTAGCTTGAAGCCCACATAAAATATAGCAACTACTATGACAACCACGCATGCAACTATCATTAATAGAAACAACCAGGGAATGCCAAAATCAGAGTTTAATTTTGCCAGATCAGCATTGAATTCGGTGAGGTTAAGGCATGCTGAGCCATTGGCATGCCAGTCAAAGCCTTCCAAACAAGCACAGCTGCCATTCTTCAAGCATTCGGCATGCGCTGTACAAGCTTTAAAATGACAATCGTTTGCATCGCTGGGAAAGCGTTCGGGATGGCAATCGCCCTGGAAGAAAATGAAACCAGCTGCACAAGGCGCTACTGTGACATGTTGCCATGCTGAGCTAGAGCTTAGCGTCGCATCGATGATTTCAGCAGTCATATCTGGCTCTTCTGCTGATGTCGTTATGCTGGCCACTACTTCGACAATCGTCTCCCAGGCTTCAGTTGTTGTTGTTATATCGATATCTTCGGTCACGGGCGTTAAAATGCTCTCAAGATCTGCACAAGCTTGCACTGCAATATCCCAGCCTTCACCGGCGGCACATTTTATCTGCTCACAATTCTTGCTGCTTTCATTCTTTTGATAGCCTGGATTGCAGATACACACTTCCGGTTCTATGCAGTGTCCATGGCGACAGCCATCACCTAGTTGACAGACAGGCTGGCAAACTCCTGAAATAGGTTCAAATCCTATATTACAGCTGCATACTTCCGGCTGCAAGCAGCTGCCGTTTGGACAACCGGAAGTACATTGCGGCTGACAGTTATTGGGATCTTGCGCATCTTTTGCATAGCCCGACTTGCATTCACAGACATTTGGAGCCGAGCAATGCGCATGCTCATGACAGCGTGGCACACACATAGGTTCGCAGTATTGCGAGCCATCTGTGGATGCATTTGCCGAAATGTAGCCACTGTTGCACTGACATTGATTAGGTTCGACGCAGCTGGCATACTTGGGACAGCCCTTTGGACAGTATGGTTCGCACATGTGCAGATGTGACATTAGGTAGCCCTCGCAACATTTCATCACCTGCTTCCAATGCTTGATATAACGCTCCTGCTCGTCATATTTTTCTGTGACTGTTTTCGTAGCCTTCATAAATTTGAATACTCCGGTGGGCTTCACTGTAACCGTGCGTGTCTTATGCACTTGTTTAACATCATAGACCGCTACTTTATCACTGCAATATGGTTCACTTGCCTCCGACAGCGTGTACAGCGCATGCAGCAACAATGTTAAAGTGTAGATTTTTATATTCATAATATGTTTGTGATGATGATGATGCTGATGATGATGATTTAATTAAAATAAATTGAGGTTTATTTTTTCGTCTCTTTTTTTTTTTCGCCGAGTTCAGCTTGAGCTCATGTTCTCGCGGTCAGCACAAATAAGCGACTAAATTAAATGCGTTCCTAGTCTTAAGTCCTGCCCTGCTAGTGTTTTGATTTATATTTGCATGTTTGCTTTGTTGTGTTTTGTTTTGATTTTGTATTTTTGTTTTCTTTTACTTTTTCTGCTTCTTTATAGGCTGCAAGTTACATCCGGCTAGATATATACATATGTAATTTATCTTAATACTTAATTTGTATGGCATAAATTCTTAGACTATGGGTGACAATAGTCAGTAACATGAACAGGGTGTTCAGAAAATAATGTTTGAAAATTGAAAAATGTTTTTAATTTTATTTCATTTGAAAAATTTTAAAATGTGTTTTTTGTGTGTAGAGTGACCCATCCTAATGTATGTACATAAGCTGCATGTATTTTGGTCATTAAATGCGTGAATTGCCCTGTACATGTACATGTACATGTACATGTACATGAGTTTCATGCATATTTGTCACATATCTCATGTACTGTTCTTGTTCTCTTTATATTTGAACATGTATTTGATTCACAAAATTTATGAATGATTCATGTTTCCTTCAGATTTGTTCATGGTTTTTCAAAATTTTTTTTTTATTTTTATTGTATACACACTTTTTGAACTTTAAACAATAGACTTATGAATTACTCATTACCTGGTGATTTTTGTGACGTAGCATAACGTTTTACAGCGCGGTTTGTATGGGGTCGCTTAAACAGATTTTTACAAGGCCGTGAAACTTTTCTGACGAATACTTTAGCTTATACCTACAGCCTTTAATATTCATCGTTCAAACATAATATATATACTAAAATATCACATATATCCTGCGCTGAATGAATATCTAATTTAAGATTTTGTCACTATTATTTTAAAGTCACAAAATAGTAAAATATAAAAAAAAAAAAAATGTTTATATAAGAAAAACAATCATCAGCTGCTTATGCTGTGCCTTATGCTTTCTTTGTTTTTGTTTTGTTGTTTGTGCTTGCATTGTTTTTGTTTTATATGAACTGATTCGCAGGCTTCTTCATTGGATTGTTGTAAGTACTATTTAGAAATGAGTGCTCTATTTTAACACAAAATGTCAATCACAACCTCTTTTCAACTCAGTCAATGAACTCAAACTGTCAAACATAAGGAAATTGGTCTATAATCCGGTTAGATTTAATTCTTATGAAAAAACGAGTTGGATCATATTTCGTTGTATGCTTTTAACCAATAAATGGCGTAAAATCTTAATTTTTGTCCCACATTCCACTAGCACTAGCGAGTGTAGCTCGCAAACTAAACATCGTACAGAGACGAATGGAAATGACACTGATGGAAAGGACACGTGCTCAGCGTGAGATTTAGCCGATTTTTTTAGAAATCGGGGTCTTAATTTTATTTTGAAATTTGTAGTTAAGCTGACTGTAGCTCGCAAACTATATATCGAGCAGAGACAAAAGAAGCACAAATGGAAAGTGCATTTGCTTTGCTTTCGTTTCAACTAAGGCAATGAACTCAACCTCTCAAACTTAACGAAATGATGGAAAAAATTTGATATTTTGCTAGTTTATTTTTGCTTCCTCATATTATCATGCTTGCTTTTAACTTTTTCTTTGTTTTGGTCTTGATAAGAAGTCCTTAATTGAGTGTTATGCTAATTTTTTGCAAGATCAATAAAAAATATGTGCAAAATGGAAAAAACAATTGGACCAAAGGGAGAAAGTAGAAGAGGTTACAATTTAAACGGAATTCTACGTCTACACTTACGATACTATCGAAACTGTTTCTTTTTTTTTTGTGTATTTTGTACATTGACATCATGAATAGTTCATGTGACTCAGCTCATTGGTTACTGAACCACAATTCATAAATTCGATGCACTGAAATTGTAAAAATTGATATTTATTGCGTACTTTTTGATTCAGTGCAGTTTCTTTGTGAAAAGTTCTTTACTGCTTCCTTTTACTTCAGCCTAAAAGTGGTTATGACTTCAATTGTGTCCTTTTTCTTAGGAAAATGGATTCATACAAAACTATTTTGAGTTAATAAATGAAATTAAATTAAATTAAGTGAGGAAACTAAATTAAAAATAAGTCATGGTTTGCCAAACAACGTAATGTTTTGAGGTTTGTTTCTTTACTTTTTAGTTATTTTGTATTATTTAATTTATTAAATTAAAGTAAAGTTTTGACTTAGAAAGTTTCTTCTATTTTGAACCGGTTTGTACCGTTTAGTTATTTTGTATTAAATTTTAAGCCTAAGGAGCTAAAATTCAAATTTTATTCCCAATTTATTTCATTTTAGTACAGCCTTGACTTAAAAAAAATTTCTTGTATTTTAAAAAAAATCGATTCTTAAGAAAAAGTATTAAAGAATTCATTATTCCAACGATTGCTCTGAAAATTATTCCCAAATTTTTAACTGTTTAGTTATTTTGTTTTAAATTTAAAACCAAAAGTAATAATTTGCAAATGTTATTCCCTTTTTATTAAATTTAAGTAGAGCCTTGAGTAAAAATTTTCTAGTACTTTGAAATGTATCAATTCTAATACAAAAAAGGATTAAAAAGTGAATTTTTCCAACGATTGGCTTAAAAATGATTTCAAGATTTGTAGCCGTGTATGTTTAAATGTAAAATAATCATGTTCGAAATATCTAACGTTATCACTGCCACCAGGACCTCCAGGAAGGATTGTATGCACTCTTTCATGAACATTGGTCATTAATTAACTACTCGAAAAGCTGAACAGCCAGGGCTTAGCTATGAGAGAATATACGAATGATTTGCTTATGGCAAGTCTGGGCGTCATGGGCCATCGATACCGCACAGAATGCAATGCACCCTAGACATTACAAAAATATGGTATCAGGACAGAGGCTTAACTATAAATCCAGAAAACACCTTACTAGAATCGTTTTCTAGAAAGAGGCTCTTACGTCTTACAAAGCCCACACTTGACCGAATAAGGACTGACTTTTGGCAAGAAACTTCTTTGGAACACCCACTTGGCAAATCCTGTAGACAAAGCCAAATGTAC
The DNA here is from genome assembly GCA_958299015.1 of Tetanocera ferruginea. NCBI lineage: Eukaryota > Metazoa > Arthropoda > Insecta > Diptera > Sciomyzidae > Tetanocera > Tetanocera ferruginea. Next base: position 33,804,156 of record OY282641.1, on the reverse strand, counting down.
ACCAGCCAACGCCTTCAGGGAAAAACTTGGAATCTCAAGCCAGAAATGCTATATTCCAACATCTAGTTAAAGGCAATACTTTTTTCAACTGAATAGAATGGTATCTATTGGAATCGATAGTGCAATGACAACGTGCACGAACTGAAGCTCTTGGTGTATTAATTGGACTGGCTCCCTTAACGTAAGAGATCAGAAAAGAGCAGGGAATTCAAAAAGCCATGAGAAGATTCTATAAACCTTGGAAAATGACCCCTTTCTAATTCATTTTCTTTAATCAGACACTCCTAAAAATTCCTGAGAGGATGCTATCAAAGTGTAATTTCTCGAAGTGCTACAAAGTAGTTTTAAGTAACAGGCAAATGTGGAGAAATGATAGGCTCATATCTGCATTAGACTACAGTAAGAGGTTTGTCATGGCCCAAACTAGAAAATTGAGAAATGATAAGCTACCTCTACCCTCAACTCTAACTCTAACTCTAACTCTAACTCTAACTCTAACTCTAACTCTAACTCTAACTCTAACTCTAACTCTAACTCTAACTCTAACTCTAACTCTAACTCTAACTCTAACTCTAACTCTAACTCTAACTCTAACTCTAACTCTAACTCTAACTCTAACTCTAACTCTAACTCTAACTCTAACTCTAACTCTAACTCTAACTCTAACTCTAACTCTAACTCTAACTCTAACTCTAACTCTAACTCTAACTCTAACTCTAACTCTAACTCTAACTCTAACTCTAACTCTAACTCTAACTCTAACTCTAACTCTAACTCTAACTCTAACTCTAACTCTAACTCTAACTCTAACTCTAACTCTAACTCTAACTCTAACTCTAACTCTAACTCTAACTCTAACTCTAACTCTAACTCTAACTCTAACTCTAACTCTAACTCTAACTCTAACTCTAACTCTAACTCTAACTCTAACTCTAACTCTAACTCTAACTCTAACTCTAACTCTAACTCTAACTCTAACTCTAACTCTAACTCTAACTCTAACTCTAACTCTAACTCTAACTCTAACTCTAACTCTAACTCTAACTCTAACTCTAACTCTAACTCTAACTCTAACTCTAACTCTAACTCTAACTCTAACTCTAACTCTAACTCTAACTCTAACTCTAACTCTAACTCTAACTCCAAATCTAACTCTAACTCTAACTCTAACTCTAACTCTAACTCTAACTCTCACTCTAACTCTAACTCTAACTCTAACTCTAACTCTAACTCTAACTCTAACTCTCACTCTAACTCTAACTCTAACTCTAACTCTAACTCTTATACAAACTCTAACAATAACTTTAACTCTATTAACTTGTTTTTCTTTACTTACACCCTGTATCATTGCTATCACTTAAACTATTTAAAGAACTTAAAGAAAATGCAGACTGACCCGAGCAGATACTCATATCTTAAGTATGTATGATAATAAGCAAAACAAGATATCCAACAAGTACAACAATATATCAGTTGTTATTGTTGTTAGCGTTTTTGTTGTTGTTGTTCCCTTCATGTCAAATGTGAAATTCAAAGATTTAGTTATTCAGTTTTCATGCTTTTTTTCTTATTTTCTTGCACACTTACTCACTCGCCCGCACTTTATATTTTTGTCTGTGCTTTACACTCTGACTCATTCATCTTAAATTTACTGATAAAATACATGGTGTTTTTTTTTTCTAAATGAACAATCGTCACTCAATTAAGACGTTGATAAGCTTTGAATGATGTAGGTAGCTGCGGTTTGTATCTAAATAGCTAAGGGTAAGAATTTTTTTGTGTTTTGTATCTTTTGAGAAGACCTTTATGTAAGTGACCTTGTGCTAGTGATAAGCGTCACGATAATTTATTACAATTTTTTTTTTTTATCTTATACTTTTTAAAAATCTATTTATAAAAATGAATTGCCTTCAAAAAGGAAAGTCGTACGACTGTAGATAACAGTATTTAAATATTTTCTTGTTTTTAAAATTTTTTTGTTTTATTCTTGGGCTAAATAGCTTATTTAAAGTTACTCAAAAATGTCCATATTCAATTGAAATATTTTATAAAATACATGCAACAGCTTTTGACAGCCAACGTCAAGTGTTTAGGAATTTCAGCAAACATCGCTGAGCCATCGACACCCACCATTGTAGAGTTGTGGAATGTTTGAACATGCGTAGAAATGTTCAAAATATCAGCACAAGAAAAATAAGCCCCGGATTTCTGTTGCTTCAATCGGTTTTTTTTTTTTTTACCCACATAGAAGAGCAAAAAACAAAACAATAGTACGTCAAATGGAACGTCAGCCAAATGAAACATTTGTTTAACGTACTCTTTCTCTGTGATAACCTCCATTGAATAAACTGGCGACACTACAAGCAACACTGGTTTTTAATCAGCGTTCAAAATGGAATTAAAAAAAAAAAAAGAAAAACCATTAAAGTGAAAAGCCATCAAAAAGTGTCGGCATGTTGCGAAATTGTGTGAAAAGGAATTACGAAGAATAAAAAAAAAAATAAATAAAAAAAAAATCAACTAAAGCATCATAACATCAGTTGCAATTCGCAACAATTCAATTATTTCAGATAACATTTACTATTGTTGGGTCTGAGATCGGGAGCGTGATGTATGTGAACTTGTTGTGGCTTTGTGAGTGCAGTACTGATTGTTTAGCTGGTTGGCTGGTTACTTTGAATAATTTTAGTTATTTTTGAGTTTTTTAGCAGAACTTTCATCTCTGAGTTTGAATTTTTTCATAGCATTTTAGTTTTGCATTCAGCTTGAATGTGGTGGCATTCATACGTTAGACTCGATTTATTTGAATGCATTTTCTTTGTATTTGTTTCTAATATGATTGATATGCAGTTTTAGAATTCACCGTTACTAATTTTTTTTTTTTTTAACTTTAAATAACACCTCAGAACTCAAATAAAATAATTAAATTCAATTAAAAATAGCTATTTTTTTTATAAAGATATCTTAACATCTTTGATTAAGATCATAGAAAATTAATTATTGTTCAGGGGGTCCATGAAAACCATAAAAGCCCCGAAAATCTTCATACGAACTAAGATATTCCCTGTCTGTCTGTTCCGTATAGGCTCGCGCACCGTTAATATGATATGTTTGATAGAGAGAAAGAACAAAGGGGGTTTAAAAAAGTGAGCGCAAGTATGTGGGCGTGGCACTCTACAATAACTCCTAAACACCTGGACCAAATTCAATGAAATTTGGTATGAAGGTTCGACTGCGCCCAAGATAACATATGCTATAAAAAATTCCAAGGACTTACGTAAGAGGACGCTTTAAGTAGTGTATTGATAAGACTCAATAACTCCTAAATGACTTGACCGATTTTACTAAAATTTGGTACGTGAAATAACTTGACCCTGCAACAGACTTGAGGCTATTTAAATTTCAGAAAAATTCCGTGAGAGGGCGCTTTATTCAATCAACTATGTCTGGATCATGCACGTCAAAACGGATGCACCGATTTTGTTGAAACTTGGTAGGCATTTGTATCAGTTACTGAAATAGATCCTATGCTTTGGAAATTTGACTAAACACTTTCTAGGGAAGGAGGGGGCAAAACTCCAAGAAACTATAAGATAAACAATTTTAAAATTTAGTTGATAATACATTTTATACATTTAAAACATGTTACATAACTATGATCCTAAGTTTAAACATGCAATAACAATAGATTTGAGAAACTACAGCTTTTTTGCACATTCTCAGCATTAATCTATTTGAAGCCACAATCCAGAGCAATATGTCAATATTTCATAGTTATGTAAAAAAAAAAAAAAAAACAAATTGGCCATTTCAGCCCTTGAAAGGACTTTGACCGAGCTTCTTATGATCAATTGTGTTGTGTGTGTTATTAAATGTTTGCACACAATTAACCGAGAACTGGACCTACATGTTTTATGCCGACTCCGAACGGCTCATGTTCTCAAGAAGCTTTACATGGCATTATTTACTCTCTGAGGTTTGCCATTGTCTGCAGAGAGGTGGTGACCGATCAGAAAAATTTTTTATTGAAAAAAACTTTTCGCCGCGGCTGGGGATCGAACCCGGGCTCCGAGCATGCTAAGCCACACACTTAACCTGCATGCCACGGTCACCACTGTAGGTAACCAGGCTGTAGGTATACCCTAAAAAAATTCGCCAAAAAAAATTTCATGGCCTTGAAAAAATCTTTTAAAACGACACCAAACAAACCGCGCTGTAAGACGTAATTCTACGTCAAAATTTTTTGTGTTGAAGATGGTAGAGAAGTAAAATTGAAGGAATGTTTGTTGAGTGACTCGGCTACCATGTTTTCTTTTGGTAATTTAGGAGCTATTTAAAGGTTTCTTCCGATAAAACTAAATTTGAATATCGTCACCTTAACATAGAAAGGACGTAACTCATAATTTTTCGAAATCGTGTTGTTTACGTTTTCTGTTAGAATACCCGCCATGAAACCAAAAAACTGATATATGGTTTTAAATACTGAATTTGTTAACGATTTTTATAACAATCTAAATTTAAATAATTTTTAATAACATAACATTTTAAGAAGTCATTAAAATACTTTTTATGTGCCAGTAAAGTTATGAATTTATGAGTAACGTTCTTTTTTTATTAACCTTAGGATTACTGTAGATTTTTTATCGTGTGAATGTTTTGAATACCCACCCGGGTAGCCAATAATATTTTGTGCTACATGTTTTTTTTAAATTTCATACATATTAAAAAGGTCTTGATTTTTACTAAATGTTTGAAACATTAAAGACGTTTAATGCATGTTATTGAATATAAAAAAATTATTACTATTCGAAAACATCGCAGCTTAACTTTCCAAACTATAAAGCATACACTAAGGGAAAAAGTTATGTAGTCAGTACAGAGACAGCTATGTAAAATCTATGCACTGCAACTTGTATGAGAACGCAACGAGAGCAGTATTTACTGAGTAAAGGGAGCGTGTACTGACTACATATCAATTTATTCACTTTTTAAAATGAATAAAAAATGTATTCAATACATCATGTTATGTGTTGAATACATAGCAGACTTCAATAGATACAAGCAACGTGTACTCAGTCAACGTGTTATGTAATTTTTTACAAAAACTTTACTCAATACATAAAATATAGACTCAGTACACGTCCCCCTTATACGATTGAAGTGACACATTTATTCAGTACATAACATATGGACTCAGTACACGTATCTGTTGCACATCGGCACACGATTTTGCTGTTTTATGTCATTCGTTTCTTGATATTCAAATAAGCAACACCTCTAAAGCCTGTAGAAAATCAGAGCGGGAATGGGCTTATCCACTCTACTCCAGAAAAAAAAGCGATGATTGGATAATAAATAAATGGCTGGGTTTCTATAAGTAATTGGCAATTATTTTGTGAAATCTAGTCATTTCTTTATTAAGTTTTGTATTGCATTTTTTAAGAAGGTGATTTAGCCACAGACATGAATTGTGTATATTTTAATACATGAAATTATGAACAAAAAATATATAATGAATACATTATGCAAGTACTCATTGCATTAAATTATGTTTTTAACATATGTAATGAGTAAATTATGTATGTACTCATTAAATAAATGTATGCACTAAAAATATGTAATGAGTAAATTATGTATGTACTCATTACATAAAACTGTGCATTTAAAATATATAATGAGTAAATAATGTATGTACTCATTGCATAAAATTATGTACTCCAAATATGTAATGAGTAAATTATGTATGTACTGAGTCAATAATATATGTAATACGTACATAAGATCTTTACTCATTACATAAAATTATTTGTAACAGTTTGCGATGAGTACATAAAATTCTTTATTGACTACATAATCGCTTGAAAGCATTATGTAGTCAATAAAGATTTCAACATGTACTCAATACATGAAAAATGTAAAAGTTTTGTGTGCAGAAAACTATGCGATGAGTACATAAATTTATGTATTGAGTCCATAGGTTTTTCCCTCTGTGTAAACAATAATTATAAAAACAAAGTAAAAAATAAATTCAAGACAACAAATAATACTAAGACATCATTAAGAAATTAATTAAAAATACTTACAGAACACTTACGACATCTTTTTATTTGAAAAAGATTAGATCGAAACATTTCGATGAAAAACGCCAAAAAACCCGTTCAAATCCGTTTTTTTTAAACCGTTCAAATTCGACAGAGTTGTTTGAAAGAGAAATTTTTGAATTTGGAACTGAAGTTTTTACACAACTGACATTTGAAGAATGCATAAATGATAATTTTCGTTCAAATTTTTAGTTTTGAAAAAAACTAACATTCGATCAATTCATTTTCGAACCTCTCCTTAAGCCAAATTTCAACTCAATTAAATTGCGTGTTTTTGTAAAATTTTTATTTCGTTTTAAAAGGATGGGAATCCCCTGAAGCAAAAACACCATTTTTAAAAGTGGTTTATCTGTTTATCTACAGCCTAAACCTGATTTAATGACATCTGCACCGTTAAGATCGGTCCGTTGGTCTGGGAGGAGTAGGACTCACAAAGAAGCCTTGCCTTAAAATTATATAGACGATATGCAGGATGGTTATAACTGATTCGTGGCCATAACTTTTTATTGGTTAGAGCTATAATGAAATTTTCTTCAAATATATTTTGTTTTTTAAGCTTGTTAAAGATTAAAAAAAATAAAAACAGCATTGTAAAAAAATAAAATTTCATGCAACAAATAATAGGGGGTAGCCTTTTTTTTCGAAGATACATAGTATTTTTTAATTTGCTTGTCAAAATAAAAAAAAAATTCGTTTATTTTAGTTTAAAATTTTTAAAAACATATTTTCAAGAACTTTATTTAGAGCTTGATGCCAAATAATTTGTGAAGCCAAACAATTGTTGCTACAACAATGTTTTTTGCAGACAAACCGAGCAGACTAGACCATGGTTTCGTCGGACGCTACTCCGACTCATCAGTAGTCTCTGTGGTTAATGCAGTCCACTAACTTTGATAAGCTAATAAGCTCAACTGCAGTAAAACCAAAACGGAATTATCATTTGTTCAAGCAGTGTTTTTCATCTCTTTTGCTAGTTGCAAAATTTCAAAAAAAATTTCAAATTCGTCTTAAACTAATAACACTGTTGTTGTTCAATTTTGGTTCTGCGATCAGACCAACTTTTTCGGATTTGGGGAAGTCCCCTGAGTACAACTGCGTCCTTGGTTTAGTTAGATTGTCTCAAAATTTTGAGAAAACCATGTTTTTCCAAATGGTCCATTTTTACCTATTCTAAGCCTTTTGCCATGTCTATTTATAAAGATATCTGGCAAACCAGTTGCACGGTCTTACCAACCAATGAAGAAAACAAAAGGTCATGAAATTCTATGTCAACAGTTCCTATACTACTTTTTGATCCGAGGAGTAGTTCTTGTGTAATTAATAATTTTTTCCATAAATTATTGTTTTCTTACGAAAAATTCAAATTAATTTTACGGTACGACAATTTTATAGTTTTTCTATAATTTTAAAAGAATTTTTAAAAATATTCTGGTAGAAGATACAAAAAAACAGTAAGACGTGTGTTATCGTTTTGAAAGTTTACATGTATATTAGTTTTTAAGTAGGTTAAAAGTTTACACTTTTTGCACCCTTTACCAGAATAGGCCAGAATAGGCAAGCAAATTTTGTTCCATGAATTTAATTTCCAATTTTCTTTAAAAAAAACAACAAGTTCTCAAAAATTGATTTATTACACATAAACTAATCCTCGGTTCTGAAAGTAGCATGAAAACAATTGACGAAGAATTTCAATACCTTTAGTTTTCTCTGTTGGTTGTAAAGATCGTACAACTTGTTTGCGAGATATCTCTAGAAATAGACGTGGCAAAAGGCCAAAATCGAAAATTTGGAAAAACATGGTTTTCTTAAAAATTTGAGCCAATCTAACTAAACCAAGGACACAGTTGTGCTTGGGGAACTCCCCCAAATCCGAAAAGGTTGGCCTTATCGCAGAACCAAAAATTTCGTGTCAAAAACTACAACAGTGTATTATACGATGAAAGAAAATCAAAAATGAAAATTTGAAATGTTTTTATTTTTACAACAAAAACAATTTGAAAACAATTTTTTTGAAAAAAAATTCAATTAATTGGACTCTTTTTAAAGGCAGTGATTAATATATAAATAATAAAGTAACGGTAAAAATTGTCTAACACTTGTTAAGTGAATTAATTAAAACTTATTACAATTTACGAGTAAATAAAATCTATTAAAAAGTATAGAGACATTCGCTTCCAAAAACTCAGAAAACTTTTTTCTGTCTTGGCGTTTGGTAAAAATACACGTTAAGCAACTCAAGACAATATTAAGAAAATTCATTAAAAATATATCTGCAGAGATAATTACCATAATTGCCAACACATTTCAAAGAAAATTCAACAAAAATTTAGAAAATCAAAAAAAAAAAAAATTGAATGTCGTAAGAAATAATTTTTTTAATTTTGAATTGAATTTTTAATACCACTGACATTTGAGGAATGCATACTAGATAATTTTGGTTAAAAACTTTTAGTTTTGAGAATAATTCAAATTTGATCATCTCATTAGCTTCTCTGAAACAAAATATCAAATCGATTAAACAGCTGATTTTTATACAAAAAATTTTATTTCTGTTTTAAAAGGCTGGGAATCCCCTTAAGAGAAGTTTTTTTCTTTTTTAAGCACAATTTTTAAAAGTGGTTTGCACAGCTACTGCCAAAACCCGATTTAATGACTTCTGCATAAATAAATGAGTTGAAGTCACAAAAAACCTTAGCCTACACTGAGAGAAATATATGTTAAAATTAAATGAAATTGTCTTCTAACCAGGGATTGAATCCAAAAAAGAACAAAATAAAAAGTTCAAAATTTAACCAAAAATATATGAACAAAAAAATTTTGTTCTCATAATCAATATTGTTCAATGAACAAAAAAAATATTGTTCAAAAATAAAAATCAGTTTAAGAACAAAAAAATTTTTGAACAAAACATATTGCTCACAGGCTAAAAAAAATCAAAATTTTTGTATGACTTAAAATCAGAGTTCAAGCTCAAGTTTGCAAATTGGAAACGCAATAAACTTGGTTCTCGTTCGTGCCAGAATATATAAAATACATATTGGTAGAAAAGGTTGTGGTATAAAAGTATGAAGAAGTAACTTTTTTACATAAAAAAATCCTAAAATAGTATTACAGTTAAATCAGACCTTTTTCTTGCATATTTGATTTTATAGAATGTATTTAAGATTTTTAGTGTTAATCTTTACTAATAATATATTTTCGAGATTTTTCTATGATAATTTTGACCGATGTTATTTCAAATAAATTTGAACGCTGAAAAGTTTTTTTTAACACTCATTTGCGTAGCAGGAATTGATAAAATGATTGCTGCAAATTTAGAAATATGTGTGAGTTTTAAGCTTGGTGCACATGTTAAAGTAGACCTAAGGTCTGCACTATTGCAGATTTTTTGGAACCCGCCCACTGACACATCTACCTGCATACAACCATTATATTTAAATCACTATAAAGATAGTTGAATTTAAACTACAGTAATAAAAATTGTACGTGTACGTATTCTTATGCAACACTAAAAAGTACACAAAAACTGGGCATTCATGAGGATATGAAAATCTCTATATTTTTTGCCTATTTTGTGCCAAATAGGGGCATTTAACAAAAATAAAATATTTCGGAGCACCACACAAACACATGGTGTAAATATAAGACGGATATGTTCAGTCGTAATGGTCAAAAATATATACGCACTTACTATAAGATTGTACCTTGAATGTTGTGAATTTTTTGCATAGGAATTTGTTATGTTAAATTTTTTTTATGAAAAAGTATACATGTAAGACCGTTTTTAGGTTGAATCGGGTTCAAGGATTTCATTTCAGGCATATTTTGTTTGCTGTTGAACATTATTTGAACAAAATTACTTAAGACTAGACTCGACTTGGTCGAAGTTAAAATACCCCCACGGCCGATTCTTAAAAGTGGAAGAATCTTAAATTGATGAGCTTTTTGTATGTGATTTTGAGAGATTTTATTATTTTTATGTGTCTAAAATACATACATATCAAATTGTTTTCCTGCAGCTTAAATATAAGCCTTTTTATAAATTTTTAAATTTTGGGGTTTTATGGGAGGTGGGCGTGTTAGATTGTGTATGACGCCCATTTTTCTAACATACCTCAGTTTCGACATAGAATACACAAATACCGAGGTTCTGTCTTGTAACTTTAATATTAGCCTCTTTATAGATTTTTCAATTTTGGGGTTGTATGGGAGGTGGGCGTGTTAATGGGTGGAGAAAGCCCATTTTTATAACACACCTGAGTTTTGACATTAAATACACAAATACCGAGTTTCCATCTTGTAACTTTAATATTAGCCTCTTTATAGATTGTTTAATTTTGAGGTTGTATGGGAGGTGGGCGTGTTAATGAGTGGATGATGCCCATTTTTCTAACACACCTCAGTTTTGACATTGAATACACAAATACCGAGTTTCCGTCTTGTAACTTTAATATTAGCCTCTTTATAGATTTTTCAATTTTGGGGTTGTATGGGAGGTGGGCGTGTTAGTGGGTGGATGACGCCCATTTTATTAAGACATCTCAGTTTTGACATAGAATACACATATACCAAATTTCAGTATTGTAGCTTTAATATTAGCTTCTTTGTAGAGTTTTCAATTTTGGGGTTGTATGGGAGGTAGGCGTGGTTTTCATCCGATGTAGCCCATTCTCGAACTTGACCTTAGTTTTTTTAAAAAAAGGTTAAATATCGAATTTCATTACGATAGCTTCAAAATTACGGCTGTAATCGTGTCGACAGACAGACGGACAGACGGACAGACGGACAGACAGACTGACATGGCTAAATCAACTCAGGTGGTGATGCTGAGCAAGAATATATATACTTTTCCATACCTACCACGCCTCCTTTTGGGTGTTACACACGTCGTGACAAAATTAATATACCCCTTACGCAGTACGCGTGGGGGTATAAAAATATTCACGAAATTGATGGTGTGATAGGGTAAACTGCACCCTTTGCCCCCTTTTTTTTTTCTTTAATAACTATTGATACCGAACCGAAATTTGACCAAGCAACATCGGTTTACCAATCAACCCAGCCTATTGTATATCCAATATACAAAAAATAATATCGACTGAATTTCTTTGAAACCTAATAAAATTAACATCAAAATTTTTCAAATGAACAAAAAAAAACTGAACAAAATTTATATTGTTCAAAAAATAAATATTGTTCAAAGAGCAAAAAATTGTAAACCAAAATTTTTTGTTCATAATCAGAGCAAAATTTTTGTATAATATTTTTTTTGTTCTGTTCAAAAACAAAATATTTTTGAACAAAAAATTACAATTCAAATAACTGTTATTTCAACCCCTGCTTCTAACCAAATGAATTTGTTTTTGAAATAGAGCTTGAAACAATTTCATTTAAGTTAAATACAAATTTTTTAAAGTTAAATTGAAAACAAAATTTTTTGTAAATGGCTCATTCCATACAGACGAGTGTGACGTTTTGACTACTTTATCGTGCTAAAACGGTATTTACCGGTTAAAATTTTAGAAATTTACTATAGGGTATTTTAGAAGATGCCCCAAGGTTTCAAAATGCTATAACATAATGCAATTATGCAATTATGTAACAATAACATAATGCAATAGTTACATTCGCTTAAACACCTGGGACGGGTGTGACGAGCACAAGTTTAGAAACTAAAAATTCTGAGTTTAACATTGAAATTCAGTCCATCTGCCACAATGAGACCATTTTTGACTTGCATATACTTAAATTTAATATATTTGCTGTTGAATACCAGTTAAAAATATTTTGAAAAAATGGCGATAACCATTCTTTTTTAAACTTTTAAATGGGACGGGTGTGACATAAGATTGTCCCGGGTGTGACGAGTGCAAATGATGTGGGAATTATATAAAAGAACTTAATGGGTATAATAACCATCACATATTTTTGACACTAAAATAAAAAAAATATGTTTTTAATTAATGTATTAATTGAAAAAAAAAAATATATATTTTTGCAAACAAATTTTTTGCATGAATTTTTTATCAAATTAATACCTATACAAATGATTTGGCTAAACATGAATTAACAAAACTTGTTTTAATCAAAGAATTTATTCATATACTTGCAAAAGTTTCATTATTAGAAAAAAATTTTGAAACCGTTCCGGGTGTGACCAACTTCTTGTAACGGAAATGAAAAATAAAAATAATTTATTGAATGAAAAAAGTTAACAAATTTATGTAAAACATCAACATCCTTGCTTTAGGAAAGTTTCATTCTTATCATAAGCCAATCCCCTTGTTATAAACTGTTCTTGGATAACGTTGTTATCTTTTTTAACAAATGGTGGTACCCGGGGCGGACCGCCCCTAGAAAAACGCAATTTTCATGACTTCTTACAAATGTTTTGTGATCATAATTCAACTGGAAGCTACCATATTGCGAACTTTCTTAGCAATTAAAACAATGTTTAGAATTTTTAAAATTAAATAATTTAAAATTTGTCCTTACAAATATTTAAATGTTTGTAATAAATTTAAATAAATATTTAAATTTCCTTAATTTTCATTAATATTATCTCTTGCTTAAGTTGTTTGAGTTGAATTAATTTTATGTCTGCACACTGAGAAAAAAAACACATACCTTGCTCCGGTAAAAAATTTCTCTATTTTAGATATAGAAATTTTCTCTTTTTCAAATAAAATTTTCTTAAATTAGAATAAATTTTCACATTTTCGAAGAAATATTTCTTTACTTCTAGGAAATGGAAATGTTTCAATGTCTCTAATAATGATAAGTATTTTTCTCGCACAAAAATTTCTCATTTATAGAGAAAAATTTATTGAAAATGAAAAACTTTTCTTATATTTTGATAAAAAATTCACTAAGAGAAGTATTTTCTTCAATAAAAACAAATCTTTTCTCAAAAATAAAAAGCTTTTTCTCAAAAAACGATATAATTTTCTTTTTCATGGAAGCTTTTTACCATTTTTAGAGAATTTTTAGTATCGAAATTAGAGAATAGCATTCTCTGGAGCAAAGTCTATACCATTTTTCTCTAAATATGATGCCTTTTTTATCATATTCCGATAAGCTTTTTTCTGAGTGCACTTCGGTATCTATGCAGGTGTGGAGAAGGAAGATTCAAGCCCCAAAAACTCCCCTTGACTATATGCCTCTTTTTATATGGCTTCTCAAGTTGTGCTACATTGTTTTTTTTAATAATTTTAATTTTTTAATACTTAATTTTTTGAGAAAAATGTTTATAATGGCGATGAATCTTATTTTTATAACTTTGTTAAAAAAAAATTGCTACGTGATAATGATATAAAACATTCTAAAATATATACTGGCAACAATGACAGAGATAAATCACAACCACTCAATATAAATTCATTAAAATTTTACATATATTTCTGTATCTTTCAAAGTCATTATCTCTGCATCTCACCTCATGGCAATTATCTGCTAAATGTTGACCTCTAATGACCACTCAGCGACCTCTGGCAAGTTAATTAAGCTTATTCAAAACTTCATTCACATTAAATGGTATTTTGTAAATGATTACAATAAATTTACTTACAAAATGACCAAAACTTAAAAACACTTAACTTGAGTTCTCTTTTTTTATTTTTTTTTTTTTTTTTCAAGTCTAGTTTAACAATTTGTCAAGCTTTCTACTGTCTCAACATTTTGAAGTTGTTATAAAGTATGGAAAATTGCTAAGCGGAAACACGCGCACTACGCATACACACACACACACACAAATACACACACACACACACACATATATATATATATACATACAGTTCATTTGGCCATAACCTCAACAGAGGTTGCTCTGAGTCGAGCCGAAACGAGTCGAGCCGAGTCGAGTAGCAAGAAAGACCATTAATTTTCTTAAATCTTTTAAATTAATCATCTTGGTAATAAAATTAAATTTCATTCTTAACAAGGATGTGCTTTGTGCACAAATTGTAGCCACCAACTTGGCAATAAGACAAATGCACACACACATACGTTTACACACACACACACAGTCACATACTTTAACCGCTGCCTTACGTAGTGATTAAAATTCCTGAAACATAAGCCACACAAAAAAACAAAAAAAAAAGAATAAATACAAAAAGAAATGAATAAAAATAAAAAGAAAACGTAAAATAAAATTGCAGAAAAAAAATCTTGAAAAAGCAGGAACAACAGGAAATAAACACAAACAAGTTAAAATTAATAGAAACACACAATGACAAAACGAGCGAAAACAGAATCTAATGTGGTGAAGCAAGCATAGAGATACAGAGACGAAAAGGAAGCAAAATTATAAGCAGAAAGCGCAGAGATACTGTTGAAGAAAAGCAGAAAAGCCAAGCATTACATTTTATAAATGTAATGAATTCCATAAGAAGCACATAAAACTGCCACCCAGTGCCTAAAACTGAACAGGATATACAGCCAGTGAACAGCAACACCATCTCATATTCTCCCTTATCACAAACACGCCCCCCATCAATAGTGACAACGCCGACACTTTTAGTGCTGCCATATCTTAATTTATCTTTCCACACATGATTTTTGAGCTGCTGTTGCTTTTTTCTGCCAGCACTTCTATTTCTTTTCATTCTACTTCTTTTTTTTTTTTTTTGTTATCACTGCTATTTTTTAAGGTACGCAGAAGAAGATTCGAGCACAAATGTCACAAAAAAATTGTAATTGAGCTGGGTGGAAGATAAATAATAAAAATGTGCTATAAGTGGTAGTTTAAGCAGCGTATAGTTGAAAACAGGCAGCAGATTTTTTTTGCTGGGTTTGTGTGCTGTTCATGTTTTCCCGGGTTGCATTGTGTTCCTTGAGCAGCTTGAAATTTATGAGAAGTCAACGAAACGCCACTTGAACTCGTTACCTAATGAGCTAAAAAGCGTTAAAAACTCATCTTTAGCAGGCGACGATGATGATGATGATGATGATGACGCGGCGAAACTTACGACTAACGAAATTACATTGAAAGCTATGAAGAAGATGTCATATTTTTTAACGTAATTTTTTAAAATTTCATATAAAGTAAGAAAACATTTTTTGTTTTTTTGTAACATCTATGGAAAGGTCTGGGAAATATTTTTAAAAATTTAGATTTTGGATGGGAAAGAAAAATTTTTTTCAGAATTCTTATTTTTGTTTAATTTTTAACGTTCCTTGATATGTCATACATACATATGTGCCAATTTCGGCATTTTCTGGGACATTCGAAATTTAAGCGAGATAAATTGGGCTAATGGGGCTTACTAGTTGAATATGAACTCAAAAATAAAAATGTTCTGAGAAGGCATTGTAGTGCTCGTAAAGCCCTTTTCAACGACATATAATTTTTTAAAATCTGACATGTAATGCTTAAGTTATGCAAAAAAGACCATTTTGGCTGTTTTTCCGGTGGTCCAAAAAAAAAAATGTTTTTTTGCTTTCGGAATCCTCTCGAGGTCAACTTTAAAATAGTGGGTGGTTTTTTCAAACTTTTTTCTGTATAGAGGCCGAACCACTCTTATGTGCACCATACGATCTGGATTAGCACAGACATCAACAAGAGAGGTGAGTATTTTTTTATTAGTTTTATCAGTATTATTAGAATAGAGGTCTAGACCTCACTCTCAGTAGCTCTCACATGGCTCATCCTTTTTATTAGATCATAAGTGTTGCATTCTATATTCATTGTTGGCACGAGTCCAGTGAAGTCTCCATGTCCGATCAGATTTTTTTATTTTTGACCTTGGGACACAACTGGATTCGTGCCATTTTTACAGAAATCCCAAAAACAGCAAGGGTGCAGTTCTTTAAGCACCCGTGGTGACCGTGGCATGCAGGTTAAGTGTGTGGCTTAGTACGCTCGGAGCCCGGGTTCGATCCCCAGCCGTGGCGAAAAGTTTTTTCAATAAAAATTTTTCTGATCGGTCACCACCTCTCTGCAGACAATGGCAAACCTCAGAGAGTAAAAAATGCCATGTAAAGCTTCTTGAGAACATGAGCCGTTCGGAGTCGGCATAAAACATGTAGGTCCAGTTCTCGGTTAATTGTGTGCAAACATTTAATAGCACACACAACACAATTGATCATAAGAAGCTCGGTCAAAGTCCTTTCAAGGGCTGAAATGGCCAATTTGTTTTTTTTTTTTTTTTTCAGTTCTTTAAGCATTTACTTGAATGCAATATAAACCAATTTATTCAACTCATACTCATTAGGTACAAGCTTTAATTTGAGGCATCAGAACTCAATACAAATATAATGCTAGCATTTCACAAAAGCTGCCCAAAGAGGTTCAAAAAATCTCAAAGCACTGAGAGAAATTTGAGCTGAAAAGAATACCAAACCAATTAATTTTGGAAGCGATTCTGAGCTAAGCCATACTATACTTGATATCAAGCCCCAATGTGATTGTTTACCAACAAAAAATCAAAACGCCCATTATGTATGTGATAATGTTTGTGATTTTTGGATCATTTATCAAAAAATAAATATGCTCACTTTTGCCCAATTTAAGTCATTTTGGTATTGTTTATAAAAAAAATTCTCATTTGTGTCCATGCATGCTACTTATGGATCGATAGTAAAAAAATGTATTTACCCAGTCTAAGGAATTTTGAGATGGTTTTTAGCTCTATTAAGCTGATGTCAGTTACGAACGCTTTGAGCTTGATTTTAGCCCATTTTTTTCTCTCCGTGAGGGAAGTGTCTTGGTAAACCAATAGGTTGAAAAACTTAAACGAAATGCTAAAAAAATGTTCAACAAAGCTTGGCAAACAGAGAAGTGGATTCATAAAAATTAGCTTTAACTAAATATAATTCGAATTGGGAAGATAAAAGAGGATCACATGGTCAGATTTCTGTGGGAGGTTTGAGAACCTCCTTGCACCAAATCCTTTTAAAAAAGGCACTACCAGAACGTTCTGTGCACTCTACATATGAAATAAATCGCCTTGTATTGAGAAAGCACTTCACGGGGTGTGTGTTTCCAATAGAATGTCCAGTAGAGTGGAACGAAATGTATGGACTCAAGAAATGTTCGGAGGTTTCATGGATTTTTGGAAATTCCTTATCGAAAGAATATTTACTGCGTCTTTAGTTTTCTTCTGCGATATAACTTTTGATTTTGCCCGAGGATGGGATCATGTATTTCATTGCCAACACTCAGAAAAATGTTTCTAGTATAATAAAAAAGGCATATCTAGAGAAAAATGTTACAGACTTTGCTCCAGAGAATGCTTTTATCTAAATGTATACCTAAAAATTCTCTAAAAATTATAAAAAGCTTCCATGAAAAATAGAAATATATTAAAATATATCGTTTTTAGAGAAAACTTATTTATTTTTGAGAAAATGTTTGTTTTTATGGAAGAAAATACTTCGAATGCACTTTCCTTAGTGCATTTTTGGTTAAAATATAAGAAACATTTTTCATTTTCAATAAATTTTTCTCTATAAATTAGAATTTTTTTGTACGAGAAACATTCTTTTCATTTTTAGAGATATTGAAATATTTTCATTTCCGATAAGTGCAGTCACATTTCTTCGAAAATGTGAAAATTTATTATGATTGAAGAAAATGTCATTTGAAAAAGAGAAAATTGCTATTATCGAATATTGAGAAATTTTTCGTCGGAGAAAGATATAGGTTTTTTCTGAGAAAGTTGATTTTTTTTTATGTAATATCAAAATTATTAGGTCAAAATGTTTTTTATGCAAACCTCTTAATCCAGACCTAGCTAACAACCTATCAACAGTTCCTTACGATAGCATGTACGCGCTAAAAGATATTCGGGTTCAAAGTTCACAGAAACTGGTCATTCCCTAATATCTACGCTCCTCTTTGTCGGACAGAAAATATGCTTTCAACAAAATTATAGACATAGATAATTTTCTTAAAAAATGTATTCGACAGTTTTTACGTAAAACTAACCGTTTCCTCGCTATGAGGCTAGATATGTTTGTCTGAACACCGCAAAATAAAAATTTCATTCTATGAGAAATGAAATACATAAGCCCCCAGGTAAAGTCAAAGTCAAAGCAGAAAATATTCCTTCGATGAGCACTTTCCAAAAAGACATGAAGCTCTTTTGGTTAAAAATTTGTTTCACTGTAATGTCCAGCAATCACAGTGACTAATCATTGAGTATCTGGAAATATCTTTTCTTCTGAAAGAGTACTATGGACTGTATCTAAATTCAGTTCAAAAAACATAACCACCCAGAAGGAAAATGTGGAATACATGACTTTAAGAACGCATGAATTCTTCGTTGAAAAAAGAGACAAAAAAGATACATGACCGAGCAAAATATCATAGAATGCGAACTTTTTTATTTTGAATGAAAGTATTGTTTAATTTAAGTTTTTTGACAGTGAAAAAACTGTAAATTAGAAAATGTGAAATTTGAAAAAAAAGCAAGTGTCATTTACTTTTTCTGTTATAATTAATCATTAATTTATAATTTAAAGCTTACACTAATAATGTTACTTTTAACTTCAAATAAAATAAATTATAAAAAAAGACTCGAAAAGCATTCACTTTTAAATACATTCTTTAGCCATGTAGGAAAAATCACATATTTTATGAGCAAGGATTTTATTCATGATACAATTATATGATATCTCTTGCATTCTTTAGGAATGCAAAAAGGGATGCATGATTTTCCTATGACATCGCCGTGTAAAAAATCATGCGTTCTGGAATGTATAGTATCATAGGAGTGGTGCATTCTAAAACAAATTCCTATACATGACCATTTCCTTCTGGGCAGGACCCGGTGGAATCTACCAGAGTGTGAATAACGATCACAATACGATTATTCTCACAACTAATCAGCACTCATAATTTCATGCGCTCAATTTCTCATGAGTGAAATAATTTTGCCGCAAACAAAAGCATTCCCGATTTTACGAACAAAAACACTTCGCCGTAATAGTATTATGATCGTTCGTTGTTTAAAACTCAATGAGTAGCTCATGCTGTATGGATTACATCTTTAATCGATTGTGAGCATATTTTTGAAGTCAAAAGTTGATCCTCTCTGTGACAGCGAAAAGTGAAATTTTGTTCAATTCAAGAAGAGACATAGAACAGACAAAATGGCAAAACCAAGTGCATTTTATTAGTGCCCAGCAAAATTTTTCGTAAAACCTTGATTTGCATGAAATTCTACAACGCATTACATAAATTGCATTATTAATCATTCATGAGCGAGTTTTTCTGCACTCATTCCAAACGAATGGACAAAGGTAAGAGTTGTGTTTATACCAAAGATAGGTAAAAAGCTTGAACACTTACCTTAATCGTAAGATACAGATCAATCATTCAAAGTTCTTTAATCCTAGAAACAACGCAATAACTTTTGTAACTTTTGTTACTATAAGAGAGACTAGTTCGAAACGCTTACCTTTCAGTAGGATACTATTTATTTATCAGACAGAAAAATCTACAGTGACTGCAATTTATAGCCTAACTGGTGTTATCAATAAAAACTTTTTAACAAAAAAAAAAACCTACTTCAAAATCACTAGAAAGTAAAAAATAATTTTAAATTACTTTTACTATTTATTTCTTGGTCAAATTTGTATTTTTATAATAAATATATTTATTTTTTTATGATAATAAAAGCTTCTAGTCAGCGCTAATCATTGATGTAAAATCATGATTTTTTCGCCATCCCTACTCTATTTAAGACTTTTTTATTTGTAAATATCCTGCTTGGGTGACGCTGTATTAATTTGTAATCTTAATTTTTCTTAAATCTTAATTAAAATGCTATATGTGTGTTGCAGCTGCATAAAAAATCTGATTATATTAGCGCCGACTTCGAAGCTCTTATTATCATAAAAAAATAAATATATTTATTATAAAAATACAAATTTGACCAAGAAATAAATAGTAAGAGTAATTTAAAATTATTTTTTACTTTCTAGTGATTTTGAAGTAGGTTTTTTTTTTTGTTAAAAAGTTTTTATTTCTTTCTTTTTAGAGAAAATGATATATATTAAAAAAGTATTTAAATTCATTAAACACCAATTATTTATGCTCATAATATGGAAAATGCTTTTCTGTCGTTTCTTATTCTGGTCTTTGTCAGTGTGTTTATCAGTACCTACTCTTGTATTTTTATCACTACCCCAATGTCAATATTGACTGAAATATAGTGTGTTTATAATATTGACACGCCTCTTTGTCGAGAATATCACACTCTTTGTCATAGTGTTTTCAATAGTTCTACCCATTCTAACAATGAATTTTACCACCCTTAAGTCAATATGATACAGTTTTTTACACACTGCCACACCCCTTAGTCGAATAACACCCAATTCTTCGGTAGTAATTTGTAATAATTGTGCCTGCGTCTGTACTTTTTCAGTTAGTAGTGTCAGTATTCGATTTAGTGTTTTCTAATATTGCCACACCCCTTTGTCGAATGACGCCCACTTTATTCACAAAAACTTGTTATAAGTGTGCCTACCTCTATACTAAATATCAGTACTCTAGTGTCAATATTATTCGCGATACAGTGTATTTTATATATTGCCACACCCCTTTATCAAACAAGGTCCACTGTATTGAAATTAATTGTTTTATAACTGTGCCTACCCCTGTAGTTAACTTAAGTACTCTAGTGTCAATATTATTCGAGATACAGAGTTTTTCTAATATTGCCACACCTCTTTGTCGACTAACGCCCACTTAATTGACTGTTATTTTTTACCTACCCTTGCATTTTTTCTGTGAATTTTATTAACTCTAGTACTCTAGTGTCAATATTTACTGAAATACAGTGTTTTTCTTACAGTGACACGCCCCTTTATCGAATACCGCCCACATTACTGACAGTTATTTGTTATATTTGTACCTACCTTTGTACTTAATTTTAGTATCGTAGTGTCAATAGTAATCGAGATACAGTGTTTTTTTTTAATATTGCCACTCCCCTTCTCGATTAACGCCCATTTTTTTTTACAAAAATTTGTAGTGATTTTTCCTACCTTTGTAATAAATTTCTGTACCCTAGTATCAATATTATTTGAGACACAGTAATTCTCTTATATTGCCACACCCCTTTGTCGAATTACGCCCACTTTTGTTATAGTAATTTCCAATAATTGTACCTACTTCTGTACTTAATTTCAGTACTCTAGTGTCAATTTTCTTTGAGATACAGAGTTTTTACAATATTGCCACACCCTTTTTTAGAATTACGCCCACTTAAGTGATCGTCATTTTTAATACTTGTGCTTGCCCTTGTAATTTTACTCTGAATTTTATTACCATAGTGTCAATATTTACTGAGATACAGTGTTTTTCTTATAGAGACACGCCCCTTTTCCGAATACCGCCCCCTTTCATAAACGGGCAGCTCCGCGTTGATAATCTCTATATGTTGACAAAAAATTACGGCAATCGGGCAAGTACTTTAGGAGTAATCGATGTACATACATTCACAAAAAAAAAAAAAAAAAAAAAAAAAAAAAAACAGAGAAACCAACCAACTTGAGAACCTCCTCCTTTTTGAAGTCGGTTAAAAATGCATTTGAGTAAAACAAACAGCATTATATGTCTTCATTTATATTGAACGTGCTCTTAACAACACACCATATAATGCAATCAAAGGCAATGCTAAGGAAAAAGTCCCTTCTCAATTTACAGAATGGATTCTTACTATATTAAAATATAGAATCATCATGTTTGAGCTCACTGATCTGATGAGCTCAAGAATGTTTCAGTCAACCCTTTTGTGGACATTGGTCGTTGGTGAACTACTCGAAAAGCTGAACAAGCACAGCTTTGCTAGTAGAGGATATTTAGATGATTTGGTTATCACAAGTCTGGGCTGTCATTGGCTAACAATATCGGGCACAATACAATGTGACCTATGCTTAAGAATAAGATGGTGTCAGGTGACAAAAGCTTAGCTATAAATCCTTGAAAAATTAATACTAGTACCGATTTTTAGAAAGAGGCTCTTACGTCTTGCAAAGCCTACACTAGACGGAATAGTGATTGACTTTTCAAATGAGCTCAAGTTTTTAGGACCGACCTTTGATAAGAAATTTAAATGGAACACTCAACTGACAAAATCTGTAGGCAAGGCTATACGTGCTGTATCACCTGGCAACACCTTCGTGGTGAATATGGTGATATGAAAATTCGAAGAACCCTCGAAAAGAACGACTTCATTTCTCGAAATTTCTCGAAGTGCTACAAGTTTGTTATACCAAACAGGCAAATACAAAGAAATTACAGGTATGAACCTGAATCAGCTCACAGTTATGGTATGATTCGAACGGAAAATGGATACAGAATGGTAGAAGTGGTATGGTCCCAGATCACAAAAAGCTTTATTAATGGGGCTAAACTTCAACCACATTCCAAGCAAAAATATATGCATGCATATATATTTGAAGTATGTCTTCGGGAATGTCTCTTTGTGAAAACTATAGGATCACATAACTTTGTACTCTCAGATGGTCAAGCGTCATTAACTATTTAATGTAAAAACGGGTACTTTTCATACTACCGTTTTTGAACTGTTGGTACTACTTCATGTTTCGAAATAGTTTTATGAAAACTAATCTTCTTTCTAAGGTGCTCTTGCCGATGGTGTATTTTTTCATTTTCATTTTTTATTTTCGAATGTT
Organism: Tetanocera ferruginea; assembly: GCA_958299015.1. Lineage (NCBI taxonomy): Eukaryota > Metazoa > Arthropoda > Insecta > Diptera > Sciomyzidae > Tetanocera > Tetanocera ferruginea. Next base: position 33,781,408 of record OY282641.1, on the reverse strand, counting down.
TGTTAAATTTTCATAATTGTGTCATAAGTTTGAACGATCAACTTTAAAAATTTTGATTTTTTTAATGCCAAAAATTAAATATGAAATCATCAATTCATTACGATTAACGTTCTAAATATGTTATATTTAGCTCATATTACAACGAGAAATTCATTCTCAACGAGAAAATTACGATAGTTTTTATGAAAATATAATAAAAAATGAAGTTGGACCAACAGTTAAAACACTTTTGTACCTATAAAAAGTATCTATTTCGACATTAATATCTTAAAAGCCCTTAAATCAGACGAGCTTGATTGAGAACTATGTAATTTCAACAATTTTTCTTTATATTTTAAGAAGGAAATATATTCTAAGTGGCAAGAGGTGTTCATTTGTAGAGATCGGACAATCGCATGCATTTCTTTGCCTTTGCTAGCATTGCCGGAAAAAGGGGGAATTCTTACCAATCTCTACATGCCTAAAACTACATACTAGTCAGCATGCGATTAAATATTACGTATCGATTAGTAAACTGGAAATTAACACGGAAAAATTAAAAAAAACTAGATCAGTTAACACAACATACCATCGGCTTTGATGTTTAAACCGAGCTACTTCTGCTTTACCCTAAATTTGTACCCAACCGTGGATCTATGAGCAGCGTTGTTATATTAGATCCCCAAAGAAATATATCACACAACCATATACTTAATCAAAACCTAATGTAAAAATTAATCCATTGCAAGTTTTTCTTTTTTTTATATAATTAACAAAATTTATTCATGCTTTTGTAATTGAAAATATTAACTTAAGTTAACAACAAAATAATAATATAATATAAAGCTGGCTACAACTAAACTTTCTTAGTTCAAACTAAAAAAAAAATTCGTTTTATTTATGATTAAAAATAAAAGCTAACTTTATCATCAGCTGATTTGCTGGAGCACAAAGCAAATTCTTAATATATATTTATATACATGTATATTTTTTTTTTTATGTTAGATTCGAACAGGTTCTCAAACAAAAAAAAAAACACTAGTACATTTTGCTTGCTTCAATATTGGTTGTTGTTGTTTCCATTTTTTTTTTTTTTTTTTTTTGTTTTTTTTCTCTTTTGTAACCTATGCAACTTACTAATTATCTATGACGTTATACTGATTATGAAAATAAACACTCTTTTTTTTTTTTTCTTATTAAACTCAATGAGATCAATGTAAGTCTATTTGCATGAGTACAAACAAAAGAGAATAAAAAAAAAATTAACTACATCATACACTCCCCATAAAAACATGATATAAAGCTTTAATTATTACTTACAACTTTATTTCAGCGAAGACGAAGAAGGTACCTCCGGCGTCCACATCGATGACTGTTAAATTATGTCTGATTTTTTTTGTTTTTAGTGTTTTCATTATTTGAGCAAGTATTTAGTTTTAATTTAGGTGAAAAGAAAAAAAATGATAATCTTATGTTTCTTGAACAGAAATTAATATTACTAACATTTTTTTTTTTTTTGGGGTTTTTTTTTTTTATGAACATTTTGCAACGTACTCCTGACTGACACCCTGTATATAAGAAAACCTTACTTCACGAAGACTTACGCTTTACGTTTAGCAATTTCTTACCTCTTTTTGTTATGAGGGGTAATTTATGAAAGTCTTTATCCGGCTGGTGAATAATATTAATATAAGACACGACTTATTCCAAAAAAACGTGTAATTCCTTATTGTACTTGTTGAAAGTACAGTAGTTAAGCACTTTAGGTAGAAAAAAAAATTGTCACAAGTTACTTGCCCCAAGACCTTGATGGAAATAACCGAAAATTTCTGTCTACTACGACATAACACCTCAATCAGCTCATGCGGAGCGCAGTTAGTAATTTACGGTTTCTATTTACTCAAAGCTTAGTGTACTAAATTGGTTAATTTTTTTGCAAAAACAAAAAAAACAAAATCTCTATCGGATGTGTGGGTGGAGTGGTAATATGAGCGAAAGTTTAAGCGCATACACTGATCAAAGAGATCGATTTAGTTGATCGTAAAGCTTTCGTATAAAATCAAAGCTTTTGTTCGATTTCTGGTGATCTTTGATATTTACGTTCAATTTATGTATGTAAAAAAAATAAAATTGAAAATAACATTTGCCTCAATGACAACCGATTCGTTACAAAACAGCTGGTATTTTGAAGATTTTCTTGAAAATAAGAGCTGAAGACTTATGTTTTTATATCTTTTGCGTGCAATACTCCTACTCGTTTTCCTGACTCGTCTTCAATTTCATAATATACATTTCCTATTTTTTTTCTTATTTTTCCTTTTTCAAATTTGTTGGCTAATTTTGCATTAAAATGCTGTGCCGCGTTACTCTGAGCAAAGGATCTGTAAAATATCGTCTGTCCTACATCAAAATTTACTTGCCTTGTCCGAAGATTATAAGTATGTTGGTTTATAAGGTATGCTCGATTTAAATGCTCTTTAACTCTTTCTCGTATTACCTCAACATCTTTAAGACCTACTGGGGCTACTGTTAAATCATTTAATAAATTTAAACTTTTAAGTAAACCATAAGTTTTTCCACTTGTGATCATATTTTGACCAAATGTTACAAAATAAGGTGAAAATCCAATAGACGCATGGTAAGAATTTCTCAGCGCACAACTAATCAATGATAACTTTTCGTCCCAGTCACGTTGATCTTTATTAATATATGCTCGTACTGCTGCTATAACTGAGCGATTCACACGTTCAGATGCATTAGCTTGTGGCGAGTAATGAGCTGTATATCTGTGAAAAACTCCATATTTTTCTAATAGATTATTAAAACAGGTAGATTTAAATTGTACACCATTATCAGAGGTAATAGTTTCTGGCACACCAAATATGTGAAAAACGCGCTTTTCTAAATAATCGGTTATAACATTCGCTGTAAATTTTCTTATTGGTTCTAGAAATATAAATTTTGAGAGGTGATCAAGTACTATCAGAATTCCAATGTTTCCACTTCGAGATCTAGGATAAGGTCCTAATAGATCTACATACAGTTTTTGAAAAATTCTCTCTGATATAACCTGATTCCCCATTGGTGGTTTCAAAATTTGATTCGTCGCTTTTGTTTGCTTACATATGCTACATTTCGAAATATAGTCATTTACGTCTTTGTACAAACCTGGCCAGTAAAAATAATTTTTCAAATGTTTCACCGTTTTAAAAGCACCACCATGAGCAGCTAAGGGATGATCATGATATCTTGAAATTAAATCTTTTGTAAGTTCAATAGGAACCCAAAGTTTCCAAATATGTTCTTCCTCTTCTGGGTTACCTGATCTAAAGTTTAGTCTTTTGTATACATATCCGTCCTTAACGCACAAGTCCGGCAACAAGTGAGCCTTTTCAGAAATTTTATTAATCAAATCGGTGTAGTTTTGAGATTTAAAGTGTGGAGAAGTTAAGTCAATTTCTTGCGAATTCAATGGATCAGTTGTGATTGAGTCAATAGCTTCATCAAAGCTACGAGAAAGAGTATCTGGAACAATGTTCATGCTGCCTTTCCGATGTTTAATTTTAAAATTAAAACCTTGTAGTTTCAAAGCCCACCTCGCTAGACGTCCGTGAAGGTCGGATTGAGACATAAGCCATTTTAAAGAGGCGTGATCGGTAATCACTTCAAACTCCTGACCTTCTACATAGGCTCTATATTTTTTTATTGCTAGCAGCGCAGCTAAACATTCTTGTTCACTAACTGAATAATTTCTCTGTGCCTGATTAAACTTTTTTGACATATAGGCCACTGGAACTTCATCACCGTCGTCATTTTTCTGAGCTAATACCGCCCCGATACCATACTTACTCGCGTCACATTGAATCGAAAATGGTTTGGTGAAGTCAGGACTGTGAAGGAGTGGAGAGGTACATAGCAACTATTTTAATTTTTCAAACGAATCATTTGCTATCTTGGTCCAGGTATACTTTTGTTTCTTTTGTAAGAGTTCTGTCAAAGGAGCTGTCACGGTTGCAAAGTTCTTCACAAAACGTCTATACCAACCACAAATCCCCAGAAACCGTCTTAGCTGTCGCACTGTCTGTGGTACAGGAAAATTTAAAATGGCTTCTACTTTTGCTGGATCTGTCTGAATTGTACCATTTCCAATAACATGTCCAAGGTATTTCACCTGCTTCAAAAGAAATTTACTCTTTTCAATATTAATTGTTAGTCCAGCTCTTTTTATACAAACAGCTAATTCTTGCAACACGGTCAAATGTTCTTCAAAAGTCTCAGTCAAGACCAGTAAGTCATCTAAATACACAAATACTTGGGTACGTAAATAAGGTGGAACAACTTTATCCATTAGTCTCGTCATCGTCTGTGGAGCATTACAAAGTCCAAATGGCATGGTAACAAATTGATACAAAGGTCGGTTAGGGATGGTAAACGCGGTTTTCTCTTTTGAAGATTCATGAAGAGGGATTTGCCAAAAGGCGTCTTTGAGATCTAAACTGGTAATATATTGTGCTTTCGGAAGCCTACTTAGTATTCCATCAATTAAGGGCAATGGGTAAGCATCTTTTTTCGTAACACTATTGACTTTTCTAGCATCTAGGCACAATCTCACCTTACCGGGTTTGACCACTAAAGCCACAGGTGACGCCCACGCACTTTGTGACTCTTCAATAACCCCAAGAGATAGCATACGATCGACTTCATCAAAAAGTAATTTTTCCACTGCAGGTGAAACTGCAAAATGCCGTTGCTTGATAGGCTTATTTTCGCCAACATCTACTTCATGGGTTATTAATGACGTTTTCCCTAATCCTTCAATCGCAAATGACGGAAATAACGAGATGGTATGCTTTAATTTAACGTACTGTTCTTTACTCAGAATATGAGTTATCGTATCAATGTCAATACAATCGACAGAAGTTAAACTTTCCTCGCAAGCATTTAAAAGACCTTGGGCTAATCCAAAACTGTTTATAAAATCTATTCCTAAGTACAAATTTTGAGAAAGAGACGGAATAATTATGAATGTAAGTTCTTTTGTTACTCCCTTAAACGTAATATCTGTTGTAACACTTCCTAAAGTGGGATGACTCTTTCCGTCTGCGGTTTTTAAAAATGTCGTGAAACGTTTAAATGGAAGCCTTTTAGACAAGAAGGTTTTTGCATACTCTGAAGACAAGCACGATAGAGAAGCTCCTGTATCTACCAAGCCCATTATTTCATGATTAAATAAAGTAACTTTGGCGTAAGGTCTAAGATCGTTTGAAGGTTTGTCTACTATAATTGCTGCACAATACACTTTTCTTAACTCTTTAATTTTCTTCCAATAATTTTTCAAACGCACGGTAGAACGTTTAGGCCTTTCTTTTGGTAAATTTAATATATCTCCGCTAAAAATACGTTTTCTTGCTTGTTGATATTCTCGAAGTCTTAAATGATATGGCTTAATTGGAGTAAAATGAGGTACTATGTCGTTGGTCTGGTCTTTTGTTGTTGAAACAATTAAAGGTTGCGTGTTCGTCGTGGTGTTTGTGTCCGTAAAGTTAATAAAATCAGTCTGAGAATAGGTTGAATGTGTCAACACTGGGTTGCTTTTGAACTTGAGGTTTTCATCAGACTGGAGCTTTTGTAGTTTTTTGAACTTGGGGAGCACTTTAAACAATTGGGCTTATACGTATTCTCAGTACCGCATCCATAACAAAATATCTTTCGCTCACCCAAACAATCTTCAAACTTGTGTCCTAGCCCTTTACAATTCCAGCAAATAAATTTAGTATCTATCGCCTCTACTGCTAAATCTGTACAAGAACTTTCATCGCCTAAACTTACATTAAGTTCATTAATGTGTCGTCGGTTACTATACATACGGTTTGCTCTTGCTATTTCCTCCTCTATTTGTTCATGTTTTTGGCAGAACTCCCGCAATTCTCTCCTGCTATAAACATGATAATGAAGAAGTGCCTGTCTTACTGAAGGTCTTAAATTTCTGCGAATCGTGTTCACGAAATCAATTTCCGCCATAGGGGTTTCTAGCATATCGGATATTTTTAACATTGAATCGTAAAATTGATCAAAACTCTCTCGTTCCTGCTGTTTTCTACTTCTCAACAAATCCATTATATCCTCGTTATTACGTCGATCTCGAAATTGATTGCGTAACTCTTCACAGAAATCCGACCAAATGACTCGTTCAGTTTGTCGGTGAAAGCGCCAAAACCAATCCAGGGCTTTCCCGGTAAGAAGAATATGCATTTGGCTACAAAGAGCACCAAAATCGCCATGTAAACTCTGCCTAGTCAACGCGCTAACTCTATATAAAAAACTGTCAACCGTCATGTTATCGCCTTGTCCCGAAAATTTTAAATTCCAATTACAAATTATATTTGATATTTTGTCAGGTGTTAAAGAAACTCTGGTATCAAACCCTAGAGATCTTCTTGAGCGATTTAAATTATCTCTATTATCCATATGATTTCTTTCATTAGTATTGCAATAACGTGGCTCATTTAAATTATTCTGGTGTCTTCCAATTGGATTATTGTTGTTTCCGTTCAAATTAAAGCTTTCTAAAGTTCGTCGCACCGTTTCGTCTATCATTTGTCTAACTTGAGAATACAAACTATCCTGCATAATATTCTGCTGCTGAGCAACAGCTTCTCGAATTACTTCCTGTACCTGATTCATGGGTAAGATTCCATTTGTATTCGAACTTACATTAAGAAAATTTTTATGTGAACTTGGAACACTCTGGTTTAAGGAAGCGTTAGGGCTTCGAGTCTCAGTATTTAAGGGTGTATTTCCTGCTGGTAGGGGCCAATCTAAAGGATTCCGTTGAGAACGGGTTATAGGACCTCTTGGTACTGCGCCTTGTGAAGTCGCTACGCTACTTTTATTTAAACTTTTTGCTCTATGAATTTGGTATGGTTTTAAACGATTTTCAAGACAGGGTACTCTGCAAATCGGACAAGAATTAGAACTCTGTATCCACTTAACGATACACGTTTTGTGAAAGATATGTTTACAGCTCGTGGAAACGATTATATCATTCGCCTCATAGTTGATTTTGCAAATTGTGCAACTTGAAATATTTTCGTCAGATAACGTGGTTAAGTCATCCGCACTATGATGTACAGCCATCATAAACTTTTATTTGTATTTAATTACAAGTATAAAAAATACTTTATTTTTGTTTGGTTTTATTCAGTTTTGAACAGTATTGGCTATGTGATATCTTCAAAAGAAATGGTATGTGTGAAAAAAAAAATCTACTTAGCAAACTATAAACTTCTCTAAGCTTTGATTGTTTTGACAAAACTAAAAACCATTTTTGTGGTCAGCCAGTGTTGGAGTTAGAACTGACACTATGCTGCTATTCCAAACAAAAACTTTCAAATTATCTCCACAACCTAAGAAAAGATAAATTTATATAAAAAAAAATTCCCACAAAAATTGCTACAAAAATGAAAGAAAGACATCAATAAGTTGAGAATGGATCTAAGCACGGTTTGAAAACCAAGCTTAAGACAAATCCGAAACTCGCTACTGAGCATTACTTTCGGAAATTAAACTTCCACTAAGACAAACAAAAGCAGTTTAAGTGTAAGAATAATGAATTTGGATTCTAAAATTATGCAAAATTTGGACCACCTGACCTTTACAAAGCTACATTTACAATTTATGCGTGTTTGAATTAATCCATATATGTAGAATTAATTGAAATTTTGCTTTCTTTGGCACTTTTCTCAGTCATTGGGCCCCACGTTGGGCGCCATTTTCTGTAATTTCAACAATTTTTCTTTATATTTTAAGAAGGAAATATATTCTAAGTGGCAAGAGGTGTTCATTTGTAGAGATCGGACAATCGCATGCATTTCTTTGCCTTTGCTAGCATTGCCGGAAAAAGGGGGAATTCTTACCAATCTCTACATGCCTAAAACTACATACTAGTCAGCATGCGATTAAATATTACGTATCGATTAGTAAACTGGAAATTAACACGGAAAAATTAAAAAAAACTAGATCAGTTAACACAACATACCATCGGCTTTGATGTTTAAACCGAGCTACTTCTGCTTTACCCTAAATTTGTACCCAACCGTGGATCTATGAGCAGCGTTGTTATATTAGATCCCCAAAGAAATATATCACACAACCATATACTTAATCAAAACCTAATGTAAAAATTAATCCATTGCAAGTTTTTCTTTTTTTTATATAATTAACAAAATTTATTCATGCTTTTGTAATTGAAAATATTAACTTAAGTTAACAACAAAATAATAATATAATATAAAGCTGGCTACAACTAAACTTTCTTAGTTCAAACTAAAAAAAAAATTCGTTTTATTTATGATTAAAAATAAAAGCTAACTTTATCATCAGCTGATTTGCTGGAGCACAAAGCAAATTCTTAATATATATTTATATACATGTATATTTTTTTTTTTATGTTAGATTCGAACAGGTTCTCAAACAAAAAAAAAAACACTAGTACATTTTGCTTGCTTCAATATTGGTTGTTGTTGTTTCCATTTTTTTTTTTTTTTTTTTTTGTTTTTTTTCTCTTTTGTAACCTATGCAACTTACTAATTATCTATGACGTTATACTGATTATGAAAATAAACACTCTTTTTTTTTTTTTCTTATTAAACTCAATGAGATCAATGTAAGTCTATTTGCATGAGTACAAACAAAAGAGAATAAAAAAAAAATTAACTACATCATACACTCCCCATAAAAACATGATATAAAGCTTTAATTATTACTTACAACTTTATTTCAGCGAAGACGAAGAAGGTACCTCCGGCGTCCACATCGATGACTGTTAAATTATGTCTGATTTTTTTTGTTTTTAGTGTTTTCATTATTTGAGCAAGTATTTAGTTTTAATTTAGGTGAAAAGAAAAAAAATGATAATCTTATGTTTCTTGAACAGAAATTAATATTACTAACATTTTTTTTTTTTTGGGGTTTTTTTTTTTTTATGAACATTTTTTTTATGAAAAAAATTTTTTTTTTTCCTCTGTTTTTTTTTTTTTTTCTTAAAGACTTATTCTTCGCAAATAGAAAAAAATATAATTTTAAACGAAAAAAAAACACTTCACATAAGTTGCAAGTCTATTATGAGAGCAAGAGAATTTATCTGTGGAGTTAGTTTTTAAGATACTTTACATTACACTAGTGTGTAAAACTTTGGAACTATAATTTTTATTATTATTATTTTGTTTTTTTTTTTTTTTTTTTATTTTTTTTTTTTTTTTTTTTTTTTTTTTTTTTTCCGAGCAGTTATATATGTAAGGCTACTTTCCAACTAGATAGTTAGTAGGAAAAAAAAACACGTGAATATGAGGATTGCAGAGTGGATACAGGGTTCTTTCCATTGAGTCTCATGGTTACTCATTGCGTTGGACCCAGTTGTACCCAACGAAGATAGTAAAAGAAGTTGGCTCGGACATCTGCAACGTACTCCTGACTGACACCCTGTATATAAGAAAACCTTACTTCACGAAGACTTACGCTTTACGTTTAGCAATTTCTTACCTCTTTTTGTTATGAGGGGTAATTTATGAAAGTCCTTATCCGGCTGGTGAATAATATTAATATAAGACACGACTTATTCCAAAAAAACGTGTAATTCCTTATTGTACTTGTTGAAAGTACAGTAGTTAAGCACTTTAGGTAGAAAAAAAAATTGTCACAAGTTACTTGCCCCAAGACCTTGATGGAAATAACCGAAAATTTCTGTCTACTACGACATAACACCTCAATCAGCTCATGCGGAGCGCAGTTAGTAATTTACGGTTTCTATTTACTCAAAGCTTAGTGTACTAAATTGGTTAATTTTTTTGCAAAAACAAAAAAAACAAAATCTCTATCGGATGTGTGGGTGGAGTGGTAATATGAGCGAAAGTTTAAGCGCATACACTGATCAAAGAGATCGATTTAGTTGATCGTAAAGCTTTCGTATAAAATCAAAGCTTTTGTTCGATTTCTGGTGATCTTTGATATTTACGTTCAATTTATGTATGTAAAAAAAATAAAATTGAAAATAACATTTGCCTCAATGACAACCGATTCGTTACAACTAGTATTTCTATGTATCACATCACTGAATAGAGCTACATTGGGACGAAACAATTATAAAGAATAATGGTGGGTACAAGGAAGTCAGGGTTTTAAGACAACAAAAAATAGACTGCATTACCAAAAGAAGGTCGTCTCATTCTCTCATTGGATCTGATTAATTTTGTAGCCTGTAAAAAGATAACTTTGGGGAAAAAGTTAGGATTTGGAAAAACAAGCAAACAAAGTAATTTATTACTCTAAATAGTGCTACATCAAACATCCCATTAAGCTTATCAGATCCAACATCCAATATCGAACAGGTTATTATAAAGTGTCACTGTGCTCTAAGACACAAGCTCAAAAAATGGGCATATCTGAATCAAATGTCTGCAAAAAGGAGGCAGAGACCCCTACAATCTGCAAACTTCATAACTTCGCATTTGTATACGGAGAGAAATTTGAGCTGACAACAATCCCAAACCAATTTATTTTGGGAGTTATTCTAAGCAAAGCCATAATATTCTTCAAACCAAGCCCTAATGTGATTGTTTATCAAAAATTAACACGCCCATATGTGCATAATTTATGTGATTTTTGGATCATTTATCAAAAAAATTAATAAGTTCACTTTTGTCCAATTTATTACATAAAAGTATTGTTTATCAGATAAAAAACTTGCTCATTTGTATCCAATGCTTGCCATTTATGGATTGTTAAGGCAAGCTTTTACCTTGGCGACACAAAATTGAATGCCTCGCTGAAAATTAAATTTTACAAAAGATATTAACGATATCGACAAACGGTCTTTTATAATGACTAGGAAAAATATGAAACTTAATTTTAAAATTAATATTGTTGTTGTCCTTGTTGTTGTTGTTTTTGTATGTCATGTCAAAGTAGACCAAAAAACAAAGATACCCCGCTGGTTTTAACCAAAAAATGTTTGTGCTTCATTTGAATATAAAAACCAAAATGGGAATATGTTAAGATTTAATGCCGTTATAGTCGGTACCAAAATAAAGTGTTTTGTTCAACAAATAACGGAACTATAGCATCCAAAAGTCAAAATTGACAAAAACAGGTTTTTGAGGGCTTAAAATAGGTCTACTTTTTTTTAGAGCTACCTTCATGGTTCTGGTACCGACATGAATGACTGCTCTTCTTAATATGTGGTGCAAAATTATTTAAATCGAACAATTTTTTCAATAACTTTTTATTACAACCAATTGCGAAAAAGTGGTTTCGAGATAATCGCATTTAAAGTTGTGACATGCGTTTTCAAAATAGTTAAATAAAAAAACGATCGGTCTTAGAGCTTTTTCCGATGCATCTGCTTATTGACTATCAAAAACAAAAAAATTCATCCAAATCGGATCACTGGTTTCCGATAAATGAGGTGAAAAGTGCCCGAAGAGATGGTATTCAATAAGTAGTCGATAAGATTTGTTGAAAATAAGCATATTTTTGGTAAATAAAATATATTTCATTAATTCTATTTTTATTTATTTTTTTTTTTTTGCAAATAGAGTGAACTTATGTTACATAATATCTCCTGTTACATAATATCTACGCGCCAGAACAGTAAATACAATCACTTCAAAATAACGATAAATAATAAGTCATTCTAGCTCCCATGTATATTTGAGAAAACAAAATTTTGAGAAAAAACCAGGGACCGAAAATAACTGTTATTTTACAATTTTCGAATGAAAAATACACAATGAAAAAATTGTCGAAAGACATTTTCAAATAAACCTATATAATATATATATAATATTAATATATATATATATATTATGATACAAATGGCATCAGCTTCAGGAATATTAAGAGACTTTTAATGTTCTACTGGTTCTATAAAAGTTAAAAATTAACTGTTATTTTTTGCCTTTAATTTTTTCAGACAAAAATAACGGTAACCTTTGACTTTTATTTTATCGGTCAAAAATAACAGTTATTTTGAGACTTTTATTTTTTCGTTCACAAATATCAGGCATTCTGTGTTTTTTAAAGGCCGCTTGTCCGATTCAAAAATTATTGATACCATGTGTAAAACGTGATCACCGATGAGACCAAAATAATGGTATCGATAGTTTTTTAGTCAGTATAATGGCCTTTGAAAAAACACAAATTGCCTTATATTTTTGAATGAAAAAATAAAAGGCAGCAAATAACTGTTATTTTTGACCGATTAACTGAAAGTCAAAAGTAACTGTTATGTTTGCCCGAAAAAATATAAGGCACAAAATAACTTTTATTTTTGTCAGAAAAAATAAAAGTTAAAAAAATAACAGTTAATATTGGACTTTTTTGATAAAAGCCATTACCGGAACGTTCCCTTGAAAAAACACAAATACAACATTGCATTAGTACTTTGCTTGCATACATAACAATGTATGAAAAAAGGTAGATCACCAAATATGTTCATATGAGGCGATTTTGTGCCTGACTTGCCTACATTAAAAAAAATCGCCAAAAAAACTACTTATTGGATTTGCTTGAAATTTGCACAGTATGTTTCCAATATTATGTTAGTTCATATAAGCACAAAAACCAATTTCGAAAAAACAATTTTTCGAAGGTAAAAAGTGGCCTTAATAAAGAAATGAAAATGCTCTCATATGCCTAATCTAAGAAATTTTGGGACTGTTCATCAAAGGAACCGAACAAACAAAATCAACTATGACAAGCAAAATTTTTATTTTCATTGTCACATGCTAAAAAATGCAATTGCACAGGATTTTCCTTCATCTAAATTAGGCAGGAAAATAGAATTTTTTTTTAATTTTTTTGCTGCACTTTTAAATTGACAGGAACAAAAACCAACTGAGAATTACGTCGTTCGGTTGCTAATTTTTGAATGTGCCAAATGAATTTTTTTTTACAAAGATGCCCAAGATTATATGTATTAAGCACAAATTGACGTGTTTATCAAAAAATTTTCAAGTTTATCAAATTTTCTGGCTAACATGAATAGTTAGATATTTTAAGATGGTTTTAAGCTCAATTGAGCTGATTTTAATTACGAACGCTTTGAGTTCGATTTAAGCCCATTTTTTTCTCTACATGTACCATCATGCAAGGTTCTGGTGCCTTGTGATACCAAGCCAGTAAAATTCTTAAAATTCATAAAAAGCCTACATCTAGAAAATTAATAAAACGGCCTTGCAATATAGATCCAGTAGTAAGCATGGACCAAATTAAACACTAACATTAACAAAACTTTATGACAGAGCTTATGAGACATTTCAACAAAGCGTGTTTATATAAATTTAAATATTTTATTTATTTAAATAAAATTTAAATTTTATTTATTTAAATTTATTTAAATAAATATTTTATTAATATAGGTTGATATTTTACCTAAAATGTATCTGAGTTTGCATATTTGGAGTTCTTAGGATCTTTATTCCTATTAAATGGTTTGAGGTTATTATCAGTTCTGGAATAAAACAGTTTGCATCATAAAAGAAATGAACGGCGAATTATTGAGAAATTGAGCTCAAATTTCTGTTTCTATATACTTGTAAGGAAAAAAATACCTAAAACCTTTTTAATAAATAATTCTTAATAATTTCTTATTTTCAAATTTTGTGTTTTTATGTTCGACTTATGTTTCAAACGTTTGAAAATTACTGTAAAAGCTGGAGAAGAACTATATTCGTGAGATCTTTCGAAGCACTTCCGTAGCTTAATTCGTAATATGCAGTATTTATATTATTATTGTCTCATTTGGATATTTGTAGACTTTGAATACTAAACCTTTTTTTTAAGCAAAATAATTGCTTTTTCATTTCGAATTTTTTATTTCATTCTGACATTAAAGACTGTTCTGTTTCTTTTTTCTGTTTTATTCAGTTTTGGATTGAGGGTATGATCAAAGCCCTAACTCCAAAAATTGAACAACGTCGGATAAAAAAATTGGCTTGCAAACCATTATACTGTCTTGAAAATTTTATATAATTTTTATATCATCGCATGTGTTCTTATTTTGATTTTTTCCAACAATTTTGTATTTATCATATATCAACTACCATTTCTCTTATATCAAAACTTACCTTTCTTATGCTGCCAATTCTTAATTAATCCAATTTTTATTACTTGACCAATTTTAGTTTAAATAAACACTTTCTGTTTTCGTTCTGATTAAGTTACACACGCGTGCACAAATGTCAAATCCTTGCAGCGACCAGCCAAAAATATTGCAATTCTATGTTTTTTTATATATCTTTTTTTTGCTTATTTGTAATGATTATGTAATTGATTTGAATTTTTGTTTTTCTATGTTATTAATGTGTCTGCTATGTGCGTTGTTTTATTTATGAAATTTATTTTAAAATATTTTGCCAAGTTATTTATATTAAATGCTATGTTAATAGTTTGCTATGTTATTGCAAATTCTATGTTTATTAATGCTTAGATGCTTAGATTTACAAAATGTTGCATGAAACTTTGTTGTTCTTTCTAATCGGTTGATAACTTATTATTTTCAGTGTAAGTTTAAAGTTATGAAGTGTAATTTTTATTCACTTGACGATCTTACAAATACTATGTATAATATTTTATCTTTAATTTTCGTAGAATTTTAGTTTTAATGCAAATGCTATGAACGCTGAGTAATGCGTTTGTTTACAATAATCTATGTTTTAAAGACTAGTTCTATTAAGTTAATTATGGGTTTTTTCCACTTAAAGTATGTGTGCGTGTTTGTTGTTTAATTTTATTATTTAATTTTTTTTTTTTGTAGTTATTTCAATTTGAATTTTTCCAAAAAATCTTTATGCTATTGACTTAAATACAATTCTATGTTTTTTTTTTATTTTTTATTTGAATTTGTTTTTTTAATTATCTACTTTTTTATTGAACACTTTTCTATATAATAGAAAATTTCATAAATTTTATATACAATGGAAATGTGCGTTTAAATAATTTTGTTATGATTTTCTTCTTGTTTTGTTTTGTTTTTATTTTTACTATGATAAAAGTTTTTAACGTTGACAACACTGATCGCTTAGTTTTGCTATTAATGACGATGAATTATTGAAATATTGAATGTATGTTTGTTTTTTTTTTTATTGAAACACTTTTTTGGTTATATTGTAGCTTAAATGTAGTTATTTTTTTATTGAGTTTTTTTATTTTAGCACGTTTTTTTATTTATAATATTAATTGGTTTATTTAAAAACTTGTGCTGAACAAAGTTGAATTTTTTTTTGCTTATATAGCTATATATTAATTATTTACCAATTTTAATTATGTTTTCTCACGTATTGCATTCCATGATTTTTTTATCCTTTTATCAAATAATTATGAGATTGTTTTTTTTTTTAATTTTGTTTTGAGTCCACACTTGAAATATGAATTTTTAACGCATTATGCTCTGTTCAAAATGTGATGAATAATTTTTTGCGTTACTTTTTTCGTGACTGTACATTATTTGTTCTATGTTATCTTGTTCATAGTTTCTTCTTCACTCACACTTTTTGTTTTTTTTTCTTTATTAACTGTTTATTGCTCTTCATTATCTTTCTTTGGAACATGTCCTTGTTTTTTCCTCTCATATATCGTCCATTTTCCTCCTTTTTGGTCGTAATTTAGTTCTGTAAAATATAATAAAGATTTATAAATTATATAAAATATGTCAGCTGTTTAAATGTTTTAATTTAGTAAATTTAAAAGAAATAAGTACGGCATTTTTAGGTGTATTTTATTTAAAGAACCTTACATTCTCTGATAAAGACGACCAAAAGTTTATTTTTGTATTCGTTTGTTAAGCTTTTGGGCAAGAAAAGTCCTTTCGGCACCTGCCAATTTATTACTTTTAAATAATGTCCCCGAATCAAATACTTTCCCTTATAGGACTTTTCGTTCAACCTCACCTAAAAGAACCGTACCTCGAAAGTTACTATTCGAGATCTCAAATTTTTTATTCTGACAGGTTTTTTATGATTTGGGTAAAATAATAATGATATGAAAATGATATATCATGAATGATATGCAAATAAACACCGTTACGAAATTAAAGATAACCTCTTCAATTATTATTTTATTGGTTTTTTGGAAACCAAAAACAAAGTTTTTATGATGGTGTTAGGAACGCAATGGATTGTCAAAAATGGATTCAAAATCAGTTATTATTTAGGATCATAGGAGAATTACTTGTTATCATTTCCATGTGTGAAATTCGCTATGATGAAAACGGTGCCGGTTTCCTTTCGCCAAATACTCCAATTTTACTAAATATTTATTTTTTCACTCTAAATTTTTTTCCACTTTTAAGATTTTCAGTTTTGTATAAGAAGATATCTATTTCTTATATATTTATTCTTCAACATTTATTGGATTTACAAAGTCTCTTATTTCAACTCTCAATCAGCTGATGCAACGAATTAATGTAAGCAAGAAACAGCTGTTTGGATAAAATACCATAAAAAACATAAGTGCCAGTGTTATAATATTTTAGCACGATTTTGTATGGAAGAAAACGTCAGCAATTTTAAACCATTGTAAAATTTTAGGACAATACGATGTATAGCACACGTTGTGAATCCACTTGTTGAATTTGTCGTATGCTTTTTTAGTAATTTTAAGAACATATGGAGGGGCAATGAAACTTATATCGTTCGAAAGGTATTGTAACATAATTGAGCAGAATGTTTGTATAAATGATGTAACTAATAGCGTGGGTTCCCAACTTTTATAAAAAAAATACAGTTTTGGTCAAAAAAACCGCTTTTTGCCAATATGAAACTTCGTTAAAAGAGAGCTGTTGAATTGGTCGAATTTTAGTTTTTATCAAATGTATAAATTTTCTCAAACAATTAAGTTGTATGCATTCGTGTTCGTGCCATCACAAAATCAAAGTTACCCTTTATGATTTTTTTGAAAAAATTAAATTTTTTTATACTTTTTTTTATTTTTTTAAATTATAAAAATTCAAAAGTAATTGATGTGAAGAAAATATTTTTGTAAATCCAAACCATTTAAAGCTATAGCCATGAACTAATTTTAACCATCTTGCTATTTCTTCATAATTATAAAAAGGATTTTTTTAATCAACTCCTGCATTAAATCTTGTGTCATTAAATCTTCGATTTACTGATGGGGCTTTCAATTTTTTAAAAGATAGATACAATTTTTTAAAATATATATTTTTAAATGATATTGAATATAGCTTTTGATTTTTTTTTTAAATAAAAATTTCTTCTAGAGAGATAGAAACAAATATTATCAAAAAGCCAACGGACGATATTTTTTTACAATAAAAACTAAGGTATGTCTAAGAGATAGCATTGGCTTTCTCTAATATGAAGTATGAATGTCAAAATTTGACAAAATAATGACAACACTTCGCATCAAAATCAGAAAAGAGTTCTGTACTCTGCATGCCATTATATTTAATAATAAATATTTATACCCCCAAGCGTACTGCGTCACGACGTGTGTTACGCCCATAAGGAGGCGTGGTAAAAGAGTATATATATTATTGATCAGCACCTGAGTTGATAAAGCCATGTTCGTCTGTCCGTCTGTCGACATGATTACAGCCGTAATTTTCAAGCTATCGTATTGAAACTTCATATTTAAACTTTTTTTAAAAAACAAAGATTAATTTTTAAAAAAAAGGGAATGCGTTAGATCGGATAAAAACCACGCCTACCTCCCATACAACCCCAATAATGAAAACTCTTTAAAGAGACTAATATTTAAGCTACAAAATTGAAATTCAGTATTTTGTGTGTTTTATGTCAAAACCAAAGTTTGTAAGAAATTGGGGTCATTCACCCACTAACATGCTCACCTCCAATACAACCCCAAAATTGAAAATTATATAAAGAGGCTTCTGTCGAAGCTACAAATATAAAATTAGGTACCGATTCATCTAATATATAAAATCAAATGTTTGTCTGTCTGTCTGTCTGTCTGTCTATCTGTCTGTCTGTCTATCTGTTCCGTATAGGCTCGCGCACCGTTTATCCGATTGAGCAGAAATTTGAACACCGATAGTAAGAAAGAACATAGGAGGTGTACAAAAGTGAGCGGAAGTATGTGGGCGTGGCACTCTATAATAACTTCTAAACGCCTGGACCGATTTCAATGCAATTTAGTATTAAGGTTCAACTGCTCCCAAAATAAAACATAATTCCAAAGACTTACGCAAGAGGGCGCTTTAAGTAGTACATTTTTAAGAATCAACAACTCCTAAACGCCTAGACCTATTTCAATGAAATTTGGTATGAAAGTTCAACTGCATCAAATATAAAGCATAGGTAAAACAGTGGACGGAAGTATGTAGGCGTGGCACTCTATAATAACACTTTAACACCTGGACCAATTTCAATTAAATTTGGAATGGAGGTTCGACAGCGCCCAAGATAACATAGGCTATAAAAATTCCAAAAACTTCCGTAAGGGGGCGCTTTAAGTAGTGCGTTTTAAAGACTCGATAACTCCTAAACGCCTAAACCAATTTCTATGAAATTTTGTATGAACGTTCAACTGCACCCAAGATAAAACATAAAATATAAAAAATAAAGACTTCCGAAAGAGGGCGCTTTAAGTAATGCATTGTTAAGATTCAATAACTCCTAAATGACTTGATCAATTTAAATAAAATTTGGTACGTGAAATAACACTGACTCTGCAACAGAATTAAGGCTATTTTAATTTCAGAAAACTTCCGTGAGAGGGCGCTTAATCAATCAACTATGTTCGGCTCATTCACGTCAAAACGGATGAACCGATTTTGATGAAACTTGGCAAGCATTTGTATCTGTTACTGAAATAGATCCTATGCTTTTAAAAGTTCTTTCGACAAAAATCAAGGATTGAGCCGAAGGCAAACGATCCAAGTCAAGAATCAAAGACGAACGAAAAAACAGAAGTTTAACGAATACCAGCAGAAGCTAAATAAAGATGAAAAAAAAATTAACCGAACAGCATCGACCAAAACCTAAGTTGAACGAAGACAATCCAAAAATAGAATCGATGCTTATAGGACTTTTAAAATTGGAATTTATTTGAGATTAAATTGCATATTAAATGCATGCTAAGAAAAACTTTAAACGAATTTTTCTCGAAATGACTTTTCAAACTACACTCAGAAAAAAGTTTCTCGGAATATGATAAATGGCATCATATTTACTGAAAAATGGTATTGACCTTGCTCGAGAGAATGCTTTTCTCTAAATGCGATCCTAAAAATTCTCTAAAAATGATAAAATCCTTCTATGAAAAAGAGAAATACATAAAATAATTCGATTTTAGAGAAAAAGACTCTTTATTTTTGAAAATAAAAAATAAAATAATTCGATTTTAGAGAAAAAGACTCTTTATTTTTGAGAAAAAATTTTGTTTTTATTGAATAAAATACTCCTCATAGTGAATTTTTTATCAAAATATATAGAAAAAAATTTTCATTTTCAAAAAATTTTTCTGTACAAATGAGATTTTTTTGTGCGAGAAATATATTTCTCATTATAAGAGACATTGATAATTTCCATTTCCTAGAAGTGAAGAAATATTTCTTCGAAAATGTGAAAATTTATTCTAATTGAAGAAAATTCTATTTGAAAAGAGAAAATTGCTATTATCGAAAATAGAGAAATTTTTCACCGGAGGAAGATATGTGTTTTTTTTCTGAGTGTGGGTATCCTTTTTCCTCAGAAACCAGATGCAGATCGAGACGTTGAAGTAATTTTTTTTTTTAAACATGTCTGATAGGTACAGTTTTACGGAAATTTGACTAAAAACTTTCGATGGATAAAAACTTTTTTGGGCAAAACCCCAAAAAACGATAATTTAAAAAATTTGCAGTTTTGAAAATCGTCCTCTTTCTGTGCTCGAGAAACAACCCCGAGTAACACCGGATTACATCCGCTAGTTTTATATAAAAAAAATACGTATTTGAAAAATGGGCGTCATCCACCCATGAACACGCCCACCTCTCATTCAACCTCAAAATTGAAAACTCTTTAAATAGGCTTGTCTTAAAGCTACAGGCAAAAAATTTTATCCGTTTGTATTTTATGTCAAAACTAAATCATGGATGAAAAACGTCATCTGCCTACGGACACACCCACTTCTCATACAACCCACTTTAGGTGGGACATAACATTCGCAGCAGAGAGAACAGACCCTTTTTTGAAAATGCATAACTCAGTCAAAAACAAACATTTTTCCAAATTCGAAATTCAAAAAATATATTTTTCACTCCAAAATGGTTTTATAGAGCTAAAAACTGGCGGCAGAGAAAGAAACGATGGCAAAAATTGTGCCATCTGGAAAAAAATGACTTTTTTAAATCTGAACAAAATTGGTTATCAATTTTTTTTTCAATTTTTGGTGATGTTCCAAATTTGGAAGTGTGTTTTTTCGAAAAAAATATTGACTTTAAAAATTCATACAATATCGAAAAAACAAAAATTAAAAAAAGCTCGTGTCACACGATAGCGAATCAAGTTTAAAAAAATAAAAAAAAAAAATTTGTCAAAAAATGAACCCGCGTTCAAAGTTTCTGAACAAAGAAAAAAAACGTGAAAATTAAAAATGCTCTCTCACTAGTCTGGTTGTAACTTTTGAACCCGTAGGAATTTGTCTTAGAATCTTAAGAATATTTACTAAAATACAAAATTATAAAAAAAGGCCGATTAAAAAAACAGCTAATGTCATGTCCCCCCTTAAGTGAAAACTCTATAAATAGGCTTATATGTAAGCTACAAAACTGAAATTCCATATTTGTTTATTTTATATTAAAACTGAGGTGTGTTAAAATGGGAGGTCAAGTCAAGTCGAATTCGGTCAAGTCGAAGATACACCTAACTAGTTTTCTTATAGATTTTGGGTGCCTTATCACGAAAATAACAGAACAAATGTTTTCTATGGATATATCTATGGATATAGAATTAAGCGAGGGTGGTAAAAAAAGTATATATTCTTGATCAGCGTCACCTCGTGAGTCGATCTATCCATAACGGTCCGTCCGTCCGTCTGCGCGTTGTACGTATACACAGGATAAGAAGAAGGAGTTAAATAATGGGTACACTTGGTCACATGGACCCAAAAATTTGCACTATTGCATATTTTTGGAATCTGCCCACGGACAACCCTACCTTCCATACAACGCAAAAATTGAAAAATAAATAAATAAGCTCATAATTAACTTACAACAATAAAATTTGGTACATATGTATTTTATAACAATCCAAAAATGGTTTTGAAAAATGTATGTCATCCGCTCACGGACATGCCTACCTCTCTTACAACCCATAACATTGAAAACTCCATAAATAAGCTTATATTTGTCCTGCAGAGGAAAAAATGGTATGTATGTATTTTATATCAGAACTAAGATGTGTTCAAAAATTCGGCGTAATCCATCCACCTCTCACACAGCCCACAATACCGAAAACACTATAAAAGTATAAACATGTGAGACACAGGAATAAAACTAAGTATGCGTAAATTTTTTATTAAAGTTGCAATGTATATAAAATATGGGCTTTATCCGCCCACGGACTCGCCTATTTTCAGTACTATTTTTGTATTTTGTAAGAGTATGTTCAGGGTATTTCACGGTCGGGCTAGACCGACTTAAGACTTTCTTTACTTTTTTTAATTTTTTTAAAATTTTTTCGCTTTTTTGAATAAAGTAATCATACTTATTCCATGTTTATAACCAAGCCTATTAAATTCGGCGAAATCAAATTAACGTCATGTTTGATCGACAAATTTTTACATTGGGATGAGCAGTTTTTGCACTATCAACAAAAATATTTTGAAAAAATAATTTTTTCACGTAAAAATTCAAACCAAAATTTCTTCAAAAATCGAAAACTTCAAAAAATTTTCATTTTACCATTTGATCTTTAAGACATTTTTAGTAGAGAAAATAATATAATGCCGAAAGAAATTCCTGCAAATGTTAGGTCAGGAGATGCATTTTAGGATGTATTCGTCATTGTACTGTTTTTATACCCTAAACCTGAAAGGTCAGGGTATATTAACTTTGTGCATACGTTTGTAACGCATAGAACGAAGCGAGTCCGGTATAGAAAAGTATATATATTCCTGATCAGCATCACCACGGGAGTCGAGCTATCCATGTTCGTCCGTCCGTCCATCCGTTCGTCTGTCCGTCTGTGTGTTGTCCGTATACACAGGATAGGAAGAAGGAGTTGAGATAATTAAAGTAATAATGAAACTTGGTACACATGATCACATGCACCCAAGGATCTGCACAATTGAATACTTATGGAATCCGCCCACGGACACGCCTACCTCCCATACAACGCAAAAATGTAAAACTGCATAACTCAGCTCATAATACGTCTACAACAATAAAAATTGGTATGTATGTGTTTTATATAACCACAAAGATGTCTTTGAAAAATGGACGTCATCCGCTTACGGACACGCCCACCTCCCATACTACCCAAAAATTGAAAACGCAATAAATAAGCCTCTGTTAAACCTACCGTGCTAAAATTTGTCACATATGTTTTTAATAACAAAAGAAAGACGGTTTTAAAAAATGTACATCATCCGCCCACGGAGACGCCTACCTCCCATACAACGCGAAAATTGAAAACTGCATAACTCAACTCATGATTAGCCTACAACAATAAAATATGATATGTGTGTGTTTTATATAAACACAAAGATGTCTTCGAAAAATGGACGTCATCCGCTTACGGACACGCCCACCTCCCATACAACCCAAAAATTGAAAACGCAATAAATAAGCCTCTGTTTAACCTACAGTGCTAAAATTTGGCACGTATGCTTTTTATGACAAGACAAAGATGGTTTTTTTAAAATGGACGTCATCCACCTACAGACACGCCTACCTCCCATACAACCCAAAAAGTTTAAAACTGAATAAATAAGATTATGTTCGTCATAGAGAGATCAAATTTGGTATGTATGTATTTTATACCAAAACAAAGGTGTATTCAAAAATTGGGAGCAATCCGTCCATGAAAACGCCCAACTCCCATAGCGAAAGCATAATAAACAATAATTTTGGTGTGTATAAATATTCCTTCAACATTAAAATGCATATAAAATATATGCTTCATCCGACCACGGACACGCCCATTTTCAATAAAATTTTTTTTTTTTTTGGAAAAGTAGCTTTAGGGTATTTCATAGTCGGCCTAGACCGACTTTAGACTTTCTTTACTTGTTTTTTTTTTACATTTTTGGTCAAACGTAAAAATTCCCAAAGAGTAAAAATAAATCCAATATGTTAAATATACATAAATATCTGTTTATACATACATAAACCAGTTCATATTGTCATTTTCATCTACGATTTTCGATCCCCTTAAAAAGTTGAATATTTGGAATATAAAAATAATATCTTAAAAATAATTTCATAAGAGAGTTGAGGACTGTGACATCTCTCTCCAAAAATTTAATTAAATTTATAGACAAATTCAATTTGTAAAAAATATCACTTAGTACAAATACCCTGAAAATAAATTTGGTAACAAGATTTATTTTGAAGTACAACATTTTTTAGGTATTTAGATATGGTCAATCAAAAGGTGAAATTGGTGGGTCTTAAACAAAAAGTTGACTTTTTCAATGATTTTGATCAGAAAACACGAAAAAAATATAAAAATGTTTGTGAAGTTTTGACATTGAATTACGTTTTATGCTCTGAAGAATTTTATTACTTTTCAAACAAATTAAAAACTAGATCCGAAACACTTACCCAAGTGTTTTCACAGCGATTTTTTTCGAACCTCTATTTCAAAAAAAATTTAAAATTTAACCAATTTAAACTTAAATTTTCTGTTGATTATGTTAATTTAATTTTAATTTAATTTAATTTAAATTAATCTGTGTTAAATTATTTCATTATTTTTGTTTCCATTGTACTATAAAGATTTTTCCATTGTTTTTGTATCTTACTGTACTCATATATGCTCAAATCAAAATAAATACCATATTATAATGTAGACAACGTTTTCAAATTCATAATTATTTATTTTAACCGTCAAAATATTAATAAATAGAACAATTTATTATTTTAGCAAAACATGATACAAATCGTAAATTTTTCGTTCGTTAAATTTTGTTGTACCATTCGGATTGATCTTTATACCCCCACGCGTACTGCGTAAGGGGTATATTAATTTTGTCACGACGTGTGTAACGCCCAAAAGGAGGCGTGGTAGGTATGGAAAAGTATATATATTCTTGCTCAGCATCACCACCTGAGTTGATTTAGCCATGTCCGTCTGTCTGTCCGTCTGTCCGTCTGTCTGTCGACACGATTACAGCCGCAGTTTTGAAGCTATCGTAATGAAATTTGATATTTAAGCTTTTTTTAAAAAAACTAAGATCAAATTCGAGAATGGGCTAAATCGGATGAAAACCACGCCTACCTCCCATACAACTCAAAAATTGAAAACTCTACAAAGAAGCTAATATTTAAGCTACAATACTGAAATTTAGTATTTGTGTATTCTATATCAAAACTGAGATGTTTTAGAAAAATGGGCGCCATCCACCCACTAACACGCCCACCTCCCATACAACCCCAAAATTTAACAATCTATAAAGAGGCTAATATTAAAGTTACAAAATGGAAACTCGGTTTTTAAGTAATTAATGTCAAAACTGAGGTGTGTTAGAAAATTGGGCGTCATCCACCCATTAACATGCCCACCTCCCATACAACCCCAAAATTGAAAAATCTATAAAGAGGCTAATATTAAAGTTACAAGACGGAAACTCGGTGTTTGAGTATTCAATGTCAAAACTGAGGTATGTTAGAAAAATGGGCGTCATCCACTTACTAACACGCCCACCTCCCATACAACCCCAAAATTGAAAAATCTATAAAGAGGCTAATATTAAAGTTATAAGACGGAAACTCGGTATTTGTGTATTCAATGTCAAAACTGAGGTGTGTTAGAAAAATGGGCGTCATCCACCAAATAACACGCCCACCTCGCATACAACCCCAAAATTTAACAATCTATAAAGAAGCTAATATTAAAGCTACAAGACAGAAACTCAGTATTTGTGTATTCTATGTCGAAACTGAGATATGCTAGAAAAATGGGCGTCATACAAAATCTAACACGCCCACCTCCCATACAACCTCAAAACTTAAAACTTTCTAAAAAGGCTTATATTTAAGCTGCAGGAAAACAATTTGATATGTATGTTTTTTAGACACATAAAAATAATAATATCTCTCAAAATCTCATACAAAAAGCTCTCCCATTTAATATTCTTCCACCCTTAAGAATTGGCCGTGGGGGTATTTTAACTTCGGCCAAGTCGAAGATATATCTTACTAGTTTTTTAGTAATTCTGTTGATAATGGTACGATGATTTTATCAAATAAATTATCGAATTTTTTTTAGTATTTGCACTGATAAAATCATGTATAGCTATGTTGTGAAATAAGTCTTAAGTTTTTAGTCATTCTGTTCGGTATTTCTACTGAGCGTATCTTTTCTAAAGCTTCTAAGATCAATTTTTTTTTGTTTGACCGTCAAAGCATTGAGTGCTTTATCTGAAACTTCAGTATTAATTTCTTTATAATTGATTAGATCTTTAATTAAAGGGGTCTTCTCATTGAGCAATTTTTTTTTTCGACTTTTTGTTTTTGCATTTATTTATAGCTTGGGTAGTTGTGAATATGCCCCTAAAAGGATTTTTAGAAATTCGAAATACTTTAGAAGATACAGCCTTTTTTGTGAAGCAAGGTCTTCGTCAAAATGAGCTATTTTAAACTTTAAACGCGTTTATCTCGAAACCACGTTTTTCGAACTGGCGGCCATGATATCTCCAGTTCAACTGAACCGATTTTCATGAAGCAAAGTGGAATCGACGCAGAATTAACACCATTCTCGGGTGAACCTCGACCATAATTTTAAAAAGTTTTTTACTATTTTTTTTTACACTAAACTACAAAAAAAAAGCCCGAAATTGAATTTTTTTTTTTGAATGGCCGCCATTTTGTCAAAAAAAATCACAAAATTAAGCTTGAGGTTCACCCGAGAATTACATCTATACTGATTATAACCCCGTTTTTTTTTCATTTCAGACGCTCCGGAGACCCGGAATCGTGGCCGCCGTGACGACACCTTTTTTTTTCACCACCAACTTTGAAGTCTTATTACTTTTTGAACAGCCCACGTATCGAGGCAAAAAACATTTTTTTATTTACTTTGAAACTTTTTCAATACAATAAATAAAAAAAGTTTTCAATTATTCTTTGCGTTTTCAAATAAGAATTTTTTTAAAAAGGGTTCAAAAAAGGGGTTTAAAATTTCTACACCCATTTTTTAAATGACCACAATTGAAACTTGTATTAAACGTATTCTTAGAACAAATATAACATTGAATTTGGGAATATAAGAATTCCTGAATATCAGCTAATGTTATACAGAAATGATAATATAATCAAATGTAACACTTATTTATGAAAATGCTTTCGAAACAAATATATTTTATGCAATATAAATACAATATTTTATGCAATATATAACTTTTCCTATACATCGAGCTCTTGAAACAGCATAAAGTGCATATTTTTAGATTTTCACTAGTTGTTTTAGTTATCACCCTTTAAAACTTGCTATTTTATATGTCATTTCCGCACAAAATTTTTTATAGGTATGTATATCTGTTAAATTTCGTAATTTCCGACAATTAAATTTCAATATTAATGAATTAAGTTTTTTCCAAAATAGGAATGTTCAAAAGCAGCTGCAATCAATTATAACATTTAACAAGAACTTATAAACAAAAATCAAAACGGTGTTATGAAATGGTAATTTTTAAAAGTAATTTACATTGAAAAAATTATATCTGGGTGTGGAACTAATTTTTAACTTGTTTTTAAGTACTTTTATAATGTTTTATCAAAAGCCTCCCAAGGGCCCTGATATTTCCTCCTGTTCAACATCAGCCCTGAAATAGACTGATGATGTAACAATAACTTTTCTAAAATAAAAACCAATGAAGAATCTGATTTAATTATTTTATAACACCCAAAAATAATTACATGCCAATTTTTTCGAAATAATTGTGAGTGGGAGGTGATTCAGATGTTCAAGGAATCAGATTTCTTTAAACAAGCTTGTAGCAAGCTTTAATTTAAAGTTATATTTAACGATTCTTAAGTAATACGTAACTATTTATGAAAAAGTTTACGTCTAGTTTGCATTTCATCAAGTGATATTTTTAGTTCTTTGGTATTTTCAAAGCAAATGGGAGAACTTTAATTTTGACTCGAAGTCGAAAAAAGGGTCATCAGAACTAAAGAAACGAATTTTCATTTAAGGAAATGCCAACTAGATGTCATTAGAAATTTAAAAGTTGTTTTAAAAAGGATTGAACTGACATGAATTCCGAAAGCTAAGAAAAAGTGATAATGTTGCCAACCGCTATTATATTTTGATTACGAAACATAAAGCAGGTAGGTGAGTCCAAAAAGAAAATATTGCAGCTCTCATTCATTAACATGAGATAGTGTAACAACACCATTAACTATATTTTTTGGTTGTTTCTAAAAAGTAGTCGAAATCGTATTTTTGTTAGAACTTTGTTTTTCGTTAACAGTTCGTCAAATGTTAACATTTAGTAAGAATTTCAAAGAGCTGGTTTTTAGGTTTTCAACTGTCAATGTTCTACTTTCGATGTTCATGTTCGAGTAGTTATATTAGTTTTTATTTTATATTTCTTTCTAATACAAAGTTTAATGCTTCGATTTGATTTGACTCTTATTCGGCACACCTCTCTGGTGTAACGGGCTCGACGTACTGGAATCATTTGCATCCCATTGACAAAAAAAAACATCATAAAAAAGATACTATAGAATATTTTGACATGGTTTGTTTTGTAGCTTCTTTAAATTGTATTTTTTTTTAATAAAATACAATTTTCATACGCCAATTATTTTATTAAGTCAGTTAAAATGAAATCATAAAAATGTATATTTTATGTCAAACACATAAATAATGAGATGATTTCAATGTGCCAAATAAGGGTTAACATCACATCAAAGCTTGTAATTCTCGAAAAACATATAAATAAGAACACTCCAACTTATTTGTTGACGGTTTAAAAAAATTACTTTCTTCACAAAAATTTTGTATTTTTTAATATCTTATGTGATGAAACAAATTATGTCAACGTTTTGGAGTGCGAACAACAACTAAACTTTAATACAACCACTCCGAACAAAAATCAGAGATCTGTTCGAGATTCAAATTCGAATCAGAGAACAGATTTACTAAAATATGACTCTTTTAATTTATTTTTTTTTTCTTAAATATATATATTTATATATTTACTGACCATGCTTAATAGAAATTTCTTTGTAGTAGCAAAGCTAGGAACTTGTTTGAGTTTCAAAAACCATTAATATTGTTTTAACCGTTTTAAGAACTTTTATACAGATTGTTCTTAAATTTATCAAAAAATTCGTATTTCAAAATAGCTCAACATGGTTAAGTCAGTTCTGAAATTTTATTATAAATTTATTTAAACTTATAGTGAACTTTAAAGATAAGCAAAATATATATGGAACAAATTTAGAGAGATGAATATATTGACTGAAAAGTAGTCGAGGAGTTAGGAACAATGAAAAAATTCACTTTTGAGCTCCCACATTTTTACTTTATTTCGAATATATATTATACTTTAGATTTTTTTTAAACTTTGCACTATTTTTTTAAGTATTTTGATTGTCCTTCTTAACAGTTATTGCTCTGAATAACTGATTAAATATTTGATATTAACATTTTCACAGCTTCAGCAAAAACAATTTTCTGTATTTAATAAAAATCGAGCACAAAACGCAACAGCAATAAATTGTGTGTGGCAACGATGGAGCACGCGAGCGGGCGAGCACCTGTTATACACTCCATGCGAATATTTTTTTTTTTTTTATTTGAATGTCCTTGATATACACAGAGCAACGACGAGCATAAAGAAACAGAGCCAGAAAAAAAAGGACTAGATAAAAGCTAATTTTGGCAAAGAAAATTCAGCCACAAAGGATGCTTCAATGAATTTTTACCAAAAATGTCTTCAAAACTACTAAAGCTCAATTGATTGTTAAGTATTCTAACTTTTAACACTTAGACGTATAGTTTTCGGAATATGCAGGAGCAACAATTAATTTTTACACTGGCAAAAACTAGAAACGCACGATACGAGCAGCGAACGCACGAACAGCATGCGAAGGATTTTTGCTGCTGCTGCTACCGTTGCTTTTTTGGGTACTTTTTCTTCCCTTTTTTTTTTGTTTTTTGTACAACATAAAATTCCATTAAATTTAGAGCCAAAGCAGCAGATGGAAGATTTGGAAAAAGCTTAGGAAACGCGCTGCTGGGTTCCAGTTGCTAGCGAGTAATACACACAGCAGGAGGCTGAATTGCTTGAATTTTTATGAGCGCAGCAAATTTACAGCAACAATGAGATAAATAAAAAAAAAAAAAAAACAGCTAAATACTTTTATATAAAAAATGTTTTATATTTATTGCTAACTTTTATAGTAACTATCTAGAATGGCAGCAGAAAGATATTTACCGTTAGAACACACTGTCACTTGGTGACGCTCTTCGTTTGCACTGGCAGTGAAACAGATTAAAATAAAATAGGGAAATTTTTTTTTTTGCCTAGCAGCAGGGAAATTTTTTGCTGGGCACACTGATAACCGTTAGTTTGAAATTTTTCCACAATATTTTCACATTTTTTGCAGCTTTCCACAAAATGTTGCAAATTTTCGAACAAAATTTTTTCAAATTCAACAAATATCCTTTATGGGTTTTTTTTGAATTTTTATATTTTCGTTTTTTAATTTTGTTTCGATTTTTTAGATGTATGCGTTACTTTTTTATTGTTGTTTTTTTTTTTTTATTTTATGTAGCAGTCTGCTAACATGTATGCAATGAAGAGCTATAAATATTTAAATGTATGTTAGTATAAGTGTCAGTGTGTTTGTGTGCCAGTATGTGTGTGTGTGTGTTAGTGATAACTTTTAGTATTTCTGTGTATGTGTGTGCGTGAATGTGTATTATTTTTTTTTTTTTGTTGAACGACACGAGCACAAGGAGGAAAAGGCAACAAACAGCACAACCCGAAACCGGAACACCAACTGAATCCTGCGGCCGAGCCAGCTTTGCAAAGCCAAGCCACTGGAACTGTTGGCCAGCTAGGTGAGCTTGCAAATGGAAATGACTGACAAAGAAGAAGAAGAAAACGTTTGAGAGAGAAAGAGTAAGAGAGAGTGAGAGAGAGTACAAGTTGAGCACAAGTGCAGATGAAAGCTTAACTCAACGAAACGGAAGCTGTGCGAGCGCCTTTGAAGGATATTAACAACTCGAGAGCGCATCTTCTTCCGGTGCTAATTGAGCGAGTTTCTGCTAATGTCTTAACCCAAAAGCTTTCAGCTCAAACGCTCAAAGTGTTAAATGCAATTATTAATTCATTGCAGAAAATTATTTCAAACAAATAAAGATTTGCTCGTTTTGCTTTCATAAGTAAACAAATCATAGTCTAAGAATGTAACTTTTAATGAAATAATTTCAATATAATTATAATTCTTAGTTAATAATATTGAATGAGCACAAATATAAAGTACATATGCTCCCTTACAATACAATGAATATTGATAAGAATTAAACATTTGACTGTTTATAACAACAAATAATTATAGTTGAAAATACACATTGATACTCTTCGTAAATTTTATAATTTATAATAATCAAAATTTAACTTGCTATTTGAAGAACCAAAATTATCAAAATATATTTGAAGATCAGCATAAAATAAATTTTTGTGTTTTTCATTTAATTTTTTAAGTTAAGTAGTATGTCAGCCTAATGCAAGTTCAAACCAAGTGCTCCACTTCCTATTCGTTTGAAATGTTTTTCTTTAAATTATCTTTCGTGAAGTGCATGTTGATGTGTGATTAACATCAAGAAGCATAACGAGCGATAAAAAAAAAAATTAATGAACTGATAGTTTTTAATTTGAAACCGACTTGAAACCCACAAACTCACTTCATGTCAGGGTTGAAATAAATGATGTCTTAAAAATTGCCACGGAATGATAAACAAATTGAATTTCTTTTGAAGTTATACTTTTCAGCTATTTTCAATTTTGTTTTGAATATTATTGAAATTATTATAAACTAGTATAGAAGCCTGTCATATGACGGGTCGTATTCAAAATAATTAAGTAGCAGACGAAATGATATTTTTCATCCACCTCAAATGTTGTTTTCTTCCAGTCTTAAATGTAACCTTACTGATAAATATCAAATAAATTTTGTTTGCATACTTTTTGGCTAAAAAATTCATATAAAAAGCACTGTAAAAGGGAAACAGGTTCTGATCCAGGCTAACATGTTCAGCCTATACATAGCAATAACAACCATAACAGTTTGAGCGATATAGAGCACAGAGCAGGACGCTTGTCTTTTATATATTAAGATATTTCAAAGAATTTCTAAAGATTTAATACCAAGAAGAAAGTTTATATGAAGGCATTTCAATATTCCAAGTTAAGCGACTTTAAGCAAACCTCGTTAAACGATTTTCAATTCTACTTGAAAAGTCAGCATAAAAGGGTTCCAATATAATCAAATATTCAGTGTTGCCGTAAGAATTTTTAAAAATATGCTTTTTACCAGACAAAAATTATTCCAAAATATTCAATTTTAATAATCCACAAAAATATTGCACATTTATTTAAATAAATTATATAAAAAAGTAGGAGAAACCATTAATTCTGTTAAGTCTGCAAATGAATTTAATCCTTGGGCATTCTTAAAATTGGGCACTTGTGCCCAAAAATCAACCGCACTTGTACTTTCCTGAACTTTTCAATCCAGAAACTTTTGTTGCTTCAAAGAAATTAATAATTTTCTTTGCTTCATTGACATAATTTTTTCCATATAAGTAATCAACGAAGAACAATGATATTTCTTAAAAGTTCATTTTTTCTGGTAAGTTCGAGATCTTAATTGAAGAAGCGAGTTGAAAACCAAGAGTGAACCAAGGTATCACTGCAACTATCTTATCTAAAACCGTAATTTTTTTCGGCTTAATAACAAAGCTTTAATGCATGTTTTGGATAGCATAGCGATTTTAAACTTTCTCAAAGGATTAGGGCTGATTCAGACTGTTGTGACTTCATTATCACTTTTTTTTAACAAAATGGCATACAACTTGTGTGTGATGTTTGTCAAGATTTTAATGTCATGATGTGTGAAAATAGTTCAGACAGTGTGGCAATCATTTTTCGAAATCATTTTTCGATTTTAATATTCGATTATGAACCATATTTTATAACACAGTACGCATCACCGTAAGCACTTGGTCATTTTTTATATTACTAATTCAATAATCTCGACACAAGGAAACTTAAATCGCCATCCCTCGTTGTATTTCTATGTTATTCGCGATTGACGGTTATTTCAAATAGCTCAAAACACTTACTTTTACTAAATTTTAGTTTTTTTATAGTGTTTTTTTATTTATTTTGGACCATAGAATTTAATGATTTAAGTCAAATATCAAAACAAAAAAAAAAACAAATTGGCCACTTCAGCCCTTGAAAGGACTTTGACCCAGCTTCTTATGATCAATTGTGTTGTGTGTGTTATTAAATGTTTGCACACAATTGACCGAGAACTGGACCTACATGTTTTATGCCGACTCCAAACGGCTAAAGTTCATGTTCTCAAGAAGCTTTACATGACATTATTTACTCTCTGAGGTTTGCCATTGTCTGCAGAGAGGTGGTGATCGATCAGAAAAATTTTTTATTGAAAAAAAACTTTTCGCCGTGGCTGGGGATCGAACCCGGGCTAAAGTGTGATGCTAAGCCACACACTTAACCTGCATGCCACGGTCACCACAAGTCAAATATCAGGATCTTTATAAAACAGAGTTAAAAACTTTTAAAATATTTCCTTTGATATAAATATACGGCACTATCATCAAGTTCTGATTAATTTTTCATTCTTCAATGAGTTGAGGGACAAAAATATTAAAGGCATTTGTATAAATAAAGGCTTTAATGAAGTCTTATTTAAGGAGCCAATGAATATTACGAATACCACTGATAAAGATCGGTGTGTTCTTTGGATTGGGCAGATACGTTAAACTTTCAGTGACATTGAAATTTCTTCCCAGGGTAGGTACAACATCAATGTGGTCAGGTCCGTTTATTTGCATATCACAACAAATTATCAGCTTATAGCTTATTTAGCTCACCGCATTACCAAAAGTACAACAAATTAATATGAACTAATAATATCTTATATATTAATACGTGAACATTAAAGTTTGTCGTACGCTTTTTTGGTATTAATTAAAACTCAAAACAATTGAAACTTATATCATTTGAAAGGTTTTGTTGCCCAGATGTGCAGAATGCATATATAAATGATATATCTGATAGAGGGGGTTCCCAACCTTCTAAAAGAGAAATTAAATTTTTGAGAAAAAACCCGCTCTTTGATAAATATGAAATTGGGTTGAGGGAGAGTTTTTGAGTTGTTCGAATTTGAATTTTTTTTAAAAGTAACGATTTCTTAAAAAATTTTCGTTTTATGCATTCATCAATTGTTAAATTTGTAAAAAAATGTGTTTTGAACTTAAAAATTTGACTTTCCATGTGAATATCTTGGTCGGATTTTAACGGTTTTTCAATTTTTTTCATTTTTTCTAAAAGTTTGATAAATTTTCTTTTAAATGTGTTAAAAATTACAGCAAAATTCTAACCAAAAGTATTTTTAATGAATTTTCTTAATATTGTCGTTAGTTATTTAGCGTGTGTTTCAACCAAATGCCAAGAGAGAGAAAAAAACTGTCTCAAATTGAATGTTCTAAATTGGGAAGCCAATATCTCCGCCATTTGTGAATAGATTTTGTTTATTTCTTTTTTGTATTTAAGTCTTATCAGTTAACTTAAAAAAACTTTTGAAAATAATACCGTTTTTTGTTTGTTTATATTAAAATTAGTCATTTTAAAAAAAGACCATAAAATTTGATTTATTCCTAAAATATGGGGTAAAAATGATTTTTGTTGTAAAAAAACAAAAACTCAAAATTGCATTTTTGATTTTCTTTCAAAGTCTATACCATATTTAGGGTGAATTTATTTTGTCTTGACACTAAATTAATAAACTTTCCGTGCCATAAAAAAATCAAGGCTACCCCCTATGATTTCTTTGACAAAATTAAATTTTTTTAAAATGTTGTTTTTCTGTTTTTGAATAAAATAATAAAATAAAAAAAAGGTTTTTTGAAGAAAATAGCTTTATTTCTACAATTAATTAAGAGTTATAGCCTCGAACTTATTTTAATCATCTCGCATATAATTATAATTAAGCAATCAATAAATTGGTCGAATTTCGACCCCAGGCGATACTAGTTAATATAAATAAGCCGTCGCCACATTTTGGTGACTTCAACTTTTCTTATGAGATGATAAAATTAATTGATAGAAGAGATATGGAAGGAAAAATAATATTCTTCGTTTTACAATTGTTCCAAATGTGAACACAATACAATTACATCTCTGATTCAGGAAATTATAAGACTTTATAATGCAAGAAAATTGACACACTGTAGTTCGAGTAATTCCTTCAGGATGAATATACCTGCGACTGGGTTAAGCAAACGCCTACAAGCCCCCAAACAATAAATTAATCTGGACAACCTTAATAAACAATTAAATCAGCCTACAAGGGATTACTACACTGCTCCGCGCAATTCTAGCATTAGAAGTTCTTCAGAATCAACTTTTGCGCTGTTTGTCTGTGGACACGATTACAGCCGTAATTTTCAAGTTATCGTACTGAAGTTCGACATTTGAGCTTTTTTCTAAGAAACTTAGATAAAATTCGAAAACGGGCAAAATTGGATGAAAACCACGCCTACCTCCCATACAACTCCAATAATGAAAACTCCATAAAGAAGCTAATATTTAAGCTACAAAACAGAAATTCGGAATTTGCGTAATCTATGTAAAATCTGAGGTATGTTAGAAAAATGGGCGTCATCCACTCACTAACACGTCCACTTCCCATACAACCCCAACATTTAAAACTGTTCAAAGAGGCTTCTTTCAAAGTTACTAAATGGTGTCCCAACAAGAACGCAATTTTTAAATTTTATATAAAACACAGATATTAAAAAAAAAAAATCGTGAAACTTTATTATATCGTAAAGTAGACAGAATGGGGTTATGTATGGAACAATATATCGTGCAGATGGCCGCCGCGGCTTTGTTGCTGGCATGCACGCGATCTTTTAATGAAATTTTCAATGACCGTTTTGCATAAATGCTGCGGTATTTCATTGATGTAGCGTCCAATTTCCTCTTTTAAGGCTCGAGTCGCCGTCGGCTTATTCGCGTAAACCATCGACGTCAAAAAACCCCAAAGAAAAAAATCTAATGGTAGGCAGCCAATTCTGATTTCCAAAACGCGAAATAACACGACCGGGAAATGACTGATGCAGCAATTGAATTGTTTCTCTGGCTGTATGACATGTGGCGCCGTCTTGTTGGAACCACATGCGCTCCACATTCATTTCTTCAATTCTAGGCAAGAAAAAACTGGTTATCATTTAACGATACCGAACACCATTGACTGTTTGCGCTTGACCTGCCTCATTTTCATAAAAAAAAGGTCCAATGATTCCTCCAGCCCAAAAACCATACCACATAGTGACACGTTGAGGATACATTTGCTTCTCGTGAATCACTCGAGGATTTTCCTCACCCCAAATGCGACAATTCTGCCTATTGACGAAACCATCAAGATGGAAATGGGCCTCGTCACTGAAGATGATTTTAGCGGCAAAATCAGCATTTTCATGTTGTCTCTCCAATACCCAATTAACGAACTCCCTTCGCTGTACATGGTTTAGCTGGCTTCAGTTCCTGAGTCAATTGAACTTTGTATGCATTAAGATGCAAATCTTTTGTCAAAATTCGCTGCATTGTGGATTTGGAGACACCAATTTGTTGAGCTCGGTGTCGAATTGAGGTGGATGGAGTTTGAGCGACATCATCACGTACAGCTGCGACATTTTCGGTCGATCGACCTGGTCGAAGGCGCGTTGTTGTCTTAACATCACTAACAAACCCAGTTTCGGCAAATTTATCCATTAATCTCTTTATAGTTGACTCTTTTGGAGCATTATTGTGACCCCAAATTGATCGCAATTTGCGAACTGTAGCCGCAAAACTTTCACCATTTTGGAAAAACAATTTCACAATGAGAATGCGTTGTTCATTCGTGTAGCGCTCCATTTTTACTAACCTCGTACCTTCTACTAGCAAACAGTAACAATTGTTCAAATGTCAAATAATGACACTTCCAGTGTTGCCACATTAAAAAATTGCGTTCTTGTTGGGACACCTTTTAATAGCTACGTTTTTTTCATGGGAGATCCGTATCAGATCACCGCTTTTGCACGCAAAGCAAATACAACAACTGATGCAGCAAATGAGCTAGATCAATTGATCTAATTCGATGTTTTAAGATAAGCTGTTCAAAATTCGCCCACCTTGCGATGTTTCACAAAGAAAGTTTTGCCAATTCGGAATGTTGCATCAAAATTTATCGATTGACGAATCAATGGTAAAGTACTTTGGCCATCATTCAGCCAAAAAATTTATAATTGGTAAGCCTGTGCGTTACGGATACCAACAAAAAAAGCGCCAACAAAACCAGAAGAACATGCAGTTTACTTTGATAATTTTTTTATTAGTTATGACCTGCTTGTAGACCCGAAGAACTTTGGATACATGAAATTTTCAATGACCGTTTTGCATAAATGCTGCGGTATTTCATTAATGCAGCGTCCAATTTCCTCTTTTAAGGCTCGAGTCGTCGTCGGCTTATTCGCGTAAACCATCGACTTCAAAAAACCCCAAAGAAAAAAATTTTAAGGGTGTTAAATCGCACGATCTAGGCGGCCAATTCTGATTTCCAAAACGCGAAATAACACGACCGGGAAATGACTGATGCAGCAATTGAATTGTTTCTCTGGCTGTATGACATGTGGCGCCGTCTTGTTGGAACCAACTGGAATCTTGCGCGAAAATATAACTAAACGGTGTCCATTTATTTCATCGAATGAAATGCATAAAAAGCCCAGGGCTGAATACGACCATAGGTTTGATAAGAATAATGAAATTGTTATGGTTAGATGGTTGTTATGGTAAATAATGTTTGCACGATTGGAACAAATTTCGATACTTTAGAGCCTATAGGGAAAGTTTAAAGATGGTCTTCTATGAATAAGCAAAAAGTTGATGTAGACGTTTCTCACGTTTTCCAAAACTATAATAAAGACGTGAAAGGTGTAGATTAATAAACCAGTCTATAAGAATGTACCGAATTGCAGTGAAAGGAAAGAAGTGGTGGTGGGTATTGTTTAATTACCTAGAGGACATGACTATTTCAAATGCATGAAGATCATACTGAGGATTATACAAGCACTGAGGATCGTATTGATCAGTTATGGTTTTGAATATTTGAATACTTTGAATATTTTTTTTTTTTTATTTTTTCTTTTATGGTATTTTCAGAAATCTGATTTAAAACTGAAAATAAAAATTGAATTATTAAAATTGTATATGGTTTTCATTTGGGCGTTAATGGGTTAATACATATATATATTTAATAATATTTATAATAGGCTAACAAAACTTAAATTCGTTATGTGTGTATTTTATATACAAAACTTGAGTGTTCAAAAAAAAAAGGACGTCACCCACTCTCTAAAACGCCCACATCCCATGCAACACCAAAATTGAAAACTTTATAATGAGGCTTCTATCGAAACTACAAAAATACTTACTTACTAAGGTGGCCATGGCAACCTGTTATCGGGTTACGGCCGACTTCATCAGCTCTCGCCAGGCGACCCTGCTTCGCGTGCGCCGTCTCCAACTTCTTTCACCAAGCGCTGTAAAGGCTTCTTCGGCCTGGTCAATCCATCGGAGGCATGGTCTTCGTCTTCGTCGTCGACCCTCGGCTTTCACCTTAAACGCCTATTTCGCTGGAGTTTATTCATCCATACGAAAGCCATGCCTGAAAGACCAGCCAATGTAGTCGCTGAATTGTCATTCGCTGAACTAAGTCAATGTCGTCGTAGAGCTCGTACAGTTCGTGGTTCATTCGAATGCGATAGTCGTCGCCAACTCGAATAGGACCAATGATTTTGCGGAGAACTTTCCTCTCGAACACCCCAAGAGCGGCGGCATCTGTTTGCGATAACACCCATGCAGTACTGCCAGGTGTCAGCAAAAATAAATCCCCATTTTTGCATACACAAAAAATTTTCTCCGTTTTTTAAAGATGTATTATTTTAAGAGATATATTATCGATATTCGGGATAGAACCTTAAGGGTCTGAGATCAACCTAACAATCATTGCAAAAATTGTTTAAATATATTTTAAATATATACATTATTATAATGAAGACTTAACCCTCGAGGACTATCGTCTGGGTGGAATCCACCCATAAGGCTGAATTTCTTGGAGAAGTATATAGTTTTTCATGAAAATCATCACTAAATTATAATGTAATCCTCATTTGAATGTTTATTGATGTTAAGAAGCATTATTTACTCGTTTAAACTAAGGTGATATTTACATAAAGCCAGTTTATTAAGAGGCTTGGGTGGCTTACACCCACGATAGTAATGGCGTTTCAAAATTGTGGGTGTTTTTCACCCACCATAGTAATCAGTAATGAAATATTGTATTTGATTGCTAATATAAAATCAGAAGATATCACTAATATTTGCAAAAGTTTTACCT
Source organism: Tetanocera ferruginea (assembly GCA_958299015.1). Lineage (NCBI taxonomy): Eukaryota > Metazoa > Arthropoda > Insecta > Diptera > Sciomyzidae > Tetanocera > Tetanocera ferruginea. The sequence goes on along the minus strand of OY282641.1, from coordinate 33,742,533 downwards.
ACCCTCTCTGTAGGTACTGCTATGAATCAACTTTGCCAGATACGAACTAATCTATGATGATATGTTTAGTTGATGTAATGAGTAACTAAAAATTGTAAGTATTTAGCTCACTTATGAAAAAAAAATTTAGTTTGTGCCAAGAAAAATTATTAAATAACTTTTTTTTATATATATTTTCAGCTTTCCAAATCACTTAACCAAAGGCTCATGGCGTGAAAACTAAAAAAGTTACAACTGATTTTCCAGAATGCATTTTTTATTTTGTTCCTAAGTAAACGATTATATAAAAAAAAACAAAATTAATTACATATAAAATATTCTTGTTTTTCAGTAGTTGGGTATTCATTCTTAAAAATAAATTGATTATTTATATAGTTTAATTTGACAGATGAGAAACGCAGATACTAACTGAGTTTGGGTGGATTACACCCAACGATAGTACTGACGTTAGTGAAATAGAAGATAGTACTCGAGGGTTAAACATTCAGTATTTATTTTAATTTCAAAACATTTTTGAAATTTCATCAAAGATTTAGTGTGGAGAGTTCCGGAAAGAGAGCTTTTATCAAGAGAGTTCTTTATTTTTGTTTTGATTAAACCCTGCAGAAAAATGCACCAGATTTAGAATAGTTCTGAACTAGTTCCAAAAAAGGATAGTACTGGTCCCACTACAATGCCGTTTTGCATTGAATGAACTGATGATTTTTACGTGTTGATGTCATGGGTAAAGACAATTGTCCCTATAAACATTCCTTTTTCCCTATATCTGTGCTAGTTCCATTGTCAATGGTTTTCAACTGGTCCGTTTTAATACAGTCCAGAAGTGGTCATTTGTAAGCCCTATTATCAGCCTTATTTGGAACACGGGTTCGTACAGTATAACTAATTTAATTATTGTACAGTTTTATTAACTGTATATTTACCATTTACCACTTTACCATTTTCATCGAATATGTTTACGAAAGTTAAAAGAAGTACGGAATCTAAATAAACAAAAAACGGGCCACGACAAAAAGTACTTTCACCACATGCCGCTTTGGTGAAAGCAAAAACTAAACGAAACTAATTTATTTTTTTAAACATGGAAACGTCTGGAAAATAAGAGGACATGGGACCGATGATGAAAATGATTTTTAAATCAAATAGCTTCAAAACTACCTCTAAAATATAAAGCAAGGTACTTTACGTTTTATTTTTATTTTACCCGTTTTTATCAATGTTTTCCACGCCATCCCATTTAAACGAAAAATCCCGAAAAACGGGGAAAAAACCGCCACCTGACAGCTCTGCACCCATGCCTCAGCGCCATAGAGAAATATAGGTATGATGAGTGTCTTGTATTGTGTTAAGAAGTTTTGTCGATCGAGAGAGAGCTCTGGAACCTAATTGCTTACTAAGCTCATAGTAGCACCTATTAGCAATTGTTCTTTTTCGTTTAGGCTCCAGGTTGACATTGTGCTGATTTTTACGGTTATCACTAACTTTCCACAACCACATTTTCGCTTAGTTTCTCATGGAAGTCCGTCTTTTTTCTATTATTATGGCCTTCAATGCTCGTATATCTCGATAATTTACTTTTGATTTATTACCTCGTCCATGCCCAATTGAAGCGATATTCACATAATTTTTGATGACGTATTGGACAGTTGACTTTGGTAATCTTAGGGGCTATGCAATAAAAACCATAACTTTTGTGTAAAAAAAAGTTTTTGACAATTAACTTTCTTATTTCTTTACGAATTGCTTTGCCATGTGCCACAGTAGAAAATCATTCAAAAAAACTACTGGTATAAAATCAAAGAGCTGACCGAAGTTTTCTCAGAAACATTCCCAAAACATTCTCGATACATTCGCAATTGATATACAGAATCAGCAACAAATAATTTGTACCGTTATCCTTGTGCACACTTGCATTCTTTCTATCGTACGAATTGAATGTTGTTTGGATAGCATTTTATGACTGTGTTGGTTAATCTCGCTTTTAACGTTGTTGTTTTTGTAAATTTTTTTTACTTTTGCTATTAATTCCAAAAAAAAAATACATTTCAAGCTTTAAGGATACTAAAAACTTTGTATCAGAAATATTGTTTTCTTATTATAAAGAGAAGTTGAAAGTGTTAATATTATAAAATATGCAGCAGTACGAACTGATTGTTGTCGAGGTAGTAGATCTAATACGAGGTCTATTTTTATCTCCAGCGTTTTCATCAGGATCGTTGAGAGACTAATAGGCCTGTATTTTGGTGTAGAGTGTATTGGTGTATTAGCCTGAAAAAATGTTTTCATAAAAAAATTAAAATATTTCGAACTGATATATTTCTTAACGTCTACCAACACTGCAACGAGAAAGGAAATGATTGAGTGCAGTAAAAATTAATTTAAGGAAAAAAAGAAACCAGCATGAATGAAAAATGCTTATTTTTTGTGTAAAGCGACTCATACACACACATGAATAAAACGAACGAAAACGAAACAGACGAACGCTCACAAAGAACAGAGTAAACACCAGAGACACAGTTACACACAGACCTACTTTTGATAAAGCTTTTATTTTGGGTCGACACGGAAGGCGCTCTTCGGTTATAGCCGCATTGAAGCTGACAACGTGTTATGCCAAATGGGCAAATTAAGAACTTAATCGGAAAAAAGCATTGCCAGGCTAGAAATTTGTTAAGCCTCATGAGAATCTGTGTAAATTATATGAGAGAATACTCACGAGATAGAGTGAAGTGCATGAAAAAAACGACTTTGCTGTAAGGCATGAAAGATATGAATAAGTTAGTGAATTAATAAATAAATTATTTAATAATTTATAAGCAAAAAGCTTGCTTAGGCAGGTTTAAAAGAGTTTATTTAAGACGCGCTCTTTAAGTTTGGCGGATTTTGCTGCAAAGTCTAGCTAAAAGTTTTTTACTCTTAGAGACAGAGATATAGGTAGGTGCTCTCGTTTTTCCTGTTTAGTCCCAGTTTTCCAAGAAAACCCAACGAATGACACGAAGTTGCTTTATGCTGTACCTGCTGCAGCTCGTCTGTTTGACACAACAACACCCACACACAGCTACAAACACACAATCGCACACTCGCGCGTAAACAAAATATTTCCCCATGCCATAGTGTATGTATATGTGTGTGTGTATGTGTGTAGGTGCAAGTTGGCGCTCTTTTCTGCACATCCTGTTGGGTCCTGAATATTTGCAAAAACTTAATTTTGCTGCCTTTCGTTAACTTAATTTGACCGCTTTGGAAAATTCCGTTACTTTCGTTGAGTTGCTTGTTGTTGCTGCTGCTGTTGCTGTTGCTTGAAATAAGCTTTTTGTTTTACAAGCAATCCTGGAAGCATGTCCTGTCTGCATTTTCATTGATATTTCAGTGATGTGGAAAAGTCTACACGTTTGCTTTAGACAGACAGAGTGCAAGAGTGATGAGAGAGAGAGAGAAAGATTTTAAAGAGAGGATTAAAAATGTAGGATTAACTCAATACAGGCGCACAGCGAAAGCTTTACGAAGTTTTATTTTTCATTTTTGTTTTTGCTAACATGTTTTTGGTTTTTCTCTAAGGCACGCAGCTTCGTCAAAAGCTGAGCGTTGCGGGTTCGAGGGCAGGCTTTTAGCCTACTTTGAAGCATGTTGTTGTTAATGCTGCTTAGATACGAAGTTGCTCACATAGAGAATACGCACAAAAGTGAAAAAAAAATATAAAAAAATTAACATTTTTGATTACCAAATTAAGTTTGCAATGTTTACTGAACTTCTTTTTCTTCATCTTCAGCTGCTTACTTTTTCGCTTTTTTGTTTATTTTTAATTTTTTTGTTATTTTGTTTTTATTTCTTTTGTTTTATTATTTTTTCTTATTTTCTACGATATTTTGTTTTCTTTTTCTTTTCCTTACTTACTACCTACAGCATGTTAGTTTCTTCTGTTCTTTATGTTGGTTGCCTACTTTTAGGCACACTCACACACACACACACACACACACACACACTCACATTTAACTTTGAGTTTATCTTCTGCTTCGTTTGTTGTGTGATTTCTTACTTTGGTACTTTATGCGAGTTATTGTTGTTGTTGTTGATATTGTGTTGTTGCTGATTTGTTGTTGCTGTCGATGTTGTCGCTGTTATTTTTTGTCTTATATGGCTTAATGTTGCTGTTGTTAAAGCGCGTTTTGTTGTTGTTTTCATTTTTAAAGACAACACGTTTCTTTGCTTTTTCCCAAAGCATACTTTTAGGCATGCAAGCGGCATTGTTTGCGGGTTTTTCATTTGCATAGAGCTTAGTTTGCCATGCGTTAGTGTTGGTTTCCTTAAGTTTACGAGAGTGTTTGTGTGTGTGTGTGTGTGTGTGTGCTCTGGTGTGTTTGTGTACTATTGCGGTTGATTGTTTTAAGGTCGATGTATAACTTTTTGTGGTTTTGTTCTCTGTTTTTTTTTTATTTGTTTTTGTTCTTTCTTCTTAATACTTAGTTTTATTGCAAATAATTGAGGCTTTAAATCAACAGCCATAAGCAATATACACTTAAGTTCTAAATTACACAGTTTATAAAGGAACTTCTTATATAATTTAGATTACAAAGTGAGAGTTTTAAAAACTTTTTAACATCCATTATGTTTTTTTTTTTTTTGTGAATGTGATGTCACATTCAACTTGTCACATTACAACTATCAATATTTTTATAAAAGATGTAATGTTAAGTAAGTAATGTAAGAAATCGTTAAAGCAATTATATAAGGAAGCTGTCGGACGTCAAATCTTTAATTCGAAATTGTCTTTGAATTTTAATTTAAATTTTAGTGGGACTTAACAAAACTAAATATTAATTTCGTGAAGTTTTATGTGTGAAAAACTAATCAGCAACAGTCATCGAGTACGAGCGTACGTGACAAAAAAATATGTTCCGCCCCTAAGTTCGCAAAAGCCCGTTAGGGTTTTGCTCTCCTGGGGTAGTACTTTCACCAGTGCTGTCACTTTACCACAATTGTGGTAGATCTACCACTTTTTTCGTCGTTTTTGACTTGTACCACTTTTACCACCCACTATTTACCTTTTTCCAAAGTCTACCACTATTTCGTTTCCGTCATAAATTTTCCCATTTTAACATAATAATTTCAAGTTTTTGTTTCTATAATTTAAATATTTTTGGATCATTTTGCCGAGACAGCGTAATTTTCTAAGTGTGTGATTAAATTTACAAAATTTTATTTAGATTTGATAAATAAAAGAAACATCTTGTTATCCATGAAAAACAAAAATTATTAATTTTTTTTCGGATTTTTTTCAATTATTCCAAATATTTTTTAGAATTTGGCAGATCACAAAAATGCTATCTGTCACAGCTCCTTTTCCTGGGGAAATCCAGCCATTTCAAAATTATCTGTATTACCCATTCAGAATCCGTAGTCAGAAAAGTTTTGAAATGTTACGTTTTGCCACCTGAGCCAAAATAAAATTTCATCCTCTCGCGCTTGCAAATACAGAATTTTTACCATACGGGCATTTTCGCAGAAATATCTACCGTGACCAAAAAATTAAAAGTTAACCAACATTTTTATTTTACTTGTATTATTAAAGAGAAATATTCAAAATTAATTTAAGTAAAGAGTTCAAATTTTTCCCATGATGCGATGACAAGATATCGGGCTACCAAGTTAAAGTTAAAGTTAAAGTTTTGGTCAGTTTTGGTTTTTTTTTGTATGAGCATTTTCTTTTTACAATTTCCATTTCTAAGAGTAATTGTGCAACAACAACAACTAACCGCAAAATAAATGCAAAAGGGCAAACAAATATCAATTAACGGTAAAATTTTGATTTGCTTTTAATGATATTCTGAGGTAACGCCACGCCAGACAAAAAAGCATTTAGTTCTATTTTTTTCTACTATGAAGTTCAAAAGTGCGTAAAATTTTGCATTTGAATAAATTTTAATAAAGTTAAGTAATCGCTAAGAAGAAAAACCCTTAATTTTATATTAAATTTGAAAAGTGAGTAACGTCACGCCACATTGCTGGAAGTTTGCCTGATTTCGTTACTGAATTTGGTTGCAGGTATTTTAGTGGAATTTATTTTCCAAATTATCATGGTCGACGGATAGGAGTTAAAAAAATATAATATATAAAAGCTAAACTGTATGTTTTATTTACGTCAAAAAATTTTTTAAACAAATTTTAACTTAAAATGTTCCGATGTAAATTTAAGTAACGTAACGCCAGTAACGTCACGCCAGATGACTTAGCCTGGCAAAAAAAAATTTCTAATCTAAGTCGAAAACCACTTCTAATTTTTGTAACGTCACGCCAGTGCATATTTTTGCTTATATCTTTTAATTCTTACAGTTGATTGTTATAACTTTTTTACTTAATCTAGTTCTACTTAATTACTATACAAATATAAAAAAAAAATTTTAAAACGTTGACTTCTTCATTCTTTTTTTTTTTACTTTTTTCGTACGAAGCGTACATAACGCCAGTTTGGAAATGCCCATATGCAGAAGACAAATAATTTTTCAGCATTTTAAAGGAAATATTTGTTTAAAAATATCGCAACAATTATTTCTTATATTTTATTAGAGTGTTTAAAATAAACATTTTTTTAAATTTAATATAAGACCTAAGCTACAAATATTTTGGTGCGCATAAGAATTGGTGAATTTTCTGGTTGCTCACGAGCAGATACCAGTCTGCTCTTGACTTGTTTGCGGTTCGGTTCGTACTTTGAAGCTCATAATTGGCAGCGGGATTTTTGGGAATATACAAAGCGTATACATTTCAAAAGTATTTGAGGTTCGCAAGCCAGGGCATCTAAAAATTTATACAACTGAGCTTCCCAGTCGGAAGATAGGCGAGCACCTCTTCTGAGGGATTCATATTTTCCTACTGCTTAAAGAATTTAAAAAGACGCTATTACTTTAGGTGATGTGCATGAAGCCGAGAAGCGATGTAGACAAAACAAAAAAGAAAGGGAACATAATTTAAAAACAGACACAAAACATGACATAAGTCTATGTTTATTGTGAAAAATTAATATCTCCCGTTTATTGCTAAAAGAAGCTTCGTAGTTTATTTCCATTTTTTCATCACTGCATTTTCATTCAAAACAAAAATATGACGTTTGGAAGCGAAGAGTCATGATCTCCGAATCTAAGAGTATGTGACAGGAAGCTATGAGATGATGGCACTTTTCCTGGTGCATTGAGCTCGTGAACTAGCCCATGTTCTTGGAGAAAATGGCTGGAGACCATTTCTATTACCTTGATTTACATTTAAATTATCTTTAGGATCGGGTTTTCACTATTAATAATGCTATTTGCTTTTTTGGAATATAATTTGAGAATTATTTTTACTTTCTGCAATAATATTTAATAAACGTCAAAATAATTCTATACCATAATTTTTATGAGATTATCTTCTACAAAATCAAATTTTTGTAGAGAAAAAATCTACCACTATTTGTCATAATCTACCACTTTTTTGAGCACTATTCTATCACAATTTAAAATTTTTAAGTGACAGCACTGACTCTCATCTATATATATTGGTATATAAGAATTATTTTCAGTGTTTCACTGTGATATATGAATAGGTTTGAGTGGATCTTTTTTAAAATTAAATGTATATTGTAAAGGCATCTCGTACACGAAGTTTCACATCAAGCCCTTTTTTGAACCTTAAAAATTGGGAAAACCACGAGAAATATAATTCTGGAAAGTTGTGAAGCTTTGTGGCAAGCCCTGTCTTCTATTTATATTAGTGAGCCTACACGGTTCGAAATACAGGTCCACTTTTTCAACTTTTAAAGTTGTAATGTACATTATTTCCAAAAAAGTATGTAAGGAATTCTCAACTATTTGTGACGAAAAATTCATCTTGATTATTTGAAAAAATTTACTTTAAAGTTGAAAATTAAGTCCTCAAAAGTATAAAAAAGGAAAAAATATGATATTTCTCAACTATTTAAGTTGAATAGTTAACATTTTTGGTCAAACTATTCAATGAAAAGGTTGAAAATTTCAACTACAAAGTTAAAACAAGTATAGAAAGTCTAAAGTCGGTCTAGGCCGACTATGAAATACCCTAAACCCACTTTTCAAAAACAAATAATTTTTATTGTAAATGGGCGTCTCCAACGGCGGATGAAGCCTATATTTTAAATGCATTTAAATGTTGATGAAAATTTAACACATACCATGTTTTATTCCTGTAGCTCACAGTTAATGCCTTTATTGTGCTTTCCCTATTGGAGGTGGGCGTGTTCATGGACGGATTACTTCCAATTTTTGAACACACCTTAATTTTGGTATAAAATACATACATACCAAATTTAATTTCTCTATGACAAACATAACTTTATTTATTGAGTCTTAAACTTTTTGGGTTGTATGGGAGGTAGGCGTGTCCGTAGGCGGATGTCCATTTTTCAAAACCATCTTTGTCTTGTCATAAAAAACATACGTTCCAAATTTTAGCTCTGTAGGTTAAACAGAGGCTTATTTATTGCGTTTTCAATTTTTGGGTTGTATGGGAGGTGGGCGTGTCCGTGAGCGGATGATGTCCATTTTTCGAAGACATCTTTGTGTTTGTATAAAACACATACATATCAAATTTTATTGTTGTAGGCTAATTATGAGGTGAGTTATGCAGTTTTCAATTTTCGCATTGTATGGGAGGTAGGCGTGTCCGTGGGCGGATGATGTCCACTTTTCAAAACCGTCTTTGTTTTGCAACAAAAAACATATGTGCCAAATTTTAGCTCTTTAGGTTAAACAGAGGCTTATTTATTGCGTTTTCAATTTTTGGGTTGTATGGGAGGTGGGCGTGTCCGTAAGCAGATGACGTTCATTTTTCAAAGACATCTTTGTGTTGATATAAAACACATACATACTAAATTTTATTGTTGTAGACTAATTATGAGCTGAGTTATGCAGTTTTCAATTTTTGTGTTGTATGGGAGGTAGGCGTGTCCGTGGGCGGATTCCAAAAATATTCAATAGTGCAGATCCTTGGGTGCATGTGATCATGTGTACCAAGTTTTATCCAATTATCTCAACTCCTTCTTCTTATCCTGTGTATACGGACAACACACAGACGGACAGACGGACGGACGGACGGACGGACGGACATGGATAGCTCGACTCACGTGGTGACGCTGATCAAGAATATATATACTTTTCTATACCGGACTCGCTTCGTTCTATGCGTTACAAACGTTTGCACAAAGTTAATATACCCTGACCTTTCAGGTTTAGGGTATAAAAACCAATGCATAGTGAAATTTGTTAACCACGATGTTGAAAATTTCAACCTAAAAAATCTAATAATTCAACTAAAAGGGTTGACTTTTTCAACCCAGCAAGTAGAAAAATTGACTTAAACATTGACTTTCACAACCCAAATTGAAAAATATAACTAGAAATTTGACTTTTATTGAAATTAAAATTTTTAACAAAAGCTGATTTTCCAAATCAAAATGTTCCAAAAGTTAAATAAAAGATTGCCTTTTTTAACCCCTATAAGTTGAAAAATTCATAGGTTGGTCCCAAAAAACCCTCAACACTATCATAAATAAACAAAGACACGAACAATAGATAACTTTTAACATTTTTCATTTTATTAATATACAAAATTATCAGCACTTATATAATTGATTGAGAATTTAAGGCCAAAATGACTTATTAATTAAAACTAAATAATTATTAAATAAAAATGAATATATATATTTAAAAATAATATTTATAATATGGTTTAATATGGTTTAATATTAAAATATTAAATAAGTTTAATATTTTAATATGGTTTTATGAGAGTTGCGTCAGGTGGAAGTTTTATAAGCGTGGATTAAGTGATTTAATACACAGAGTAATTCCATTTGAATATCAGTTGGTTATACTTCTATTCCAAATATCCGTCCCTGTCCCGTTTTCCTGTCCAAACGGCTGTCTCTGGTAGAAGTTTGGTCGATTTGATCGACAAAAACCTCAACAAAAATTTAAATTTTTTGCCCCAAAAATCTTAAATCCTATCTTGATGCTACAAACTAGGTACATATTCTACTTCATATATGGTGCCGTTTCATCTAATCAATGAATTTTAAGTAAGCTCAGGATATTTCTGAAGGAAAGCACACGAAAACTACTTAATTTCGCTAAAATAATAAGAAGGCAGAAATAATAACGAATAAGCTTCTTACATTTTTTTATCTACTTAGCTCAAGGATAGCAATATGAAATTATTGAGATAACTGTATATAGTTCAACTGACTCTTTCAACTCTTTTCTAACACTTCATAATATTTGTCAAATAATCACTACATGTTCAATAACGAAACTTCTTCAAACATCTTCAACACACACAAACTTCCAAAAAAAAACTTCACATCGTCAAATAGTATTATAAACATTTTTTTTTTTTTTGCTAAGAAACAATACAGTGTCGTGACAGTTTTTTTTTTTTCTTTGTTTTTTGTCAAGTTGGAAATTTTTCAGTTCTTTGCTGAAATCCTTGCAGTTGCTTAACATGGCTTCCTTCTGAAAGTGAAGCGTCTTACAAATTGGATTAATACAATAAAATGCTGAAATTGTTGATAAAGTTGTTTTCATTTTCATTCACTCGCTCTATCTTGCTCTCACTCTGACTAATGCCCAGTTATTTCCGAGAGCTAGTTCTACTTTCTGGATAGCTAATTTTTACTGTAGTTTTTTCTACATTTGATTTTATTTTTCGTGCTTTTATTTAAAATTCTTTCAACATTTCAAATGTCGTTCTCGCTTAAATAAACAAGCGAGTCAATTGAATCGCACAATAATGGAGCACAAGGACGAATTTTATGTCGCAGGACAAATGGAAAAATCTAGCTTTTCCACTCAAATCAATTGACAGCAACAGCAGCGAAAACAGAAGAGTAAAAATTTCAGTACTTGTTTTTGCTTAATCCTTTCTATATTTTTGTTATTTTTTTTTTGTTTTGTTTTGTGTTTGGCCGTAATGCTTTGTTAGTTTTTCGGCAATCGGCTCTTGCGGTTGAAATATTCAAGAAGATGCTACACAATTTTGCAGAATTAAAGTTAATTGAATGAATAGTTGATGATGGCTCGGTTTGAGTCAACAGATTTAGCAGAATTTTCAATATTGCTGAAACTTAACTAAGGCATATTTTTTGTTTTTTCAGCCGAAAATGGTGGGCTTGTATAAGTTACGAAGCCTTGAAAGTTTAAGTAGAAATTTTCATAAAGTATAAAATTTGTATGGTATACTGAAAATAAAAAAGTATTGCATGTGTTAACAATATGATTTGTATTTTTGTATTTAATTAAAGAAATTTAATACAAAATAACATCAAATTAAAACATATTTGAAAAATAGTTTCAAACATTATGGAAAATACGATCAAAATTGTTAACCAAAAATTTCAAATTTCAAATTTAGACTTAAATATATCAGAGAAGAAACCCGACATACAAATGGTTAATACAGTATTAGATAGCATATTTAATTATCGGTCAGATGGCATACAAAGTATTAATTTACATATAACAGTTTAGTTTCTAGATACGAAAAACTGGAAGTCTATAAAATAGAAATCACCCTGTATCTCAAAAATTCGTAACCTACTAGGGAAAAACTGAGTATAAGCGTAGAAGCAGCGTAAAAAGTTATTATAGAAAAAACATGCAGGTTTCTGGATAAAAAACCTTGTAGACTAGTGTTATTAATCGTTTTAAAGGAGAATCAAACTTTCAAAACGCAAAACGTTCTTGCCTTTCCCGTGTTTTGAATGATCGTACGTGCAACCATATAGTGCGAATAATAAAACTAGACCCAAGAAAAACGTCGTCACAGATTGTTGCTGAAGTTAGGCCAGACCTTGGAAAGGACCCCATGACGATCAGAATTGTGTTACACAAGGCCAATTATAACGCTCCAGTAACTAGACGAAAACCATTTATATCTTTAACCAACCAAAATAAGCGTCTAGCCTACGCTAAAGAATATAGGAGCAAACCTTACAGTTTCTTGAACCAAGTAATCTTCTCGGATGAAAGTAAATTAAATATTTTCCGTTACGATGGTCGCACTACTGCATGGAGAAAGCCCAATACAAAATTGGCAAAAAGTAAATCGGTTGCGGGTGTGGATGAGATTGTGTTTATAGATAGCATTATGGAAAAAGTCTTATTCTTAATAATTTTAAGGGATAGCCTTAAAAAGAGCTGCGGTAAGTTAAACCTACCAAATCAATTTACATTTCAGCGAGATAACGATTCAAAACATTTAGATTCAGCTCAAGACGTACGTATGTGGCTAACATATAATACCCCATACAAGCTACCACAACCACCACAATCTTCAGACCTAAGACCGATTGAGCATTTGCGGAAGAAACTGGATAGTTGTGTTTAAAAGCGGCCAATTTCTAGCTAATCCGAGCTCAAGCAAGCGTTTATGGAAGAATGGTAAAAAGTAGGGGAGCAAAAACCAAACAAATTTGTGGCGTTCAGATGCCGTTATCACGGAAAAAGATTTGCAAACAATATATTAATTTTGATGCAGGTTCTATATTTTTTAAGATGTTGACTAATGTGTGTTAATAATTTTGTGCGATAAAACTGTTATGGTTTTTACTAAAAATGGCTGCGCTAATTAGTTACACAGTAGGCTAAAGAGCCTGAAAAACCGAACAAGCTAGGTTTCACTTCAGGAAAAATAAGTTTCCTCAGTGTTTTAACGCTCGGAACAATAAACTTGACTTTTCCGATCAATAAAAAATAATTATTTTGCCAAAAGAATTGACATTGTTTCAATGCCCTAATGAAAAATTAGTACAGGTTCGAAACCCTGCGCCTATTTATCAAGAAATATAAAACCTCTAATTTAAGTGAAATACTTGTAGAAAAGACAGTTTTTAATAGCATGTGTTTCTCGAAACTGCATTTAAGCATAAGAGTTACTTACTTATTTACTAGGTAGCCATGACAACCCGTGGTCGGGTTACGGCCGACTTAATCAGCTCTCGCCAGGCGACTCTGCTTCGCGAGCGCCGTTTCCAATCTCTTTCACCAAGCGCGATTAGGGCTTTCTCGGCTTGGTCAATCCATTGGAGGCATGGTCTTTCTCTTCGTCGTCGACCTACGACTTTCGCCTCAGACACTATTTTCGCTGGAGCTTCTTCATCCATTCGAATGACTGACCCAGCCAGCGTGGTCGCTGAATTGTTTTACGCTTAACTAAATCAATATCGTCGTAGAGCTCGTACAGTTTGTGGTTCATTCGACTGGGATAATCGTCGCCAAATCGAACAGGACCAAAGATTTTGCGAAGAACTTTCATTGCAGATGCAGAACACCCTAAGAGCGGCTGGCTCTGTTTGCGATACCACCCAAACCTCACCGCCATGGACAAGTATGATGAGCGTCTTGAAGAGTGTTAGTTTTGTCGATCGAGAGAGAACTCTGAAACCTAATTGCTTATTAAGCCCGTAGTATCACCTATTAGCAATTGTTGTTCTTCGCTTTATCTCCAGGCTGGCATTGTTGTTGCTGTTTACGGCGGTGCCAAGGTATGTAAACTCCTTGACAACTTCAAAGTTATATTTTCCTGCTGTAATTTGTGCTTCCCTATTTGCAGACAACATATACTTTGTTTTGCCCTCGTTCACCGTCAAACCCACTTTGGCTCATTTCTTTTCGATACAAGGAGCAAGGAGCTCGACACCTTTGTAGAAAATGGTACCATTTCAAAGTACACCTGCCTTTCGTAGGATACCCTGCATGATGAAATGGATGAGATCGCATGATAGCGGGTCACCTTGTCTGAAACCTCGTTCGGTATTTAGGGTTTCGGATAGGTCATTTCCTAACTTGACGGAGCTGTAGAGCTCAACGTCATCATGCAGAGTCTTATCAACTTTGCAGGTATACCAAACTCAGACATTGTAGCGTCCAAGCAATCCCGAAGCGGGCTATCGAACGCAGTTTTGTAATCAACAAAGAGATGGTCGGTGTCAATTTGATTTTCGTGGGTTTTTCCATGATTTGGTGTAAAAATCTGGTCTGTAGTGGACTTCCAGGTCGAAAGTCACACTGATAAGGTCCAATCAGTGTTTTGGTGTGCGGCTTCAATCTTTCACGCAATACACTCGAAATAACCCTTTACGTGATGGAAATAAGACTGATAATTTGGTAGTTGGCGCAGATTGTCGGGTCTCCTTTCTTAAGTATAGGACAAAGCACACTGAGATTCCAATCGTTAGGCATTCTTTCCGCTAGCCATATTTTGTTGATGAGTTGATGCATTCACCTATCAATTCACCAAAACCGGTTTTAAACAATTCAGCAGCCAGACCGTCAGCACCTGCTGCTTTGTCGTTTTTGAGTCGTTTGATAGCAACTTTAACCTCGTCATGGCCAGGTGGTGGAATTTCCACTCCATCAACGTCGATTGGTGGCGTCGGACCACATTCTACAGGGGCGGTATTGTTGGTATCGTGCCTCCATAATCTTAATGCGCACTGCGTTTCTGGTTACAGAAACCATTTTCATCTCTGCAAGTGGATGCTCCTGGCTTGAAAACTTGGGTTAGATGCTAAACCTGTTGGTAGAATTTTCGAGTATCCTTCTTACCCTGGTACACCTAAATTTTATCACGCTCTTGCTTTTCTTGCTCTCTTTTTTTGCATCTGAAAAGGCATCACTCTTCTTTTCTTTTTTTCACGATGGTTTTCGAGCATGGCTCGCGTTGCAGCTGACTGCAGCGCCTTTTTATATGTGGCGTATTTAGCTGCTGTCGCGTTGCGACACTCCTGGTCATACCGAAAACAAATGACTTCTTCAGCAGCAGTGCGCATGGAGTGTGATATATGCGCCCAAAGCCCGCCAGCGTCGTCGAGGCAAGAGTAAGGTTGGTTGAGCTTAACCGAGAGTTGAGCGGAGTAGACCTCGGCGTACCGGTGTGATAGCAGCTTATCGAAATCAAGCTTTCGTTGCATATCTGTGCATATATTCTTCGCATTGCACAATCACATGCGGGTCTTGGCTGCAACAAGATAATGGTCGGTGTCAAATATGACTCCCCGAAATGTGCGCACATCCAGTACGCTTGAAGCGTATTTTCCGTCGATCACAACATGATCAATCTTGTTTCGTGTGTTTTGATCTGGGGACAGCCAGATGGCCTTGTGGATATCGAGTCTTAGATCGTTGTTCGAAGTGGTCTCGTGGAGACTGAACTGACCAAAAATAATTTCTTTTCTGACCTTCACGTTGAAATCGCGGAAGACTTTTTTCACGTTATGGGCCGGGCAGCAATCATACATCCTCTAGGGTTGCGTAGAAGGCGTCCTTGACAGCATCGTCTTTTTCCTCCGTCGGATCGAGCCCGAAAATTAGGCTTATTTAGAAGAATCTCGCCTTGATGTGAATTAAAGCCAGCCTTTGGCTCATAGGTGTGAACCGGGAAAGAAGGCTTCTTCGCATGCCAGCTGCATTAGATTTCGCAGTCTGCTCTCTTAGAGCAGCCTTCTCGTTTCCATTGCATCTCATGGAGGGCGGTGATATCAGCCTTGATTTTAACGAGGGATTCCGCCAATTGGACAGAGGCACCTTCCCTATAAAGGGTCCGGACATTCCAGGTGCATATCCGAAAATCATCATCCCTTACGCACATTACATTTTTGTGGTCTTGTAGGTACCCCTCAAGTTTATAGTCAAAAGGAGACAACTTAAATGCTTACATTTAAAATAAGTTCCTTAAAAAAAGTGAATACATAAGAAGTTTTTTTATACTTTATGGTTTGATAATGAAATCAAAATTTATGGCAAGCTTACATGGGCTTAGAATCCTTTCAACAGCGTTTCTTTTACCTGTTCATTTATATGAACCCAACGGTTTAAGTGTCATTTACAAAAAATAAAAATTGGTCATGTCTTTTGGCTATAATAAACAGTTATTTAGCGAAAACTCGGTCACCCAGATATTGTACTGACTTATGTTAAAAAAACAAAAAAACAAATTGGCCATTTCAGCCCTTGAAAGGACTTTGACCGAGCTTCTTATGATCAATTGTGTTGTGTGTGTTATTAAATGTTTGCACACAATGGACCGAGAACTGGACCTACATGTCTTATGACGGCTCCGAACGGCAAAAGTTCATATTCTCAAGAAGCTTGACATGGCATTATTTACTCTCTGAGGTTTGCCATTGTCTGCAGAGTGGTGGTGACCGATCAGAAAAATTTTTTATTGAAAAAACTTTTCGCCGCGACTGGGGATCGAACTCGGGCTTCGAGCGTGCTAAGCCACACACTTAACCTGCACGCCACGGTCGCCGCCACTGACTTATGTATAGAAAACAAAAAATTATAGGCTGTGCTAAAACTTGGCCAAACTATTACAAACTGTCCCCCAATGTCGATACAAAAAGATTTGAGAAGAAATTGAATTCGTAGAAAACACTCACAATATTGCGTTAAAAAGGCGGTAAGCACTGAAAGCTGCTCAATAAACTTAACACTCAGAGTTAATAAAAGAACCAAGCAACATAATAAGGCAAAGTGCAAGGATTATGGTTTGACTAACACTTGCTGAGTAAGGATTTATGGGTGTGTTTAAATCTTGTGTGTTTTTGTTTTTTTTTTTTTGTTGCTTTTTTGTAGTTGTGTGCAGTATTTTATTCAATTCTATTCTGCAGATATCAGCTTGTGTGATACAGACAGAACAAATAAATGAGCCTCGAAATGGTTGCATTTTGTGTGGAGTTGAAGCAAAAAGCATGAAATGCATTTTATTGGCAGCTTCGAAAGATGAGCGATGTTCTGTGTGTAAGTGTATGTGGGTGTATATGGCTGAGTGCATGCGTGGATTCTTCAGATCTATGGTGTATTAAAGCGAATTTTTTGCTTTTTCAATAATATAAAGAACAAATAATTAGATTTAAATACAATGAACAAACAAAAGCAAAAGCAAACATTAGAAAAATTGAGCTTTATGTAATTATTTAGGCGCAAAACTCTACAAAAAATGAAGTCATTTCAATGCAATGGCAACTCCTTGTATAGCTAACAACATGGCCTCAAACAAGGATCAGCAAAATAACAACATCGAAATGAAGGCGAAAATTTAAGAAAATTTAAAAAAATAGCAAAGGAGTAACAGAGAGCGCTCTAGCACATTAATAGATGAGCAACAGTGAAGCAGCAACTTTTTAGGCCAAGAGCTGCAGCAGAAACTTTATTAAAAATATAGCAAAAAAAAAACAAAAAAAAAATACAAATAAGCAGCTGCAAACAACGGCAACAACACAGAGAAAAAGTCTAAAATTTTAATAGAATTTTATTCGCAGAGGAAAAAAAATTAAACATACACACACACTTTGGCCTAGTTTGCTGCAAGTTGCACCCACCACAGGGCATAACCCGGAGTTGCCTGCTGATAGTTGCCACACTGATGTTTATGAATTTATAGCTCAACATTGCTTACTGTGTTGCCCACAAACTGCCTCGCGCTCTCTCTCTCTCTCTGATATTCGCTTTCTCTTTTCCACCAGCCTTAAATTATCTTTAAACCAACTCCCTTCTTGGCCAAGGCATATTAAAGCCTTTTCTTGCCTTACTGCCTTCTGTTTGCTGCGAAATAATTGAAGCAAACACAGAAAACTAAAACGTAAAAGTAGTTTTTACCTGCTTGTGAAAATGATGAGAAATGGTTTTCATTTCAACCAGCAAGTTTTGCCGCCAGTTCTTTCTCCTTTTACTACTACTTCTACTGCTGGTCCTGAAGATTTTCTTGAGAGCACCATTGTGTGGAGTTTTCTTTTGTTGTTATTGCATTCGCATCATGTTTAACAGTTTTTATGTTTCTTTTTTTTTTTGCTTCATAATTTTTTATTTTGCCATCATTTTCCACTAGTTTTTGAATTATTATTTCCCGTACGCATGAAATTTAATATGTTCTCATTTGTGAGTGAAACATGCTAAAGCAGACAATTTCGCGGAGTTGGTTGTGCTGATATCTATCTGATGTTTCTGATGTTGGTGTTATGGCTTCAAGCGTTGTTATTGGTTTTAGTAGCAATGCAAGAAATGTTGCACTTTGCAAAGCTTAATGGCAGCTTTTATTGCTGCTCAGCTCAAAGCTCATTATATCTTAACGGTATCAAATGGTGTTTTCTTTTTATACAGCTATGTAAGGAAAACTGGAAATATTTTAAAAATATGATGAATAAAGACAACACGAAAAATATGTTTGAAAAGTTTTCTGTTACAAAAAAAATATGTCAGTTGGAGAGAAAGTATAAAAATATTGAATATTGATAAAAACAAAAAACCTTTGGGAAAGTTAATACCCAATAAACCACACGAATTCGCCTCGAATTCGAAGTGAATCTTAGATCTCGGATATTTATTTCAAAAACCAAGTTCGAAAATGTTTTGCTAATGAACCCGAGGGCGGGAGAAATGTACATTTCATTCTCGAAATGAGATTTTGTATCTTAATCGAATCACTACCGAAGCGAAAATTTCAACATTAGCAAATCGTTTTCAAATTATTTTAGCAATTTTTTTCGAATTTATATTTTTTTAATATATTCGTGTCTTACGCAAATCGATTATTAAAGATTATATTGTTATAAAAAAGAAAAAAAATATACATGTTCAGGATTCGTACCCACGTTTCCTGGACTGGCAGTCTTCTACGCTATCCAGTAGTCTTCATTTGCTTCATTATGAAAACAAGCGCTTAGAGACGTGAGTTCGAGTCCCAGCTGAGACAAATTTATTGTTGTTTTTTCTCGAGTTTTAAAAAAATCTGACGGAATCACGAATTAAACAAAAAAAAATTCCGTTGATTCATTGCAGCAATATAAAAATTTATTTTATTTTACGAAATTATTTTGGGGACTCTTTTCGACTTCGAATCGAATACGAGATGTCTAATCCCAGTGCTCGGTTTCGTTACTAATTCGAAACTTAACCGAGTACGCTATGTGGTTTATTGGGTAAAGTCAGATTTTCAAAATTTTACAAATATTTACATTGAAGTTAACATTTGTCCTTTTATTGTACACTAGTATAGAAGTCCGTCTGGTCGTTATCAAAATAATAAAGTTGCAGACGATATGACAACATTTCTACGTTCACCTCAAATGTTGTTACCCAATAGGCAATTAAGCCCGCGCTCTTCAAACGAAGGCCTGTATTGACTGCTACTTTTGAAGACCAAACACATCCTATCCTCGCTGCTATTATGAGCCCTTCTTGAAGGCCTTCTTTTTCTGCACAAAAGGCAGCACAACAAACTTTTTTCCCTTTAAAGACTAACTTTTCATATACTTCAGGGCAACTTTTTCGTTTAAAGTCAAAATATATATCAGTTTAAAAATATAACATAATAATGGCCCTTCTTACTGCTGTATCAAAGTTTATAGATTGAAATTAATCTGACATAAAAAAACATAGGAGAGAAGATAAAATAATTGAATTTATAAAAAAAATAAAAAGGTTTAAAAGAAAAAAAATATTTTTTTCAATACTTTTTGTTGACTCCTTCTTTTAGCCATTCTTAAGAAGTGCTTCTATCAGGCCTCTTTTGAGCTATCGGAGCGGAAGGCCTGCGAAATTTTCCCACTTCATATAAAAAAGAAAGTGTAATTGTATATGAGTGCGGCAGTACTAAAAAATCCACAGGAAGGCCTGCTAGCAGCGCTGTCATTGTCTACTGGGTATGTTCCAGTCGTCGTCAATGTGTGCTCACTAATAAATATCAAATAAATTTTGAGTACATACTTTCAGGCTCACAATTTTTTTCATATAAAAAAGCATTATAATAGCAGAAATGAACAATTAAAGCGATATTTGTTGTGGAGCAGGAATTATGTACAGATGAGCGAAACAGGTTCTGGTTCAGGCTGAAGAGGTCGTTATAAGCATAGCAATAAGAACTATTCTGGTTCAGGCTGAAGAGGTCGTTAAAAGCATAGCAATAAGAACTATATATTGTGATATAAGGTACGGAGTACGAAGCTTGTCAAGAGGACAATATTCACATGGCAACGTGTCTGATTGCCTAAACTTGGCGAGGCCAGGATTATCCATGTGGAAATCGTCTCAAGTCGACTCAAAACCTCCAAGTGGTGTTTCCTGGAAACGGCAAACTAACACCCGTTTAGTTGACGGCTTATTTGAGCGGCGATGTCTCCTCTAGACTATTAACTTGAGGGGGTCTCTAAAAGACCTTAAAAATGCAATGTAAGTGTGGTTTCGATGCCAACCACATTACTAATTTCCGAATAAAAACGAAAACAGCCTCGGATATGAACGCCTACTACGTTGACGACCACCGCAAACGAAAACCGGACAACGATTAACGAATATGCACCTGGAATGTCCGAACCTTT
The DNA here is from genome assembly GCA_958299015.1 of Tetanocera ferruginea. NCBI lineage: Eukaryota > Metazoa > Arthropoda > Insecta > Diptera > Sciomyzidae > Tetanocera > Tetanocera ferruginea. Next base: position 33,722,153 of record OY282641.1, on the reverse strand, counting down.
TATGGGGAAGGTGCCGCTGTCCAACTGGCGGAAGCCCTCGAAAAAATAAAGACTGACATCACGTGGGATTTCAGACATGGTGTCAAAGAGAAAGATGCTCAGTATGCTTTGACATTTCATCATGAATAGACTTACTAACGAGCAACGCTTGCAAATCATTGAATTTTATTACCAAAATCAGTGTTCGGTTCGAAATGTGTTTCGCGCTTTACGTCCGATTAATGGTCTACATAATCGACCAAGTGAGCAAACAATTAATGCGATTGTGACCAAGTTTCGCACTCAGTTTACTTTATTGGACATTAAACCAACCACACGAATGCGTACAGTGCGTACAGAAGAGAATATTGCGTCTGTTTCTGAGAGTGTTGCTGAAGACCGTGAAATGTCGATTCGTCGCCGTTCGCAGCAATTGGGTTTGTGTTATTCGACCACATGGAAGGTTTTACGCAAAGATCTTGGTGTAAAACCGTATAAAATACAGCTCGTGCAAGAACTGAAGCCGAACGATCTGCCACAACGTCGAATTTTCAGTGAATGGGCCCTAGAAAAGTTGGCAGAAAATCCGCTTTTTTATCGACAAATTTTGTTCAGCGATGAGGCTCATTTCTGGTTGAATGGCTACGTAAATAAGCAAAATTGCCGCATTTGGAGTGAAGAGCAACCAGAAGCCGTTCAAGAACTGGCCATGCATCCCGAAAAATGCACTGTTTGGTGTGGTTTGTACGCTGGTGGAATCATTGGACCGTATTTTTTCAAAGATGCTGTTGGACGCAACGTTACGGTGAATGGCGATCGCTATCGTTCGATGCTAACAAACTTTTTGTTGCCAAAAATGGAAGAACTGAACTTGGTTGACATGTGGTTTCAACAAGATGGCGCTACATGCCACACAGCTCGCGATTCTATGGCCATTTTGAGGGAAAACTTCGGAGAACAATTAATCTCAAGAAATGGACCGGTAAGTTGGCCACCAAGATCATGCGATTTGACGCCTTTAGACTATTTTTTGTGGGGCTACGTCAAGTCTAAAGTCTACAGAAATAAGCCAGCAACTATTCCAGCTTTGGAAGACAACATTTCCGAAGAAATTCGGGCTATTCCGGCCGAAATGCTCGAAAAAGTTGCCCAAAATTGGACTTTCCGAATGGACCACCTAAGACGCAGCCGCGGTCAACATTTAAATTAAACTATCTTCAAAAAGTAAATGTCATGGACCAATCTAACGTTTCAAATAAAAAACCGATGAGATTTTGCAAATTTTATGCGTTTTTTTTAAAAAAAAAAGTTATCAAGCTCTTAAAAAATCACCCTTTACATCTGCTATGCGAAGAAGCGCGAATTTGGATGCGGCTTCGTCGTAAGTCGGAAACTACGCCATCTTTGTTCCCGGTTCACACCTGTAAATGTAAGGCTGGCGACAATCCGAATCAAGGCGAAATTCTTCTACATAAGACTTATTTGCGCACATGCCGCTACGGAGGAAAAGGACGATGCTGTCAATTACACCTTCTACGTGAGCCTAGAGGACGTGTATGAGCACTGCCCGGCCCATGACGTGCAAATACTCCGCGGCGATTTCAACTTGAAGGTCGAAAAATAAAGCATCTTTGGCTCCACTGACGGTCAGTTCAGTCTCCACGAGACCACTTTGAACAACGGTCTAAGACTGATCGACTTCGCCAAGGCGCGAAACATAGTAGTTAGTAGCACCAAACTCGAACAATTCGATAACCATAAGGCAACCTGGCTGTCCCCGGATCAAAAGACGGGAAACCAAATTGATCATGTTGTGTTGTGATCGACGGACTTCAAGTGTACTGGCTGTGCGCACAGTACGGGGGGTCAATATTGACTCCGACCATTGTTCTGTCGCAGCCAAAATCCACATGCGATTGTGCAATGCGAAGAATATACGCACAAAAGCTTGATATCGATAAGCTGCGAAGGTATGCAACAAAAGCTTGATATCGATAAGCTGCTATCACAACGGACCGTCGAGGCCTACTCCGCTCAACTCTTGGTAAAGCTCAAACAACCTTACTTTTGCCTCGACGACGCTGGCGGGCTTTGGGCGCATATATCACACTCCATGCGCACTGCTGCTGAAGAAGTCATTGGTTTTCGGCGCCCGCAACCTCGTAACAAATGTTATGACCAGGAGTGTCGCGACGCGACAGCAGCAAAATACGCCGCATATGCTTAGAAGTTGCAGCTGCAACGCGAACCATGCACGAAAACTACCGCGATAAGAGGAAAAAAGAGAGATGCCTTTTCAAACGTAAAAAAAGAGAGCAAGAAAAGCGTGACCTACAAAAAATTATTGAAGTGTACCAGGGCAAGAAGAATGCTTGAAAATTCTACCATCAGGCTAAGCGTCTAACCCAAGGTTTCCTTTCCAGAGCATCGACTTGTAGAGATGAGAATGGTGATCTGGTTACAGATACGCAGAGCGCATTGAGATTATGGAAACAGCATTTTTTCCAATCTGCTTGCAGGTGATGATACCAACAATTCCACTCTTGGAGAATGCAGTCCGACATCACCAATTGACGATAATGGAGTGGAAATTCAATCACCTGGCCATGACGAGGTAGTTGCTATCCAGCGACTCAAAAAAACAAAGCCGCAGGTGCTGACGATAAATTGTTTAAAACCTGCTTCAGTGAATTGATAAGGTGCAACCATCAACTCATGAGCAAAATATGGCTAGCGGGAAGCATGACCGACGATTGGAATCTCAGTATGCTTTTTCCAGTACTTGAGAAAGGAGACCCGACAATCTGCGCCAACTACCGAAGTATCAGTCTTATTTCCATCGTATACAAGATTCTTTCGAGCGTATTGTATGAAATATTAAAGCCGCATTACCAAAATATTGATTGGATCTTATCAGTGTAGCTTTCGTTCTGGCAAGTCCACCATAGACTAGATTTTTACACTACGCCAAATCCTGGAAAAAGCCTACGAAAATAAAATCGACACCCACCATTTTTTGACGATTATAAAGCTACGTTCGATAGCCAGATTCGGTATTGCCTGTACGCAACAAAGTCTTAAGTTCGGTATATTTGAAAAGTTGATAAGGCTCTGCAAGCTGACGTTGAGCAATACATGCAGCTCCATCAAGGTAGGAAATGACCTCTCCGAAATCTTTAATACCGAAAGAGGTTTCAGACAAGGCGACTCGCTATCATGCAATCTCTTCAATTTCATCATGCAGGGGATCCTACGAAAGGCAGGTGTACTTTGAAAGGGTACCATTTTCTACAAAGGTGTTGAGCTCCTTGCGTATGCTGATGATATCGATAGCTGCTTTCGCCACTATCGAAAAGAAATGAGCCAAAGTGGGTTTGACGGTGAACGAGGGCAAAACAAAGTATATGTTGTCTGCAAATAGGGATGCACAAATTACAGCAGGCAAATATAACTTTGAAGTTGTCAAGGAGTTTGCATACCTTTCCACTGCCAAGAATAACAATTGCTAATAGGTGCTACTACGGGCTAAGTAAGCAATTAGGTTCCAGAGAACTCTCTCGATCGACAAAACTAACACTCTACAAGACGATCATCATAACTGTACTTCTCTATGGCGCTGAAGCATGGGTGGTATCGCAAACAGATGCAAACAGATGCAAACAGACGCAAAATCTTTGGTTCTGTTCGAGTTGGCGACGACTTTCGCATTCAAATGAACTACGAACTGTACGAGCTCTACGACGATATTGACTTAGTCCAGCGTATGAGAATTCGGCAACTACGTTGACAGGGTCATGATTTTCGTATTGTTGAAGAACCTCCAGCGAAAAAGGCGTTTGAGGCGAAAGCCGAGGGTCGAAGACGAAGAAGAAGACCGAGGAAGCCCTAACCGCACTTGGTGAATGAGATTGGAGACGGCACGCGCGAAGTAGAGACGCCTGACGAGAGCTGATGAAGTCGGCCGTAACCCAACAGCGGGTTGTCATGGCCACCTTAGTAAGTAAGCAATCGGTAATATGTTATAAGTAACATATTACTTCCCAAAGTAATATGTCACAACTCTGATTAGAAAATACGAATAGAAATGAATGGAAAAATATTCAGTTATCTGCTAAACTCAGAATTCCTAGATATCCATTCAATTATATTTCAAATAAGTGAGTGGTTGGTTAATGCGAATATTTTTAACTCCTTCAATGCTTGTGAACATCACGATTATTATACCCTAAACCTGAAAGGTCACGGTATATTAACTTTGTGCAAACGTTTGTAACGCATAGAACGAAGTGAGTGAGGCATGGAAAAGTATATATTTTCTTGATCAGCGTCACCACGTGAGTCGAGCTATCCATGTCCGTCCGCCCGTCCGTCCGTCTGTCCATCTGTGTGTTGTCTGTATACACAGGATAAGAAGAAGGAATTGAGATAATTGCATGAAACTTGATACACATGATCACATAGACCCAAGGATCTGCACAACTGAATATTTTTGGAATCCACCTACGGACACGCCTACCTACCATAAAACGCAAAAATTGAAAACTGCATAAATCAGCTCATAATAAGTCTACAACAATAAAATTTAGTGTGTATGTGTTTTGTATCAATACAAATATGTCTGCGAAAAATGGGTATCATCCGCTCACGGACACGCTCACCTCCCATTCAACCCAAAAATTGAAAACGCAATAAATAAGTCTCTGTTTAACCTACAGAGATAAAATTTGGCATGTATGTTTTTTATAACAAAACAAAGATGGTTTTGGAAAATGGACGTCATCCGCCCACGAACACGCCTACCTCCCATACAACCCAAAAAGTTTTAAACTGAATAAATAAGATTATGTTCGTCATAGAGAGATCAAATTTGGTATGTATGTATTTTATACGAACACAAAGGTGTGTTCAAAAATTGGGAGCAATCCGTCCATGAACACGCCCTTCTCCCATAGCGAAAGCACAATAAAGGCATTGACTGTGAGCTACAGGAATGAAACTTGGTATGTGAAAATTTTTCATTAACATTTACATGCATATAAAATATGGGCTTCATCCGTATACGGAAACGCCTATTTTCAATAAATTTTTTTTTTTGTTTTTGGAAAAGTAGATTTGGGGTATTTCATAGTCGACCTAGACCGACTTTAGATTTTCTTTACTTGTTTTTTTATTTACCTTGTAAAACACCGTGGTGACCGTGGCATGCAGGTTAAGTGTGTGGCTTAGCATGCTCGGAGCCCGGTTCGATTCCCAGCCGGGGCGAAAAGTTTTTTCAATAAAAAATTTTTTCTGATCGGTCACCACCTCTCTGCAGACAATGGCAAACCTCAGAGAGTAAATAATGCCATGTAAAGCTTCTTGAGAACATGAGCCGTTCGGAGTCGGCATAAAACATGTAGGTTCAGTTCTCGGTCAATTGTGTGCAAAAATTTAATAACACACACAACACAATCGATCCTAAGAAGCTCGGTCAAAGCCCTTCCAAGGGCTGAAATGGTCAATTTGTTTTTTTTTTTTTTTTTTTGTTGTAAAACACAAATCCAATGAGTCTTTGATTTAGGAAATACTATGAACAGTATAAGTTATTATTCCAGACTAGCTGTGTATCAAATTTTCTTTGTTTCTAGTTCTTGAATAAGAGGTGCTTGTTGGCTCTGTTGAGCACACAACATATCTGTCTTTATTCAAATATGTTGGAATTGGGTTTTCATTCATATCAAACGCTTTATTAAAACTGCTCTCAATATCGCTACCGCCATCAACTACCGTATTCTTGCTTTTTTTCAGGCGAATTATAGATAAACTATTTAAGAGGTTCTTCAGTCAGTATTCTCAATTGTCGTCAGGTTCAGTTTTAGCTCAACAGTATCAGTAATTATTCTCAAGTAATTTAGTTTAAAAAAAAAAACAAGTTTTCTTTTATGTACCTCTCATAAAGTCAGGGTCAACTTATGTGGTCTAGTCAATTTTTATCGAAATAATAGCAGTTTTTCATATTTCTTTCTGCAACTTCCTTAATATATAATATATATTTATTAATATATATAATATGACCACGTTCAAATTTATCTAAAAAAATCAAAATAGTTACTTCGTGATTTTTTGTCATATTAATAAAATACTTCTTCGAATTGCTTTGCGCTTAAAATATTCAGCACGTTCTTCATTATCAGCGAGTTGCATGTCTGAGTACTTCACCTGGTTTTTTCGGTTTTTGATTTTTTTTTTTACCTTGTTGAAACGTTTTAATATTTAATAATTTCTGTGCACAGCTCGCTTACAGCATTGGATTCTTTTTATTTTTATTTTTTGCTTGCAACAGCTTCATTTCAGCATTCTAGCATTTATGATTTTTTTTTTTTTTAAGTCTACATTTTATCCATTTTTATTAACTTCTATCGTATATCTGCAGTTCACACGAACTCAATTGATTCGCAGGATATGCCGCGGCGTGACTTCCTAATACCGCCTGCCTGTCTGATTTATTGGCAAATAGTAGCGATTTCGTTTTTTGTCGCTGCTGTTAAAACGCTGATAAAAATTTTAAATTTTTTTTAAACACTTTTTGCGCTAACAATGCGTTTTTCACGTAAATGCAGCTGATGTTCGAGCTGGTTTTAGATCTGTTGAATTTTTGCAGACTTAACGGGAATGTCTGTTAAAATTAGAAATTTAAATATTTATTTCGGTCGTGAATTTTTGTTTTTGTTCTACTAGTTGTAAGTTTCTTAGAATTTGCGTTTCATTTGGCGTTTCAAATTGGCAACACTTGAAAACTTTTCTTCTTTTTTTATTTATCCATCTGTTTCCTTGTTATTTTGCGCTTTTCTAGTTGCGTTCGTAGTTGTTTTTCTATTCATTTCAATTGAGCGCCAAGTTCTGTTCTATCATGGCGCTTACAAGGATTCGACAATGTTCATCCATCATTTATTCCGAAATATTGAGAAATTCTTGGCTGACTTGAGTCGCTTGAGCTGGTTGAGCTGTGTGTAGCTCGATAAAAAAGCGTCAATAAGCGTTGAACTGACAGCAAGACAAAAAAAAAAAATCATGTTTTCATGAAGAATTTACTGGAGAACGAAATTTCACTTCAGACTTTTTGCAACAAATGCATTTGTGGAACAGTGGGCTGAAATGAGAAAACTTGTAGGAGTGTTAAATTAATACAAATTGAAAATAAGAAGAATGTACTGTGTTAATGTACTAAGTTAATATAATTGGCTGCAATGCAAACTTATTTTGGAAACTTTGTTATCTAAGAGTGACCTAAACGAGCAGAAATTTGCCTTGGAATAAATTCAGAAATTTATAAGAAAATAGCCTTAGTTATTGCCTATAACAGTTTGAGGCACATAAGGTGCAGAACATTACAATATAATAAAGAAAATATATTTTGTGAGCATACTTTCAGGCTGAAAATTTGTTCATATAATAAAAAAAATTTAATAGCAAGAATGAACAGTTTGAGCGATATAAGATACGGATCGCGACTGTTTATATGCATATTAAGATAAATTCATTTAAATTCATATTAAAACATATTTAAACATGTGTGGGACTTTGTTCTATTGAAGTCGATAAACATTGTTTTTAATTTGGTATACATTTGAGCAATGAAATGATTGAGGACTCGTGGATAAAATTTCCCCAATTACTTTTCAATAAATAATGGATATCCTGGACTATAAAGATTCGCACTACTTATTAGTTGAGCATTCTATGAATACAACTTTGTGGTGACTCTTTAGTGGTGAATATACCCTTAAACAGTATCGTAAAACAATCATGGACTTTGTAAAAACTGCACATTTCAACTACTTTGGAGTGAATATGTCCAATCAAAACAAACCGTGGGTGTAAAATACTACGAATAAGATCAGGTGGGAAAAGATCTGCCCTTAAATTGACGACACCAATGATCTGGTGGTAGCCCCCGTAACCATAATGACAATAGTTTTTTTTTTTTGATATAAGCATAACCGTTAGAAATAAAACCAAATAAATCAAATCAGGTATAAATAAAACCGGTAAACGTTATAATATCCAACGTTGGTTTCCGCTGAACGATCTCTTGCACACTTTGATGAATCACATGTAAACAGTACTATAAACATCTTGAAATCGTTTTGTACCGATAACCAGATGAAAATTTAAGAAGAATACGATGATATTTCTTTGGATTTCTTTGGATGGGCATCTTTTTATCGATAGCAGCAAGAGAAGTTTGAAATGTGTACTGTTTTATAACGGGAACATATGTGTATCCTTTCTTATTAAACATTCAACTGTTATGAACGAATAATATACAAGTATTTCTCCAGTTCTGGAATACTGAAGTATGGAGATCATAACCTAGTTCGCGTATATTTAAAAACACGTGAATTGACTTGTAAGGCTGCAAGCAAGCTATATGGTTCTTAGAAATATTCATGTTTGAAGTGTTTGTGGGGCAGCCGAGATAAAAATCATCATTGGACTCGGCATTCTGAAAAAATTTATTAAGGCCCTAACAAAGACGGTTAATGTTTTGGTTGCCTATAAAACACTTTCGTGAGTTAAGTTCAGGAAACTTTAACGCAGGTATTTCCGATGTACAACCCATATAATGGCAGATTGTAGCTGGATTTTCGGTCAGGATCTGAAGTAGGATTCAAGAAAGTTCTATAAGAGACAATTTTCTGCCAACTTTGTAAAATTAAGTGTGTAAAAATAAATTCTTTTGTGAAAATTTAAAACTGGCGTGAAACTTTAAAACAAGAGCTGCTAGAAACAAGTAAAGAAAGTCTAAAGTCGGTCTAGCCCGACTTTGTAATACCCTAAACCTACTTTTTCAAAATACAAAAATAGTATTGAAAATAGCCGAGTCCACACGCAAAAAAAATTACATTTTCGACCCTCATTGTAGCAAACATATTTCCCTTTACTGTATATATAAATTACAGTTCTGACCATACTTTGTTTGTCATTCATGTTGCTATTTTCGTAACAATATTTTCAATACTTGCTTCTTATGCCTGTAAACATATTTTGATAGATGTGATAAAAAAATAGTTTTGTTGAAAACATAGCCGCAATATGTTTGCAACAAAAACAGTAATTTTTTTTGCCATGAGCATATCATATTTGTCAGAAATATAAAACATGATCGTATACAACATTATATGTTCAAGCAATATTCGTGTTCGGTTTGCTTGTTTTGTATAAATTTTTTCGCTCATACGCCATCAGGCGATTGGTATGATTGTTAGAGTGTTGGACTATGATGAGTGACGGTCCGAGTTCAAATCCCGGTAATGGAAAATTGTTCAATTGTAATGAAATCTAATTTTTCCTTAAATTATTTGCTTGAATTAATTTTAATAAAAATAAAATAAAATAAGAGCTCGGTTTGGCCTTAAAATTGAACCTGGGATATTAAAATTCAAATCAAATTAACAAGCGCTTACCAAGTGAACCACTAAAAAAAAATTTCGCTTGCGATCTAATTGTATACTTAGCTTACTATGAACTTAGTTGCCTCAAAACTGGTCACCGTAAACATAATAAATTTATTGTATCAAATAAGCATAGTTCCTAGTGAACATAATACATAAAACATGTTTCAAGTAAAAATAAACTTGTTTGCTCTCAATAAGTTTTCAAACATGATAGTTTCCTCTCCCATTATGTTTGTGGTAAATATTTTTTTTTTCTGCTTTCGTGGAATATTGATGAAAACTTAACACATAAAAAGTTTTTTTGTTTTGATATGAAATACATACGTACCAAATTTTATTGTTGTAAGTTAATTATGAGCTTATTTATGTAGTTTTCATTTTTTGCGTTGTATGGTAGGTAGGCGTGTCTGTAGGCAGGTTAGGGCAGGTTAAACCAAAGTTTAACTCTCTAGGATTAACAGAATCCTATTTCTCGAGTTTTTAATTTTTGGGTTGTATGGGAGGTGACCGTGTCCGTGCGCGGATGACACCCATTTTTCGAAGACATCTTTGTGTTGGCATAGAACACATGCGTACCAAATATTATTGTTGTAGGCCATTTATGAGCTCATTTATGCATTTTTTAATTTTTGCGTTGTATGGGAGTTAGGCGTGTCCGTAGGTGGTTTCCAAAAATACTCAATCGTGCAGATTATTTGGTTCATGTGACTTGTGTTCCGTTGGTCATAGAGTTATTCCAACTCCTTCTTCTTATCCGTGTATACGGACAGCACACAGATGGACAGACGGACGGACAGGAATAGCTCGACTCATGAGGTGACGCTGCTCAAGGATATACATATATACTTTTCTATACCGGACTCGCTTCGTTCTATGCGTTACAAACGTTTGCACAATATAAGTATATAAGCACTGTCCGTCTGTCCGTCCGTCCGTCTGTGTGTTGTCCGTAAACACAGGACAAGAAGAAGGAGTAGAGATAATTGGATGAAACCTGGTACACATGGTTGCATGGAACCAAGGATCTGCACTATTGAATATTTTTGGAATCCGCCCACGAACATGCCTACCTCCAATACAACGCAAAAATTGAAAACTGCATAACTCAGCTCATAATAATCCTACAACAATAAAGTTTGGTGTATTTGTGTTTTATATCAACGCAAAGATGTTTTCGAAAAATGAGTGTCATCCGATCACGGACACGCCCACCTCCCATACAACTCAAAAATTGAAAATTGGATAAATAAGCTCATAATTAACATACAACAATAAAATTTGGTGTGTATGTGTTTTATATCAACAAAAATATATTTTCGAAAAATGGACGTCATCCGCACACGAACACGCCTATCTCCCTTACAACCCAAAAAGTTTAAAACTCAATAAAAAAGGTTATGTTTGGCATAGAAAGATCAAATTTGGTATGTATGTATTTTATACCAAAACTAAGGTGTGTTCAAAAATTGGGAGTTATCCGTTCATGAACAAGCCCACCTCCCATAGCGAAAGCACATTAAAGGCGTTTACATGTGAGCTTCAGGAATAAAATTTGATGTATATACATTTTTTATATATACCCTATTTAGGTTTAGGGTATTTCAAGTCGGCCTAGACCGACTTTAGACTTTCTTTACTTGTTATTAAACAAATTTGAAGTATCGAGAGTGAATGTGTGCTTAATATCGAGCCATAACCGCGAAAAAGATATAACCATCAAAACTAAAATTTTAGAGGAGCAGATTTATTTTAATTATTTTCGACTTAAGACTTTAAGTTACGTCAATGTTTTTACACAATCCGAACATATAAATAATTATATTATTATAACTTCTATTATTTTATAGTTATAGATTACTGAAAATGAAATAAATTGTAAGTTTCGATAAGAAAACTAATTTTCGTCAATTGCTGGTTACATCTTTTTCGCGGTTATGGCTCGATATGTTCGAAAATAATGTACCTTTTTCAGACAGGAAAGGGTTATTTAGGATTCAGCTTCAAGCTTTTTCATCTTAATATCTACTTTTATATTTGTAGGGGTTTTAATTTTCTTCTGACGCAATTCTGGCTATATCTTTCATATATGTAAGGTAAAAACTGTTTTTCTAATTTTTTTATAGAAACACATTTTTCTGATCAACCATCACCTCTATGCAGTGAATGGCAAACCTCGATACCAAACAATGCAATGTAAGGCTTCCTGATAACATGAATATTAGCTGTTCGAGGTCGGCATAAAACATCAAGGTTCAGTTTCGATCAATACAAATATTGAATTTTCACACTCAACACAATTAATCATAGAAACTTGGACAAAGTACTTTCAAGTGCTGAAATGGTCAATTCGTTTTTTATGTTGCCGGTTATTTAAGGATTTTTGATTTGCACATTAAACTTCACTAATTTTTCAATCATATGTTTTAGAATCTTAAAATCTCTAACCCTCTTGAACATCCCCGTCGAGGACAGGATTTTATGTTCAGAATAAATCTGATATTTTTCTCGGTAATTTCAACAGCCAGCAAGTATGCCCTTGCTTAGCCACGAATATTTTGTCAGACTGGTCCAAAAGATTGCCCACAGTGGGCGATTTTTTAACACCGATAATTCTACCAGAATTAGAAGTAATGGACGTTTAACTTTCTTCTTACATGTTACTTTGTGGTACACCGTTAGCTAGTAATAATTTTCTTGTTGAGTTTTAGTTGATCTTTTCAAATGCTTCCTGGGTTGTTAACGAATAAATTATAATTCCATGCACCAACAAGAAAACATCATCAATGCGTCGCTTACATTCCGTGCAAGCATTTTCATAGTTTTCGATCAAGGTTCTTCTCAGTTTATTTGACATTCCGCTATTGTGCTGAGTTTCGGAAAATGGTTTAACTTTTCTTCAATATTGCAGCATATCGCTCATTTACTAAAAGACTGTCATAACTCAAAATACGCGATTTTGCAGAAAACGAGTTTGAAGTTTTCAATTGACATAGAAAAGGAAAGGAGAGGAAATATTCTCTTCTAACGCGGAAAGTATTCAAGATAATAACATGAAATTTTTACACAACATGAAGCATGACATTTCTGCATTATAAAAAAAAATTCAAATTGACCCTTTCAGCACATGAAAGGACTTTTACCGAGCTTCTTATGATCAATTGTGTTGTGTATGTAATAAAATTCTTCTACACAACTGATCGTGAACTGGACCTACATGTTTTATGTTGACTCCGAAAGGCTAAACTTCATGTTTTTAAGAAGCTTTACATGGCATTATTTACTCTCTTAGGTTTGCCATTGTCTGCGGAAAGGTGGTGATCGATCAGAAAACTTTTTATTGAAAAAAAAACAACGCTCCGACCATGCAAGCCACACATTTAACATGCATCATCCAGAAAAATAACATTATTTCGCAGAGATTTCAACTTCGCTCAACTTTGTCGCACCGTGTTCATAACAGTTAACTTTTTCGGTACTCCGCTGCTGATTGAAAACTTTTCAAAGTAATTTCTATAAAGCTTTTAATTAGTACTCTTATAGCGACAGTAACTTGCAAAAACTATTTTCATCTTAAGCTCTTGGCAGCTTGTTGGAAACTATTTATGAAACATTTCTAAATCTTAAGAATTTTATTTTGGAATTACCTTTCAATAGTTTCTACATCAACTATTGTTTTGTTAGAGATTAAGAGAATAAGTTCTGAGGCTCTCTACAAGTTGAATTCAACTTTCATTCAAGCTTATAGAATTTGTAATATAATATACATACATTTTAGAAGGCAAGACAATAAAAATTAAATGTACTCTTAAAAATTTGCTATTTATGAGCAGCTCCACTGTCAATGGTACTTGTTTATCAAAAATCGCGATCTTTAGTGAAATTCAGCAATTCAGCAATTTTGTTTAATATATTTGAGTGCTGGATTTTCACTTGTTTTTCCAAAACTGCTGTAAAGTCAAGTATTTTGCAGACTTTTCAGTTTTACCATTCCTAGAATGGTTTGCTTGATTTTGGTTTTTGTTCTTTGCAACTTTTATATGTTTTATTTTATTTTATTTTCCAACATATGCGCAACTCAACATTTGCTAGGTTTGAGCTGCCAAAGTATGCAGCAGCAACAGTACAAATACTGCAACAGAATTTGTTGAAAATAAAATTGAATTTAAGTAAAAGCCAAAAAATACAAAAAAAGCAATCAACTGGAGCAGCAGCAACAGCAAAGCTTAAACAAATAAAATAAAAATCAGGCCAAAAAACCGAAAATACAAGAAAAACTTGAACGTAGAGCTGAGTTGAGATGAAGAACAGACAAGTGGTTAAAAAGCTGCAGCTGAAATCGAAAAACATAAGAAAATTTAACATATACTTTGCAAATTTGTACAAAATTTGTTCAAGTTCTTGCAACTTTTTATGTTTAAGTTAAGAAGAAAAACATAGCCTGCTATGGCCGGAAATTAAAACGCATTTACAACAGATGCTTGATTCAACAGAGTTTTGCTCAAAACTTAAGTGTAAGATTCTTTTATATAAAAAATTTATTAATATTGTAAAGAATTAAAAACTTTAACTTTAAATTTGCAGCAAATATTTACCTATGCTGTGTCTTTGTAACGGCAAATTAAAGCAAATAAGTCAAAGACCTTAATTAAAGGATTAAATTACCAGCAAACGGACAGCATAAGGCAACAAAAACAACAACAGCAGCAATGCTAACAGACATGCTGACAACACAATTGCACAGCACAACAATCGAAATGTTGTTATTTTTCCGGAACTGCACTGAGAATGCAGCATGACACCAACGTGCAAAAGAGTCCTTATGCCAAGAGCAATGAGCAAGAGTGAACAGCATCGTTTATCAATAACAAGTAGCTTATAACAAGCAGAACATCGAACTTGTACCACTTCGACAGAGACAAACTCCATAACAGCCATAAATATTTGCAGCAGCCCAAATGATTTCCGGCTTAAATTCTGCTGCACTGCTTATGCCATTCTTCGCTATATCTTTACAAACTGAGCAGCCCTATATTATACTCATATTCCGCCTAATTTCCCCACCCCCTCAAAGTTTGGCAGCAATGGTCAGCATTTTGAAAATTACATACAACAAAATCAGGAAAGTGGAAAAAAAACATCGAAAAAATAATCCTTTAACTAAAGCAAAATAAAATGCATGCCATAAATAAAAAATAGAAAATTTGGCTCAAAACAACAACAACAACAACGACAAGAACACAGAAAAAAAGTCAGCCACATAAAAGCACTTGTGTCACCAAATGTCAAATGAAGCGTACGGGGTCAAAATGGCGCAGATGTCGTCATCATCACAACTGCCAACACTTTCGTCCATTCAATACAGTTCTTCCTACAATTCAGCACATCTCCCTTCCCACCTTGCTTGCTCGTCCTTTGGTCTATTTGTTGGTCCATTCGTTAGTTCGTTAGTCCAAGTCTTTTTTGGTTCATTCGCTCTGGTCACGTCATTAATTTAGTACGTTTCAATGTGTGGCCGAAAGGACATCCACATCGTCCAGCTAGCTATAAAGCGGTGCAAATAGTATAACATTCAGCCAAACATTAAAGTTTGCACAACAGTTGCTGTTGCTGTTGCTGGAGGGAGCTGTTGCAGCAGCGGAATGTCGGGTCACGTCGCAATTTTTATCATATTTTTATGTTTTTGGTTTCTGTTGTGATTTTGCGCTATTCCAACTATTTATTTCTGCATTTACTACGACTACCAGTTACAAACCTTATTTTGGATGTTTGTGTTTACTTTTGTATGTTTGTATTTTGTTTGCCTTCTTGTGTTACAGTTTTTGCGGTTATATTTTAGTTCGGCAAATTTTAATTAAGATCGACTTAAAAGTCAATTAAGCATTGAAACGTTTAAGTGCTGATGTGAAGCTCCACTAATTGCACTTCCTGTTCACATTCATGATTGCATTCACATTGCAGTTGTGTGTAAAAATTATGTCAATGTTGGTCGACTTTTCAAAATTGAAATCGACAATTTTTGGCCATATAGGTACTAAAGAATTTGTACTTAAGAAAATTTAAAATAAATTATAAAAAAGTATTCTTCTATTAATTCATATTCAAATTAGATATTTTATACTTTCGGTTGGATTTTAAGCTTACGATAATTAACATTATGGTGCACGTTTATTCGACTAACGTTAGCTGCTTGAGTAGTCGTATAGTAAGCAACTTGACTGCTTCCCAGAGGTCCAGGGTTCAAATCCTGGCCTAGCCATAGTCCCATGCATTAACCTTTCTTAAATTCTTTTCTTATGTCTTTTTAGCAACTGAAATTTAAAATGCATCAATATTAACGGCTTTAGAATTGTGTGTGGTAGTAGAGATGTTTGTGGAATAGGATTGCTTATCATCTCGAATCGACTGAGGTAAAGGCATAACACTTGTTTCATATTCCCGCATGTTGTTATAGCACACCTCTTCACATTGCTTTCAACATTTTATAAAAGCATGTCTTGATCTGCTACATCTGAAATGGTTTCATATAATGTTTAATAAAGTTTAAGTTTCTGTTTTAAATAAATACACTTTTAACGAAGTATGTTCCTGATCAGAGTAACTTACTTGCTTAGATGGCGCTTTTGCATCCGTTGGTCGGTTTTGGCCTGGTCTAAGAATTTGCGCCAGCCTCTTTTGTCGTGCGCTTGCTGGCGCCAGTTGGAAACTTCAAGCGTTGTCAGGTTATCCAATGCCTGGTATTTCCAACAGAGATGCGGTCTTCCTTGTCTGCGTTGGCTACCGCTGGGTACCGAACCCAATATCTTTTTAGCTGGAGCTTCATCGTTCATTCTCTCGACATGACTTAGCCGGTCTATTTTAATACACTTGACTATATCGATGTCGGCATATAGCTCATACAGCTCGTGGTTCCATCATATTCGATACTCGCCATTGACGCAGATTGGACCATAGATCTTGCGAAGGATTTTTCTCTCGAACGCTCCCAAAGTCTTTTCATCACAGCTGCTCAACGTCCAGGTTTGTGATGCGTATAATAGGACGGGCATGATTATTGACTTATAGGGCGTCAGTTTTGTTCCTCGAGAGAGAGCTCTGCTTCTCAATTGCCTACTGAGCCCAAAATAACACCTGTTGGCAAGAGTTATCCTTCGTTTAATCTCAATACTGATATCGTTGGAGGAGTTAATGCAGGAGGATATTAGGAAAACAAAGACCTTCACTACCTCAAAGGAGGTGTTGTCAACAGTGATGTGGTTTGCAATATGCTCGGACTGTTTGTTTATTGACACTAGATACTTCGTTTTATCTGCGTTCACTGCAAGACCCATCCGACTCGACTCTTTTTCTAGCCTGAAAAAAACTGCACTGACTTCACGCGTCTTATGGCCAATGATGTCAATATCACCAGCAGCATAACACTCTTATAGAAAATTGTCCCACTGCGTCTCAGGTCAGCAGCTCGGATGATCTTCTCCATGACTATATTAATCACCTTGTCTGAAACCTTGCTTTGTATCGAACGGAAGGAAAAGGTCCTTCCCGATTTTCACTGCGCTGCTGGTGTTGCTCAGTAACATCCTGCATAAACGTATTAACTTTGCAGGAATACCAAATTCAGATATGATGGAGTAAAGGTGACACTCCTTGTCGGGCTGTCGAAGGCGGCTTTTTCTTTTCCAAGATTTGTCGGAGCGTAAAGATCTGGTCGATGATGGACTTTCTAGGTCTTAGTCCACATAGATTAGTTCCAATCAGATGGTTGTGACGATGAGCTTTAGTCTTTCACACAATACACTCGACAGGACCTTATATGCGATATTAAGATGGCTTACCCATTGTAGTTGGCGCAAATTCTGGAATCACCTTTCTTGTGGATTTGGCAGAGCACACTGAGGTTCCAATGAACTAGGAATGCATTCTTCCGACTATATTCTTCATAGAAGCGTGTGAATGCATTTAAACAGAGCTTCGCCACCAGTCTTAAACAGCTCAGCTGGAGGCCATCGGCTGCTGCGGCTTTGTTGTTTTTAAGCCGAGCTATAGCTGTTAAGACGTCGTCATAGTCGGGCAGCGGAACATCAACGCTGTCATCCAAAATTGGGGTTTCCGTAGATAACATCGCCATTGGCAGGATTGTTGTCAGCGTCGCCATTTAAAAGACCAGCGAAGTGCTCCCTCCATAGCATCAGTGTACTCTGAATATCTGTCACTAGATTCCGTTTTTATCCTTGCAGGAAGATACTCCGGTCTTGAAACCATCGGCCAGGCGTCTTATCTTTTCGAAAAATTTTTGAGTCTCTTTCCTGTCGCCATGCATATCAATTTTCTCGCACTAACGCATTTCTGCGTCTCCTTTTTCTCGCCTGAAAAGGCGTCTCCTTTCCCTCCTCTTCTTTCGGTATCGCTCCATAACAGCACGCGTTACAACCGACTGCAGGGTGTCTTTGTAGGCGGTGTTCTTTTTTGCAGTGGCGTCGCGACACTCCTGGTCGTGCCACTGGTTATTCTCTGTATGCATATATCATCGATCGGAGGAGTGCTTTCTTGAAGCATAAGCCCTCCAGTTCGACTCACCAGTGACGAATGAGTGAGTTCACTAGCTATCGGTAATCACCACTGGTTACCCACCAGATTACCTGCAATGCAATTCACTCATGAATTTAACACGGGGATGTCATAGCCGATAATGATTCCATTACTCTCTGCATTACCATTCACTAGCTGTTTCATGAGGTACACTCATCATTCTTTTTGTTATACAGTTTATGTGGAAGAAAAAACAAATGAAATAAATGTATTTGCATTACCTGCTACATTACCTCGGGTACTAGAATTCACTAGCTACTATTCATGCATGATATCATGACCGTTAAAAGACTAATTGTGATTGCCAGTACTGGAGGGCAGTACTGGAGGGAGTTAGAGTCGAATAGGAAAGGCTTCAGACGTCTATTTTCATTGCAGCTTGTCGACGCACTATAGAGTATTTCTTCGATTGAGCTGGACAATATTCAATTTTGGCAAACACCGATTTAAGGAAAAATATATATATTTTTAATTTGTCAAATAGTGTAAGAATAACGGGCAATGAATATTTTTTACCTTGCCTTGCTCAAACATTTTTTTAGCTCTCTGAACTTTGTCATTTTTAGTTCAACTTTTCTTTGGGTTGCTAGCTGTTAAAAGGAGTGCACTTAAAAATTCATATTTTTTTCCCAATTTTTCTAAGAAGTTCAAACAAATGGATTGTACTGAAGCAGATATGTTAAAATAAATGTTAAGTGGTTAAGATGGTTTTGTATTTTTTTAAAATTAATAATTTTATTTTAAAAATGGTAGTTTTTTGAGGTTTTTTTTAAATTTTTTTTAATAAAAAATATAAACTTGTTTTCCGCTTCGTTCCGAAAAGTATTGATTTTTTAAAAAACCGTTTGAACCCAAAACCCTGGTAAAACCTTCAGAAAACCCAATGTTTTAATGATATCGCCATGAAACTAGGTACATAAGCTAATCTCTTCAAAAAAAAAGATGAGAATTGCGCCTACTCCTATATAAAGTGGTGTCATCAACATGATAAAACAATTATATATTCCATAATTTTTAAGATATCGACTTGAAGCTTGACGCATAAATTTTTTTTCTTTAAAGTCAATGTTAAAAACTATCAAAATCTGACAAAAACCACTTTTTTCTCCCACATAAATGACGCGATCCGATTTGTGCTTTTATTTTTCTAAAAACTGTATAAACCCAAATTTAGAAAAATATATTTATATCTTAAGCTGCGTTTTGTTGTTAGTCGTATTCTTTAACTTATACGGAATTATAATTTTAGATAAAAAATATAGGCTCACAAAGTATTTTTTTTTTTTGACCAAAATGACTTTAAACTAAAAACTTGTGATTTTTTCCAAAATTTCCTGATTTGACCACAAAAAAAATATATTTTTCACTAAAATTTCTACTAGTAATGTATATAGTAAGAAAGTCCACGAAAATATCTTTCTAAAATGTCTTTGAAGAATGCTCTGCATCAAAAACTTTCGTTGCTAGAGAATTTTTAATGAAACAACATCCTATAAGCTACAAATTAGCCCATATCTACCCAGGGGGTCTATATAGACCCTCACTTGCTTTACATTTTTTGCTTGTTTTTGCATTCCCTATAGCTTAAAATCATAAAATAATTTTGTCCAACTGTTCTGGATACTCCACTGTGCGACGTCTAGCTTTCTTTGTGTGAGGATTGTGAGCATTCTTAGCTGCGCTCAGACGTGTGTGGATCTTAGCTGCGATAAGATCATGATCCGAAACTATGATAGCACCAATGATCGTGCGTACGTCTAGTATACTGGTAGAATGCCTTCCGTCAGTCAAAACGTGATCAGCGGACAGTCAGGTGGCCTTATGAATATTCAGATGCTTGAATCTAGTGCTACTAACAACCATGTTTCGTGCTGCGGCGAAGTCAATCGTCCTCATTCCATTATCGGATGTGTTGTCGTGGAGGCTGAACTTACCGACTGTTGGACCAAATATGTTTTTCTTACCCACCTTGGCGTTGAAGTCAAAAAGTACGATTTTTATGTCATGACGGGGGCAGCGCTCGTATGCGTCTTCAAGCAGCTCTTAAAAACTTTCTTTGGTCTCGTCATCTTTTTCTTCTGTCGGAGCGTGCGCACATATAAGCTTAAAAAAAACAGACAGGCTGTGTCAGAGACACGGCCATCACATTAGACGTATAATACGTAGTCTAAGTGGTACACTGTTAAAGAAAATGGAAAATAAATAAAGTAAAATAAATAATATGCTTAGGACCAGAAGAAGAAATAACATTATATACATAATTGTAATATAAAATAGCATAATATATAATAGTATAATAATAATAAATAATAGGACAATAAAATAATACATTCCTTGTACAATTGGTTTTTGTTATATTTTTTGTTATATTTATGATATATGTTTATTTATGATAACGATAAG
Organism: Tetanocera ferruginea; assembly: GCA_958299015.1. NCBI lineage: Eukaryota > Metazoa > Arthropoda > Insecta > Diptera > Sciomyzidae > Tetanocera > Tetanocera ferruginea. The sequence goes on along the minus strand of OY282641.1, from coordinate 33,701,748 downwards.
AAGAAGAAACCAAACAGCAAGGCAAAAGAATTGTTATTTAGGTTTTTTTGTTGTTGTTGCTTTCTTTTAGGAAATAATAGCGAAATGCAAAAAAACTAAAACAAAAACAAAATGTATGCACAAAAATTTAAGTGAAAAAATAAACTTGCTCACCTTCAAATGATAAATAGACCCACTTACATATTTTCAATGGTACACCCCTCAAATGAAAGATGAACTCTTCTATTTTACTGATTTTCATCCATTTTCTTGGAGCCGATTTCGAGTTATGAAGGATTAAAAAAAAAATCCTAATTTTTTGCGTGAAAAACGACGATTTTTTATAAAATCACATACAAATCATATACTATATAATGTATTGTATTCTATTTTATCAATTTAGCTATAATCCAGACATTTCTAGTATATATGAACGTTTTTATAGCGATTTAAAGTTGGAAAAATGCATAAAGTTTGAGATGGTTTTGAAAAAAAATAGAAAAGTTTGCACACAGAATTATAAAGAAATATAAAATTTGAAGTTTAATCTATTAAATGAAATTTGTTTGAAGCAAATCGGTCCATTAGTTTCTTCACAATAGCCAATTTCGTGAAGCTCCAAAACTGCAATTCAAATTTTTCATACATGGTGCCCTAATATCGAAAGGTAAGACGTATTCTACGTCAAAAAATTAAGCCTTCGAGTGGTTCAAATTTTGTAGTCATTTATGAATTACATTAAAATTTAATATGTTCAATTCAATTATTCTATTATACTGCGCATCGTTTTTGGCATTTTTCTACATTTTACAGATTTTCAGCAAAAGTTTCCTCAAAATCTATAAACCCGCATGAGTCGATTCACTGTGCTTTGAAATCATCTCCGGTTGAAGTAGATAGAATTATATAAAAAATTGCAATTGTCTTTTTTACGTTTTGTTTGTATAAAATAATTGTTTCTTTATATTTGTGTGAATTTCAATTTATTATTTTGAATTTCATATTACATTTTATTCATATCTTAGTTGGCAACAAAATTCCGTTAACATTTATGCTTTTGGCAATATGACAGTATCTGTTTTAACTAGTTTTTGCTCGTTCTATTTGTTTTGGTTTTTTATTTTTTTTTTGTTTTTATTATAGCTTTGAAGCAGCAAACCGTATCATCTGGGTTAAGAAAGCGCATAAAATAATAGATTTTCTCTTCAACAAGCTGCATGTTTGACAGTTTTCGAGTTTAACTGACACGTTGAGTAAATATTGCAGTTGGTGTCGTATTTTACTGTTGATGGCTTACTTGGCAGCTTTGATTAACTGACATATTGATAGCGGAAATGCTGCAAGAAGAATTAAAAAAATAAATAAACAATGAATAACTTAAGTTAAATACTAAGTAAAGATAAAGCGAAAATAAGATAAATAGCATTTATACACAGAAAAACTGCCTTAAGGACGCATTAAGTAAGTTTAAAAATGTTAATGTTTCATGTGAAACATATAAATTTCAAAATTTTGTTAAATATTAATTAAAATATTTAATATTTTTAATATTTATATTAAAATAAATATTATTTTATACATTAATATTGTTAATAAATAATATTAATAAAAAATATAAATTGTTAAATATTATTACATGCAATATTTAAGTAGTCTCTTTTATATAAATATGTTAAGCAAATAGTAACAGATTTAGATACATTTGTAAACTGCCCATAAAAATTATGAATTTTTCACACTATAACTGACAAACTACTACATATTCGACTAAATGGTATGAGAAATATTTTGATATATGCCTAAAAGTTGACTAAACTCATAAATTAATAAGTCACAAGAGAGGCAGCAGAGCGACAAAGCAGCAAACAAGTCAACACATACACAAATGCATATTTTCAATATAAAATATAACACATAAAGCATGACATTTATGGCAATAAATGCAAAAAAAAAAAAAAACATTGAATTTATATTATTTATCACCAAAGTGACCAAATTTTGACAAACATTAAAATCAATAGCCAAACAACAGAGAGCTAGTATTAGGATAGAGACGTGGAATTAAAACTAAAGCACTAGTATTAGGTAAGGTTATATTGTGACATTTGATTGCTGTCGTATTAAAGTTTATGCTTTATACAAAATATTAAAAATAATGCCAAATCAAACTGTGTTGTCTTAATGTGAATAGATAGTAAATGTTTTAGTGCTCTTAAAAATATCAGACATAAAAGATAGTGCAACTGAAAGTTTAGGGTTAGCTAATTGAAAGCACAAAATTTGAGGTTATGTTACATTAACATAAAGTTAAGTTCTGTTCATACAATAACTGTTGCCAGATTTTGTACAGTGTTGCGGAATCTTATTTATATGAAAACAACCTGGATTATGAAAATTTGACGATAGAAATAGCATACAGGCTAGCCAAGGCGCGGACTTGGTTAATGCCATGGCCCCATATATTGTACAATATATTGTATATATGAACACTGAGGAGCAATACTGTAACATGGTAACTTAACTATGGTAACCATGGTTACTTAACCATTTCATAACTTCTCGATATAGTATTGAAATTCAGAGTTTTTTTATTATTGCTGCACTTGTCTTCTTTCTTTCAAACCGGTTTGAAGGTAACACTGTTGTAGTTCAATTTTGGTTCTGCGATAAGACCAACTTTTTCGGATTTGGGGAAGTCCCCTGAGTACAACTGCGTCCTTGGTTTAGTTAGATTGGCTCAAAATTTTGAGAAAACCATGTTTTTCCAAATGGTCGATTTTGATCTACTCTAAGCCTTTTGCCATGTCTATTTATAAAGATATCTGGCAAACCAGTTGCACGGTCTTACCAACCAATAAAGAAAACAAAAGGTCATGAAATTCTATGTCAACAGTTCCTATACAACTTTCGGATCCGAGGAGTAGTTCTTGTGTAATTAATAATTTTTTCCATAAATTATTGTTTTCTTACGAAAAATTCAAATTAATTTTACGGTACGACAGTTTTATAGTTTTTCTATAACACAGTGCGACACGAAAAAAAAACTTCAAATATCTCAATGCTCTCTAGTAGTGCTTGATCTAAGTATTATGCCCTTATACTCAGTTTTATTGGATTAGGTCAAATAAGAGAGAAATTCAAGGTAAAATTTCACCTTTAAGTCACAAATTTTTTCTTATAACTCTTAAATTAAATTCAAATCCTATGAAGTAACTGCATCTAAAAATTTTCAATGCATGGTTCTTTACAGTTTGAGACCATTTTTTGCTCAAAGAGTTGTGTAAGGAAGGGGGTTAATTATTTCTTCGAAAACAGGGCTTTTTTAATAAAAAATAAAATTTTTTATAGTTCAGTTACTTTGTATTTGTCTTCAAAAACAATCAGATTTTGCTGAATTTTTGCGTACATCTTAAGTAAAATAAAATAATCCACCTCTGAAAAGATCACAACAATTACATGTTTGCATCCAAAGATATTGGGATTCAAAGATTACTAAAGATGATAACTTCGTTAATGTAAGCCCTAGAGTAAAATCATTCAGATGACAATTATAGATCTAACAATTTTCTTCAAAATTGTCCTTAACATCTTTACTGAAAGAGTTACTGTTTTAAAGATATACGCATAAATATGTAATTAGAATTACAGTACAAACTCGGTAACCGCAACCCTCGATACACGCAATTCCTCGATTTTTGCAACAGAGCGGGACAAAGCATTGTAACCTTTATAAGTGCAACTCGCTAAAAATAGTAACCTCAATAACTGCAACTGACTACGCTTTATATATCTATATGATGGGTTTAAGTTTGTATTTTGTCTCTTTTGTTCTTTATTTTTTTCTGGATTTTTAAGCTTGACCGTTTTAAAGAAGTTATTTCGTCGAATTGTTTGCTTGTTGGTGCGATTGCTTTGAGCGCAATCGTTAACACAAAAAATTAGTATCTGCTTATACTTCGACTGCCCGGTAGTGTTTTTTGATGGAAGGAAATGGCGATCACGAAAACATTGATAAAGCTAACTATTAAACAAAAGTGTGAAACTTTTCATTAAACTAAATGTGGTGTATCGTAAAAAGCACTGTGCAGCCTATATAAGGTGCACAAGTCAACAATCAGGAGAATTATAAAAAAAGAAGACAAGATTCTGAAATATGCTGGAAATATGGAAGCTGGGCCAAAAAAATGGCAAACTCTAAAATCCTGTGAATATACAAAAATGGAAAAAGCTCTCTACAAATGGTTTTTAAAACAAAGAAAGCAAAACGTTCTTTTTTCCGTCGATATCATTAAATCAAAAGCTCGCAAGTTGCGCCGAATGAATTTTTCCAAAAAGATGATCTTCATGAATAGATGAACGAAAGTTTTGCAGACAAAGAAAAAGATAATGAAATCATAGATATTGAAAGTACAGATAACAATGATTCTGAACTTATCCCAGTACCTCAAATAAAAGGTTCAGTTGCTGTGCAGTCGTTTCACACGTGTATTCAGTGGTCTGAAAGAAATGGTATTCCATAAAAATACATTCTTATTCTTAAGGAACTTCGAGTGATTGCTGTTGTACAAACTGTAACTTATACAAAGTACAAACAAAAACAAAAGATATTTTCAAACAGACATAATATATTAAAACTGAATCAGTTAATTATCTTATTATAATGAATTGAATAATTTCAATACTGTAAATTTTATTTAGCAATTTGCTTAAAACTTCATAAAACTCGCTCTATATATAATTGTTCTCGCTTTATGTTTTCCTTGATAGGTGCAACAACCTCAATAAATGAAACAGCCTCGGTTTTTATTAGTTGCGTTTACCGAGTTCATACTGTATATGGAAATTATATATTAAAAATTAAAAAAAATTTATATATGAAAATTTTCAAAGGATTTAGAAATAGACACGTTTTTCTTAAAAATTTGAGCCAATCTAACTAAACCAAGGATACAGTTGTGCTCGGAGGGCTCCCCCAAATCCGAAAAGGTTGATCTTATCGCAGAACCAAAAATTTCGTGTCAAAAACTACAACAGTGTAATCTAACAACAACAAAGCAAATAGCAGACAAAAATGTAAGAAAAGGCAAATGTTGCAGTATTGCATCCACTCCAAATTTTGCATTTTACCGTTATCTATTGATTATTATGAATCTTTACAGCTTTTTATATTGTAGTTAATTCTATTATGATAAATATATGATGAAAAGTAAACAAAAAATCAATTAATTAATTAATTGCGGAAAGGAGATACTGTTAGAAAGTGGCAACACGATTTCATATAAACCACATGGACAGTGCAGTGAATAAGAAAATATATAGTGAAAAGTGTTGCTAAGGACAAAAAAAGTACGCAAAGCAAAATTACTGACCGTGAAGCCCGCCATATTGCGAACTTGGCGACCAGCAGTGATACAATCACACCTGCAGTAGTGCTTAAGATATTGAATATCAGTGCTAGTCGGTGGACACCTCGGCGAAGTATTTCAAATTTGGGTGTTAAGGAAGCATTAAAGAAAAAACACCAATGCTGAGCAAATTACATGTGCAGATAAGGGAAGATTTTGCTCCAGTGCATGGCTGTGCTTAACCGCAATCGATTAGGATATTGTAAGTCTTTAAAAATTAATTGTGAAACAATATTTTTCATTCGTGCTTATTTTAAAGTTTAGCTTATTTGGTCTGATGGACTTAAATCAACCATTTCACATGTGGATTAGGAATAAAGACCCAAATTAAACCCTACATCATCTTATAAAGTCCCCTAAGTCTCCACTAGACTATAAACTTGAGGGGTCTCTACAAGACCTTAAAAATGGAATGTGCGAAGGGTTTGGGTCCCTTATTATAACTTCCCAATGAAAACTAAATCAGCCTCGGATATGGATACCCCCACGGATACCCCCGGACACTCCCACTACGTTGACGACCACCGCAAACGAAAAACGGATAATGATTTACGGATATGCACCTGGAATGTCCGGACCCTTTATAGGGAAAGTGCCACTGTCCAACTGGCGAAAGCCCTTGAAAAAATAAGGGATGACATCACCGCCATCCAGGAGATGCGATGGAAAGGACAAGGCTGCTCTCAGAGAGCAGACTGCGATATCTACTAAATCTGCCATGCGGAGAAGTGCGAATTTGGATGCAGATTCGTCGTAAATCGGAAACTATGCCATCTTGTTTCCCGGTTCACACCTGTGAACGAAAGGCTGGCGACAATCCGCATCAAGGCTAAATTCTTCCACATAAACCTAATTTGCGCACATGCCCCGACGGAGGAAAAGGACGATGCTGTCAAGGAGACCTTCTACGCGAGCCTAGAGAACGTGTATGATCGCTGCCCGGCCCACGACGTAAAAATTGTTCTCGGCGATTTTAACGCAAAGGTTGGAAAAGAAGGCATCTTTGGCTCCACTGTCGTTCAGTTCAGTCTCCACGAGACCACTTCGAGTAACGGTCTAAGACTGATCGACTTCGCCGCGGCGCGAAACATGGCAGTTAGTAGCAGCAGATTCCAACACCTCGATATGCAAAAGGCAACCTGGCTGTCTCCGGATCAAAAGACGGGAAACCAAATTGATCATGCTGTGATCGACACGGACGCCTCAAGTGTACTGGATGTGCGCACATTACGGGGGTCAATATTGACTACGATCATTGTCCTGTCGCAGCCAAAATCCGCATGCGATTGTCAAAATCCGCATGCGAAGAATATACACACAGGTATGCAACGAAAGCTTGATATCGATAAGCTGCTATCACAATGGACCGCCGAGGCCTACTCCGCTCAACTCTTGGTTAACATCAACCAACCTTACTCTTGCCTTGACGACGCTGGCGGACTTTGGGCGCATATATCCCACTCCATGCGCACTGCTGCTGAAGAAGTCATTAGTTTTCGGCGCCCACAACCTCACAACCAATGATATAACCAGGAGTGTCTCGACGTAACAGTAGCAAAATACGCCGCATATAAAAAGACTATGCAGTCACCTGCAACGTGAACCATGCACGAAAACTATCGTGATAAGAGGAAGGAAGAGAGAAAAGCGTGAGCGAGAAAAAAATTTCTTGCTGAAAATTCTGACTCACTTGTCTTAAAGTTATGAAATCAATTTTCAAATGTTTAAATTAATTCATAATGAAATCCTTCAGCTTCTACAAGGATCAGTTCAAGCATTGCTAGAATGCGCAAGCAACACATTTACATGCAAACACACACACACAAACACATACACTTATATAAACTCTTATAGACATGTAAAATATCTTGGCTTGCAGCCAAACTGAATATTAATAATAATAATCATAATGATAGCTCTGCAAGTGCAAGATTTTGTTGTTGTTGTTGTTTTCATACTATTGTTGTTATGTTTGTTGTTATAACGGTACTTGTAACTGTAGGCGTTTTCATATGATTGTTGCTAAACACAGACGCTAGACATGTTGTGCAACATTTATGCCAACTTCAAATACAATAACAATTTCAATAACAACAAGAACAACAATAACAACCACTTCACTAAAACAACAAACGCCAAATTTAAGCAAGCAAGACAAAATGGTTGCATATCCATCCAACTCAATTTGAAAGCATGTGTCCTGTTTTGTGAAGGATGCTTTCTCAATAGTCTGCCTTGCCTTACTTTCCTGCCCCTTTTTCATGAGCCAATAAATTTAAAAAATGTTCTTAGCATGTCCAAAAGGCAAAGTTGATGTAGCAAGCTGATTAATTATTTAGTCATGTTTGCTTGCAGAACTATTGTTGGACAATAAATATTTGTATTAATATGCTTGACATTTGTAAGGTTTCTGTTGCATACATAAGGCAATAATTATATTGAAATATAATGGACTACAATGCGATGCAATGATTTATTGTTCAGTTTTCTTGTACACACTTTTTAATTATAATGGTGGTATAACATACCCTGGAGATGGAAAATGCGCTTATATTGATTGGATTAGATACTTAGATAAATCTATTAAGAGCAAAGAATATCTGGGGTGAATCAAAGCTCTATAATCCACTCGTAGGTGTCTTGGAGTTCATGTACAATCTTCATTCAGCCCATTTCTGCTTATTTCTTAGTTTTCTTAAATAACGCTGATAAAAAATTTATGAACACAATACATGATATTTCCATGTTAATGTGGACACTGTCTTCTGTACTCCACTGGACACAGTACAATTTGTCATTGCCTTTCAAACAACATTACTATCAAGTGTCAAATTTTAAATTTGACATTACAATAAGTTTTTAGAGACGATTCTAGTATATGTAAATACTAAAGTAGAATCCTGCAGTTGGTAAGAAATATATAGATCTGGAAGTGATAATTGTAGTTCTGATGACAATATACTATTATCTGAGAGATTATCCAAGAGAGAGATTTTAAATATAATTTATATAATTACTTAAATATTTATTCATTATAGCCTGAAGATAATCCTTATTATAATAAAACTTTGATTTAGTACTGTGGTTCGTTATTTAATTTTAATTTTTGAGCATTAGAGGTGCAAAAGGTGCATTAGAGGTCCTTAATTTTATATGAAAACGGAAAGTATTGAAAGTAACCAATTTTTTGGAATACGAGTTACCGCATAATTTTTGGATAATTTGAAATAGGTAAGGTTAGGTTGACACGGCTATTTCTTATGAGACACACATAGGCCAATAAGACCCGTTGTGATAACAGGGGGTTAATTATTTGCTTACTCTATTTGAACCAGTTCAAGCTATTAACAAGGCTTAGTAGTATGTTTACCGAAGATTCTGAGAGACTGTCTAGGATTCATCCTCCTCTTCATCTCTTAAACTTCTGCAGAAATCGTTATGGAGGATGTTTAATCTTCGGGCATGGTTACCAATTATGCAGTGCCCTGAAATACTTTGATTAAAATTGATGTTTTTTATAATGATAAAATTATTAAAATCCTGTTGCTTTTATTTATGTCAGATTACAAAAAAAAAATACCCACAAATTTTGCAGAAAACTCTGAAAGAAATTTACTCTCTGAATAGTTGTTCAAAAATGTTAACGCGAGTAACTAACCTAAACTATTATTTCACTGGGTAATGTTATGATACCACTACAATTTTTAACCAATTTATAATAAACAAAACTAATTTTTTTCATAAAGAGTACATTTGTATATGTTAATCTAAGTAATAAAACTAAACGCTGAATTAAACTCCATTAAACTCTCTGAATGTAACGCGAGTTACCATGGAACAACCCTACATTTGACTGAACTGTAATTTTCATTCATGGAGAAACTTTATCGTTCTCGAATGCTAGCAAAATAGTAACAATTCAGCAATAACTATTGTTATTGTGCCCGTATTTATCTACACTGAGGGAAAAATGTGTTAAAATTAAATGCAATTGTGTTCATATCTAACGAATTTGTTTTTGAAATAGAGCTCGAAACAAATTCATTAAAATTAAACACAACTGTATTTTAATTTAAATTCAAAACAAAAGTTTTTGTTTTTAAAACAATGTTATTGTTACGAAAAACAAATTTAAAACAAAAATTTTAAAATTTAAAACAAATATTTTAAAGCATATTTCGATGCCATTTGTTTAGCTTTACCGAGTTTTTAGTATCAGATGCACAGACAGCTACCCTCGGGACCTCCGAATGTTAACTCCATTCGAAGAATTCTGCATTTGATTTATTTTAATATTTAAATAATTAGTTTTTATTTAATCGTATGTTCGATATTTTTGAAACCAATTCAAAAATTTTCTTGTATTCAAATTTTTGTTTGTTTTTTCAAAGCAATAATGAGAGAAAATAAAAAAAAGAAAGTAGTTTATTGGTAGTTGAAAATTAAGCACACTTATTTTAATTTTTGTTTTGTAAAGGCGCTAAATATCTATTTCAAAATTTTTTGTTTAATTTTAAAGTATGTTTTTTTTCTCTGTGTAGTTACTTTAAAGACAATCCTTTAGTAGAGCTTTTTAAGAAAAAAATCCAATTCTAAGAACTTCAGGTATTTCGATTTACATGAGTAATTGCACAAAAGTCGTGCTAGTCCAAGTTTCAAGTATCAGGTATTTGACAGATGACTAATGATAGTCAGTTTGAGAAAACAGCGGTATTAAAATTCTAATAAAATAAAAACAAAACATTGCCATTGTCATTGTAAGTGTCATTGTCATTGTCATTGTCATTGTCATTGTCATTTTCATTGTCATTGTCATTGTCATTGTCATTGTCATTTTCATTGTCATTGTCATTGTCATTGTAAGTGTCATTGTCATTGTCATTGTCATTGTCATTGTCATTTTCATTGCCATTGTCATTGTCATTGCCATTGTCATTGTCATTGTCATTGTCATTGTCATTGTCATTGTCATTGTCATTGTCATTGTCATTGTCATTGTCATTGTCATTGTCATTGTCATTGTTATTGTCATTGTCATTGTCATTGTAATTGTCATTGTCATTGTCATTGTCATTGTCATTGTCATTGTCATTGTCATTGTCATTGTCATTGTCATTGTCATTGTCATTGTCATTGTCATTGTCATTGTCATTGTCATTGTCATTGTCATTGTCATTGTCATTGTCATTGTCATTGTCATTGTCATTGTCATTGTCATTGTCATTGTCATTGTCATTGTCATTGTCATTGTCATTGTCATTGTCATTGTCATTGTCATTGTCATTGTCATTGTCATTGTCATTGTCATTGTCATTGTCACTGTCATTGTCATTGTCATTGTCATTGTCATTGTCATTGTCATTGTCATTGTCATTGTCATTGTCATTGTCATTGTCATTGTCATTGTCATTGTCATTGTCATTGTCATTTTCATTGTCATTGTCATTTTCATTGTCATTGTCATTGTCATTGTCATTGTCATTGTCATTGTCATTGTCATTGTCATTGTCATTGTCATTGTCATTGTCATTGTCATTGTCATTGTCATTGTCATTGTCATTGTCATTGTCATTGTCATTGTCATTGTCATTGTCATTGTCATTGTCATTGTCATTGTCATTGTCATTGTCATTGTCATTGTCATTGTCATTGTCATTGTCATTGTCATTTTCATTGTCATTTTCATTGTCATTGTCATTTTCATTGTCATTGTCATTGTCATTGTCATTGTCATTGTCATTGTCATTGTCATTGTCATTGTCATTGTCATTGTCATTGTCATTGTCATTGTCATTGTCATTGTCATTGTCATTGTCATTGTCATTGTCATTGTCATTGTCATTGTCATTGTCATTGTCATTGTCATTGTCATTGTCATTGTCATTGTCATTGTCATTTTCATTGTCATTGTCATTGTCATTGTCATTGTCATTGTCATTGTCATTGTCATTGTCATTGTCATTGTCATTGTCATTGTCATTGTCATTGTCATTGTCATTGTCATTGTCATTGTCATTGTCATTGTCATTGTCATTGTCATTGTCATTGTCATTGTCATTGTCATTGTCATTGTCATTGTCATTGTCATTGTCATTGTCATTGTCATTGTCATTGTCATTGTCATTGTCATTGTCATTGTCATTGTCATTGTCATTGTCATTGTCATTGTCATTGTCATTGTCATTGTCATTGTCATTGTCATTGTCATTGTCATTGTCATTGTCATTGTCATTGTCATTGTCATTGTCATTGTCATTGTCATTGTCATTGTCATTGTCATTGTCATTGTCATTGTCATTGTCATTGTCATTGTCATTGTCATTGTCATTGTCATTGTCATTGTCATTGTCATTGTCATTGTCATTGTCATTGTCATTGTCATTGTCATTGTCATTGTCATTGTCATTGTCATTGTCATTGTCATTGTCATTGTCATTGTCATTGTCATTGTCATTGTCATTGTCATTGTCATTGTCATTGTCATTGTCATTGTCATTGTCATTGTCATTGTCATTGTCATTGTCATTGTCATTGTCATTGTCATTGTCATTGTCATTGTCATTGTCATTGTCATTGTCATTTTCATTGTCATTTTCATTGTCATTGTCATTTTCATTGTCATTGTCATTGTCATTGTCATTGTCATTTTCATTGTCATTGTCATTGTCATTGTCATTGTCATTGTCATTGTCATTGGCATTGTCATTGTCATTGTCATTGTCATTGTCATTGTCATTGTCATTGTCATTGTCATTGTCATTGTCATTGTCATTGTCATTGTCATTGTCATTGTCATTGTCATTGTCATTGTCATTGTCATTGTCATTGTCATTGTCATTGTCATTGTCATTTTCATTTTCATTGTCATTGTCATTGTCATTGTCATTGTCATTGTCATTGTCATTGTCATTGTCATTTTCATTGTCATTGTAATTTGCTGGTCTTTTTCTTATTTAACGCTTTATAAGTTTCCAGTTCAACATTGATTCAAAACCACGCTTGTTGTAGATTTTTGGATTAATTTACATAACACTAAAATAAGTTGCAAAAAAGTAATAGATTTAAAAAAAAATCATTTAAATCACATTTGTTTGCCCAATTATTTAGAAATGATTTAATTTGAAATTCCTCTTCTTAACCAAATTGCAGTCAATAGTGATAATTCCAATTAACCGCTCGAATAAACATATTCAAATATTTTTCACACCATAACGTTGAGATAAATGATTTTGCCTCAAGCCTGTACTAACTGTGGTGAATTCATAGCTACATGTTTTTAGTAAGCTAAGAGCTTTTGTATCGCACGAAACGCAAGATTCCATAGATAAATAGTTTTTTAATAACTGAAAACAATTTCTTATCAAGTAACTTAATCGTAATTGAAAAGTAGTATGAATAAATATCTGAATAGATTAATATACGAGATAGTGTTAAAGATACGGAATAAAAAGATTTATCATATTAATAACGCCATAAGATACGCCACATAGAAGTGAATCAAATGAGATCACAAGAAATTTAAAAAAATTTCAAACAAGTAAAGTGAAGACTGAGAACAAAAACTTTCTCATTCTGGTAAATAGAATAAAAATAGTGATGTGTAGTTATTGGTCCTTTTTAATGAGTACTTGCTAAAAAAGCACCGGTTTTTCTTATAAATTGTTTGTTTTTCAATTCTTAAATATTTACCCGTCATTTTTTTTCAGATACATGTCAACGCGATTGTTATGATTTTGGTCATGAAAAATTAATACGTAAACGCTTGTTAAAATAAATAAGAATTTTAAATCAATCTCAGAAACTTGTTTAAATATTATCATACTTATTTTTTGTTGCTTTTTTTACTTTCCTATCGCATTTAAAAAAACAATTATTCTTAGCTTGTTTAAACATCTTGTCTAACATCCTAGTGACTAACACGACCAACTGTAGGTTTTTTGTTGTTATTTGCTTACAATGTTGTGGCCTTTTATAAATGTGTATAACTTGTTGTTGAGTATAAATTGAAATAGTAAACAAATTAGCCAGTTTTATAAAGTCACTGATCCGACAGTAAGAATGATTTTTTTAACACGCAAAAGTAATTGGAATAATAAATGGGCTGTACGGTGTACTGTACTGTAATCTCACTAGGGTAATGCGATCGTTATGGCGATATTTTTGGAGATATTTTTTGACGAGATTCCTTTACATACATACGAAATTCATTTATTACACTTTACCACACTTTACATAATAGAATAAAATTTTTAAAGCACTGCTGCCTTTTCTACCCAAAACCTGAAAGACCAGGGTATATTAACTTTGTGCAAACGTTTGTAACGCATAGAAATAAACGAGTCCGTTGTAGAAAAGTATATATATTCTTGATCAGAGTTACCTCGTGAGTCGAGCTATCCATGTCCGTCCGTCCGTCCGTCTGTGTGTTGTCCGTAAACATAGGATAAGAAGAAGGAGTTGAGATAATGAATGAAACATGGTACACATAGTCACATGGGCCCAAGGGTCTGCAGTATTGAATATTTTTGGAATCCGCCCACGCCTACCTCCTATACAACCCAAATATTAAAAACTCTATAAATCAGCTTATGTTTAAACTACAGAGATAAAATGTGGTAAGCATGTGTTTCATATCAACACAAAGATGTTTTAAAACAATGGGTGTCATCCACTCACGAACTCGACCACCTCCCGTGCAACCCAAAAATTGAAAACTCAAGAAATAAGGTTATGTTCAACCTACGGAGATAAAATTTAGTATGTATCTTTTTTATACCAAAAATACTAAGATATGTTCAAAAATTTGGCGTTATGCATCCAAGAACATGCCTACCTCCCATACAACCCACAATAGCGAAAACACTATAAAGGCATTCACATGTGAGCTACAGTATTAAAAATTTGGTTTAGGGTATTTCATAGTCGGGCTAGACTGACTTTAGACTTTCTTTACTTGTTATTTTTAGAGACTTGTTAATGGAAGTTAAATTAAAGAAAAAATATATGTTAAATAGTTTTGAATTATAACGAAAGATTCTGAAATCATTGTTTTAAGTATGGAAATTTTGTAGTTTTAATCGAATAATTTCTTTTTGGTGATGTGCCGTTCAAAAGGTAATACCATTACCTTTTAAATGAGATAGCAAAATTTCCTGGAGCAAAATTTAATTTTTCTACTGCCATACCTATTAGTTGAATAACGCCCACTTCCTCGATATTCATTTGTAGTAATTGTTCCTACCTCTGTACTTCATTGCAGTACCCTAGTATAAATAGTATTCGATAAAGTGTTTTCTAATATTGTCACACCCTATATGACGCCCACTTTATTGACAGTAATATGTAATAAGTGTGTCTACCTCTGTACTAAATATCAGTATTCTAGCGTCAATATTATTCGAGATACAGTATTTTCCCAATATTGCCACACCTCTTTGTCGAAAAACTCCCACTTAATTGATCGTCATTTTTTAGAATTGTACCTACCCTTGCGTTTTTCTGTAAATGTCAGTACCCTACACCCAGAAAAAACATCGTGTAAAAATAACACTTTTTTAACACTAAATCATGTTATTGAAATTCAACACACTCAGTCATGTTAATAATTAACACTTTACATAATAATTCAAGTCTGTTAAATGAATGTTTGTGCAGAGCGCAAAATCACATAAAATGTCTTCTGCTGAACAGAACATTCAGAAAAGGGGCATTTTGTCACTTAATTCGCTCAACAGCAACATTATTCGCACTGTCTCTTCTTTTGATGCAATGAGCAAATCAACACTTTACTCATGTTATTTTTTAACACTGCATAATACAGTGTTAATCTTTAAAAATTGTTGTTGTTTTGCGAGTAAAAATTATCATGTTAGATTGACAGGAGCCGTGTTGAAAAATTTTGCCTCATTTTTCCCTGGGTGTAGTGTTAATATTTACTGATATACAGCGTTTTTATTATAGTGACACGCCCCTTTATCGAATACCGCCCACATTATTGGCAGTATTTTTCCATACTTGTGCCTACATCTGTACTAAATTTTAGTATTTTAGTATCCTTGTGTCAATAGTATTCGAGATACAGTGGTTTTTTTCAATATTACCGCACCCCTTATAACATAACGCCCATTTTTTTTTTTTTTTTTTTTTACATTTACATTTACATTTATTTAGACAATATAAGTACAATAAGATGCATTGAGATCTGTTAATAGTACAATAACAATGGAGAATTATAATCAACAAATTGTAATTGTTTTGTAATTTTCATTACAAAAATTTTTAGTAATTGTGCCTACCGCTGTACTAAATTTCTGTACCCTAGTGTCAATATTATTAGAGATACAGTAATTGTCTTATATTGCCACACCCTTTTGTCCAATAACGCCCACTTTCTTGATAGTAATTTTCAATAATTGTGTTTACATCTGTACTAAATTTCAGTACTCTAATGTTAGTTTAATTCGAGAAACAGAGTTTTTCCAATATTACCACACCCTTTTTTCGAATTACGCCCACTTATATAACCGTAGCTTTTAATATTTGTGCCTGCCCTTGTAATTTTACTGTGCATTTTCTTACCCTAGTGTCAATATTTACTGAGATACAGTGTTTTTCTTATATCAACACGTCCTTTTGTCAAATACCGCCCACTTTTATAGACGGGCACCTCCGCGTTGATGGCCTCTATATGTGGACAAAAAATTACGGCAAACGGGCAAGTTCTTTAGGAAAAAAAAGTCCCATTTTTCTAACACGTCTTAGTTTTGATATGCAATGAATAAATACCTAATTTTATTTTTGTAGCTTCGTCAGAAGCCTCTTTATATAATTTTCAATTTTGGGGTTGTATCGGAGGTGGGCGTGTTAGTTGATGGATGACACCCGTTTTTTTAACTCATCTTAGTTTTGTCATATAACTCACAAATACCAAATTTCAGTTTTGTAACTTAAATATTAGTCTCTTTATAGAGTTTTCATTATTTGGGTTGTATGGGAGGTAGGCGTGGTTTTCATCCGATTTGGCCCATTCGATAACTTAATCTTTGGTTTTAAAAAAGAAGCTTAAATATCGAATTTAATTACGATAACTTGAAAATTACGGCTGTAATCGTGTCGACAGACATACAGACGGACAGACAGACGGACATATAGACGGACATATAGACGGACATGGCGAAATCAACTCAAGTGGTGATGCAAGACGAGTGGGGGTATAAAAAAATATTTGGTGTTCTTGTCGGGGATTGAACCCAGGTCAATCGAGTTCTAGACTCGAACGCCCGCACACTCGGCTAAACTTGAACTTCCAAATCAATGATAAAATTTCATTGAGTTCGATGTTTTTTCGTTTCAAATAAGAATATTTTTTTAAGTTGATGACAACTGAATATTCGTTTGCGGCAAAAACAGTTCGCAAACAAAGTATAGTTGGTGAATTTTTCAGTTGTGGTAAACGAAAAATTTCTTTGCGTGAGGTAACCGTGGCATGCAGGTTAAGTGTGTGGCTCAGCATGCTCGGAGCCCGAGTTCAATCCTCAGTGCGGCCAAAAGTTTTTCAATAAAAAAATATTTCTTGTAAAGCTTCTTGAGAACAAGAAATTTAGCCGATCGGAGTCGGTATAAAACATGTAGGTCCAGTTTTCGGTCAATTATGTGCAAACATTTAAAGACTGTCCCAGAAATAACTGTGCTTTTGTTTGTAGGTTATTGGCGTGTGCGTAAAAACTGTCGGAAGGACCATAAAACGATACAAACAGCTTAGCCCTTCATCAAAAACGCCAGGCTCAGGGAGAAAAAGTGGTCCAGCGAACCAAGCAGTGGCCCAGAATGTTAAACGGCTGTTTACTCAGAATCCAATCACTTCGGTTCGTGATATGGCAATAAAAGCGAGAACATCGAAGTCAAGTGTTCAACGGATTAAAAACTTATACAACCTAAGGAGCTATAAAGTTCAAAAAGTACCTGATAGTTCAGAAGAAAAGTACACCGAAGCCAAGAGGAGAGCTCGAAAACTCTATAGAGATAACCTGCCCAAATTTGATTGCATGATCATGGACGATGAAACGTACACCCAGAAAAAAATCGTGTAAAAATAACACTTTTTTAACACTAAATCATGTTATTGAAATTCAACACGATCAGCCATGTTAATAATTAACACTTACATAATAATTCAAGTCTGTTAAATGAATGTTTGTGCAGAGCGGAAAATCACATAAAATGGCTTCTGCTGAACAGAACATTCAGAAAAGGGGCATTTTGCCACTTAATTCGCTCAACAGCAACATTATTCGCACTGTCTCTTCTTTTGATGCAATGAGCAAATCAACACTTTACTCATGTTATTTTTTAACACTGCATAATACAGTGTTAATCTTTAAAAATTGTTGTTGTTTTGCGAGTAAAAATTATCATGTTAGATTGGCAGGAGCCGTGTTGAAAAATTTTGCCTCATTTTTCCCTGGGTGTACTGCAAAGCGGATTTCAAACAGTTACATGGACACGGATATTATACTGCGGTTAGAAGGGGTGGAGAATCCTCTAAATTTGCTACCGAAAAACATACCAAATTTCCAAAGAAATACATGGTGTGGCAGGCCATTTGTAAATGTGGCCTTCGAAGTAAGGAATTTGTGAGTGATCGCACAGTCAACACCAAAATTTACATCATAGAGTGTCTGGAGCAGCGCTTGCTGCCTTTTATACGTCAGCACCAAGGTTCAGTACTATTTGGGGCTGACCTAGAAACATGTCACTACGCCCAGAGAACGATGGATTGCTACCAAGCCAAAAATGTTACTGTGGTATCAAGAGAAGCCAATCCTCCGAATTGCCCCGAACTTCGTCCAATCGAAAGATATTTGGCTTTAATGAGATGAAATCTTAAGAAGACTAAACAAACTGCGAAAAACATCGAAATATTTCGACGTAAATGTCGTCGGGCATACACTAAGGTCAACGAGAGGTCGGTAAAATCAATAAGTGCATAATTTTTTTAAGTGTATTTTTTTCAGTGTAAATAAAATTTTCATAAATTTTGAAATGTTACTTAATAACTTAAAGTATTTTAAAAAAACATCATTGGTTTTCTCGCAAAAAAAAAAAAAACAAAATAACAGTTATTTCTGGGACAATCTTTAATAACAACACAATTGATTATACAAAGCTTGGTCAAAGTCCTTTCAAGGTCTGAAATGGCCAATTTGTTTGTTATTTTTTTGTGCTTTGACTTTGCTGTGCTTATTGGTAATCGAACAGAAAATGCAGTAGCATTAAAAATAATTCGTTTTACTGCGTAGTGCTACTAAAGCATAAGAAATTATTTTATTGTTTTGCTTTTCATTTTGCTTTTCTTATTTGTCGCAGCACTACGAAAGCAGCAATTCGTTTGCTTAGCTTCGTTTTGCTGAGGGTTGAAATAACTTAGAACAGCAAAATCAACAAACATTTTGCTACGGTAGTGCTACCGAAAGTTTTTCAAAGTAACAACATGCATACACAACTGCGTAAATAGACATTCGTCTTCAAATCGAAGCATAGAGACGATGAAATATAAATCTCGAACGCCAAACGAAATAAACAAATTCCGAAAGCAAAACGAAGCAAAGCAGCTTAATAACTGCTGCTTTCGTCGTGCTGTGACAAATAAGAAGGGCAAACTGAAAAGCAAAGTAACAAAATAATTTTTTTGCGTTCAAAGCACTATGCAGTAAAATAAGTTATGTTTAATGCTGCTGCTTTTGATTTGCTTTGCAAGATTCCCACAGCAAAGAAAAATTAACAGCAAATCAATGTTTTTAAAAACTGACGGTAGCACTACCGCAGTAAAATTTGAATTGCTTTTGCTATTCTACTGAAAGCAATGTAAACCCTGAATTTATTGGTAAGACTTCATTAAAGAGTAGATCATGTAGACTAACTACTTAAAACTCTCTACTTTTTGGGTTAAGTTTTACTTAAACCTTGCGTAGTGGTCGCAGACATATTTTTCTTTTTCATAAATTACTCTCTGATTGATTGTGAGCATGACTAATTAACTAATTTCTTAACATAATCAAGGCTTATTTACAAAAAATGTAACGGTATGATACATTTTCATTGACTTGTAACACATTTTCCTCTACCAATATGATAATTTTCACTTTATCATCAAGTGACAATTTTTTACATTTTCGGAATAAATTGCTTGTTTGTAATCAACGACGCAAAAAACTTTTATAATTCTAAATTTTCCTTTTCTACATTTTCTTTGAATATCAAAAAGTATTTATTTACCAATCAATTAAGAAAAATTAAACTGCTTATTCGATTAGAATGATATATTTTCATAATATGTCATTTATTCGATTTGAAAGTGTAGCCAGTTTTGCGGTTTTTATGACCGACAGTGTTATAAAAATAGTTTGCTAGCTCTTTTTTAATCGTTTGCTAGCTCACTGTCGGTTTGCTGGGCTTGTTGTTGGTTTGCTGGGCTAGCTAAAGTGCGCCATTGCGCGAGATTACTTCTCAAACAAAATGAGCACGTATATTTATTCAGTAGCAAAAATATTTATATTAATAGCGATTATTTACGGCATTCAAATAACTCACCACAGTTAATAACGTATCAACTTTAATATGAAAAAAAAAAAAAACCAAAAATACTCAATTAAGCACTATCAATTCTCTGCCAAGTGAAGAGCGTTGCTTCATTAAAAATATTAAATTTTTATTTAAATAAATCAAAAATTTATCACACTATTTTTAACCCAGTAACATTGAACAATAATTATCTTAACCTCCAAGCACTGTGAATGTTGATATATATTTACTTTAGAAAATGTTATTTTGTTTTTTAAAAAATAACTTTATCTAGACATCTCGACGAAGTAAACAACCGAAACCTCTAGCTGCTGGTTGGATAAGTAGCTTAAGCTGCCTGCATTCAGCAGAAACAAGCAAAGCAGATTCATACACCATTCAAAACTAAACAAGAGCAACCAATTTAAAAAAGCTAAAAGGAAGTCTAGCAGCAATAATATAAAATGTTAAAATTGCTGTTACTAAGCCTGATATTGTTGCAAATCAGGCACTATGCGGAGTTGGCACCCACAGACTATCATCACATATACAATTTTAAAAACTGTAGCCAGGAAAATTTGCGCCAAATTCCGGCACAAACGTCGGCTTTGGAACTTATTGCCGAACATTGCACCATTCCCGAGCTGGAGAATGCCATATTTTTACGTTTCACTAAACTCCATACACTGGATTTGGTCGATAGTAAGATCAGCACGCTGCAGGACTACGCACTTAATGGGCTCAATGAGCTACGCGTGCTCTCACTAGCACGCAACAATATAACAGAAGTAAAATCATGGACCAATGAACCTATGCGTGCCTTAATTTCGCTAGATCTGCGACGTAATGCTATACGTACGCTGACGCTGAAAAGCTTTATGCGTTATCCAAACTTACAGCGTTTAAATTTGGCGCACAATCTATTGGACGATATTGATGATGGCATTTTTCGTTGGATGCCACAGTTGAAGTATTTGAATCTGGGCCGCAATCAGCTGAAGACAATTGAAGCACGCAACTTTCATGGCATGCAACGTTTGACTCATTTATCGCTGTATTATAACAACATCAGTGAAATCGAGTGGATGTCCTTTCAGACAAACACACACCTACGCACATTGCGGCTCGAGGGCAACAAGCTAAACGACTTGGAGTTTATGACGGTGATGAATCTGATGCGTCTGGTACATTTGAATCTGTCCCATAATGCCATAGATTCGCTAGATCGTTTGGCATTCTCCAAAGATTTTGAGTTACGTGACTTGGACTTGAGTTATAATCGGCTAACGGAGGTGTTGGTGGGCACTTTTGCTGGCCTAGAGTCGCTAGAGGTGAGTTTGGTATATTTTTAATGTGCATTTGTTTAATTGCGTTCGTCATATTTGATTTATTTGCAAAACAAAAATATGTGCTCTATGTGTGCTAACATGTGTCGCGTGGGCAAATAATTTTCTTTAATGAATTAACCCTGGATCACTAACCTATGGCTGAGTTGCGTAACAACAAACTCTGGGTGTCTTCCACCCACAAAAGAAATTCCCAATAATAACGACATCATTTCTTAATCCTAAGAAATGTGGCAGTTTTCAATAAATTGCAGATTATTTTCGCTACTTTAGAATATTTTGTTATGAAAAGAATGGCTTTTTCTGTGTAAAGCAAAAAAATTTAAAAATAGTTCACGAAAATACAATAGGTTTTCAAAAAAGCGTATCATTTCTACAGTTTAAGAGATAGTGAAATATGAAATGAAATATACGATTTTAAAGCTGAAATTATGCAGACAAAAAAATTATATAAGTACTTTTTTCTCTTTAGAGCAAATTTCCACCTCAAAAAGATCAACTAAATTTATATAATTTTTGCAGTAATATTACGCTAATGGAAGAACAATCGTCTGTAGTTTTCCATATTTGCAAAGGAGTTGCGTTGAAGGACATATTGTTGTTAATGCAAATTGGATATATGTGTGCTTATCAAATCACTGTTACAGCACGTTGTCTGAGTTTTGCTACTAAGCTTCCTGGGTGTAACAAACAAACAACAAATTGGCCATTTCAGCCCTTGAAAGGACTTTGACCGAGCTTCTAATGATCAATTGTGTTGTGTGTGTTATTAAATGTTTGCACACAATTGACCGAGCACTGGACCTACATGTTTTATGCCGACTCCGAACGGCTAAAGTTCATGTACTCAAGAAGCTTTACATGGCATTATTTACTCTCTGAGGTTTGCCATTGTCTGCAGAGAGGTGGTGACCGATTCGAAGAATTTTTATTGAAAAAAACTTTTCGCCGCGGCTGGGGATCGAAGCCGGGCTCCGAGCATGCTAAGCCACACACTTAACCTGCATGCCACGGTCACCACCAGGTGTAAATCACCAAAAAAAACAAAAAACAGTATTTTATAACTAACTTGGGTGTAAAGCACCCAAACACTTCTTATTTTAGTCGCGCTGTCACGCTTAAATCTCGAAGACCACTAGAAACTGAAAATTATGGAATTGAAAATATTGAATAGAGATTAGATTTTGACTGTTAGTTCGTCACGCAAATATTGCATTAGAAATCTTACATAAAAAGTGTGACTAGGTGGATTCCACCCTAAGGTTAGTGATGGAGGGTTAAAATAATGTCATTAACGCGGTTGTTTCTGAATTTTTTATTTCATTAAAAATTCTGAAATTGTGCTGTACTTGATGTTCTTGGATTGTACTCTAATGTTCTGAAACGCAAAGTGAAAAATTTACATTTATTTTTATTTAATTTCAAGCACTAAATCCTTGAAGATCCAGCCTTTTGCGTTCGCTGCCAAAGAGTATCGATATCATGACAGTCTTAGGTTATAGAGGAAATAGACCGCTCGACCTCAACCCAAAGATATTCTATAGGTGGTCAGTCCGATACATTTTTTTGCCACTTAGCAAGTTTTTCTTGAAGTCCTTCTTTACTTTCATGGATTTTCCAGTATCTTCCGTGGAAATGCATGCCCAAATCAAAATACTTCCTCCACCATGTTTTACAGTGGGCTGTATATGATGATCTTTTATATTTTCGACAGGTTTTTTCAAATCCATTAGCGTCCTTCAGAATTAAACGGATTTAGTTTGGTTTCGTCCGACCAGCTGACTTTCGCCAAGTCATCTCTTCCATATTTTTTGTATTTTGATGAGTGGAAATTAGCCTTTATCTCTCCTGTTTTCAAATCTGGCCGAAAAATTTCTAATTTAAAACTACAGACCAATCGTTAAACTCTCAGCCATACCTAAACTGTTGGATAAAATAATCACCGAAAAATTATTCTCCGAATTAAGAAACTATATCTTGACAGAGCAACATAGATTTTTCTGGCAGATCCACTAGCACTAACGTGGATATTTTTTAAAATTTTTGCTTGAATGCTATAGCGAAGGGCCGTCAAGTAGTCGTTCTTTACACTGATTTTGTCAAAGCTTTTGATAGCTTGGACCACAAGCTACTGATTCATAAATTAAGTAAGCAAGGATTTCACTCCAATTTTTTACAATGGATGAAGTCATATCTTGTAAATAGAAAATTAATCGTAAAAATTGATAACTGTAACTCTAGTATGGTTCAAGTTACTTCAGGCATTCCACAGCGAAGCCACCTAGGGTCACTTTTATTCATCCTTTATGTAAACGACATACCAAATAGTTTTAAATTCTGCAAAAGTTTGTTGAAATTGTTTTCTATTATTAAAGATGCCTCGGATTTCTCTAAATTTCAATCAGATATTGACGTTCTTCTATTATGATTTGAAGTAAATGGTTTATAAATGAATTTCTCGAAATATTTTATTTTAACTTTTTGTCGCAAAAATGTTTTCATCATGCTCTACTATGCATATGATGACAACTGTTTCTTTCAGAGATCAACCACTGTCAAGGATCTCGGCATTTACTTCGATCCCAATCTCTCATTCAAAACTCATAGGGATTATGTCATCTTCAGGGCAAACTCGAAACTAGGTTTTGTAAAAAGCAACTTCATAGAATTCTTTGACCCGTACACAGTAAAATCTTTATTTTCGAGCCTGGTCAGATCCATTCTGGAATATTCCTGCGTTATTTGGAACCCGTTTTATGCTGTAGATGTTCAAAGAGTCGAAAGAGCTCAAAAAAGGTTTTCTAGACTTGCATTCCGTAATATATATACTTATCAAGACATGCCTTCTTATGACTTACTTAGACTCCAATCGTTGAAGCAAAGAAGAAAAAGCTTTTCTATACTTACTTTTCATAAAGGACATTGTGAGACATTGTGTGTAAGATCCAAAGTCCCGAACTGTTGGAACTGATACCCTTGTGTGCACCAACAAGAGGCCTTAGAGAGCGATCGTTATTTATAATTTTCCCCATAAAACCAATTTTTGCAAGAATAAGGTTATTTCCAGATGTCTACATCTTTGTTGACTCTTTTTTTCGGTTGCTAGTCTGATGGATTTCTGCTTAAATAGAGAAATATTTAAGAATATATTACTTGAATTGTTACGTGATATTTAAGATATTGGATTAAGAACATAATCTGTGAGGGAAATGACATAGAAAATGAAATAAATAAATAAATGAACGAAAAAGTATTTTATTCCGACTTCTAGACTTCTAACTTTGAAACCATGAGGCTTCAAGAAACCTTATCTTGCACAAAACTTTACGAATGCCCTCAATTTTTACCTGAATACTGTCACTGATCTGTAACTGTCTATTTATTTGAGCTGCACTATCATGCACACCCTGAGTTATGCTTGGAAATATCCGCCTCTGGACATTTTCATTCAAAAGTGGCTTCCTTGCTTGCTTAGGACACCACTAGTTTTCGAGATATTTATAGATGAGTTGTCTTTGATTGCATAAGGCTCTCAACGACCTCTTTTTTTGCAAGAATTAATTGATTTATTGCTTTATGATTATTATTTAGTACTTTATTTATTATTTTATTTTTAGTACTTATTTTAGTACAAAAAGTTGTTGTACTAGTGAAAATAATAGAAATGCGGCAGACGATACTGAAATTTTTGGGTCTCTAAGAGTTCACTAAAGTTAAGGTCTAGCTTAGTTTGTATTAAAGTTTTTATTTTAGTTTTATTTTGCTCGTCTTTTGACTACTTCTATTTCCTGCAGATGCTCAACATCAGTCACAACGCTATAGAACAGATCGAAGCGCTGAGCTTTCACGAGCTAATAGGCCTGAAGCATATCGATCTTTCATCCAATAATATCACCGATTTGCCAGCGGAACTCTTCAACGGTAGTGCTCAGCTGCAGCACATCAATATATCAACTAATGCCATGGCTACAATTGATCCAATGCTTTTCGCCGGTTTGTCTCAGCTGCACGTTTTGGATTTAAGCTTAAATCAGCTGCAGGCACACAATTTCTTGGACAACTTCTCGCCTGACTTGGAACGAACTCAGCTGAAGTTAAATCTGAGTCTCAATAGTTTTAAGGTACTCAATATGTCAACGTTAGTAGATTTTCAGAGTGTTGAGCTGGCTGGTAATGCTTGGAATTGCAAGTGGTTGATACAGGAAATGCTGCGCACTCCGTCTAGCATACATTTTGGACGCAACTACTCGGTAGTCACATCGTGGAGTAACTCTCTATTCGATGTATCCGGCATAGACTGCTACGATGGCGAACGTAAACGTAGTGTTATGCTGCTGGAACCGGGTTGGCGTGGAAATGGTGACTGTGAGGTTTGTAGCTCTATCTGATTGTACAAACAATTGTAGCTAAGTCATATTTCTTTTAACTAGTCTTCCGTGACATTTTTGGGGCCCACACCACCACCACTAAACTGGCCACGTGTGCGTCTTGATACGCTAGACTCACGTTCTGTTATTATCTGGATACTCATTGCCATTTTTATCATCTTTTCGGCAATACGAATAAGTCGTGTCATCATCCAACAGAAGAGGAGAAGACGAATAGCTCAACAACTAGATAATATGGTGATTAATAATCTTCGATTCTTGATGATTTGATTAATAGCTTATAAGTGAATCTTCCTTATTTTCAGAGCTGCGTCGATGCTACCAACTTGGTTGCAAGTATGGAAGAATTTGAAAATATCAAGAATAGCTGTATCGTCACCAAGGATCGAAGTGCAAGAGCAAATTTTAAGTAGAACTGAATTTAGTTTAAGACAAAGGCTTAAGTTAAAGTTAAAATTAAAAAAAAAATTGAAAATTTTTGTTTCAAATTAATATAATTATAATATAAAGTATAATATTATTACATATATATAGAAGAATAGTATTACATATAATATAATATTATTGTGTATAATATTATTATTATCTTTAGAAATTTTAATCTTAATAAAGTCTTTAAATTCTATCCATACTTAATAATACAAAAAAATTAATATAATGACTTAAAATGTTCCTCATAGCCCATTTAAACACTCTTATAACACCTTTTTGTTCCGAAAGTATAAAATTTGAACACAACTTTCTGCGTTGTAAATTTTAAAACAAACGTCGTTGAACACCATTAAATAGGTCAAGACTTAAATTGTTTAACCTCCTTGAACGATTCGCCTGATCAAAATCAGCTTACGATTTTGTGGTATTAGTTTTAGGTATTAGTATATTATAGTTTTTTAAAAGGCATTGAAAAAAAAACAATACTAACCACTGCGATAGATTCTAATCCTGCAAGTTCAATTCTTAATTCCCATGCAATATATATAATGGGAATGTTAGTATAAAATATATTTGAGAAATTGGTATGCAAAAGTGATAATTCTCACTTGTTAAAACCTAACCACGAAATGGTTCATTCACAATCCTATATAAGTCATGCACTATGGATTTTTACTGAAGTTTTTCCAGTTTTCCCATCAATTTCCTATATTTCAGCCGACGAAACAAGAGAGTGCTGCCGATAATACAAAATATTAGTTTTTGAAATCGTCAGTATTTTGCTTTTCCAAAAGAAAAACCCAAACAGCAAACATTATACCAGCATTAATAACCATACGTAGACCGTTGGATTGTGGAAGGAATGATACTCAGAACGATAAGGAACAGGCCAGGAACCGGTCAGACCGAGCAAACGAAAATTTTCATCAGGGAGTATTTTGTGTAGTGTAATAGTGTCCCAAAATCAGAGCAGGCGTTATAGTTTTTGTTGCTTTAATTGTCGTTTGGGAAATTTTGGTTATAATCCAATATCGGGTCGTGTGGTGGCTCTAAGTTGCACCCCCCTTGTTTCTGCCCCTTGAGTTTTATTTTCTTTCGGGGTCGCCATTTTGGTTCCCCTTGCTAGGCCTTCGAGGGCCTAGTCTCTACATTTCAAGTTTTCTACAATTGTCGACTTGATTTTTGCTGCCAATGATTCGCGCAAACTTGTTGTTTGCCTGCCTCGACTTGCAGGGAGTTGAAAAATTAAAGGAACTCAAAATAGTAAATGACTCCAATCTCGCAGATCTCTGATGCATATCATGTATAACGTGAATCTTACAATTGCAATATCTCAAATATGGTAATTCTTAGAAAAAAATAATAAGGGCCATTTTTGTAGATAATTTTAAGATCTACAACTTTGTCCGAAGTATATAACTAAATTTATGTTTTTTTTTTTCATTTTAAATTGGCGTGGTCGCTGGGACCACATGTACTGTTAGTGTGATTTTTAAAGGCGTACCAGTTAAGGGTTAAATTAAACAAAGTGGTATATCTCGGAAATTCTATGCGATATCGTTTTTATTACTTTTATAAAAAAAATTGTCATCATCTTATCTTTAAATTCGCAAAGCACCAGACCAGTCCAACAAATCAAAAATCCCTTCAATCAAAAATCAAAATTGGAATATTTTTCCCTTAAATATTTGAAAAAGAATGAACATCCAAATGCATTTAAATTATATTTATATCTATAACAAATCATTGAAAATGAAAACAGTAAAACAATTATTATTTCAAGTTGAGGATTTTTGTTTTCTTTATGTAATTCATATTCTAATATAATATAATAATAGTCTTTATATAATAGATATAGAGTTTGGTTTTTTCCATACAACGATGAACCACGCTAGTCAACAATCATGATGATACAAATATATATTTTTATACATTTATAAACTGTAAATAATTTCAGAGATAATAACTTTTCAAATTTTGAATTGAGAAATATAGTTTTCATAGCATTATCCGGAGAACCAAACCATATAAGACTTTATTCTGACTTCCAAAACGTTCTGACTTCAAAAACATTTTCCTTTCATCTATAATACGGCTAGTTGGCGTTATGAAAACAATCAATATACATATTATCTTATAAACTTATTTAATATACTTTATTTATTAGAGATAAAAATTCATCAAAATAGACTAACGATTAAGATTTATACATATTTTCAATAATGTTTCCATATTTTTGCAAAACAATATTGCGGCGTAACTTCAAGGTGGGACCTAAAATGCAAGCATAAAATAAAAATAAATGGTCTATAGAATTAATAATTTTTGATTAAACTTACCCAATTCACCGGTAGGCACAGAAAAATCATGTGGCAGTAGTGAAAACTTCTGCACACGCTGAGCATTCGATATAGCGTTGGTGTTGGCTACTGCGATTGCCTCTTGTATGGCTTGCAGCACCTTCGGATGTGGGTTCATTGCAACATTGGAGGCATCAACATCTTGCATATTCGAGGGAATTGAGAGTACTTCAGAAAGGCGGGTAAAATGTAGGCCCAGTGATTCCAACCATTCGATGGCTTCAGGACGTAGAGTATCGAGTGGAAGTCCAGTACCGGTATCGAAATCAGTCTTTTGAGCAGATATGAAAAAGATTTAATTAGACAATTTTCAACAAGATTACGAAAATAATTGAAACTACCTTGATGGTTAGCAGCATGGTTAAATACTTGCGCCGATCGCCAATCAACATGGCATTGCTAATGCCATGTAACTCACGTTTGACCAAGTCTTCAATATGCCCTGGCGGTATATTTTCACCACCGGCGGTAATAATCAGCTCTTTAATGCGTCCCGAGACACTAAGATTACCCTCTATGTCCAGATGGCCTATATCGCCCGTGTGCATCCAGCCATCTTCCTTAAGGGTTTCCTTAGTATGAACCATATCATTAAGATAGCCCATAAAATTAGTGCGACCTCGTATACAAATCTAACAAGTGTAACAAATTAGAAGATATATTTTTTAAACATACATTTTAAACAGACACATACCTCACCCTGGCCATCTTGATCAGGATTACAAATCTTAAGCTCAATGCCTTCCATAGCTTTGCCCACATTACTTAGATTTTCTATGTCAAAATGCATTGTGGCAGCTCCGCTAGTCTCTGACATGCCAAAAATATCATTCAGTTGTATATCAATGCTTAAGAAGAAAAGCTTTAAGTCATCATTCACTGGTGCACCACCAATAATGAAAGACTTACAGCGATCCATGCCCAAAGCATACTTTATTTGGCGCGTTACGCGGGTGGCTAACCAGTAGCAAAGAGCCGAAGATGATTTGCTAAATAGAAAAAACATTGAATTCCTATTAAGGACCTTATTATTAACACTTGATTAGTTTTAAACTTACTGTTGCATCTGGTCTAGGTGGTAACGTTCTACCGTTTGTCTTGCCTTGTCCATAAAATACTTGGCCAATCCGGTTTTTTTGGCATCAACACTATTAAGTTTCTCCTCAATTTTCTCGTAAACACGCGGCACGCCCAGGAAACGTGTCGGACGTGCCAGTGTCAGCGTCTTGCCCAGAGTTCCCTTGAGCGCATTACGGTCGGCAAAATAGACACAGGCTCCATTCTCAATGCTCATAAAGATGTCAAAGACTTGTGCTGCTATATGATTGAGAGGCAGATAGGTAACGCCCACTTCTTCGCCTTGCTCAAGGTTAGGCAGCACATCCGAAATGGCTTTGGCATCATATATTACGGAATCATGCGTGAGCATTACTGCCTTAGGCATACCAACGGTACCAGACTATGAAAAAAAAATTAAAGTGAGTTTATTTATTGTGTTGAGTGCATAACAAAACTATTTGTAAAGCTAATAACAAAAAAGGCTGGATAAATATGGCTGGATTTAACAAATATTTCTCTCCCTGGTTCCACAAAGGATATGTAACCGTGAAAGACTAAGAAAAGCGCCTCCTGGGAGCTACAGGTAATGACAAATATTAAAATCTAGTACGGAAATTATCTAATCGAGCATTCTTTGAGTAACCTGACAGTAGTGATTTCTTGATCTCGCTTTGAAAAACTTCAATGCAGAATGTTTGACCCAGTCTATAAACTTCCTTTTCTTCTGACATCGTTACCTCTTATTTTCAAAAGATTTTTGCATATGTCCTGTCCTTTCTCTCCTTGTTTACAAGACACTGTCTTTTCAGGATTCATCTATAGTCTGCTTTTATGAATTCATTACATACTTTGATATCTGTGTGTCTGTCTCAGGCTGATGCCAGATTGAACGTTACAAGCAATGCGATGTTATAAAGCTAATCGATGCTACAAACCTTCGCCTGTGTTTTTCTATGAAAAAATTTAAAAGGTGTCAGAGTAAAAGTAATGCTTTAAGCTATATAAAGCTGCTTTGAAAGCTTCAAGCGTTTGATAGATTTGTGAAATGATTTGTACGATATTTGAAATATACAATTGAATTATTCAGAATTTTTAACAAGGAAAAAACGCTTTCACTCTGATGCTTAAAGCATCTAATATCAAAGCTTCAAGTATCGCTTTGCTCATAGCGCGTACTCTGACATCATCCTAAAAGTGATGCTTTAAGCTATATGAAGCTACTTTGAAAGCTTCAAGCATTTGATAGATTTTTTAAATGATTTGTATGAAATTTTAAGTATAAAACTGAATGATTCAACATTTTTAGAAAGAAAAAATTGCTTTCACTCTAGAATAAAATGGCATTTTTTATAGCATCAAGTATCGCATCGCTTGTAGCGCTCACTCTGACATGACCCTTTTATCTTGAAATTTGTCCAAGCTTCATTTTACGTACATTGCGTTTGTGAATCTTGCAACCTTCCAAGATTCATTATTTTATGATTCGTCAAATACACTCATTCATTTTAGCTACAGAATTTGGGGAATTCTACTATGAGGAATTTTTTCCTGCTGCTGCAAGATATCCCAATTTTATATGTAGTGTTGTATGTCATATCTCGGATTGAACCAACAATGGCTGATAAATGATATTGTTATCTTTATCTTAATTTAGAACTAGAGCTTTATACAAAACTTGCATTCAAAATTTTTAAGTAGCCGTCATATCGTCGGCATATTTATACCCCCACGCGTACTGCGTAAGGGGTATATTAATTTTGTCACGACGTGTGTAACACCCAAAAGGAGGCGTGGTAGGTATGGAAAAGTATATATATTCTTGCTCAGCATCACCACCTGAGTTGATTTAGCCATGTCCGTCTGTCTGTCCGTCTGTCCGTCTGTCCGTCTGTCGACACGATTACAGCCGCAATTTTGAAGCTATCGTAATGAAATTCGATATTTAAGCTTTTTTTAAAAAAACTAAGATCAAGTTCGAGAATGGGCTAAATCGGATGAAAACCACGCCTACCTCCCATACAACCCAAAAATTGAAAACTCTACAAAGAAGCTAATATTAAAGCAACAATACTGAAATTTGGTATATGTGTATTCTATATCAAAACTAAGATGTCTTAGAAAAATGGGCGTCATCCACCCACTAACACGCCCACCTCCCATACAACTCCAAAATTGAAAAATCTATAAAGAAGCTAATATTAAAGTTACAAGACGGAAACTCGGTATTTGTGTATTCAATGTTAAAACTGAGGTGTGTTAGAAAAATGGGCGTCATCCACCCACTAACACGCCCACCTCCCATACAACCCCAAAATTGAAAAATCTATAAAGAGGCTAATATTAAAGTTATAAGACGGAAACTCGATATTTGTGTATTCAATGTTAAAACTGAGGTGTGTTATAAAAATGGGCGTCATCCACCTACTAACACGCCCACCTCCCATACAACCCCAAAATTTAAAAATCTATAAATAGGATAATATTAAAGTTATAAGACGGAAACTCGATATTTGTGTATTCAATGTTAAAACTGAGGTGTGTTATAAAAATGGGCGTCATCCACCTACTAACACGCCCACCTCCCATACAACCCCAAAATTTAAAAATCTATAAAGAGGATAATATTAAAGTTATAAGACGGAAACTCGGTATTTGTGTATTCAATGTTAAAACTGAGGTGTGTTAGAAAAATAGGCGTCATCCATCCACTAACACGCCCACCTCCCATACAACCCCAAAATTTAACAATCTATAAAGAGGCTAATATTAAAGTTACAAGATGGAAACTCGGTATTTGTGTATTCAATGTTAAAACTGAGGTGTGTTAGAAAAATGGGCGTCATCCACCCACTAACACGCCCACCTCCCATACAACCCCAAAATTGAAAAATCTATAAAGAGGCTAATATTAAAGCTACAAGACAGAAACTCGGTATTTGTGTATTCTATGTCGAAACTGAGATATGCAAGAAAAATGGGCGTCATACAAAATCTAACACGCCCACCTCCCACACAACCTCAAAATTTAAAACTTTATAAAAAAGCTTATATTTAAGCTGCAGGAAAACAATTCGATATGTATGTTTTTTAGACACATAAAAATAATAAAATCTCTCAAAATCTCATACAGAAAGCTCTCCAATTTAATATTCTTCCACCCTTAAGAATCGGCCGTGGGGGTATTTTAACTTCGGCCAAGTCGAAGATATACCTTACTAGTTTTACATTCATCTCGAATGTTGTCATGTCGCAGTTGTCGTCAATGTGTCGATGTTGATAAATATAAAAGTTATTTTGTGTGCATACTTTCAGGCTGACAGACTTTCGTTATATAAAAGCACTGTAATAAAGCAAGAACGAACAGTTTGAGTGATATAAGGTACTAAGCGTAACACTTCTTATAAATGAAAATAATTTATGAGGTATTAAATTGTTTTCACAACCAAATTCTTTACAGAAAACAACACTAGCAGACTAAACAGAGCATTGAGTTGGTTAGTGTTATGTTGGTGACGTCTAATCCTGGCATGCCTTCGAAAACTCAGCAGAACACTGGTGGGTATCCTAACGGGTCACTGCATGCCTGCGACCCAGGTAAAAAAGCTATGTATTACCACAGATGACAACTGCAGGAAGTGTAAGGAACCAGGCGTCCAAGATACACTGGACGCCTGGTTCAAATGCAGCTTTCGGGGAACATGCTTCGTCTATTTTACATGTAAGTTTGAGTATATCCGTTATAGAAGTGTTGACATTAATACCGCTGACAAAGAGCGTGGCCGTAGGACGTAGGACGGCTAGAAAAGTTTGAGGATGCTTTATTGGATGAGGACTCCTGCCAAACGCAAGAAGAACTCGCAAAAGGATTGGCAGTAGAATATTGGGAGTCATATGAATTGAAGCCGCTAGACAACGAACACCGTACTCTAATCTGCATAAAAATGTGAATTTATAAGTTTTTGCGGTCACTCATCACGAATCTGAAGTTTAAATTTTTAATTTAATTAAAAGTTGAATTTTTTGGTCTGTCTCCCGACAAAGAGATTTTCGGGTCTGAAGATAAGAGGCGCCTTTTAAAAACATCCTTATTTGTAGCAGGCCATGACATCCTCCTGCCATTATTATCTCAACAATGCGACACGTGAGGTAGGCATTTACAACCAAAAACATAAAGATACAAATAAATGGTTTGAACAAAAAAAATAATTAGTTTCTGACCCCATTTTAGTTATTCTTAAAATTGTCTGCCAGTTCCATATGTGGCACCCAATTTATTTTATTAGTATAAAAATATATCCCATAAAAAACCAACAATAACTTTCTAAAGGGCATTAGTGCAAGCAAAGAAGGGGTTTCGGGGCTAAAACCCCATCCCCAAAAAATTATTGTAGTACCAAGCAAAATAGGACTCAATCAAAGTGAGTAATCTAAAAAAAAAGTAATCGCACATGTTTTAAGATGAGTGAATACCAGTGTGGTGACCGTGGCGTGCAGGTTAAGTGTGTGGCTTAGCACGCTCGGAGCCCGAGTTCGACCCCCAGTCGCGGCGAAAAGTTTTCTCAATAAAAAAAATTTTTCTGATCGGTCACCACCTCTCTGGAGACAATGGCAAACCTCAGAGAGTAAATAATGCCATGTAAAGCTTCCTGAGAACATAAACCGTTCGGAGTCGGCATAAAACATGTAGGTCCAGTGCTCGGTTAATTGTGTGCAAACATTTAATAACACACACAACACAATTGATCATGAGAAGCTCGGTCAAAGTCTTTCAAGGGCTGAAATGGCCAATTTGTTTTTTTTTTTTTTTTGAATACCCCAAATGTATATTTCAATTTGATTCTCGATGACTCACAATTTCGGTTGTTGTTTAATTTTTGTTAAGTTCTGTTTCTGTCTACTTGCGGGGTTATTGACAATACTTCGATTTGAGTTTTCTTTTCAGCTTTTAGTATGGAAAGCACTAAGGGCCAGTTTTTCTGTGCGGGTTTAAACTCTAGTCAAATTAAACCGAGGTTAACTCACCAAAATTGGACGTTTAAGCACGGTTTAAGCAAAAAAAAAACACATAATATGATAATTTAAGTCAATTCAACTTAAACGAATGCTACAATATCTACACTCAGAAAAAAGTGTCTCGGAATATTATAAAAAAGGCATCATATTTCGAGAAAAATGGTATAGACTTTGCTCTAGAGAATGTTGTTCTCTAATTGCGATACTAAAAATTCTCTAAAAATGATAAAAAGCTTCCATGAAATAGAAAAATATATCGTTTTTAGAGAAAAATACTTTTTTTTTTTGAGAAAATATTTGTTGTTATTGAAGAATACCCTTCTCATAGTGAATTTTTTTATCAAAATATAAGAAAAGTTTTTCATTTTCAATAAAATTTCTCTATAAATGAGAAATTTTTTGTGCGAGAAAAATACTTATCATTATTAGAGACATTGAAATATTTCCATTTCCTAGAAGTAAAGAAATATTTCTTCGAAAATGTGAAAATTTATTCTAATTGAAGAAAATTTTATTTGAAAAAGAGAAAATTGCTATTATCAAAAATAGAGAGATTTTTTACCGGAGCAAGGTATGTGTTTTTTTTCTCAGTATAGTTAAACATAGTTTTAACATCCTTTTTTGGTGAGTTAAGCTTGGTTTAATTTGACTCGAGCTTAAGCCCGCACTGAAAAACTGGCCCTAAGGCAGCTCAAATGTTTGGAAAAACTTTATTCAAAAGTAAGACAAAAAAATAAAGCCTGAATTTGAAAACAATCGGTTGAGTCCTCGTCCCCGAAATAACTAAAGGAATTCCCTCTTAAATCGTAATTTTTTGTCCTTGTTTTTGCCGGACAAAAAACTAAGTTTAAAGTGAAGATGTGATTTAGTAAAAAAATAATTCGATTGACTTTTGAAAACGAGATTTGACGATTGAAAAAAATTCACAATTCATAATTTTCATAAAATTTATACTTTCCCGAATCAGTTTCATAAAAATTTCTCTAAATTGCCAAATATTATCCGATTTTAAAAAAGAAGGGCGTATTAGAAAAAAAAAAGTTGTTTTGATTTCTCTTCTGTTCATCCGTTTTTGTCCTGTCCAGTGATGTATTAAATTTATGCCAATAAGCATGAATTAGCAAATGCTGACTTCTATCGACATAATTTTTTTTTCACGATAGGTCTTCACGATACTTTTCCAAATAGGGATTTTTATGAAACAGATTTTGAAAATCCAATGGAAATTATAAATTATAAAATATTTTCCACCAGTTTTGGAAGCCAATCGGAATTATTTAGGAATACTTGATACTTGAGGATACTTGATTCTCACAAAGAATTTAAGTTAGTATGTAAGTGCTTAAAAAATTATAATATAAAATCAGTATTTTGAAGTAAATTTCATCGGTTATTTAGGTGATAAGAGACTCAACTCAAAATATATGAAGCAAGTACGAGAGACTTCAACTAGCCCAAAAAACAGTCTAGTGGGGTAAAATCGCAGGATGGTGGCGGCCATTGGACTTAATCGCTCATCAAATTCGCCTCTAAATAGGTCTATGGTATCTCGCGCCGTGTAACATGTGGCACCGGATTGTTTGCTAAAATCAATCAGAACCAGAGATCTGCAATGAG
Source organism: Tetanocera ferruginea (assembly GCA_958299015.1). NCBI lineage: Eukaryota > Metazoa > Arthropoda > Insecta > Diptera > Sciomyzidae > Tetanocera > Tetanocera ferruginea. The sequence continues at coordinate 33,665,590 of OY282641.1, read as the reverse complement.
TACCAAAAAAATTAGTATACTTAAGTCATGAGCCATAACTATTGGTGCAAATGTGTACTTATTCGAACTCAACAAAATACTTTGACTCATTCCCACTAAAACCAGAAAATACTCATAGTTCTCTAACATGCATGTGTATCTACAAATTGTTACTTTATTGGATGTTGGTTAATAATCTGATGTGACTCACTTATTCATGCGAGAGGAATATAAGAACTATGAGTGAGTTGAGTATTATTTTGTGTTATGCTCTGCTGATGATTTTTGCTGTTTTGTTTACTTTTTGTGTGAAAAAATGAAAGAGCTGAGTATAATTTTTTGTTATCCTTCTTGCAAAACAGTTGTTGTTTCGTTTGGCATGTGTTGCTGGACATTTACAATTGAATTTGGATGAAATGACAAGAAAGCTGAACTAAAAATGACTCTAAGTACTTAAGTCATTCCACTGAACTGGTGGTGTTTATTGTGTGCTGTGAGTCATTACGGTATAGCACAATAAATCGATTCACTCAATGAGAGACCTAAGCACTACATCGGTTTATAACAACACAAAAATTATTCTTGTTCATTCATTCGCTATGTGTACCGCACACGAATGAGTATGAGTGGATATGAGTGCAAGTTCTTCTTTGACTTAAATCCACTTATACTCATTTTTGTGTTAGTCAACCAATGACTCAAAAACAAGAATAATTGCAGTTCTCTGATCAGAACATGAAAACCACCAAAAAATCCAACATCTTTTGATAATGAGTGGATTAATTTTATTAACTTACACCAATTTCCATGCCACAAGCGCGGTTAATAAATATTTTGAGTTTATTGAGATTTGATATGCTTGATCAATGGCTAAAATTAAGTCAAGCTTTGCGAGTCTACACCAAATTAATGCAACAAAAACAACTTATAACCCATAAATGCAATAATTATGGCAGCGTGTTGATTTAATTACCACCTCAAAGCCAACTTAAATCCAATCAACTTGCCAGAGTTCACTCAACTATAAATGTTATTGCAGTTCCATTTCTGGCCATGGACTCCAACCAGCCCACCCCCTCCAACTCACCGTATAAATTAGCAAAGCACACTCGTTTGCCATAACATCCTGTTCGCGCCGCAATAACTCCTCTTTAAGCTCCTCACCATACTGCACCGACACCAAATCCGACCAACGATAATAACCATCATCGACGCCAACGAACTCCTCAAACGGCCCATGTAGCTGTACAACAGCACGCAAACGTGGCAGCCGACCCTTAACAGCTCGCACCTTAGCCATCTGTTGGCTGTCGTCAACAATGCAAACCGTCGCCTCCGATGTGTCCAACACATGATACACCGCTTCCGCTGAGTTGCTGGGATAGATGCCAGCCACAACGCCACCCGCACGCAATGCACCTAATTCAGCATAGAACCATTCGGGACAGTTGAATGCCAGAATACCGATTGAGGAGTGCGGCTGCAGGCCAATATGCAGCAATAGCAAAGCTGCCTGCTCCACATGTTGAGCATAATCGCTATAGCTGCATGTAGTCCATGAGTCAGCTGTGTCGGTGCCATTGGACTGATATTTAAGAGCCGGTCTTTGTGCATATTTAAGGCAGCACTCGCGAAAAAATTCCGGTATTGTTTGGGGCTTTGTGGCAGCTAGGCCGGCTTTACCCAGGCGCAACTTGACCGCCTCATAAAGCGAAGTGCTGACGTAGCTGCTGGCAGGCCTTAGCGTGCTCATTGCCGGTAAATCAATGGTTTTAGACATAATGTTGTGACTTCAGCAATAGCTGTAAAAAAACAAAATAGTTATTAGTATGTGTCTGCATGTTCTTGTAATTGTTTGTGTGCAAAAGTATGAAGTAAGCGGAGAGCTCAGGTGTTAACAGGAGTTAGGCAAAATTTCAAATATCAACAGCTGAGTGCGCAAACTTTGTTTTTTGTTAGAAACAGCACTACTCGTATTATTGTTGTTTTTGTCTTTGCATATCATTAGGTACACGAAACTCAACGCTCGCGGCGTTATCTCACGTGACGTTATTGCTTTCGTTCTCTTATTTCGACGTATTTTTCGCCAGTCATTTCATTTTGATGTCGTTGACATCATTTATGAGTACTCAATCGAATGCTTAATGAAAGCTATTAACGCTGACGTTTCAAAAGTTATCAACAGATTAATACCAACAATGAACTCGTTTAGCTAAGCGATTAACTTGGTGCAATCTGAAAGCAACGTAGGACTGGACTTGTGATAATTATTTGCAATGGAAAATAAACTAAATACTAAAAGTTTCTGGAACTGAAAATCATATTGTCTGAAAGAACTTGCTTGCCCGTCTGTTTAATGAAATTATATACTACAGACGGCTAAATTTTTTTCTGTTTACTTAGAAGTTCCTCTAAAATAATGGCTTATATTAAAGTTCATCTAATAATGGTTTTAGTATGTTATGCCCATAACATACAGAAATTTTTACTATTTCTCAATTCTTAGAGTGTCTGTTTAAATTTAAACTAATCTTTTAAATATTTTCTTAAGATGATTTTTGTCGAAGCTTTTGCTATAAAACTTTTTCCGAAGTAATGTAAGAAATTAGAAATAATATCATCCAGAGTAGAAGTGAAGCATATGCTTTAGTACAATTGGCGGTATATCGTCATTTGAAAATGTAACAGTTGGGCTGAAAAGTTCGTAGGCTAACATATGGTCTATTCGAGTATTTATCCAGTGAAAAATATCCAACAGCAACTTACAAGAGAGTAACAAACAATTCTCTCTCAAATAGAAAAATATCGAACAAAGTACGCGAACGCAAAACTTTCAAGCCACGATAACAGCTGATTAACATCTTGTTTACATTTCAAGTGGAATGGAAAGCAAACGGAAATTGAACGTGAAGTGCTCTCCTGGAACATTTCGCAAGGTTGAAAGCGGTAAGATTTAACAATTGCACCATATAATCATTGTTACTTATACTAAATTTCATAAACTTTTAACGAAATTTGTTTGACTTGTTTGAAAGTTCAAATTGCAATTGTCTTAAATCAGCTGTTTCATAGCTTACAAATTCTCGATAGTAAAAATTTATCCAGCAGGAATTAGCAACTTCCCCCTATAAGTCAACTGTCATTTTGTGCTCTCAATTTCTCTCATTTTGCAACTTTTTTGCGTAGGCGAACGCCAAAAGCTGATAATTTGTGAAAATTGTGAGTCAGTACTCGAACAGACCAATAGTAAAACACGTTTTTTTACAAAATTTGATTATATTACTCCATATAGTTGTCTTCGAAAGCAATACAACGATTAAAGCGGTCATGCAACTTTTTCTTACTATTTTTTTTTTTTTTACCATTTCTGTTTCACCGCAAAATAGACCTCAGTTTCAGTTATAACTTTTTCATTAGTTCATTCTTTTGAGTTCTGCAAACAAAAAAAAAAGCCACTAGGGGCCAGGTCTGGAGAATATGATGGATGGGGAAGCATAATTCTTGTAATTTTGTCATCGTTTTCATTCAGATAGAAAATATATCATTGATAAAAATGGAAACTAACAAGTATAGGACCTGAAAGAAGTCAGCTTTTAGACACTCCACCGCAATTCTTTGAACTGTTAAAACGCCCGACTTTAAAATTTTTAAATCATAATCTTGCATCTATGACTTAGATGATGCCACTCTATACAGTCCAATCAAAAAGTTGCACAAAGTCCCAGTTACCCAAATCATAAATTATGTTGTAGTAATGTTGGCACAAATATTTGAAATAAATTATAAAATGTTCAATTCAATTCAATTCAATCCCTTGCAAAGTTAGCCGGATGTCAAAGTTTACTACTCCTTTTTCAATCAAAAACAAAATCAATACTGGTTTGTTGTTGATCACGCTCATGGCGGGTAAGAAGATTGGGGATATTAGTCATGTAAGGTATGTCTTGAGCCGGACAGCAACATGGTAGTCTCCAAAAGCCAAAGCAAAGAAGATCCAATATAGGCGATGCCAACAGTGGGGCCATATTACCCGCAACTGTAATCGACAGTTCGCTTGTATAAAGTGTGAAGTGAGGCGCAAGCCAGGGGATTACCCTCTTAGCCATGAGGAGATAAAAAAAAAACCGATTGAAAGAAGCTACTGGGAAAAAAATTTCTGCTGCGCGCAATGTCAACCATACTATGTTAGGTGAGGGTCTGTTTCCTGAAAGTAAATCGTTTGCTAGTCTCTTTTCGCAGGTGCCTGCAAATTCTGGTTTTCCGTATGCTCCCAGTCAGCGTCCTGTATTGATCGAGGAATTTCTCGGACTTGCAAAACTTTTTGCGGTACCTGAGTTGTTGTCTCTTGAACAGCAGATTCAGAAATTACTGGCGTTATTTAAACATATGCCCTTGGTGGAAGCGAAATCGAAATTTTTGCATTTGTTGTCTAAAGTGAAAACTGTTTATGGTCCGTTATGTTCAGCGAACTCTGACATTAATGTAAGATCATTGGTTGACACCAGTTGAAAAGTTGATCTCTTGAGTGTTCTGCGCAAGCAGAATATTGACATTGGATTTATCCGAGAGTGTCATTTGCATGATACTAAAGTTTTTTTAGAAGATTATGATTTTATTGACGATAACTCTCCTTTAGGTGTAGCCATCGTCTTAAAAAAGTTTTTCATATATTCTTCAATTAAGATTCAGGGGGTGCCGTTTCCGCACATTTTAATTCAAGTCAAGTTAAATATAGACAGTTAAAAAAAAAAATTCTTTTTGCTTCTACTTATCTACCTTGCAATTTTCCTCCCTCACAAATTTACACGGGTCTTTGTAAGATTCAGCAAATTTCCAAAAATTTTGAGGGCACAGTTATTGGTGGAGATTTCAACTCAAGGAATCCTGCCTGTGGTGATCATATGGTGAAATGCAATGCAAAAATTTTTTTTAGTGGTTACAAGACTTCATATTAGATTTTATCCGAATTTCTGGCAACAGACCTTCATTTCTGTCTGGTCCTACTTTCTTGGATCAATTTTTGGTTAGTTCAAATTTAATCGACAGGTTCAACCAGAATTTTTCGGTCGTAAGCCTTTCAAATTTAACAGACCATTATCCGTTTAACTTATGTATTACTTTAACAGATTTTGATTTTTTTGATAAAGAACTCAAAATGTTTTTCCTCCTTTAAAATTTCAAACTGGACAAACTTTCGTCACGAATTGGAAGCTTCTCTTACAGACTGCTTTCCTCCGGTTAATATGAATATGCAAAATAGCGATATTGATTTTCATATCGACAATTTTAGCTCCACATTATAAAATTTAAATGTTTCCCATTCAGAGAGAGTGGAGCTTAAACCTAATAAAATTTTCGTTAACATTCAAAAGCTTTTTAGCGAATCGAACCAACGACGAATACAATATCTTGTCAAAAATTATATAACTTCTTAAGATCTTAATAAAAGATTAGGTTAATTTAGAAAAAGCCAGAGAGTTTGAAACAAGAATTGAGAAGATCAAACCAGATCCTTCAGCTTATAAGCAAATTTTTAATATTATGGGTAACAAAGAAAAATCTTCGTGTTCAGAGATTTCGGTTAACGGCATGGTCATTCTCGTTAATATGGAGAAATAAGAAACCTTTCGCCATCACTACGAGCATATTTATATTGAAAATATCCCAGATAGACCCAACATACCACCCGACCCGATAGACCCAGTGTATGTTTTAAATTTTTGCGATATCTTTACTTCGCTAAACAACGAAGATGGGTTTCATTTTATTAAGGTACTATTACAGTGTGAAGCTATTAAAAAGAACACATTTTTTATTAATTTTTTTTACATAGTATGATACAATTATTTAATTCAAATTTATTCACATTCACAAGCAGAACTCGAGATATCTTAGAAACCAATTCGAAAAAACTTGTTTCGAGAAAAACGCGATTAAATTTTCTTCTATAAACGATTATATATGAAAAAATGGGCGACATACGAATATAATGTATGTTATATCTTTTGTTTTATGCGATATTTTTTTCTAAAATTTCATATACGCATTCTTAAGGCCTGAAGGAACCAGATTCTAAAAAAAAAACAAAAAATTATTTTTAACTTTTTACACACTGTATAGTACCTTAAGCCCGAGGCTCTCGATCTCATCCTCTTAAACCTTAACAACAAAAAGTCGTCTGGTTTGGATAAAATTTCCAACCTTATTATCAAAAAATTCCTTCCATTAGCTCTTGATTTTTTGACCGTTATATTTAATTACTGTTTGAATAATGGATACTTTTCAGACAAATGGAAGATTACGAATATTATTCCTATCAAAAAGAAGCCGGACAGTGATGATTTAAATAATTTCAGACCTATCTCAAAGTTGTCTAACTTAGGAAAAGTCTTTGAACAGTTTTTGAACATGTGTTAAAACTAAAAATGGATTTGGATCTTGCTAAAAATTAAAAATCCTCTTTCCAGTTTGGCTTTAAAAATAAACATTCTACTGTTCATGCCTTTACAGTTTTACGACGATGTCTATTTTGATCTACGTCAAAAATATGCACTGTTGCTGTTTCTTTTAGATATTGAAAATAGATAACAGAATATAGAGCTTTTCACACTGGAATTCTTTTTAAACTTATTGAGCTCGGTTTTGTTTCATTTTTATTAAAATTATTTCAAAGTTTTTTTTCAGATCGTAAATTTTTTGTTTAGTTTTGCGAATCGGTCTCTGAGCTTGGCTTGGTTAAGAGAGGTGTTCCTCAGGGCACGGTCTTGGCGCCTCATTTTTATACCCTAAACCTGAAAGGTCAGGGTATATTAACTTTGTGCAAACGTTTGTAACGCATAGAACGAAGCGAGTCCGGTATAGAAAAGTATATATATTCTTGATCAGCGTCACCAAGTGAGTCGAGCTATCTATGTCCGTCCGTCCGTCCGTCCGTCCGTCCGTCCGTCCGTCCGTCCGTCCGTCCGTCCGTCTGTGTGTTGTCCGTATACACAGGATAAGAAGAAGGAGTTGAGATAATTGGATGAAACTTGGTACACATGGTCACATGCACCCAAGAACCTGCACTATTGAATATTTTTGGAATCCGCCCACGGACACGCCTACCTCCCATACAACGCAAAAATATAAAACTACATAACTCAGCTCATAATAAGTCTACAACAATAAAATTGGGTATATGTGTGTTTTATATCAACACAAAGATGTCATCCGCTCAAGGACACACCCACCTCCCAAACAACCCAAAAATTGAAAACGCAATAAATAAGCCTCTGTTTAACCTGCAGAGCTTAAATTTGTCACATATGTTTTTTATGTCAAAGCAAAGATGGTTTTGAAAAATGGACATCATCCGCCTACGGACACGCCTACCTCCCATACAACGCGAAAATTAAAAATTGCATAACTCAGCTTATAATAAGCCTATAGCAATAAAATTGGGTATATGTGTGTTTTATACCAACACAAAGATGTCTTTGAAAAATGGATGTCATCCGCTCAAGGACACGCCCACCTCCCATACAACCCAAAAATTGAAAACGCAATAAATAAGCCTCTGTTTAACCTACAGAGCTAAAATTTGACACGTATGTTTTTTATGACAAGACAAAGATAGTTTTGAAAACTGGACGTCATTCGCCAACGAACACGCCTACCTCCCATACAACCCAAAGAGTTTAAAACTCAATAAATAAGGTTATGTTTGTTATAGAGAAATTATATTTGGTATGTATGTATTTTATACCAAAACTAAGGTGTGTTCCAAAATTGGGAGTGATCCGCCCACGGAGACGCCCATTAACAATATAAATTTTTTTGTTTTTTGAAAAGTAGGTTTAGGTAATTTCATAGTCGGCCTAGACCGACTTTAGACTTTCTTTACTTGTTTTTATATAAAAACTACTCCTGGTACTCATAGGGGCTAAGAGGGTGACATGAGAATCTTTGATTTATGTTAATATCAACATATTGTACCATAATTTTAAAAAAGCAAAGCTTGTACTTGTATTTATACAACACCTAGTTTAGTGGTGTAATTTTATGTTATGTTTATTTTTTAGTTTTAAGTGTTTTTAAATTTAGTTTTATTTGTTTGTGGTGACCGTGGCATGCAGGTTAAGTGTGTGGCTTAGCATGCTCGGAGCCCGGGTTCGATCCCCAGCCGCGGCGAAAAGTTTTTTTCAATAAAAAATTCTTCGGATCGGTCACCACCTCTCTGCAGACAATGGCAAGCCTCAGAGAGTAAATAATGCCATGTAAAGCTTCTTGAGAACATGAACTTTAGCCGTTCGGAGTCGGCATAAAACATGTAGGTCCAGTTCTCGATCAATTGTGTGCAAACATTTAATAACACACACAACACAATGGATGATAAGAAGCTCGGTCAAAGTCCTTTCAAGGGCTGAAATGGCCAATTTGTTTTTTTTTTTTTTTTTTTATTTGTTTGTATATAGTTGTTGACTGAGACACCACGTTTCTATACTATTGATAAATGCTGGGAGCAAGCATTGTACTTCTTTTATTGTTTAAATGAGACATCAGTATATATTGAATATTTATTTGCTTGAAACAAGTCGCTTAAACATTTTATTCGCATTAGAACAACACAACTATTGTTCTAAGCTTTTCATGTTATTGTATTTAATAAGAAGTGAACGAAATGTAATTTACTCAATAAATTTACTTTACTTTACTTTACTTTATTCCAATTCAGCAAAACTTTCATTTCATCATTTTCCTAAAGCAAAGTAAAAAATCAAATCACTTGAATTTTTTGATCAAGATGATCCGATCATCTTGAATTGTGTTTCGACATTAAGATTTATTTAATTTCATTGACAATTAATCACTACATTTTTAAATGTTATATATTTGTTTTGTCCTTTCAGTGGATCGTGTTATTATAATTGCTATTTAAATAATTTTTGTTCTTTCAATAACACTGAGTAATAAAATTAATTTGTTAATTTTTTTTTTTTGCTTACAATTTTAAGAGCACAAATTCAGTTATATTCCTGAAAAAAACTGCTTTTAAATGCGTTACTTACAATGAAAAATATATTTTTTAATTTATTTATTTTATTATTTTTTTTTTTGCGACAAAAGACTTTCAAACTTTATAATTTGTAGGCCGAAAACGTTGTAAACGATCAACAGTGCGAACTGCAACTAAATATTTTATATGCTGAGATTGAATATTGAAGCTATCAACTGATTTATGAATTAACTTAGTTATCATTTTCGACATAGAGAACAGCAATTTGTTTATTCAGGGTATAAAATGATATAAAGTGAAGCAGAAATGAGACAGCAATTCTTTGCTAACCGAGTAAAGTTGTGATTAAAAAAGACTAAAATTAAGTTCGCAGCATCAACAAATTAATTGATATGGATGCTACTCGGGATTAGCGATAATCCGCTACACCAGATGATAAGTCGATGTCTTCGTTTGCAAGTGCGTGAAGGCAAAGTCTAGACTCTAGACGATGATAAAAGTCCGATCAAGACTAACTCAGTTGATGTTTGTTAATCATGTTTATTTAAATTGCTTTAAATCGACGAAATTTAAAATATAAAATCATGACAACAGAACTATAGATCTCAACATATCTATTTTCAATTCAACTTATGTCTCTTTCAATATCCAGTTATAGAATGGAGTTTGTCTTTATTTTTGCGAAAATAGATTCCATTTATCTTAAGTTTTTCTGTTAAAAACATTGGCACTTTTAAATTTTTCACTGATATCAAAGTTCAGTTCGATTATGTATTAGCTTAATTATTTGCTATTAAACAAATAAAATGGTTCTGAGTCACACGGCATCATAGCTCCAATTGATTGTTTCAATATTGACCTCCATTCGTTCATCAATAAAATTAAAACATCCAGCAATGTCCCTCCAGTTCGACTCACCAGTGACGAATAAATGAGTTCACTAGCTATCGGTAATCACCACTGGTTACTCACCTGAATTACCTGCAATGCAATTCACTCATGAATTTAACACGGGGATGTCATTGCCGGTAATGATTTCATTACTCTCTGCATTACCATTCACTAGCTGTTTCATGAGGTACACTCATCATTCTTTTTGTTAAACAGTTTATGTGGAAGAAAAAACAAATGAATTACATGTATTTGCACTACCTGCTACATAACCTCGGGTACTTGAATTCACTAGCTACTATTCATGCATGATATCATGACCGTTAAAAGACTAATTGTGATTGCCAGTACTGAAGGGGTGCTTTATCGCAATGCTCTCCATTTTTCAATCATTAAATTTTCTGAATTTTTTTATTCTTTATTTATTTTTTAGCCATAGCTATTTGATATCGATCAAGTTATTTCCGGACATTATTCGGTATTTAAGTTCAGATATTCCGGGTCAGAAAAAAAACCCGGGTAATCTGACATTACGCGGGTAATTTGATGAATAATACCCGGGTAGTTTCTAACTTTCGAGCTACCCGGATAGTTTCGAACTTTCGATCTACACGGGTAGTTAAGAATTTTTTAAATTCAGCGTTTATGCTGTGCTTTTGTTGCCCTGAATGATGTTCATTAATAAAACCAAACATAACAGCAAATGAACAACAAAAAATAACCGATGGTCAAGAAATGTCCATAAACAAGTAAAACTTTATTTTTTCTCAATATCAGTGCAATTGCAATAATAAAAAAAAATATAAATAAATTTAAAAATATGAAAACTCAAAACACTCGAAACTACCCGGGCAGCTTGAAATGCCCGTTAATACCCGCAACAACCCGGGTATGATCCGGGTATTTCGAACTACCCGGTTACTCGAAATAAGGGATGTAAAAACACATCGATGCATCGGAAACAACGATGTTTGATATTCGATACACAAAAACAAAACCGATGCATCGGACGCTTTCGATATAATTCTTGACGCTTTCAAGTCCTTGGTATATTTTTTGCGATGCATCGATTTTTATGTAAGCAATTATGAAATGATTTTCTATTTCATTCTCCAGAAAGTTAATTTCGTCCGAGATTTAAGAGAACATTGTTTAAAGAATTTCAGACCATATTCAACAGTTTATTTAATGAAGTGTCTCTAAGGGCGGGGTAAGGTTTTTTAACTCTTTTTTTCAACCATTTTTTATATGAATGCAAAACATCTCCCGAATATTGTGCCCAAATTTGAAGTAAATCCGAGTAAAACTAACGGCGAAATGAATTTTTAAGTAAGTGTACCTCGTATGTAACACCAACGTGTATTAAACTTTAAAGCGATTTTCCCACAAGTTGTGTTTTCGAAGTCCGTGTTCACTGCCATTTAAAAACTACTTGACCCAAAATGTCAGAATCTTTTGTGGAAAATAGCGGTTTACGCTTTTGACGGCCACCAAAAATTTTTAAATGTAAAAAAATAATGAAAGAACGTTGGGGGGAGGATTTGATGATACTTTGACTAAATTTTAATGGTTTTTGATTTCAGATAATTTCCGACCGAGATATAGTGAACACCGCAAATTGCTATTTTTTCTAAGAAGTTCTGGGAAAAGCTCTGTCACTGGCTTGTTTTTCAATGTTTTCTGATGAAAAAATAACATAATATTGTTAAAAGTACACTTACACAAAAGGCTTTTATAAATTTGCTCCTTCCAAACTCTTAAAAAAAATTCGAAAGCAAAGTGTTTTTTTACGCTGAACCCTTTACCCCGCCTTTAAAAAAATGTGCTAAGTATGAATATCATCAGTTGTTTCGGAGATATTCCAAACTTTTTTAAAACCTTGATGTTGACAACGAGTTTAAGAGTTTTAAGTTCAATTTATAAAAAGTTTACTATCATTTAAAAAAATTATGCGCGAGTCATAGGGTGGCTTGATTTTATTATTTTGATTAATCAAGCTGTTTGCAATGGAACCTAATAAGTACCAGGTATTATCGTAAAAAAATAAAATAGAAAATTCTTTTCATGACTAAAATTCCATTCCTCAAATGCGTTTTTGTGATAAATTTAAGCACCAATTCTGAAAAGTTCAAAATTAACCCTTGAACAGATTGTAGGGTTTTACTTATTTAAGGCTTTCGAGTTAAATCTTGAGCTTTGGTGTTTTCAGAGTCTTATAGTAAAATTGTATGAGAACTAATTTTGTGGAACATTTTAACCCCCTACAGTCCTGTTTTATGGATATTTTTTGCCCTTTTTTTAAAAAGGGTCAAAAAAGACCCATACGCTAAAGAGCTGGAGGGTTAAAAAGCTCAACAAAAATGTTCCCGGTAGTTTTTTATTAAGTCTTTCAAACATATCTTTTAGCTAATATGTAATGGTGACATGGTTTCCTAATATGATGCACCATAAGAACTTGCAAAAGGAGGGAAAATAAAAGCTCCCTCTTAAATAGCACTCAGATTTAAAATTTCAAAACGCCGGTACACGTATATTTTTTTTTGTCTTCTCTACCAGAATCCGTTTTCGGAACCTTGTAGTTTTGATGTTTAAGATGCACCTCGCTCTTGTCGACCAATCACTGAAAAATCGATATAACCATTGAAAAAATTGAGCCAGACCTACACATAAGCAACGTAGACGTTGCTAGGGAACTAGGCATTCATCATCAAACAATTATCACCATTTGAAGAAAGCTGGATACACAAAGGAGCTCGCTGATTGAGTGACACATGAATTAACAGCGTAAAATTGAATAACCGAATATCCATTTGCGAATCACTACTAAAAAGGAGGGAAATCGAACCATTTCTGAAGCGAACGTTAACGGGCGATGAAAAGTGCATTACGTGCGACAATAACACAGGTTTTGCACTGTTTTGGAACAAAGAAGACAAAAGTGGTCACATATGTATTTTTTGCGCTTATTTCAAATACGCAATCCGGTTTTTTATATAAGGTCAAGTTTTGGAGATATAGACAAAAATGTTAAAAACCGTTACTTTTCTATTAATTGAACCATATATTTTTAACACATCGGCTAGTTTAAATCACCTTTGAAGGGATTGAATAAGCAATATTAGTCCTAAGCAATTCTGTTTGCTGAAGTTCATTAACTTTTATAGTTTTGGATATTTGGAGCCTTCAAAGTTAAACATTTTTGAGAATTTCACATCTATTTCACGTCTATTGACAAGTCCGTAACTTTTTAACTTCAATGTAATTCCAAAAAAACATTTTTGTCGGATGGACAATCTCTTGATTTCAGAAATAATTTTATTTGTTGTCAATGCCAATAACAATGTTTTTTAACAGTTTTTTTAAAAAACTAACTTTTTATTAAATTTTTCTACAAAATCTAACCTGAAGGCGAGCTGGAAACAGACCTTTTTTAAAAATTTATAACTCAGTCAAAAACAAACAGTTTTCTTCAGAATCTTGAGAATATTTACTAAAATACAAAATAATAAAAAAAGATTTAAAAAAACGGCCAATGACATGTCCCCCCTTAAAACTCCCGCCATCCTATATACTTATGATAAAATTAATAAAAATTTAGTATTTCCCAAATAACTTTTAAACAATCCATTGCATTGAAAATAAGGAAAATATTTTCTAAAATTCCAGAGAATGTACATCCGACTAATACAAAATGTTTGAAATAACATGGAAAGAAAAAAGTTACAGGGTTGTAAATAGTCAAACAGAAATGGTTTGGCTTAATTTTGCTTATTCAATCCCTATAAAGGAGATTTAAACTGAAAGATGCTTTGAAAAGAAATGGTCAAATCAATAGAAATTAACCGTTATTTACATTTTTGGCTACATCTCCAAAACTTGACCTGATAGAAGAAACGGACCGCAAATTTGAATTAAACGCGTACATAAGAAACTACTTTCGTCATCAAAAGTTGACTCTTATTTGTAAACCTGTGTTATGAGCGAAATGGATCATGGGTGAAAGCACGTGCTTTTTCATTTCGGCACAATTTGAAAATCCCAACTATGGTAACGAATATTTTTCCATAATTGAAAACTTCAGAGACCCGTTGATAAAAATGTATTTATTTTTTTTTATCCTATATTTTAAAAATTTTAAGCGATGTGAGTATTGAAATGCAGTCAGAGGACGCCAGAATTCATATACCTTGTTCTGGATCAAGGGTGTCCAACCTTCTTGTTTCCCTGGGCCACATCGAAAGAAGACACGGTTTTTTGGGCCACAAGTATATTACTATAGCTGACGAGGGAAAAATTTGTAAAATATATACGGTCTTATTCATAAAAAATGCCTTAAAATAGCTTTAAAATGTTTTTGTTGTCTCAGCTTATTTGTTAAAATAGAAACACTGTCAATTTGAAGTGGGAACAGTGCCAAGAATGGTTTGTGAATTTGATAAATTCAATAATTTTTTGTTTATTTGTCACAATTTTATCAATATTTTGACATGCAAACAGTCAAAAAAAATTTTAATCTATGTTCTGCTCTGAAAAAAGATTGAATAATTTATAAGATTATCACGATATTTGACATTCTCATTTTTATGTAAACAAAAAACTGTTCTCTCTCGAAAATGAATGACAACCAGGGCTTCGTGGTTTATTAAAAAAATGTATGTTTTAGTGTTTTGTTGGGTTTTTTTTTTTAATAAAAAAATATGTATTTTCAATATTTTACTGCTTAGAAAAAAAAAAAAATAATTCATTGAATTTTTCTCAAGCAATAAATTTGTGAAAATATTTCAAGCTTTGGATGCTGTGAAGTCACAGAACCTTTAAAATCATCTGATGGATGCTTCAAAATAAAAAAGTAGCAGAAAATGTAAAGACTCGAAATTTTCAAGATATATTGTACTGAGAAATAGGAAGATACTCAAGCAGCTGTGGGACTTTTGTGTCATTGAAATGCTCTCCTCTTCAAATAAGGGTATCTTTCTCCATTTTCGTGAGAAGACGTCAAATATCGGGAAAACCTTTTTAATTATTAAATCATGCTCTGAAACAATTGTCACTTATTATTTTAATTTTCAATGTTTTGCCATGTTTTCTTATTTTTTGAAATAAATTTAGAAATTTTGACAATATTTGTGCTCAGATGAGAGTTATAATTTTAAAATTGCTTTATCAAGGGTTTTTGAAGGTTTCTCATTTAAAAACCGTGGCATGCAGGTTAAGTGTGTGGCTTAGCATGCTCGGAGCCCGGTTTCGATCCCCAGCCGTGGCGAAAAGTTTTTTCAATAAAAAATTTTTCTGATCGGTCACCACCTCTCTGCAGACAATGGCAAACCTCAGAGAGTAAAAAATGCCATGTAAAGCTTCTTGAGAACATGAACTTTAGCCGTTCGGAGTCGGCATAAAACATGTAGGTCCAGTTCTCGGTCAATTGTGTGCAAAAATTTAATAACACACACACAACACAATCGATCCTAAGAAGCTCGGTCAAAGTCCTTTCAAGGGCTGAAATGGCCAATTTGTTTTTTTTTTTCTCATTTAAAAAGCCTGTTATAACAGGTCTTTGTCGTTATTGGACGTTTTTGAATACTGTTTTTGATATTTTTCTTGTAAAGGTCTTATAAGAGTCTCATAAATTTCTATGAATACAGCCGATAATGTATTGCTAGAAAGTTTTAAAAAATTATAGACATGAACTGTTTTATCGATAGTCTTGTAATAACTTAGATAAGCCGGCAATTTGTATCAAATCGCCCACACCTTTAATACATTTAATTTTCACAAACAATTCACCTATTCCCAGCCTGAATTATAAATTATTTCTGAGAAAAAATTACATGCTCAGTCCCTACAAATATTTCTGGGCCACATTGATACTTTTGTATCAAGTCCTTTTTTTAGTCCAGTTAAAGGTGTCCAGTTAAAGGTGTTCGCAAAACCGCTTTATCAATGCAAATAAGATCATCTTGAAATATGTATAGAGCTCTCTAGTGTTTTTTTCTGTATATTTTCCGTAAAAATGATAAATTTGAGTTTTTACGGTTTTTTACGAAATGAGCACGATATGTTAAAATTCGTTGGTGTAAATTTTAATTCTGTGGAGGCCTGAAAATGCACTTGGGTCAGATTTTCCCTCAAAAAACCCAGAACACAGATGGAATAAGCTCAAAATTGGCAAAAGGTTATCGACCAAAACCTCACATATTTGGTTAAATAAAGCTCGTGTCAAATAAAAGCAAAATTTATTTAATTTTTGGACAAATTTGTAAATGAACTTTTTCGAAAACCCAATGTTTAGTCATATTTATGGTCGTTAACCAGTGCAAGGCTAAGAAATTTTAGTAAAAATTTCAAAGTTATGCAGCTCTGACCAAATCGAGTAGATCAACTTGTAATCAATTTATAGAACACTTTGATTGAAATTACTATATTTTTTTTTTGGTTTTGAAGCGGTTGTTTACTATTAATGAAAAATTTAGTATATTTTCACAGAAAATTAACAAATTTGACTTAAGCCAATGTTTCTCTGAATTACAACAATCTTTGGTAAAACAAAATTTTTAAATCAAAAAAATTGCAACTCTGCGATTGGCCATTTTTATTTTTTCAAGTTATAAAATACATAAAACAACTCGCATGTAGCAGAAGTGAAACTTCTTAAACAGTAAGAAATAAGAGAGATTTAAGTGTGAAATAGAGAGAAAGTATCTGAAAAGAAATTCAATCATTACGAAAAGGAATAATAATCTGACGATTCAATATTTACATCCAGGAACCGTACTGGCTATGGTTTTTATCGAAAGTGTTACATTTTAACTGTAATCTTTTAAGTCTTATTTTTCCCGACAAAAATAAAAGTTATTTTGTGCCTTATAGTTTTTTGGGAACAAATAACAGTTACTTTTGACTTTTATTTTATCGGTCAAAAATAACAGTTATTTTCTGCCGTTTATTTTTTCGGTCAAAAATATAAGGTAATTTATATTTTTTCAAAAGCCATTTTACTGACTAAAAACTTTTGATACCATTATTTTCATCTCATCGGTGAGACATTTCACACATGGTGTCTGTCAAGCGGCCTTTAAAAAAACACAAATTGCGTGATATTTTTGACCGAAAAAATTTATGTCACAAAATAACTGCTATTTTTGACCGATAAAATAAAGTCATACGTAACCTTTATTTTTCCCCAAAAAATAAATTGCAAAAAATAACAGTTAAATTTTAACTTTAAAAAATTCGGTCTAAATTTTAAAAGGCACTTAATATTCGTGAGGCTGAGGACATTTGTAACATAGTGGTATATTTGAAGAAGTCTTTCAACAATTTTTTCATTTGAAAATTGTAAAATAACAGTTATTTTTGGTTCTTGTTTTAGTTCAGTTGGTTTTGTAGTAGCTTTCAAATGTCTTCTCAACATTTTCACTTTTTGAATGTAAGATTGCATTTGCATAGTACTCGTTGAAGGAGTCTCCGAAAGCAAAGGCAAATCTTGTTGATTATTGTGTTTTGCTTCCTGATCATAAGAGTTGCTACACTAAGGGAAAAAGTTATGTAGTCAGTACAGAGACAGCTATGTAAAATCTATGCACTGCAACTTGTATGGGAACGCAACAAGAGCAGTATTTACTGAGTAAAGGGAGCGTGTACTGACTACATATCAATTAATTCACTTTTTAAAATGAATAAAAAATGTATTCAATACATCATGTTATGCGTTGAATACATAGCAGACTTCAATAGATACAAGCAACGTGTACTCAATCAACGTGTTATGTAATTTTTTACAAAAACTTTACTCAATACATGACTCAGTACACGTCCCCCTTATAAGATTGAAGTGACACATTTATTCAGTACATAAAATATGGACTCACTACACGTATCTGTTGCACATCGGCACACGATTTTGCTGTTTTATGTCATTCGTTTCTTGATTTTCAAATAAGCAACACCTCTAAAGCCTCTAGAAAATCAGAGCGGGAATAAGTTTATCCACTGTACTCTTAACAAAAGCGATGAATGGATAAGAATTAAATGGCTGGGTTTCTATAAGTAATTGCCAATTATTTTGTGAAATCTAGTCATTTCTTTATTAATTGCATGTGTTGAGAGAGTGACTTACGCACAGACATTATGCATGTACTCATTGCATAAAATTATGTTTTTAACATATGTAATGAGTAAATGATATATGTACTCATTATATAAAATTATGCATTTAAAATATGTAATGAGTAAATAATGTATGTACTCATTGCATAAAATTATGTACTCCAAATATGTAATGAGTAAATTATGTATGTACTGAGTCAATAATCTATGTAATACGCACATAAGATCTTTACTCATTACATAAAATTATTTGTAACAGTTTGCGATGAGTACAGTGTGCATGTACTCACCACAAACATCCATGAATTCACGGCACATATTTATGCGTTGAGTACATAAAATTCTTTATTGACTACATAACCGCTTAAAAGCATTATGTAGTCAATAAAGATTTCAACATGTACTCAATACATGAAAAATGTAAAATTTTTGTGTGCAGAAAACTATGCGATGAGTACATAAATTTATGTATTGAGTCCATAGGTTTTTCCCTCTGTGTATGTTGAGTGAGGGCCTCGTAAAGCAGCCAACGTTGATTGTTGAGTGTATCAACTTGGTTGGCTATAAAATTTTGTTGAGATGATGGCATCAGTGTGTTTTTCTGGGGATTGGTTCTTTGCAGATTCTCCAGAATACACTGATGCTTCTTAAAAATACATTTTGGAACTCAGCTGATGTTGCAATCACCTTACCTTCATTATTAGTAGCAGACCCAGCTGCGGCTGCATTCTTAAGAGCTCTAATTCGCTATTTTTATTCACGAACGCGTTCTGCTCCTATTTTAGCTATGTTTCTTAGCTTTGAGATTTTTTGGCATAGCAAAAACTATTCTCGGCAGTCTTAAATATTTCACTTTCTACACTTTTTGCTTTTAATTTTATATCGTATTAACTGTTTTGCATGTTGTCAATCATCTGTCAAGTTTTTGATAACAACCAACGAACCAAATTAAGCTTTCAGCTCATTATGCAGTGCACAGGCAGAAAACTTTTTCCGGAATGATGTGCTTAAATATTTTCGTTTGAAGCGTAAAAAAATAAATTTTACGTGCATACTTTTAAGATGAAAATTAATGTTATGGACGGAATGTAACGCGTTCAATATTAATTACATTTTGGTTGCCTGCTTATATGTGGCGTAATTGTAGAGCTTCTGACTATCAACATCGATGGTCTGGGTTCGATTCTCGCTAGCGGCAATCATTTTTTGAAAATTTTCATATGCATTGAAAACGTTAGCCTAGCATCACGAATAAGAGACCTTGAAATTTCACTCGCAGCCAAAGAAGTTTCACTTCAAAAAAATTATTTTGATTTAATTTAACGAATTACAGCTGTTGACAACTATTTAGAAACGATATTTTTATTATATAACATCTTCCGATTTCTTCTTTAACTTTTAAATTATCCATATTGACTTGCTTATATCTGCAACTACACGAATATTTCTTAAAAAGAAAAAACTAGTTGAAAAGTTTTTAATGGTACAGTTGGTTTAAAAGAAACTTTTATTCTTAAACCTTAAATATATCTGTGACAACATGACCAAATCACTGGGATATTGTCTTCATCCCAAATCAGCATAATAATTCTTTAAATATAAACGTATTCTTCGTTGTTCATTGTGCCAGAAACACAGTGAATTAGACCAATGCCATTCCAAAAAAATTTCCCCCAAACAAAGATCGATACGCAGCCATGCTAAACAACCGAAGAAGTGTACTTTAGATCAAGTTCATTGTCTTTTGGGCGCCTGACACTCTTTCTACCATCAGTATCAATGCGATTGATCTTTTTTTTAACACTCCATACAACAAGTATTTGCACTGGTTTTCCGGTACATTTCTGTGGTTTTATATTGTTGAAGATGACCAATAGTATTGAAGACCATCGTTTTAAGCACTTCAATTGATCAGTATGATAGCCCACCACCCTTCAATTCAATAAAAGTGCATCTCTTGGCTTTTTCCCATTTTATGAAATTTTACTCATACCGTTTTTTGTTGAAATTATGTGTAAACAGTTCAAAATAATAAAATCTTATCGAAATATTCAGAAATTTTGTAAAAAAATTTTGAAAACTTTAATGTTAACAAATCGTTTCTAATTAGTTGTCAATGGAATAAATTATGTTCTCGTACTAAAACTGATTTTGCTTCAATAAATTACTTGTGGAAAAGTCAGTTTAGTTCTTCTTGTTAAAAGATAACAGAAAATAAAAAAATAAAACAGACCGTTACATTGCCAAACGCACGTCCAGTGCGGTAAAGTGCAGCAAGTATGATATCGCTTCTATTTAGCTGTATATTTTTTACATCAGTCTGAGGTAAAAAACAGTTTGATAACTGATTCTTATTCGAGCAAAATATTATTGCAACAAATTTTCATGTACTCAAAAACAAGCCATTTTATGATAAAATTTTATTTAAATACAAATACAACAACTTTATATAAATACAACCACTCTTATCATGGAACCACATTTATGTTCCTTTTTTGTATGGGTTTATTTTAACAAATTACCTATATAACGATATTTTAATAGAAAATTATTATTAATTTGAGGCAATAATAAAATTAACTGTTCGTAGCCTAAAAACATGCTTTAAAAAATTTAATTAATTCCAGTCGCTGCAATGAAACAGTGCAGCACAGCAAATTTTGATTTGCTTACACGTGCGCGTGTGTGTGTGTATGCATGTGTATGTAAGTTTGTTTTAATAGCGTAGTTTTTATTGTTGTGCAGCGCAGCGCAGCGCTGCTTACACGCAACATTTGTTTCGCGCTTCAGCTTCGCTTTATACCTTGTACACAAAGCTTGTAAAAAAAATTAACAAAAAAAAAAAAAAAAAATAAATAAAGCCAACCATAAAAAAACCAAGTGCTTTAAGCTCTATGCAACTGCTGACTGACTTTGCTGCTTTCCTGTTACTTTTTCACCGATTTTGTTAAAACTTATTTTTTTAAATAATAATAATAATGAATCTGTGGGTAACAGATATTTAAAATTTGTATGCATATTTTACTATTTTTAACAAAATTTATTATAATTTATAAATTTTATTTTTTGAAAACAAAAATTGTATTTTCTATGAATTTTTTGTATCAAACGAATGCAAAATACAATTTATACTGCTTTATGGCTTGACCAACAAAAACAACCCTTCAAGTGATGAAACTGATAAGAGTTAAATTAGTTTTGTTATTATTTAACTACTAGAAGCGTGTGAACAAAAGCTTGAACAAACGAATTTGGTGACATATTTTCAAAATTAAACCCTCTGAAAGGTTCACATTGGCAGGTTCAACGAAAAGTAGTTCGTTGATATAAAGAAAGTTGTATTTCATTACTCTAGAAATAGTTATTTTAAAATGTTTGTTATATTTATCAATACGTTAAACATCAGTTTCAGTTACAGTCAAAAACAGCAATTTTTGTATGACATGTGTAGAAATATATGAAAAAAAATTCATTCATATATTTCATTATGTTGTAAATATTCACTGTAGTTCAAGCTATTTGAAGAATTTTTTTTGTGAAGTATACTATCCGTTCGTCTTCTTTAAGACAAAGCTTATCATTTCATTCAACCTTTTAGAAATTGTTGTAGTCTGCAGGAATTTGTATCTCTAGTAGCCCTCTAGCATCTACTTTAGCTCTTTTGGAAGAACATCTGTTCAGTTTTGGAGAAATTATTTTGAAAGGATCCGCCAGTATTTTGTCTGTTTTAAAAATACTGCCTTTGCCATTTTCCATTATTTATCAAACCTATATTTTTAACACCATCATTTCAACCTCAATTTTTTTAATTCTTGGAAAACTCTAAAAATTTTATCTTTGCTGAAAAATCATTACAAATGCCGTCCATTAACAGTACTTCCTTAGCAAAGTATTTGAAATGTTGATAAGTAACCAAACTAAACAATATAGTTTTGAGTAAATATTAGTCAGCATAGCTGTTCCTTATTACTTTTAAAATATGGTGAAGATATACGCTCAGATAATAATACGATAATGAGTCAGGCTCAGATAATAGCGGTCTAGTTGTTTTTTTTTTTAACTTCTGATACCATTTGACATCAGCAACTCATTAAAGAAATATCAACTTAATTCTCACTAACAACTTAATTTTACAACCTGCTGTCGTTATACATTTGTTTACAATGATAACAAAAACTCCTCCAAAATTTATACCATGTGGCGTCTCTCAGGGTTCAGTTTTAGTATCACTGTTGTCTATGACGTTTACAGATGACATACAATTGTATAAACTTTTCCGAAATCTCTAAACAATCAAACAAAACAGTCACATGAAATTATATCAATATTGAGTTAGACTGACTATCAATAGATATATCACAAAATATCACTGACCTTTCATTAAGTTCTCATGCATATTTAATTTGTTGATAACATTTAAAATCTCGGTATAGATTTTAATAGCAATTTCAATTGGAACACCCACATAAATAGTAGGTCGGGTCGGTGTCCTACAAACATAAAGTGTTTGATAAACTCGGATGTGAGATGTTAAAAAGGATTTCATGATATATTGAATTAAATTTGAATTTTTTTGAAAAAAGTTTTTTTTTTAAAAAAAATTCACAAAAAATATACCGATCGAGAAAATTTCCCAATTTTATACTTTGATTGTAACACGGTGAGACTACCAAAAAACTTCTAGATTGATTCCAAAAAAATAATGATAATGGCACCTCTAGGAGTGCAATGCAGTTAGTCTGGGTCACAACTGAGTTCCGAAACATAATTACTATTTTGAAATTTGTACGTTGTACGTTATCACTTATTAACCTATTACAACGTTAGTTGTTATCGAAAAAAAGCTGATTTCAAAAAACCAAAATTTTGCAATAAAATACCTTTTACCACGATTACCTTGGTCTTTTTTTTTGCAAAATATGAAATTTTTTTAAATAAATTTCGATTTTTGTAGATTCTGTTTCTAAATAACATGATTGAAATGAAAAAAAAATAATTTCAGCTAGGAACTAACAAAGGTCCACGATAAAAGATGTTGAATTTTTGCCGAGGTATCTGGTTTCCATAGGCTTGCCCGTTTGGTGAAAACGCTCGCCTTGCTCGTCCGACTCAGTAGATATTTGAGGCTTTGACGCTCGAATTCGTCCAGATGATATACTTTTTCCCAAGAAAATTATTTAATGGAGCTTTCATCGCATCCCACGCTACTAAGGTTGAGGTTATAGTGAACGCCAAGTCAGATAGGCAGGCAGACAGGCAATGTGAACAAGCGAGATAGATAGCTATTTGCATCTCGCTTTTTCACACAGATTTCAGCCTGCCTGCCTGCTTGCCGGTCTGAATCGCGTTCACTATAACCGCAACCTAACTGTTCTGCAGAAAGCAAACCATTGCACTCATCGTCTTTTACAAGCTTCCGAATGTCTGGATCCACGAGCATACCTTTATATTGACTATTCAGAAAACTTAATGTTGCAGAGAAAGCATTCAGTTAACGGATTATCTTCTTTTAGTTTTGCTCCACTAATGCGAGGAAACTTTTGGCAAAGATACTGGAAACTGGCAGAATCTTGTGGCATGGATTAAATGAAGTTTTTCATTACGCCTAGCTTGACATGGAGCGGTGGCAGTTGTATTTTTTCTATAGGCACCAATGCTTCTCGCACAATATTTTATTCACCGAGATTCTGATCAGTTCTCCTCGGTCAATAATTTTTCGTGTATTGATCAGTGTTAACAGAGTTTATTTATTTTTGTATGCAAAACACAAAATAAAAATAGCCAAAATGTAAAAAAATAGCAAAAATATTTATTCATTGTATTACAAAAAAAGGACAAAAGAAACATTCCTACATATTTTTAATGACTAGTGCGTTGTACAATAGGGTTTCTATTTGCACTGACAAAAAATTTACAAAAATATTTATGTAAATATTTTATAAAAACTATTTTTGAAAAATATAAAAGCATATTTTAAACGTTTTTAAGGTATATATCATTAAAAAAGAAGGACGTTCAATATCGAAGGACCTTAACTCATTTCTTTTTAATTTAAAAGAGATGAAAAACTTTGGAAAAATAATGACTCGAGATGTCATGTGTCAAATTATTTAATATTCTTGCTCTCGGCTACACGGTTAAGCCCGTATGATAGCCTGAACAGATTGACCGGCGTCAGCGGCTAGCGGCGCTCTCTGCCGCAGCGTCTGCTCTAAATGAAAACGCTGCCGTCTGCCAACGTTCTTCCTTTCGCATACATTTTCACATATGTATTTGTCCGTTATCAGTTTATTTTTATAATGGCGTGAGCACAAATCGAATAAGCATTGATTTTGCTTCATTTTCAAAATAAGTTGCTACTCAAAATTACAATTTTTCATATTAAGACTTGCATTTCACAAACTCAATGTAAATCAAATTATATTTTTTTTTGTATTCAAATAAAAGTAGACACAAAGGAATGTCAAAAATATATGTTTTTTCATAAAAACTTGGCAAACTGAAAATAGAGATAGATTCTATTTCGGCGGCCGACGGCGAGCGGCAAGCGTTTTATTTTGATTTCATACATTTTCTTCAATTTTGTTGACGCTAGCCGCTGACGCCGGTCAATCTGTTCAGGCTATGATACTTAATTTTTTTTCCAATTTTTCGTACTGAAAACAAGTGGCGCGTGGGCAAGACAATTAAATTAATGTAAGCCTCAAAGCTCTCGAACGAACTGCTCCCCAAACTGTTCCCATAACGAGCTGTTCAAGCATACACTGAGAAAACTTCATTTTCAAAACTAGCAGAACCGTGCTACTTTTGAAAACGTTTAACACCAATTTTTTTTCATTTTGGTGCGATTATAAAATTGTTTACTTGTGAACAAGAACAGATTTTAAGTTATGTTAAGTTGACTCGAAGTGGGGTTCATACTTGTCAACCCATACAGATCATTGTAACTTTTTTATTGATAGAGCGTCAGAGTAACCATCGTAACTTCTTTGTTTTAAGGCCGATTTTAAAAACTTTTGCAACAAAACCAATTAGAATTTAATAATCTCTAATATGGCAATAATTTTTTTTTTATTTTATACGAATACAAGCTAAAAAAATAATTTGTGTTTTTTTATTTTGTTTCGGTTTTTACCAGTTTTCTATACCAAGGTCAAGTGTAAGGTCATCAAAATTTATGAATAAAATGTAAGTCTTAACAAGGTAAACCATTTTGCAGAATACATTTTCGAACTTCTTAGCAATTTTGAAATTTATACACGATAAAGTGTCTCAAAATGATAAGATATGTGCACAAAAATTGAAATTGCGAAAAAACATATAAAAGCTCCATCATTAAATTGCTTTTGAATTAAAGTTATCCTTCTTCTTCAAATTTAAAAAATAAAAAATCAAAAAAAAATTATGCTTTTTTTGAGATATTAGCAAATACATTTTTTTTTAATTGGTTGGCAACCCTAACACCCAAAATTTTTAAATTATATATTTTTTCCAGAAAGTTATTTCTTATACTTTTCCAACGGTACCTTATTTATAAAAATTGGATAAAAACTGACGTAGATACAATTAATTGAAAATTTCCCGATTCTGGCGTTTTCGGACGATTTGCAGAATTGAGAGGTCCATAACTTTTCAACGAATGGCGATAAAAAAAAAATAAATGAACTTATGTTCTTAGAATTTAATAGGAATCTATAGCCCAAAAATAAAACAAATCGAAAGCAATTAGACGGACCCGTTTTGCGTTATGCGTGGAATGGGCGTCTAGCCGTTTATAGAGCAATACGTGAATTGAAACGGGAAGTAAAACAGAACTAAAAGGGTTTAAAACCTCGGTTTCTTGCAGTTCACTCCTTTAGTATTGGTTTGTATGAAACGAAATTTAGTAGGGAGTAAAATCAAATTATGAATTTTCAACATATTATGGTCTATGATACGTTCAACGATGTTACTAATCTTCAACTATGACACGTTATACTTCAAATTACAACCCTGACACGTTACGCTTGAATTTCTGTGTAACTTTGTGTGATTCAATGACCAATCAGATGCAATGAGATTATGTATCTGAGGTCACAGGCGGGTCATTGTCAAATTTATGGATTCCATGGAACAGTTGAACAAAAAATTATGGCTCTATAGTCAATCGGATGAAATGGTATTATCTGAGGTCATTAATGCACGGGTCATTGAAACTTTAATGGATTCCATTTTAAAGTACATTTTTTAAAAGACGAACTCAATTTATATTGATGATGATGAGAAATTGGTTTATTACGACAACCCTTAGCGCAAAAAATCATATGGACCACCCGGTCATATTGTACAATTGGAAAGGGACCAATTGAAAATGGCGTAAAAACTATCAATGTTTCAGAAATCAATAGAAAATCATTTACCTCAATTAACAAAATGTTTCGCTTAGTGTGCGACAGGATTTTTAAGATTAAAAAAGGTAAAATTAACAACTTTTTGAATAGCGTAAACCTGCTCATACAAATGCAAAAATTTGCTAAGCAAATATGTAGAAAATTGTATTATGCTTAATATGGCTTGGCTTGATTATAGAAATTGAATAAGTTCTGCAGAAAAGTGTGGCTTTTGACATGGAATCACCGATATATGAGTACACTCAGCTCATGAACACAAACAGGTTACCAGTTTAAGACAACAACTTGGATTTACACATGATCAGTGAATGCAAAATACACGTAGGTTTTTAATGAATGTATGTGGCCCTTACTTATATGGAGATTTTTAATAGATACAATTTTGCTGCTCCCAACCCCCAATCCTGTTTCTAACAATAAAATAATGATCAATGCAATGATTTTAGCTTAATCGGACAACTCTGAGACGACCCTCATCGAACATACATTTTTCAAATATTTGGTCAAAAAGCTGTTTTAAAAAAATTCCTCCAAGAGAGAAATAAAGGTAAAACTGTGGATGTTGAATTGTAAATGCATTTAAGAAAATATGTTTTTAATATAGAAAAAAATTCAGAAGCAAAAACCCCCTTTGTATTATTTTTCTTCAAGTAAGGTAACCTTTCCAATAAGTGATTTTCCGTGAATCCCCGTGAAAAACGATTGATTTTAGAAGAAGGTAAGAACTGTTTTTTTTTTTATATTAATAAAATTATTTTTTGTTTTAGTATTGTATTGCAAAGATGTTTATGATAATTATTTGTAATATTTGCATTATATTTAAAATTTGTAACCTGTATTGATTTTTTAAATGTCATCAACATTCAAATAGTTCAACACACAAGTTTAGAAAAGCATTTGATATCTCCCTTGTTGGCAAAATTTCTAATCAAATCGTCGGAGCCAAACTTCCTTCGAACCGGCAATTTTTTAAGGTTTTTTCAACAATGTAAGGAATAAATCTAAACACGAAGGAAAGCACAGAATTGGTTATTAAAGAAGTTTCATTCTTTTGGCAAAATGCACGAATTCCTACTAAAAGAATTGCGTTGAAAAGTTAATCAAATTCTATAATGAATGGAAAGGCTTACAGAAAAATTTTACGAGAACTACAGGCAAGGAAAAAGAAAAAATATATATGTTTGTGAAAATTATGGACGATCTTTTTGACAAGCACATTCAGAAGCTTTGGGACAGATAAAATATGAACATGATAAATACTTGATTTTATTTCAGCGTCAAAGAGGACGACCAGGATGTATGATAGGTGTAGATAAAACATTAGTCAACAATAGAAATAACAATAGCAATAGAAACTGTCAGAAACAAAATAAGTTATGAAGAAATGGAGAAAAATTTTGTAGTATCAAAAACATATGAAATAACATCAAGCAGCCAAAGTAGTGATGATACTAACGGCAACAAAATTCCTATGATATCCTGCAGCAAACAACATCAGCAATATCAATAACTGCATTTGCAGAAACAAATCGTGGAACTCGAGGTACATTACAGTTTTTTCTCCCCCGTCTCGCTGAAGTTTTTTATAGATGTATAATCACAGATCGAAATGGAATTTACATATTAATGGCAGCTGCAGAAGCTTTTGGACATGATACTAAAAACCTGATATTAAATCGCACTTCTTTTCAACATCGTAGAGAAATATTAAAAGAAACGCGACACAAAGAAATTCAGAAAAAAAATTCAACTCGAACAGCTGCCAAGAATTATTATTGCACTGAGATGAAAAGTTTCTACCAGCTCTCGTAGGTGTGTAAAGAAGAACTATTGGGAGTCCTTGAAATACTAACATCTTCAGGAGAAGACCAAGCCATGGCTGTTTATCAAGCAGTGGAGAAGTGGGTGCTCAGTTAGTTGTGAGAAGTTGTTTCGAATCACTGATGGGTTCAACTTCTAGTCCAGACATGGCACCTTTTCAAACGATTTAGAGAAAACTGGACAAAACTTGACAAAAACATATATAGCTATAACTGGCCTGATGATATTCGGACTATTATTATTGAATTTCTTCAATACCACCTTTCTGAACAACAACGACAGCGAAATGACTACCGAAAATTATTGGAATAAACAATGATATTTCTTGGTGACATTCCTATGAACGGGATTTCGTTTCATAAACCAGGAACTGTAAGACCTGTTAGGTATATATAATCTATTTCGTTTATACATTAACAGTTCCAACTCTTGTCTTGTACAATTATATTTATGTTATAATTCTTATATGAAAATATGTGAATGGCAAAAGCAATTTATGCATTCAAGATTTATCTGTTTCAAAATCAGTTTGAGTTGTCTGTAAAGGAAAATAACACTTTAAAAAGAATCTGTATTTTTCTAGCTCGAGTGTATGTTCGAGCTTGGTTTCTGTCAGCAGAAGCAATAAGAACTCCTTATCATGATTTTCTTTTCATGCGGCAAATTATAAACTATCAGCATATTGATCCAGAAATAAGTAAAGCTGCAGCAAAACAATTTCTAACCATCTCTGGTACTTAGTTCCTGAAACTGTGGCACTTTAATTTTTTGATGGAAATGTTCCCACAGCCGTTAAATCAAATATGGCTCAAGTTTTGTTAGAAGTAGGGAAATGTGAACAAGAGGAAGACACAAACAACCAACTGAAGAGATACATTCTTCCCCAAAATGATTTTTCTTTCTACATAAACATAAAGTTTTCGTCTTTTATAACTTCTGTTATGTCTAAGACTTTTGTAATTGACTCTTGGAATATTTTTGAAACATTGATATTTACAGCAAATTTCTGGAGCTTGTCGCCTGAATGAGAGTCGTCTAAGAGTTGTCCGATTAAGTTGAAATTTTGCACAGATCATTATTTTGATGATTGAAACAAAATTGGTGGTTGGGAGTTAAACCTTTTAAAAGTAAAAATATAAGGGCCACTCTAATGTATACATAATTTATATTTTCAGTGAAGGTGTCACTTCTGTTTCGCTTAAGCTAAGTATAGCAATATCAATTTGTATATATTTTGTATATTCCTTTCGTATAATCATACGTACATTTTTCAAAATTTAACTTTTTTTAATCTGTCATCAATTTGTTCCACTGTGCGTGACAGCTCAATTAACAACATCATCAAATTTGCATATGTAACCACTTAATTGATTGTGTAGTTGTTGTAAAGCTTAAGCTGCACTTTTTGTAGCTTTTTTCTTTCGTTTTTTTTTTTCTGCTACTTATGTGAGAGGCTCTTCCAAATTAAATAAACTTTAAGCAGTGAACAGCTATTTTGGCTGCAGCATAAGCTGTCCACCTAGTGTTTAGTTCAAGCTATTTGTCAGTTTGTATGTAGAAACAAGCGATACTGCTAATATAGCAATAAACAACAAACACAAAAACAAAAACGACAACTGACAAAAAAAAAAAAAAACAACTACTGAGCTAATGAGTATGAATTTACATAAACAATGGGAGGATAAAAAAAATTTTGTACTAAGTAGTTGGTATAACTTTATTGACAAACAAACAATATTTTAGATAAAATGTACAAAAACAACAACATAATGAAAATAACAATAAACAGCTATAATAATAACAACAACACTTGTATAACGTCAGACCGACACATAAAGCAACAAATTCATACAGTAAAGATATGAGCGGTTCTAGCAGGCAAGCAGCAAACAACAGCTAGATAAACAAGTAGAAAGATAAAATAAAAAGCTTGAATAGTAAGGAAAAAATAAATAGATGGCAGCAAACATGCGGATAAACAGACAGACTGATATCCAAACACACACACACCATGTTAATTTTGAAAACATGGAAGCGCAGCGTTGAACAGGTTAGAGCAGCAAAAAAAACAACAAATTGTTCTGTACCTGATTTGTACCTATTATAAATATTCAACAGCAAACACAAAAACAAGACAGGCAAAAAATCCAGCAACAACCACAACGATGCTAACAACATTGAGAAAAAACAAAAAAAATTAAAATCATCAACAACAACAGCAACAACAATAACAACAGGTTGCAATGCATAAAAAGATTAAAAAATAATTGAGGCTAAATACAAAAGTTAACAGCCACAAAAGCTTTTCCCCTAAGCTTGGCGAGAAAACAAAAAGTTTTAAGCACGAACACGGTGTTAAATAAAAGCGCATCAAAATATGTCAGAAACACAAACTATCTTTTAAACAGTTTCCAAACCATTTTTTTTAAATATACATATTTAGAGCAAAAACTTTTAAACTCTTAAACTTTTTAGATGAAGTAAAGTGGATAAGAATATTTTTATGATAGATCTCAGCTAGTAATCGGGTTCCCAACTGTCCCGGATTTCGCGGGACGTCCCGCATTTCAGCTAATTTTTTAGCGTCCCCCGACGCCTTTTGTCCCGCATTTGAGAACTTCAGATTGTTTGTATCTAAATTTCCAAATTTAACATGAAACACAGTTTACTAAAACTGTATAATTTTTTTATCAAATTTAATTTATCATTTATTTTTCATACATTTTATTTATCAAAACGTTGTGGATTTCTTTTTTGGTTTTTTCATGAATTGGGCAAGAGTTGGAAAGAGATCTTAACAAGAACAGGTAACCAATGCGATGTTGTAAAGGCATCGTTGATACCCTTTATTACTCAAAGAATAAAAGGAAATATTTAATAAAATAAAAAATTGCATCTAATGTTGTCCAGCATTTTTGAGGCAAGTCCCGCATTTTTGATGGCCCCGTCCCGATTTTGTACTTTTTAGGGTTGGCAACCCTAGCCTAGTAATAAGATCTAACAATCTTTATAGAATATTCAAGAAATTTTCTTAACCCTGTCACACCTACTTTCCAACAATATTTTTCATTACATTCATTCATGACCAGCTGTCATAAAGATTAAATCTCAGTCATCAGTGAAACAAACGCTCAGGCAGTCACCCAAGCGACCGGCTTATCGCTTGTTTGTTTATAAATCCTCCACTAATAGCGTCAATAACACGAAACCGCCAGACAAACTTTGAACTTATATGTATTGCTTTACCATGCTTTACAAAACCGACCTATATTAGTGATAATCATGCCCATTACATACATACAAGTATACTCGTGTGTATATTTGTATATGAGATTATAATTAGAAGCTGCACTTAGTTGTTTATATTGATAATTGACGTTGTTGTTGGATTGGTATGTTATGACTGGCTCATATTTTACTATGTCAATAACATAAATCTTGATATTTAGAAATCCGATTCTATAGCCTTTTTGTAAATTTAAAAATTGCTTGGATCATGGTGATTAATTAGCAGAACATAATATAATATGCAAATTTTTTTTTAATAAATTTTTCTTAAAAATAAAAGGTATCAGATGCAATATCACACAATCACATTTACCACGTTAAGGTTGGAAAAATATTATAGGGGGGTGTCATGAAATCCAATAGCTGTCGGAATTGATTTTTTAAACGACAAAAACCTTACTTTGGTATCATGAATTCCGACATTATGGTATTATGTTCGAAATCGACATTTATTCCGAACCAATAATGTTGTAAAACAGGACCGGAGACAAGGGGGGCCATCTTCACATGGCAACATGTCTGATTGCCTCAACTTGGCGAGGCCATTATCCATGTCGAAATCGTCTCAAGTCGACTCTAAACCTCCAAGTTGTGTCTCCTGGAAACGGCAAACGAACACCCGTTTAGTTGTCGGCTAATTTGGGCGGTGATTTTTCCTCTAAACTATAAACTTGAGAGGTCTCTACAAGACCTCTCAATGTGCGTGGGGTTTGGATCCCAACCACATTACTAATTTCATGATGAAAACTAAACATGCTTCGGATATGAACCCCCACTATATTGACGACCACCGCAAACGAAGAACGGACAATGATTTACAGATATGCACCTGGAATGTCCGGACCATTTATAGGGGAGGTGCTTCTGTTCAACTGCCGGAAGCCCTCGAAAAAATAAACGCTGACATCACCGCCATCCAGGAGATCAGTGATGCTATAAGAGATTTTCAAAATATACCTTTTTAATTAAGAAAAACGTACTTTTTTAACCAAAAACGTACTTTTTTTAAAATTAATTCTAAAAATAAAACAGGTAAAGAAACTCTAAAACCGGTCTAGGCCGATTATGAAATACCCTAAGCCCAGTTTTCAAAAACAAAAAAATTGTTATTGTAAATGGGCTATTCCGTGGGGATGAAGCCTATATTTTATACACAGAGGGAAAAACCTATGGACTCAATACATAAATGTATGTACTCATCGCATAGTTTTCTGCACACAAAAATTTTACATTTTTTATGTATTGAGTACATGTTGAAATCTCTATTGACTACATAATGCTTTTAAGCGGTTATGTAGTCAATAAAGAATTTTATGTACTCAACGCATAAATATGTGTCGTGAATTCATGGATGTATGTGGTGAGTACATTCACACTGTACTCATCGCAAACTGTTACAAATAATTTTATGTAATGAGTAAAGATCTGATGTACGTATTACATAGATTATTGACTCAGTACATACATAATTTACTCATTACATATTTGGAGTACATAATTTTATGCAATGAGTACATACATTATTTACTCATTACATATTTGGAGTACATAATTTTATGCAATGAGTACATACATTATTTACTCATTACATATTTTAAATGCATAATTTTATGTAATGAGTACATACATAATGTATTCATTATATATTTTTTGTTCATAATTTCATGTATTGAATATATACACAATCCATGTCTGTGCCTAAATCACCCTATTAACAAATGCAATAAATAACTTAATAAAGAAATGACTAGATTTCACAAAATAATTGCCAATTACTTATAGAAACCCAGCCATTTATTTCTTATCCAATCATCGCTTTTGTTCTGGAGTACAGTGGAAAAACTCATTCCTGCTCTGATTTTCTAGAGACTTTAGAGGTGTTGCTTATTTGAAAATCAAGAAACGAATGACATAAAACAGCAAAATCGTGTGCCGATGTGCAAGAGATACGTGTACTGAGTCCATATGTTATGTACTGAATAAATGTGTCACTTCAATCGTATAAGGGGGACGTGTACTGAGTCTATATTTTATGTGTTGAGTAAAGTTTTTGTAAAAAATTACATAACACGTTGATTGAGTACACGTTGCTTGTATCTATTGAAGTCTGCTATGTATTCAACACATAACATGATGTATTGAATACATTTTTTATTCATTTTAAAAAGTGAATAAATTGATATGTAGTCAGTACACGCTCCCTTTACTCAGTAAATACTGCTCTCGTTGCGTTCTCATACAAGTTACAGTGCATAGATTTTACATAGCTGTCTCTGTACTGACTACATAACTTTTTCCCTTAGTGTATGCATTCAAATGTTGATGAAAAATTACACATACCAAGTTTTATTCCTGTAGCTCACAGTTAATGCCTTTATTGTGCTTTCGCTATGGGAGGTGGGCGAGTTCATGGACGGATTACTCCTAATTTTTGAACACACCTTAGTTTTGATATGAAATACATATATACCAAATTTAATTTCTCTATGACAAACATAACTTTATTTATTGAGTCTTAAACTTTTTGGGTTGTATGGGAGGTAGGCGTGTCCGTAGGCGGATGTCCATTTTTCAAAACAATCTTTGTCTTGTCATAAAAAACATATGTGCCAAATTTAAGCTCTTTATGTTAAACACAGGCTTATTTATTGTTTTCAATTTTTGGGTTGTATGGAAGGTGGGCGTGTCCGTGAGCGGATGACGTCCATTTTTCGAAGACATCTTTGTGTTTGTATAAAACACATACATATCAAATTTTATTGTTGTAGGTTAACTATGAGCAGAGTTATGCAGTTTTCGATTTTCGCGTTTTATGGGAGGTAGGCGTGTCCGTGAGCGGATGACGTCCATTTTTCAGAACCATCTTTATCTTGTTATAAAAAACATATGTGCCAAATTTAAACTCTTTAGGTTAATAACAGACTTATTTATTGCGTTTTAAATATTTGGGTTGTGTGGGAGGTGGGCGTGTCCGTGAGCGGATGACGTCCATTTTTCGATGACATCTTTGTGTAAGTATAAAACACATACACACTAAATATTATTACTGTAGGCTTATAATGAGCTGAGTTATGCAGTTTTAAATTTTTGCGTTGTATGGGAGGTGTGTCTACAGGCGTGTCCATAGGCGGATTCCAAAAATATTCAATAGTGCAGATCCTCGTGTGCATGTGAACCAAGTTTCATCCAATTATCTGTACTCCTTCTTCTTATCCTGTGTATACGGACAACACACAGACGGACAGACGGACGGACGGACAAAAGCTCGACCCACGAGGTGACGCTGATCAAGAATATATATACTTTTCTATACCTGACTCGCTTCGTTCAATGCGTTACAAAGCTTTGCACAAAGTTAATATAGACTGACCTTTCAGGTTTAGGGTATAATAAAGCGCTATATCAGCTGAAAATTAGTTCAAAAACTTAGGTGTTTTTAATATAGGTTAACTACGTTAGTTCGAAAATTTGATTTAATGAGCTTTAATTCATAGCATCCGCGCTATTTTATGGCATGCAAATAAGAAAATAATGGACTTATAGGAATATATAAAATATAAAATTTCAAAATCGAAAAATGTACCTTTTGAAAAAAGGGCGTACTTTCGTACTGACAGTACTGAAAGTGTACCCCAAAAGGTACAGTTGTGTACCAGTTTTTAAGGTAGATGCCTACCTATTTGGTTTAACTCTACTTGCCCCATGGCGAGGAGTCATGGATTTTCGAAATCAACTCTCAACAGAAGCATTCTCAGGACTAACATCCATCGAACTTATCGAACTTGTCGGTGTGCAGGATCATAGGGCCGACATGTCTGTAAGGAGTTGCTTTCTCAAGTCCAATGGTTTTAGGAATACAATTAAATTTATCGACCAGTTTCCAGGCACTCAGCATCCAAGATTTCTGCTGAGTAACCCTTCTTTTCAATATCATCATGCAGAAGTCCATCGCCATTATCGCCATATAAAAATTAATTATTTTCCGGTCATGACCACTGGTGGCCCTAGGGATTCGCGTTTCTAGGTATTAATAGAAAACTATAACAAGGCGCCATTTGCCAGTTCTGCCATAAACGTCTTACTCATCTACCGAATCCCCAGTACCAATTTGTGAACATTTAATTTGAGGTTAAATTCAATTCACCTCCATTGGTGAGGAGCGAGACCTATCTTAAATCTCTTCCATATAGGATATGCCAGCCTGGTTGTACAGAGACGCAACGCCACGCCGACTCGTTGTCTAGCTTGCGACATTAAGCTTACCACAGCCAGCACGAAACTCCCCGAAGGGCCAGCCCACGATAGTCCCCCCCGGGCAAAAGGGGCTTCAACCTTGGAATGAGCTTCCAACAAAAACCAGACATGAATTGATAGTTTAAGCACACATGACTTGATAAGCAAGTTTATCTTAGTATCCCGGTATACTATACCGATAGATACTAGCTGGATATTTGCTAGCTGGATATTTGGAACTTAATCAACAAACCAGAGACATAAAGTGCTATAGTACAGCCAATACTGTTGAATGTCTCGGACACTATCGGTAAAGACTTCAACACTTGTTTATTCCAAAACTGATCGCCTTATCTAAATTATATTAGAAAACTTGATCAGCCAGCATACAACATTACCATAATGAAGCATGCTCGAACACAGAGCCATTATGCTCCTAGTCATATTGCACGTCAATACTTACTTTTTTAATCAGCTCTTGTAATACTCCTCCTCCTTTGACAATTCTTTTAAATCACTTTTTCCGGCATATAAACATAGCCCTTATCGTTGGAAATTTATTTATCATCACTTATTCTCATAAACCTATAGAGAATATCAGATTTTTATTCTTGTCGGTAACTATCAGTTGTTAAACCAGGTTTATTGACTATCCCCGTGCTAACAGTATGTTTTGTAGCATCACTGCAGGAGATGCGAAGGAAATGACAAGGCTGCTCTAAGAGAGCAGACTGCGATATCTACTACAGCTGCCATGCGGAGAAGCGCGGATTTGGATGCGGATTCGTCGTAAGCCAAAAAATACGCCATCTTGGTTTCCGGCTCACACCTGTGAACGAAAGGCTGGCGATAATCCGCATCAAGGTGAAATTCTTCCACATAAGCCTAATTTACTCACATGCCCCGACGGAGAAAGAGGACGATGCTGCCAAGGACACCTTCTACGCGAGCCTAGAGGACGTGTATATTTGCTGCCCGGCCCATGACGTGACAATAATTCTCGGCGATTTTAACGCGAAAATCGGTAACGAAGGCATTATTGGCTCCACTGTCGGTCAGTTCTGTCTCCACGAATCCAATTCGAACAACGGTCTAAGACTGATCGACTTCGCCACCTGGCTGTCCCCGGATCAAAAAATGCGAAACCAAATTGATCATTTTGTGATCGACGGAAGACACGCTTGAAGTGTACTGGATGTCCGCACATTTCGGGGGTCAATATTGACGCCGACCATTATCTTGTCGCAGCCAAGATCCGCATGCAATTGTGCAATGCGAAGAATGTATGCACAGATATGCAACGAAAGCTTGATGTCGATGAGCTATTAACAAGCTTTCGTTGTGATGCTATCACAACGAACCGCCGAGGCCTACTCCGCTTAACTCCTGGTAAATTTCAACCAACCTTACTCTTATTTCGACGACGCTGGCTACCTTCGGGCGCATATATTCCACCCCATGCACACTGCTGCTGAAGAAGTCATTGGTTTTCGGCGCCCGTAACCTCGTAACCAATGGTATGACCAGGAATGTCGCGACGCGACAGCAGTAAAATACACCGCATATAAAAAGATGCTGCAGTCAGCTGCAACGCGAGTCATGCACGAAGACTATCGCGATAAGATAGAGAGATACCTTTTCAGATGTAAAAAAAAGAGGGCTGGAAAAGCGTGAGCGAGAAAAAATTGAGGTGTACCTGTGCAAGAAGGATACTCGAAATTTTTACCTGCAGGTAAAGCGTCTAATCCAAGGGTTCAATCCCGGAGCATTCATTTGTAGAGATGAGAATGGTTATCTGGTTACAGATACGCAGTACGCATTGAGATTATGGAGACAAAATTTTTCCAATCTACTTGCAGGCAAAGTTAACAACAATTCCGCCATTTAAAAATGCAGTTCAACACCACCAATTAACGATTATGGAGTGGAAATTCCACCACTTAGCCATGAGGACATTAAAGTTTCTATTCAGCGACTCAAAATTAACAAAGCCGCAAGTGCTGACTGCCTGGCTGCTGAATAGTTTAAGACCGGCGGCGGTAGATTGATAAGGTTCATGCATCAACTCATTAGCAAAATATGGCTAGCGGAAAGCATGCCCAGCACATTGGGATCTTAGTGTGCTTTTTCCTATACTTAAGAAAGGTGGCCCGACAGTCTGCGCCAACTACCGAGGTTTCAGTCTTATTTCCATCGCATACAAGGTTCTTTTGAACGTATTGTGTGAAAGATTGAAGCCGCACACCAAAACACTAATTGGACATCATCAGTGTGGCTTCCTGGAAAAAACCACGAAAATCAAATCGATACCAACCATCTCTTTGCTTGTACGCTACAATGTCTGAGTTTGATACACCTGAAAAGGTGAAAAGGCTCTGCACGATGATGTTGAGCAATAAATGCAGTTACGCCAAAGCAGGAAATAACCTCTCCGAAACATGTAATACCGAACTAGGTTACAGATAAGGTGACCCACTATCATACGATCTCGTCAATTTCATCATGGATGGGATTCTAAAAAAAGCAGGTGTACATCGAAATGGCACCATTGTCTACAAAGATGTCCAGCTACTTGCCTATGCTAATGATATAGATAATATCAGCAGAACCAAGAGACTGCTGCTTTCGCTGCTATCGGAAAGGAATCAGCTTAAGTGGATTTGATGGTGAACGAGGGCAAAACAAAGTTTATGCTGTCTGCAAATAGGATAGCACGGCGTCTAGGCTCCTATGTTACAGCAGGCTAATAAAACTCGTCAAGGAAGTTGTCATGGAGTTAACATACCTTGGCACCGCCGTAAACACCAACAACAATTTCAGCCTGGAGATAAAGCGAAGAATAACAATTGTTAATACGTGCTACTACGGGCTAAGTGAGCAATTAGGTTCCATAGCCCTCTCTCTATCGACAAAACTAACACTCTACAAGACGCTCATCATACCTGTGTTTCTCTATGGCGCTGAGGCATGGGTGGTATCTCCAACAGATGCAGCTGCTCTTGGCGTGTTCGAGAGGAGAGTTCTTCGCAAAATCTTTGATCCTGTGCGAGTTGGCGATGACTATTGCATTAGAATAGACGACTAGCGAGAGCTGATGAAGTCGGGCGTAACCCGACAACGGTTTGTCATGGCCACCTTAGTAAGTAAGTAGGGTTGTGCTGTTTGATCAAAAAACATTATTTTATGAACGTGATCCACAAACCGTACTTTATGTAGCGAATGTTAATGCTACTGAACAACAACGCAAAATGCAGTGTAATTCGATACCAAGCAAGGTTTCAGACAAAGTGATCCTTATCGTGCACCTTTTCTAATCTAGTAAAGAAGAAGATCATCTGAGCTGCTGATCAAAGACGCAGTGGCACATAATTTTTCAAGAGTGTTATATTACTGGCAAATGCTGATATTAAACCATTAGAAGTCGCTGTACTCAACTAAGTGCAGCTGATCTGATCAGAGAATGTGCAATCATTGAGCTGTTATTGAGTTTCACAGCAACAAAACCAAAGCTTCTGACAAAAAATTTGTATGTGGCTTAATTTTGCTTGAAAAATTATCAGTTTACGCGGTTAACATTTCAATTTTTTGGTAAACAAATTTTTTTTTATTTTTATAATTGTAAGAACGTCTTCTAAGAATTATATTTTGAGCTTTTTGCCAAATAATTTAAGAAGTAATAGGTTGGTACAACAAAAAAATTTTCCTCAAAAGAACCGAGCAGACTAGACCATGGTTTCGTCAGACGCTACTCCTGTTTTTTTTCTTTTTATGTATTTTTATTCCTGCTCATTTTAATTAATAAATTTAAATGCATTTAAAAAATGATAGCCAGTTTTCATTTGACCTCTAATAGGTTAATATAATTGGCCATAATAAACGAGAAGCTGCACAATTCTGCAGGCTAGAAAAAAGGAGAGTCGATTGGGCTTGGAGTGAACGTAGATAAAACAAACAAACAGAACTAATTTCTTGGAAATAACATCACTGTTGACAAAATATCTTTTGAGGTAGTTAAGGATTTATTTTACCTGAACCTTAAATTAAATCCTCCAATGGTATAAGTATTACCATTGGAGGAGAGAGGTGGTATCGGTCACCACCTGAACACCTCTCTGCAGATAATGACAAACCTCAGAGAGTAAATAATGCCATGTAAAGCTTCTTGAGAACATGAACTTTAGCCGTTCGGAGTCGGCATAAAACATGTAGGTCCATTTCTCGGTCAATTGTGTGTAAACATTTAATAACACACACAACACAATTGATCATAAGAAGCTCGGTCAAAGTCCTTCTAAAGGCTGAAATGGCGAATTTGTTTTTTTTGTTTGTATAAGTATTGAGATTCAATGAAGCATAACTTTTGACAACATATAACTTTGGGCTCAGTAGGCAATTGAGAAGCAGAGATCTCTCTCGTCGAACAAAACTGACACTCTATAAGACAATTATCACGTCTGTTCTAGTATACGCATCACTAACCTGGACGTTGAGCAGCACTGATGAAAGGATTTTGGGAGCATTAGAGAGAAAAATTTTTTCCATAATCTATGGTCCAATCTGCGTCAAAGGTGAGTACCGAATACAATGGAACCATTGCCGTTGAAAGAACTTTAACCTAGCTTGTTATGAGCAATTGTGTTGCGGGTATTGTACAATGTTTGAACAGAATTGAGCGAGAACTGAACTTACATGTTTTATGCCGACTCTGAACGGCTACAGTTCATGTTCTCAAGAAGCTTTACAAGCCATGATTTTCTCTTAGAGGTTTGCCATTGTCTGCAGAGAGATGACGGACGAGCAAAAAAATTTATTTGTAATGACACAACTGCTAATCGAGGATAGGTCTGAACTTGGAACCCGTTGTTTTGCACGCAACACACTTAGCACGCACGACCACGGGCGCCATAACTTGTCCCCAGGTTCATTTATTTTTGTTGCATATTATTATTATGTATAGATATTATTTTATGGTTCTTAAGGAGGGACATGACATTCGCGGCAGAGAAAACAGACCTTATTTAAAAATTCGTAGCTCAGTCAAAAACAAACATTTTTCCAAAATTTGTTTTTATTATTGTAGAGAATTGAACAAGTTACAAGAAAAAAAATTCAAAGAAATATATTTTTCACTCCAACATGGTTTTATAGAGCTAAAAACTGGCGGCAGAGAAAAAAAGGGGGCCTCGTGGTTGCAGCGCTGGGAGTCGCAAAAATTGTGGATATAGTATGACAGGAGTTTTTTTTTAAATTTTTTTCAATTTTTGGTGATGTTCCAAATTTGAAAGTATGTTTTTTCGAAAAAAAAATATTGACTTTAAAAATTCATACAAAATCGAAGAAAAATTTTAAAAAGCTCATGTCATACGATAGCGGATCAAGTTTAAAAAAATACAAAAAAAAAAATTTCGACAAAAATTTAACCCGCTAGTGCCGCAACTAGTACGAAAAACATGGTTTCGAGATAAACTCGTTCAAAGTTTGTGAACAAAGAAAAAAAAGGTTGAAAAAGAAAAATGCGCTCTCACTAATCCGGCTGTAACTTTTGAACCCGTAAGAACTTTTCCACGACATTTTTTCTTGGAATTGTAAGAATATTTACTAAAATACAAAATTATAAAAAAGTCGATTTCAAAAACGGTCAATGTCATGTCCCCCTGAGTTAAGATAAGTTTTAAATAAGTATAGTTTTTAAAAAGAAATTTTTTCCTTATTTGGGAAAAATGTTTTGAAAAAACCTTTCTTATTTCCCTTTTGGGGAAAAATGTTTTGGGATTGCAATAAATTCTTTATTCGTTATTTGGGAAAGATGTTTTGAAATAACCTTTCTTATTTCCCTATTTGGGAAAAATGTTTCGGGATTGTAAAAAATTGTTGGCTCAATATTTTTTTGTAGATAAGAAAAATGATTTTGGAATTTTTTGTTGTTATTAAGGTTAAGTTATATATTTTGTTTTTGGTTTGTTGCTTTCGTTTTAAGGTTGTTTTGTTGTTGTTTAGGTTTGTTGTGAATTGGGAAAAAATTGTGAGTTTTTTAGAGAAAAGTGTCTTCTTGTTTCAAGTGTTTCTTTGATTTAAGGGTTTCTTTTAAAATAATTGTTGAGATACGTATTTTCGTAGAGCTCTTTGTTCTGTTAAATTATATGTAGTGGAAAAAAATTTGTTTCAAAAAAATATTTTTCAGCAGCATTTTGGAAAAGTTGTTTATTTAGATGTTGAGTTTTAATTCTTGTATGTTGCTTGTTGTTTTATGGTAGGAATTTTTTGATAAACAAAAAAAGAAAAAACTTCAAGCTCATATGAAACAGAGAGCGTCAACCTATTATCATTCCATAGCAAGAGTAAAGCTTCGGCTATCAAAACCATAGCTCACATAACAAAGATAACTGCTCTGACAAACATGCTAGTATTTGGTGTAACATATATAACATCATAGATATATGCAGCTACATATGTATCTATTGGATGCGCCTATTCAGAGACGAATTAAGATATGTTTAAATGTAGCCTGGTTCTTTCTGTTATGTTTTGTTTGTATTCCTCGCTTTTTACGCAACTTTATACAAATGTGTGAACAGCTACAAAAACAACAGTTCACTTCAACAATAGGTAGCAATAACAAGAACAACAACAACAACAACAACAACAACAACAACAACAACAATATCAATATCAACAACATATGCCTAACTTGCTGTTCTCATATGAGCGCCCAGTATTATTTGTCATATCTATATGTTGGAATTATTATAATTCCGTTAACTACGTATAGACAGACCAACGCTGCCACACACACATATTATTAACATATATAATTTATTGTTTAAACAAATTGTTTTAAACAATTAGTAAATGTTTTTTTTTTTATTTTTTTTTTTTTTTTGTCGAACTTTAAACTTATTATTACTAGTGAAGAGGATTTTAAAAATGAGTCGTAGGCATATTGAAGGGAATCTATTGCATAGATAAAAGATACACTTCACTTTAACGGCTTTTAAATACTTGTATATTAATCTAGTTATGCGTTTTGTACACTTGTTAGATACAAAAATATGGTTTTATCTCGCTTGTGTTTTGTTTTGATTTTTTTTTTTTTTTTTATTTGTTTTATTTTCCTCAGCAACTAGCTAAGAGTTCTGCTCTACTGTGCGGTAGTAAATAATTTTTTTTATAATAAAATATTGTGGAAAAAGCTGTGTTACTGTTATTGATGCAATTCTATGAAGCTTTTCTACAGCTCAATGTATCTACATAAAATTTAACTATTAAAACGATAAAAACTGCTGCTATTTAAAGAGTTCTATATGTTTCAAACTATTATTGAGCAAAATATACAGCTAAAGAGTACGTTAGTCATAGATGGTTGAGTATGGATATACATAGAGATAGGTAAGAACATATATATATATATGGAAATAGCTAAGTATGCACGCACGTTGTAAGCTTGATGCAGATTATGTTGGAATTGATAACAATTTGTATCTAAATAGGAATGAAATGATTTTGCAGAACATATCGGTATTTTTACCGCAATTGATGTGTGCTGTTTTGTTCTAGTTGAAAAGAAAAGTTGAGATTTGTTGAGGCTTTGGACATGATTGGATTGTAAGTGACAAATAATTTTTCTGCACTCGGACTTTTGTCAAACTTATCTCTAGAAGTATTTTCTCTTTTCATTATTCAAGCACGAATCGTTTCTTTAATTCATTCTATATTGATCTAGTTGTCTACGTTTTCAAACAAAAATTAGTTCACAAAATTTACAAAATTGAAGCTGTGTAGGGTTAACTGCACCCCAGCCCTTTTTTTTCATTAATTACTAATCATGCCCGAACCGAAAATCGACCAGAAAAAAATATATGTAATTTTTGTGTGCAATTATCTTAAACAAAAGTTATTTGACATTTCTGCAGAGTTGATAAAAAAATTTAATTACTATGGTACGCGCGACAATTTTTCAAATTTCTTATGACGCCATTTGTGACCTCCGATTTAGAGGAATTAGAAGAACCTGACTTATTATTAGATTTGTATAAAGTATTTGAAGGAAGCAATTCGCTTTTATTAGAAGAGCTATCTCAGCATGTCCAATACGAAGTAAAAATTGAAGACATTGAAATTGATAACGTCGAAATTTTAGATTTATTAGTAGATATAACTTTAAAAGAAAAGTTACCTCTTGACGGCCAATCCAAAGGACTTGAATTTGGAAATGTTGGGCCATCAGATTCTAAAGAAGGTGAAATATTGAGAATATCTTTGATAAAATAGACGCATTTCGTTGGAAGACTTCTTGCACTTCTTTCAGAACCAATTTTTTAGTAGCCGGAAAGTCCCAAAAGAAATGTAAAAGTTACAGTTCAATATTTTCTTGAGTATTTTACTCCTAATTTTGTTGGTAAAGAAACTGATGCTATTTATTTTTATTTATTTGGATAAGCTTAATACAAGCAATTAAAAAACTTAAAATAAAAACTTAAAAACTAAAATTTATAATTAACAGGGAGTATCTTAATTTACAATTACAATTGTATCATATCTTGTACTGGAAGAATACATTAGAGAGGCGGATGAAGTGGTATTGGAGAGTTCAGGAGGATATTTCGGAGTAGTGGTCTGCTCAGATGAAAATCGAATTCGTTGATCAAATTGTTGGTTACCCGAAGCATTCTGGTTATGGGTTCACTGCATCCATAGTCGGTGCGGTGAAAGTTAAGATGGAAGAGAGATATAGACCTTAGGTTGCGTGGGTTGGTATTAGAACATATTAATTGGAGTAGTTCTGGACAGTTAATGGTTCCGCATAGATCTTCCGACCAGATCGTTTTGAAGATTGCGAGAATCGGCTTTGGTTTATATGCGCCGATAGATTTTCATATCATCAGCATACACAGAAAGATTAGAATCATTGATGA
This sequence comes from Tetanocera ferruginea, assembly GCA_958299015.1. Taxonomy (NCBI): domain Eukaryota; kingdom Metazoa; phylum Arthropoda; class Insecta; order Diptera; family Sciomyzidae; genus Tetanocera; species Tetanocera ferruginea. The sequence continues at coordinate 33,620,975 of OY282641.1, read as the reverse complement.
TACCATCAACATCAGCAATAGTTAAGACGAATAGCAAAGGACCAAGGTGACTGCCTTGTGGGACACCAGACGTAGCTGTAAAATATTTTGAATTGGAAAATCTTAAGATGACATTATAACTGTGTTCTTCGAGATAAAATTTAATCCATGTTATAAACAGATGTGGAAAACCAAAGGCTTTGAGCTTAAGAAGGATGATAGTGTGTGAGATTTTGTCAAACGCTTTACTAAAGTCGGTGGAAACTGCATCAACTTCGTAACCATTTTCCAACGAACATAAAGTGTTTGAAACAAATTCTGTGAGGTTGGTGGTAGTCAATCTACCTTTGAGGAAGCCATGTGGACTAGGGGGAAAGAAAAATTTGTAATGGAAGAGAATGTCGTAGATAATACATTCAAAAATTTTAGGAGCACATGACAGTTTTGCGATAGGTCTATAATTAGAAATATCATTTCTAGATCCTTTTTTATGTAAAGGTATTATGTACGAGTTCTTCCATAACTTTGGAAAAACAGAGTTAGAAATAGAAAGTTAAAAGAGAGTCAAAAAGGGATGAGCCAAAAAGTTCGCGAATTTTTTGATGACAATAGCAGGCAACCCATCGGGTCCATGAGAATAATCATCTTTAAGATTATGTAACTTTGCTAAGACATCAGCTCATGTTATATCAACAGAAATCAGTGACGTTTGAGCACAGTTCCTTAATGAAGAAAAGTATTCATAGTCTAGTTCATCGCTATGACTTGTGAGTGACTGACTGAAGAAATTTGCGAATAGGTTTGCAATTATTTCCGGGTGGTCTGAGGAGATATATGAAAAAGTAAGGGTTGATGGGTAGTTGTCAGATTTTCTTATGATATTATTGAACTTGTAGAAGCTTTTAGGAACCAACAACAATTTAGTTTCAATATGAGCAAGGTAAGACTCATATAGGTTTTCACAAAGTTTAGAAAAAAGATTATAGACGAAGATAATTTGTGAGGTCAAGAGAAGAACGAGAACGTAAATAAGTACGCCAAAGTTTGTTCATTTTATTACGAAATGAGCGTAGTTCTTTATTGTTCCAGGGAGGAGATGACGAAAAGTTCTTTTGCTTAGTAAAGGGGACTGATTGTGTGAAGCAGTCAAAAATTTTGTCACAGAAGAGAGCAACAGTATTATCAACACTGCCATGAGCATTATCGAAAATATGTTGAAAATCGATTCTACAAAATAAAATTTCAAGTTTTACAAAATCAGTTTTACGAAAGTCGAAGCTGTACGCGTGTTCAAAGTGTGTGTTTATTATGTTATTATTGTAAGATAGAGTGAGAGATAGAGGTGGATGGTACTGATCGAGTGTTGAAAGTAGATGGTTACTCGCGGAGACAACACAATTATCTGAATCTGAAGAGAATACAAGATATAGCTGCCTACCAATATTGTTAGTTACTCCACTCAACTGGTTAAAGCCGGAGTCTGAAAGACAGCTAGTGAAGAGAATTTCTTTTTCAGATGTGGCATTTGTAGGAAAATAGTAGCACTCGTCATCTGACAGAATCCATTGTAGGCTAGGAAGATTAAAGTCCCCCAGAAATATAACGCTGTCAGATGGATCAATAAGATCAAATAGTGAATCGATTGCGTCTATTGCAAGTTGATAACCATTCACTGGTTGAGAAGGGCGAATATAACAGCAGATAATGAATACGCTTCGTTTTGCAATACAAAGTTTTTCATAGATAAATTCAAAGTTAGCTGTATGGAAATTTTTTACAAATGTTGGATCGAAACGATTGTGAATAGCAAGAAGGACACCACGACCTGAGGTAAGATCGATTTTATCGATTCCATCGTCTCTGAACACCACGAAATCAGAAGCAAAGACCTCAGTTTCCTTGAAGTCCTGGGTAAGATTAGTCTCTGTAAGGGTTAAAATATCGTAAGGAAGCTTAAGAGAGCTAAAGAACATTGTAGAGATTTTGGTGCGTAGTCCTCGTACGTTAGGGTAGTAAAGAGATACAAACAATGGGCTTGGAATAGGGTTTGGATTATGAGTTAGCTGGTTAGGAATAATATTGCTGTTGCTCTTTACGGAACTTTTGAAGGTAAGAGACATGTTTTGATCTTACGTGAGCACCATATGGGTCAAGATCCTCTTTAACTTGATGGATCGTCAAGCCAAGTTGCTTGTGGAAACTGGTGAACAGATTGCGCAATTCATCCACCTCGGTAGGTAAACCTTCTTGCTGCATCAAAACTTTAAGGTTTGTCTTGGTTTTGCCTTCAATACATGTAGAGACCGGCGCCTTATGCATGTAAGCTAAATACAAACGCACATTGTTATAAACATTGTTCTCTCTAAGGTGAGAGAGAGCGTATCTCAAGAGTTCGAGTACAGCACAAGAGTTCAAAATAAGTTTTACTTTTGGTGGTTGAAGAGGGTCGATGAAAGAAATGGGGCTGCCAGGTTCGTTAGGGGCTGCATTTGTAACTGGAACAGAAGGGGGTGGATTTATAGTGTGGGAAAGAACAAAATTAGGATAGAGTACGTGGAGTATGTAGCTCTTACTTTTATTTGGTGATGTGTCAAAGTTAGGATTTAGATTAAATGAGACACGTTTTTAATGAAACGTCTGAAGGGTTTGGTTAGATTGATTCGTGTTAGAAGATTTTGTATCAATGGTATGATTAATCTGAGGAGTGAAAATTGGAAAGATATTAGTTTTAAGATTCCAATTGGGATCAGATCTAGGACGGAAATTAGGTAATGAGCCGTCGGAGGGAGTGTTGTTTGGATTAGAAAAAGTAGGGGTTTTACTATATGAAGTTTTCTTAGGATAAGAAACAAGACTAAGAATTGTACATGTTAGAATTATTAGAATTATTGGAGTTATTAGAAATAGTACTATAGTTTTTATTGGAAAAAGACTAAGACCTTAATTTATCTTAATTATTCTTTGGCAGCCTCCTTGGTTTATCAAGCAATATAGAAACTTCAGCTTTACCGTGACCTAAGCTAGATGTTTCAGAGAATAGCCAGATGAATTTCGAAAGGACGTAAATTTTGAAGTTTCTGGTTTTTCTACTGCGTTTTGTGGACGTTACCAGACAATACTCATCTGAAACCAAAATGCGGTACTTTTTATTGAATATCTTACATACCCAGGAAATACTCGTCCTTAAAGGCAGACCTTTAACAAACAACGCAGTCTTTTCAATAGCGTTCCCACTCGATAGCTTTTTTATCCTTTTTTTCTCATCAGCTAGAGTCCATGCCGTTCCGAAATGATGAACCATTTTACAGCAACTGGATTTGTATTTGAAAGTTTCTTGTGTGTTTCACAGGGAGAGGTAGGTGAAGAAGCAGAAGACCGAACTGGAAAGTTAATAAAGTTGCTTCTGATATTTCCTCCAAGATAGAAGATGAGTTACGGCGCGGGGAGTCTGGATTATTGTTTATAGCCTCAGGTGCGTAACACTATTGTGAATAGGTAAAAACACTATTGTGGCTGACTTAAATTAAGGATATTGTTCTGATATAGTGATCCATCTCACGAAAACAACTCCAGAAAGAAACAGTTTCAAAATTAATTTTGATAACTATTTCACAACGCTTTATTTAATGATGTATATGCAGAAAAACGTACTAGAGCTACAGGTACAATACGAAGCAATAGAATCGGAAAAGTCCCTCTCCAAACCGAAAAAGATCTTAAATCAAAGCATTACATGGATCTATTGGCGTTTCCTAATGATATTGCAGATGGGGTCTTAGTGTTATCATCTCAGGCTGATTGTGCTCAAAAACGTGGACGTCCTAGAGTAACTTTTGTTAAGGATAGTCTAAGTAGCCCAACAACTACGGAAGGAATCAGTCCCACAACTTCCAGACAGCTATTCGAGACATCCCATAGTTTTCCCTTCGTTATGATGGCCTGAGCATACAGCAAACAAACTCAGGTGCAAACTTGAAGGATGCAAGAGATTTTCGAGGTATATGTGCTTTAGATGCAACGTTCAGCAAGTGGGAAACGATCTCGGGCTCCGGGCAGGCAAAGCCACACTTAATCTGCATAGGATCTGCATGCCACGGTCAACACTACCGAGCATGCAAAAATACTCGTCTATAATAATAACTCGTGCAAAATAGATTTTTTGGATTTGAAATCAAAAAGATGTATCGAAAAGGTTAACTTAGTAAACAAAGGAGTTTATATGTTCACTGCTTGAAACAAAGCAGTTGCTGTATGCATGGTTATAAGACGACATTTACTGTAGATATCATGCAAATAAAAGCGAACGAGGTACAGAGACTTGAGCCAATTCACATTTTTGCCAAATGTGGAAAGACAATTTCCCACCCCAACTTTTTCAGACCTCCCAACTAAGAAATTATTCATTAGACGGACATTATTCTTCAATATCTATAACAGTTCTTTCATAATGCTGAAAAAAACACCCCAATTTTTTTACAAAAATGTATATAAGTCCCCTTTAAGCGTGACAATATTCTAGTATTAATGTTTGAAGTAATCGTTGTTCTTATACTCTTTGAATTCTTGCATAATTTTTTTTCGAATCATTTGCAACTTGTTATCCTAATCTGTGTGCAAACCTTTGTCCTTACTTTGATCGTAACCCCTGTCCGAATACTTTTCACAAATCCCTTTTTTAATACTTTCTTACTTTCATACTGATACTTATGTAATTTTCTCCTTATCCTTGATTAAACCTGTCATAACCTGTGTTCTTCTCTTTGACCCAAATTTGGTTTAAATTCTTGTCATGATATTTATCGAAATCCTTGAGACAAGCCTTGTAGTAATATTAGTTCAAATCCTTGTCCTAATCTTTCTCTTTAGGTTTGCTTTCATCTATTCTACAAATCCTTGCTGGTATCCTTGCAACCATCCTTATATCTATCTTTCTCTTTATCCTCATCATAATCTTTATCATAATTTTCGTCCTAGTCTTTGGCCCAAATCTTGTTCAAATTCTTGTCGTTATCATTGTCGTAATCCTTATGCCAATTACGATCTTAGTAACTTATTTGTACTTATCTTAGTGCAAATCCTTGTTCTTATAATATTCATTTTTTATATTTTTTTTCCTAGTCCTTGTTGTTATCCTAATCTTAACCTTTATCCGAAATTTTTGTCCCAATTCTTGTTCATATGTTTGTTCTTATCCTCGTTCAAATCTTTTTTTTCATAAACATACTAATTTTTTGACCTAATCCTTGTCAAAATATCTTTCCTAATCCTAATCCTTGTTCAAAACTTTTTCCTTACCAGACTTGGATACTTAAAACGAAAAAGTTCAATTAAGTAATTCCCACTCATGAACTATGTGAACTAGTTCGTTGATTCTCGGACGTTGATTCTCTCTGTTAAATATTATGTGTTGAGACGCCAACATCTTAGATTTTATAATAGGTTAAGTGGCGGCCTTCTCATGTTAATCAGGCATGAGTTGCGTTGTGATACCAAAATATCGTCCTCATAAGCTAATCACTCGAAGTTAAAAGGATTTTTGTGATTCCCAAAATATCCGAAAAAAAGTTGCCAAAAAAGGAGTTCCCGCAACGTTGAGTTGAGTCTTCCGGAAAAGTGCATGACTTCAAAAAAATGACCAATCTTACTCCTCCCGACTAAACTAAAAATAACAACAAACGTATATTTAATAAAAAAGACTCATTTTAATTAACTTAAATCATTCATTTATTTATTTATTAAAAAACATTAATTCAAGTCATTTCATCTTTTTCTATAAAACTAAATATTTAACTTATTTATATATAGGATCAAGTCTACAAATGTTTCATCTATATAACTACACTTTCGACTATTTACTAAAACTTGGCTTAAATAATTTTTGGCTAAAATATGTTCACATATAATGTTAATTTCATTATGAATTCATCATTGGACTAAGTTAAAAAACATCATTTTAATATATAAACTAAAATCATGACTTCGTATAAAGTTAAATAACTTGTATAACTCTAAATTCATTAGACAAAAAAAAAATTGTTTGATAAAAGTTTAAAATCTTAAAAATAAGATTTCAATAATAAAAGAAAAGTTATGAGGATTTTATATTAAAAGTTATGGAAATGTTTGTAGGTTAAGAAAAACTTATAATTGTGTTTTTATAACACATTAAAGCTGTGTCTTGTAAGGTCTTCACTAGCTTTGCTTAGTTGGTCGCTTAAGCTTAGCTCATGGTTCAGTTCTTAGGCATAAAGTTTCTCAATGGTTTCCTCGTATTTTTTATTGACCACATTGCGTTTTACCTTCAAAGTAGGACCTGCAATGAAAATAAGATTCTTGAAAACTGTTAGAGTACAAAAAAAATTAACCACTTACCCAATTCACCGGTTGGAATCGAGAAATCTGCGGGCAATATGGTGAACTTTTGCACCTTCTGCGCATTGGAAATGGAGTTTTTGTTGGCTCGTTTAATGCCATCCTCAATGGACTTCCATACCTTCGGGCAGGGTCCAGCATTCAAAATATCGGAGACTGTCTTATGTTCAACACCAAGAGATTTCATCCACATAAGCGACTCATGGCTGAGTTCATCTAAGGGGGCGCCATTTTCTTTGTCCATTTCGGTCTGTATTGAATATGAGGGAAAAAGTTATTTTTTTTTTAGGAATGACACAATATATTTACTGACAAAGTTTTTAAAAAAGCATTGGAATCTTTCAAAAGCACCCACCTTTATAGTCAGCATTACGGTTAAATATTTTCGTTGTTCACCCACTAGGAAGGCAAACGATACACCTTCCAGTTCCTTCTTGATTAAATTCTCTATGTGTACGGGTGGAATATTTTCACCACCAGCAGTGATAATGATCTCCTTAGAACGTCCTGTGATGTAAATGTATCCCTTGTCATCAATATAGCCAACATCACCTGAATGCAGCCAACACTCATCATCCAGTGATTCCTCGGTCTTTTCCTTGTTGAAAATATAGCCCATGAAAACGTGGCGACCACGTATGCAGATCTAAAATCAGACAAATTAGAAGTAGATGTCTTTATAAATATTGTTTGGTTTAAGGCGTATACAAATTTTAACCCACCTCTCCATGTCCATTACCGTCCTTGTTAATAACTTTGCTCTCACAGCCAGCCAGAGTCTTACCAATAGAGTTCAATTGCAGTGTATCGGGTTGACAAACGCTATGGCAGCCAGCTGTCTCGGACATGCCAAAAGCATCAAGAATTTTCAGATCCAAACTAAGGAAATATTTTTTTGTTTCTGGTGACATGGGCGCCGCAGCGCTGACCAAAGTCATACAACGATCGAATCCAAGAGCTTGTTTTACCTTCGACATTATCAATGATTTGGCTAACTTGTATCGAAAACCACCAGAGCTTTTGCTGTTGAGAAAAAAAGGAAAAAAAAATTAAGGTCATTGTTTAGTTAATGAAAAAAAAGTACAGTCTGATAATGATTAAGGCATTTAATAAACATTTTAAAAGTTAGTTCATCAAATGAGGGGAAGAGGATGTTTCCATCGTAGCCGACCAAAATTGTACGATTTTATGGCCCACTCTAGTTTGGGTTTTGGTCGATTTGTCTGTTTGCAGGGGGCAAAATACTAGCAGAAGATCAAAAACATTGTGGTCGTTTTCAAGATATATCCGCGAATTTTTAGAAGAAAACATGTATAGAAAGTTTTAAATCGGTCTAGGCCGACTATGAAATACCTTAAACCTACTTTTCCAAAAAAAAAAAATAATATTATTGAAAATGGGTGTGTCCGTGGGCAGATGAAGTCTATAATTTATATACATTTAAATGTTGATGAAAAATTTACACATACCAAATTGCTGTAGCTCACAGTTAATGCTTTTATTGTGCTTTCGCTTTCCTACTTTTTGAACACACCTTAGTTTTGGAATAAAATACATACATTCCAAATTTGATCCCTCTATGACAAACATAACCGTAATTATTGAGTTTTAAACTTTTTGGGATGTATCGGAGGTAGGCGTGTCCGTGGGCGGATGACGTCCATTTTTCAAAACCATATTTGGTTGGTCATAAAAAACATACCTGCCAAATTTTATCTCTGAAGGTTAAACAGAGGCTTATTTATTCCGTTTTCAATGTTTGGGTTGTATGGGAGGTGGGCGTGTCCATGAGCGGATGACACCCATTTTTCGAAGACATCTTTTTGTTGATGTAAAACACATACCCACCCAATTTTATTATTTTAGGTTAGTTATTAGCTTATATATGCAGTTTTAAATTTTTGCGTTGTATGGGAGGTAGGCGTGTCCGTGGGCGGATGATCTCCATTTTTCAAAATCATGTTTTTTTTTATACAAAACATACGTGCTACATTTTATCTCTGTGAGTTGAGCAGACGCTTATTAATTGTGTTTTAAATTTTTGGGTTGTATGGGAGGTGAGCGTGTCCGTCAGCGGATGATCTCCATTTTTCGAAAACATCTTTGTGTTAATACAAAACCCATACATGTCATATTTTGTTGTTGTAGGCTAATTATGAGCTGCATTATGCAGTTTTAAATTTTTGCGTTGTATGGGAGGTAGGCGTTTTCGTGGGCGGATTCCAAAAATATTCAATAGTGCAGATCCTTGGGTGCATGTGACCATGTGTACCATGTGTTCATCTAACTATCTCAACTCCTTCTTCTTATCCTGTGTTTACGGACAACACACAGACGGACGGACGGACGGACGGACGGACATGAATAGCTCGACTCACGAGGTGACGCTGATCAAGAATATATATACTTTTCTATACCGCAGTTGCTTCGTTCTATGCGTTACAAACGTTTGCACAAAGTTAATATACCCTCCCCTTTCTGGTTTAGGGTATAATTAACAAAATATTGGGGCTGTTCAGAGTCTTTTGTGCGAAGAGTCAATAATAAGAATAAGATATAAAAGAAGAATAAGATATAAAATCTCAGTTACCACTTATTGGGGTTATTAAAGTTAACTTATTACTAAAAGCCAAGCCACAAAACCATCACTAATCCTAGAAATTGAGGGCAACTAGATATCTTGATTAACCAATTCAGCGTAAAACAAACAAAGTCAAAAACATACAAAGAGACTCATTAGACTCATACAAACCCCCCTAAGAGTGCCTCTGCACTCATGGACTACGATGACTGGAACGAAATTTTCTAACTGAGCCAACTGCGCCATCCATGTCTTACTGACAATTGTGGAGCAATGAACTAAGACCTGTTGCCCTTAACCCAGGATGTCATGATATACCGTGCCTATTGGGTAGCTTGCAGCCAGGCGGAAATATCGGCTGTTTTGGAACTGATACCTTGCCGCTTTAGTAAATAAGTGTGGCCTCACCACGGGGCTATGGCATGGTGGACGACCTCTTCACTAGCTACTCGTGGGACACAAACTGAACCAAATACAAAATAATGAAACAAAATCCACAACCACTGCAACAAAAACAAAAACTTCTACGCCAACAAAATCAGCTAATTAGACAGAACTAGAGAAATGTTTAGGCAGCGACGAGCGTGGGCTAGGACCTAGATGAGACAGCTCAACACCGTCGAAGGCAGGGACCTAGACTTGTTGACTCTAAGGGTTCTGGACAGGTTGATCATAAGAAGGGAAATGCATTAAGTTCCTCAATGCTTCTCAAGTTCATCCTCTTGCTCCCGGCACGGAAACTGAAAACGAGAAACTCAACTGAGACTCCGATGTGACGGTCGTTGAGGCAGGTGATTTGGTAGTCACGCTCAAAAACCATTCAATAACCATTTGGTAGGACGCTCAAAAATCATTCCTAGTTTGCAGGGAGAAGGCTCTCATCAGAATGCAATAGAAGACCTTCTCAAACTTCGAGCGCCGTTATGGTCTCAAGGCATCGACGTTTGGGGATGTTGCTGCTCCACCTGCTTTTATTGATGAGAATCTAAGCAAGGCAGGTTCATCACACTCCAATGCTGCCAAAGGTGACAAACGGGAGTGTGAAACTGAGGAAAAAATAGAAAGGGCAAGGTTGGTAGGGCCGGACTATCCCAATCCAATTTTGCCAAAAGCAATAGACGGAAGTGTGGGAAAAGTCGTCAAAAGTGGCAAACAGGAAGATGGAAAAGAGGGAACCATCAAGCGCGAAGAGAAAGTAGGACGAGGAAATGTCAATCAAAGGTTATCTCAAACATGATTCTACCGAGGGACGCTCACAGTTTCGCGTGGAACTTTGAGCACCTCGGGAATCCACAATCAAGCGGCAGAGATCTGCAGATGATGTTGCAAGTTTATCGAAATGCAGCAAAGCTAAGGGCAGCAATTAACTATTGTTGAATAGACGGATCCGGACAGTATGATGACAGGGCAGAAATAGCAACTTATAGAGAAAGAAATACTGAAAGGCATTATTGCCAGCGTCAAACACGGTGACCCCAAGGATTACAAATTTGACGGTGCTGGCTGGCAAAAGGGTATAAAAGTCGTCGGATGCGGAGCGAGGAAGTCATTGGAGTTTCTGCATGACGATGTATCCATTCAGAAACTTCTGTCGGTTCAGAATAAAGACACAAAGATTCAGATTCAGAAAAGAAAGCTAGTTAGGTCGCGGAACAGTCATGGGGAAAGATACTTCTCTTCTCTGTAGACGCCGCAGCCACAAACTGGTTTAAGGAGCTAGTTTAAGGAGAACCAGACATGCTCATATTCGGTATCGGAATCATAAAAGTGAAGATGCTGGACTAGCAATAGCAGATAATAGAAGGAAATTGCAAGTGATGCAAATCTAAGGAGCACACTCTGATGTAATTCTTAGACATAGTAATCTTTTACAACGTTTATGGAGTACTATCATCTCGGTCTTAACGGATCTTTGTGCTAACTTGATGCTTACTAGCAGGGCAGTCAACTCAAAGTTAGAGGATTTCACCCTCTATAGGTTCGTCAGTAGAGGTGCCTCACAAGGAGGTTTCATCTCTCCATTTCTATGGGTCGTACCGATGAACCAATTACTAAGAAGCATGCAAGTGAGTGGTCGCAAGGTGATAAGCATGCGCAGGTGACGTTTCCATTATTGTAAAAGGCAACGAACACTGTGCAATATTATTAAGACTGCACCAGAATAACTCTCAAGAGGGTCAGTAACCTTTAAAAGACAAAACTAATCCTCTTCACAAGGAAATACAAAACTACCATCCAAAACTCAACAAGATAGAACTAAAATTCAGCAATAGTGGAAAATATCTGGGTGCAATCTTGAAAAAAAGACAGAAAGACGGATGAAAATACAGATGAATGCATAAAAAAAGGCACATTCATATAAAGACAATATGGGGAGTTTTCTCCATAGTCCACCCGAGGGGAGCAGTACGGTAGCAACGAATAACTTTTTTTTTAGCTTGAACCAATGCTCAGGATATGCCGTCTATTAATTCGAAAGCATTGTGTTGATTCGGAAGATGGATAATAGGCTAGCTGGAGGGCGGTAAAGTAGAGAAGTGACGTTGAACATTTTTTTTGAACTTACACGGGTCAAAACTGTCAGAAAACACATCCGCAGGTAGAATATTCCACAATTTTATTGAGCGAATGCAGAAGGAATTATCACGGTAATGCGAGGTTCGGTTGGGCAACAAGGCAATACTTAAGGAATGGGCTAGATGAGCTGCCCGAGAGGACCTGGGAAATACTCGAGCTGGTGAAGTCAGGTTGTGTACCTCCCTTGAACACTTCCCATGATAGTACCTGTATAACAGGCTTATTGACCCCACATTGCGTCGATGACCAAGAGAATTGAGAGATGATGACACGTTATCATCCCCAATTAAATATATCGCACGGCGTTGTTTTCGGTCCAGAAACTCCAAATTATATCTTAAAGCCCCTGCCCAGATGTGCGAATTGTACTCCATTTTCGGCCTTATATATGAGGTATAGATATATGAGACGAAGTTCAGTTGAAGTGAAATATTTTTGCACCGTTTTAAGAAACCTAGGCACTTGGCCGCTTTTTCGACACATCGAAAATAGGATCATTCCAAAAAAAGGTCAGATTGAATCGATATGTCCAGAAGATCAAGAGTGGCTGTCTCCACAATATCTACACCATTTATATTGTGGATAGCTAAAGGGCAATCCATTCGCTTGTGAGTTAACAAACAACACTGGGTCTTGCTTACATTAAACTCTTTTCTATTATCAAAACCCCGGAGATTTTATTCAAGTCATTGAGAAGTGAGTCAATCTCCGAAGAGCTCGGGCGTTTTTTGAACGAATATGAATGACAAATACTGCTGTCGTCAGGAAACGAATGGATGGGGTCTTGAGTCAACGACAGAAGGTCGTTTATAAAAACCAAAAACAATGTAGGAGATAGGACTTAACCCTGCGGCACACCCGCATCCGGCATCCGGGGTGGTTTCTCTGGACGAAATGCCGTCAACCAGGACACGTAATTATTCAGTATTATGTCAATAAAGTGTTAAAAAACGAGCGACCATATTCGGACACAATAAACCGACGAGTGCCCGATTAGGCCTAAGTTCATGCACTGTGCCTGCATGAAGGTGTTCCAAAACTAGCACTTTTTTCAATGCAGGGATCGGACATTCACCGTCATGAGCACCGGTTATTTATCAGCCACTTTATTGACACAAAATATGAAATTTTTTCTCGGGTTCATCTTCTATTTGAAGATATAACGAACATAACAAAGATGAAAGAGGACGAATGAAGAGATCTTACTGGACCCGATTATCCCAGTCTTAATACACTTGATCGACTCCTCCTATTCGCCATTTGTTAGCATAAAGTTTATTCGATTTTATTGCTAACCAGTCGCCGATCTTCAAGTTTATGCTAAGATCTTAGTGTCTTTTTGTGGTGTTCTTTCAGATAATATCAGATGATATTTCAAAATCTGTCAGTATCTTCAATTTTCAAATGCCTTCAGTTTTTACCATCGATTGATAATGGTCATTATCTATTTTACTAATATCTGGTTCAATTAGAGCAAGTAAAGTCCCACCTACTTAAAATAACGCTGATGTTAGGAGCACTCGATCATAAGAATCGGATGACATAGGGTTGAGACGTATATTTTAAGTCTGAAGCTACTTTACGGATGTTTAATTAATATTTTTTGAAGCTATCATGTCACAAGCCTCCCATATGAGGGTCCTTGCCAGAATTAAATGCCAAGTTAAGTGTTGGTGAACGATCTTTGACACCACTTTCTCCTTGGAATAGTTAAACAAGGCCTTAAAATCCTCTTTAAAGACACGTGAGGTAGCATCAAAATTGCTTCCATTGTCATAGTTTATTTTCTCTGGACATACTCTACGTCCAACGAATCTCGACAATGTGGTCAGAAGATGAAACCGTTTTAAAGCAGACAATGATATAACTATAGTCCCTATGAGGCAAAAACATCCCGTATAATTGTTATTGTCAATTGGCCCTGTTAAATCAACTCCAGTAGATGTGAAAGGGTGAGATAATTCTGTGTCGACAAGGAATGACAACTAAACTCATTTTCAAAATTTCAAAAGATTTGATGGCCTCAAACATTTAATTTTCAGGGTACAACCATTAAAATTTGCGTACTAGTGTATTTCGTTGCGAAAAAACGCACGGTTATTCCTTAACCTCACGGTTATTCCTTGTCGACACAGAATAATGTTCGCTCTGGCGGTAGAGATGCCATTGTCTGCAACCGCTTGCGGTTAATAGCAAAGACTTTACAATTGCGTATCTTTGACTATCAATCACAAGCATTTTTGTCATGCCACCTGTGAATTCGGTAAAAGAATTTTAATATGTAGGATAGAACTCCGGCTTGAGGCATGGACCAAAAACACTCCAACATGCCTACCATTTGCGTGCACGCAACATGAGTCTTTACTGCTTTTTCTTCAATTGTAGTATCGTGTTCAACGACTTGATTAGGCCAAGAATGAGATTCTTCTTGAGCCTGAAAAGCCCATTCCACCGCTAAGAACTGTCTTTTAAATGCTGTGGTTCCAATCCCCTGATCAATAGATTCGCTGGTTTATCCGCTGAGTCTACAGGACTACAATTCTGCGTTCCAACTTTTTAGTGACGTGATTGGCTATGCATCTGAAGTACGCATGGTCGTTTCCGCAGGCAAGACATCAAAACAGCTGTGAATTGTACAGTACATTTCTAAGTTTTTTAGAAAAGCTTCGAACATTTCTGCTGGTAAAAGTGCTCCACACAACTCAAGCCTCGGTAGCGTCACAATCAGATTGCAACATTAGATTATCATTTGATCTGTATTCTACGACAATATATTACTGAGAAAAAAATTGGCTAAAAGAAGGACTCTAAAAAAGTACCTATTCCACTGGAACTAAAGGTGTTATAAAGTTCCACCGGAACTAAATTCTGGACTAAACACCGAAAATTGCTAGAAGGTTGTTGCAGAGATTGAGTGATTGGATGAATATTAATAATGTTTCATTCCAGATAGATGTTTCCGGTATCAGGTATTCCAAATGTGCTTGGAAGAGGCTTCGCACAAGTGCTTAATTACGAAGGTGGGAAAAGGTTTCTTAGAAATTTTATTGTAAGTTGGGCTTTACTATAAAAATTATTGCTTATTTCTAGTCGAAAAATATCAGAAGAGAAGGTTGGGCGATTTTTGAATTAATAAATTAGTTTTTTGGTGAAAAATTTTAAGAAAATGTTAAAAACGCAGAAAAAACTTTTTCTCCCATCCATTATTAAAGCAATATCGAGGATTTTTCATTCTAGATCGAACCTATTATATAGTTAAAATTTGCAAGGAAGAGGTTTTGTGGTGACCGTGGCATGCAGGTTAAGTGTGTGGCTTAGCATGCTCGGAGCCCGAGTTCGATCCCCAGTTGCGACAAAAGTTTTTTTCAATAAAAATTTTTCTGATCGGTCACCACATCTCTGCAGACAATGGCAAACCTCAGAGAGTAAATTATGCCATTTAAAGCTTGTTGAAAACATGAACTTTAGCCGTTTGGAGTCGGCATAAAACATGTAGGTCCAATTCTCGGTCAGTTGTGTGGAAAAATTTAATAACATACAAACACAATTGATCATTAGAAGCTCGGTCAAAGTCTTTTCAAGGGTTGAAATGGCCAATTTTTTTTTTGTGAGGTTTTGCACTTGTGCTTAAGGACGAAATGTTCCTCGCAATAGCTTCATGCAAATTCAAGTATTTGTTGGTCTCTACGATAAAAAATATCACAAATTTCTTTGATATAAACTGCAAATGTTCCTATGCACCAGTTTATATTGCATTTGTGTGTGTGTAACAGGGCGTGTGAAGATTCACTGGCAGTAAAGTGTCAGTTTTATTTGCACAAACTCATAATCCTTCTGCAAATTTTTCTCGAGCATTTCAATATCTTCTCTTTAAAGCATCAAAAAAGAAAATAATTTTTTTTCAAGCAATTGAACTATGTTACATTTTAATTGAATTTTTAATCTTTTTTCAAGTTAACAGTTAAAGGAAACCTTTGCAATTTGGCGCTCTTAAAGTTTCTTCATGTCGGATACCTAAGATGCCGGTTATTCTAACAACGATTAATCATGCTGTCTGCGTCTAGGTAAGTAAACCACAGTCAAGACACGCATATGTTTACATACACCACATAATCACACACACACACACACTTCCATACACCAACACATGTACATCTAATGCTAATGATGTTGCATGTTGACATGCAACCTGATTCTTTCCCATAAGCCGTGAAGCAACTTGCAAATCTGTAGCTCCACTCAAGTCGACTGCAAATATTTTGTTATCCGTCACTCGTCTACAAATACAACACTTGCAGGATTTGAAAGCATTCGCTGCATACCTGAGAAGCTTAACCATTTTGCAACCCGCTTGTGTTACACCCAATAAACAGCCACAACCAACCCAGAAGCCACACACACCCACTCAAACATACGCGCAAAGTTTACTTGATACCACCTGCCATGTCTGTCTGTTTGGTTATGTTGGCGCTCTAGCAACTTCTGATAAATTTACTACATTTGGGTTAAATGTTGTTGTTATCGTTTTTTTGCTCGTTGCTCTAGTTGTTGTTGTTGTTGTTGTTGTTGTGATAAAGCAGCAGCTGTAAATCGTTGCTAAATTAAAGTGAGATTTTATCCTTTATCCTTATAATGTGCACCTTACGACTACATTGCTATGTATCCGCTTTTATGTCTGTGAAATTAATGCGTTTCCTGTTTGCAATCCGGTTGCACGTTACATTAGAATTGATGTCCTTGTTAGTTTCTATTAATGTTCCGTGTCTTATGCCGTCTTGATTGTACTTATTGCTGGTTATGGTGTGGTTTGTTTTTTCTGTTCTTAAGTGTCACTAAAATTATTCTGTAATTTGCGTTACTTCTTCAATCGAACAAGCAGTCATACGTGCACTCGTATGTTTGTCCGTTCATTCGTCAGTTGCTAGTGAGTAACCAAGATTTGTAGAAAAGGCTGTGATAATTACAAGAGCTTGTTACAAACACTCACATGCATTTTCAAGAGTTCAGAAATTTATTTGGCATTTGCTTGCAATTATAATACTCGTAGCATATTTAAAAAAATCATGGCAAAAGTGTGGCGTGTGAGTCAATGAATTGAGGTAAACACTGGTTCAATTCTCCTACCTAACAGAACAATGTTTTCAAAGAAAGTAGACCCGCGAGTCAGGGGACCCCCAAAAGCCAAAATCTTGAGATGAACAAATTTGTTCAATGACGATTCTGTAAAGCTGCCGATACGAAAGATAATCGTTTACATTCTAATCTTCTCTATGAAGTAACTCAAGGCTGTTTGTTAAGGTAAGCTATGTCTGGTTTTACACAATTGAAAAATTTAATAGTACAGCCAATACTTCCACCTTAGAGCCCTCTTTTCAAAATTCAAACCTGAGTCCCCTCGTCATAGTTAAGCCACTGCTTCAGAGGACTCTAAAACTGAATTCAAAAAAGTTTCCATTCAAAACCCAAATAGCCAAAAATTTACTTCCTCGAAATTTATACAAGCACTACAGTACGGAGTTAAATTTTAACACCTAGCCAGTATATAAGAACGTAGGTAGATTGATGCTATCGAAACCGCAAAAGACCACGTTAAGCAAAAATGAATTAATCTGATTTGTACTAATTCCATGCGCATTGAATGGGAGTTATAAAAGGGTGACCAGGTCGAGGATGTGTATAACAGATCTTATACTCAATTTCGGTTACATATTAATAATGTCAAAAGAAGATTCAACTGATCTCTTAGATCCGTGAAACACTGGTCCTTTAACCTTTAATAGGTAAGCTAGAGATATTTTGTGAAGTAAGGATTATAGAACCCTCTTCAATGGTCTATCTTTCTAAGACATCAACAAAAATAATATTCACCGAAGACAGCGGTGTTTATAAAAGCGAGTTATAAAAGCGTGACCAGGTCGAGGATGTGTATAACAGATCTTATACTCAATTTCGGTTACATATTAATAATGTCAAAAGAAGATTCAACTGATCTCTTAGATCCGTGAAACACTGGTCCTTTAACCTTTAATAGGTAAGCTAGAGATATTTTGTGAAGTAAGGATTATAGAACCCTCTACAATGGTCTATCTTTCTAAGACATCAACAAAAATAATATTCACCGAAGACAGCGGTGTTTAAGCACAGTTTGTTAAGAGTAGAATTCATAGTTCAGTTCATCATTTTAGGTACTAAATGACTGCTTAAAGAAATTCACAAACAGATTTGCAATGACTTCCGGGTTGTCTGAAGAGATGTCTGACAAAGAACGGCTGGATAGGTAGTTATCTGATTTCTTATTAAAGTAAATTAACTTTTAGAAACTTTTTGGATCAGATATTAAATTATATGGATTGAAAATGGGCAAGTTGGGAATCGTAGAGATTTTCACACAGGACACAGAAAAGGTTATATGCGTGAAGATAATTACTAAGGTCAGAAGGAGACCGAGAAATAAAATATGCGCCTCCAAAGTTTGTTTCTATTATAACGGAGTTTGCGTACTATCGAGCCTTATTGAAAGTATTTTTGAAATTAATTCTGCTGGTAAGAAATGCTGATATTGAAATTTTTGTTTTAAGCTAGGGTTAGAGATAGTGGTGTATGGTACTGTTGAATTGTTGTAAGCAGATAGTTACGCGCGGAAATTACAAAATTATTGAAATTTGGTAAAAAAAAGTAACAAAAGTCTTAAGTCGGTCTAGCCTGACTATGGAATACCTTAAACCTCCTATAATATTTAAACATATATTGAAATACTAAAACAAATAAACATAACTACCTATCAAAATTCATATATTCTTTATACTTTGCGGGTGGGCGTGTTGATGGGCAGATTACGCCCATTTTGAGCGCACACCGCATTTTTGATATAAAATGCTCCCATGCCAAGTCTTATCTCTCTAGGTCAAATATGAACCTTTTAATAGTAATTTTAATACTGTGGGTTGTATTGTAGGTAAGCGTGTTCATGGGCGGATGACGCCCAATTAGTGAGCACATCTCATTTTTGAAACATTATTTTCACATACCAAGTTTTATCTTTTCAGGTCATATATAAACCTTTTTATAGAGTTTTTCCCATAGAGTGTTGAATGGAATTTGGGCGTGTTACTGGGGCGATGGTGCCAATTTTTGTTCACACTTCAGTTTTGATATGTTTTGCTGCCATACTAAATTTTATCTCTAGATCAAATATGAATCTTTTAAGAGTGTTTTTTGTATTGTGAGTTGTATGGGAAGTGGGCGTGTTTAAAACGGGATCACGCCCATTTTGTGAATATATTTTATTTTTGATTAAGTAATCTCAAATACCAAGTTTTATCTATGCACTGTAAAAAGTAAATCTTCATATAAGGTAAAAAACTGTCTTAAAATAAGCTGCAACAGCATTAAGACTGCTTTTGCTAAAATTACTTTTGCCTTTTTATACAGTAAAACAGCATTCAATGATGTCTTACTTAAAGACAGTTAAATGGTAAATGCAGCCTTGCCTTCGCTGAATTTCAGTTTTTATCGTTAACAAATTGGCTTGTATAGCAATGCAACTTATCTTAAATTAAGACTGATATGATGAATTGTAGCCATTTTTAATAATAAAACCCATAAATTTGTTTAAATTAAGCTAGCTTGTCTTGAAATCAACTTCCAAAAGCTGACTTCAAACATGCTTCTTTGAGTTTTTAAGCATTTAGAATAGTAAAATGCAAATCATGCTTAAATTGAGGCACAAGTTGATTAAAAGGCAGTCTTTAAAATACGCTTCACTTTTTAGAGTGTGTTGCTCATACATAAACCACTTTATAGAGTTTTTACCAGAGTGGGTTGTATGGGAGGTGGCCGTGTCGGTGAGCAGATGGTGCCCATTTTTTGTGCACTCCTCAGTTTTGATATGAAATGCATGAGCAATGAGCTTTTATATAGTGTTTGAATATTGTGGGCGTGTTATAGGGCAGATCGTCTATTTTACATTTCCGTTTTGATAGATAATATATATGAGTCAAATTTTATTTGGATAGCTTATATACAACTCTCTATACAACGATTTTTATGTTATGGTCATTTGGGTGCAGATCCTTGAGGCCATGTGAACATGAGTACCAATTTTCATGGAATTATCTCAACTCCTTCTTATTATCCTGTGTTTACGGACAGCAAACAGACGGACATGGATAGCTCGAAGTGCCGCTGATCAAGAATATATACTTACCGAACTCACTTCGTTCTGTGCGATACAAACGTTTGCACAAAGTTAATATACCCTGAACTTTCAGGTTTAGGGTATAAAAAGGTCCAGTTGTCTACCAATATTGTTAGTAACTCCCCTCAACTGGGAAAGGCAGAATTCGGATAAACAGCTAGTGAAGAGAATTCCATGAGTAGATGTAAAATTTAAAGGCAAACAGTAGCATTTATTATCTCACAGAGTCCATTGCAAGTTCGAAATATTAACATCCCCCAGAAATATAATGATATCAAATCGATCCATAAGATCTAAAACTAAATTGGCAGTATCTATTGCAAGCTTATAATCAGATTCTGGTTGTGGACTGAAGAGTGATCGTCTTTATCGAGTCCATAGTCTCTTAATACAACAATGTCAGGTCTAAATATCTCGGTATTTCTGAAGTATGGGTCAATATTGGTCTCAGTTAGGGTACAAATATCAAAGAGAAGATAAGGAGAGGTAAAGAGCACTGTTGGTGCGTTTTTGCAAGATTTGCAGAAACGAGACATGTGAATTTAATGTTAACTTGATCGTGGGTGGTAAAAGAGGATTCACAAAAGAGTTTAGGTGTTGTTGGTTTGTTGAAACGCATTTTTAAAACAGTAGCAGAAAGACTGGGATTCAGAGTATGCGAGTGGACGAAGTTAGGGGTGATTGGATTAGTTAAAGCAGATGTGGGAGACAGATTAAAGGATACTATACTCTCTATAGAACTGGTTGAATTTGTAGAGTGTTGAGGGATTTTTAAAGAGGTGGTTTTAAAAATGGATTAATCAGGGAATAAAAGTATGAAAAGAGGTCAGTTCTTAAAGACCAGTTCAGTAGTTGCAAAATTTTTTTTAAACTAAATTTTTTACTTTTAAGATTTCAACTGGTAGTTAATATTCTTAACACGGGCGTAGCAGCTGGTATTGGGTTTTTCTAGTATAAATGACTTAATTTTTTATATTACTTCCTGTGGATGCGAATTTTTGCTTTTCTATGCCAACTCCCAAGTAAAAACAGGGGTATTCGATGTATAGCGAAGTGCTACTCTTGAAGTGCTGTGCTAGAATAGGGGAAGTAAGTTTAGAAAGCCAAGCCTTTGGAAATCATAACATTGCTTAGAGATGTATAATAGTGGATCGAAGCTTCAAAACTGTCAAGTGAAAATTACTAACCTCACTTTTTGTTTCGGCGAAATATACCCTAAACTATTTTATTTTATTTTTTGAAGTCATTTTGCTTTATTTTTCAATGCAGTCAACATTTATTCATTTTTGCGCCAAATTAATCAATGAGCTGATTTCTGAGCTGAGGAAACGAAAGCGTTAAGCCAGTCTATCTCAATAAATTTATTATTTTTTCCACAATTACTCTCGTTCAAACCTGGAAAGAACTTTTTGGTAGTGCCATATATGGCGCACAATGCATTTAAAGGTTAAATCCAATTTACATTAAGTTTCATACATATACAATAACATTTTTTAATTTCGACAGCCATATTGGATTCACCATTTGAAATTTTAAAACTCTGATATCAGATTTACAATCAATGACCTCAAAAAACCTTTTCTATTGAATTCATTTAGATTAAATAAGATAATGAAACTTTGGCTAAGTATTCTGCTATGTATTTTAAATATTAAAATTGTGGTCACATTTCAAAATTTTTTTGAACGAATTTTGGCCAAAAAAAGTATCGCACTTATCCATCACATCGTCGCTGCGCCTAAAAAATCAGGTATGTGATTTTTTATGATGTTTTTTTTATTGCATAATTGAATAGCTCTACTCAATGCCCATCTGTGCGCTGAGCGGCTTTTCGATATCTCTTTTGGTCTAAACATTGGAGATATTTTTGCAATAAATTCCTTGTAGAGTTTTTAACATTTTTAATTAAAAATTTGAAAAATCGGTTATGTGCTCGAAAAATGTTATCATAGTAAAAACAGAATGCCCGTAAAAAAATCGGTTATGTGTCTGAAAATGGAAGAATGCATCCTCGCTTCGTGCTGGAATAAGAAGTTTAAGTTTTTTTTTAACACTTATCTCTAGTATTTTATAGCAAAAAATACAAAATTATGACATTGCAATAAATTTGGAAGCGCAGAGAATAAATCAGTTTTTTTGCTCTCCTGAAAAGTTGTCGAAAAACACATAACTGAATTTTTGGGCGCAGCGACAACATATTCTATTTCATCTTATATTAAAAAAAAAACAAATTGGCCATTTCTGCCTTTGAAAGCACTTTGACCGAGCTTCTTATTATCAATTGTGTTGTGTGTGTTATTAAATGTTTTTACACAATTGACCAAGAACTGGACCAACATGTTTTATGCCGACTCCGATCGTCTAAAGTTCATGTTCTCAAGAATTTTTCCATGGCATTATATGCTTTCTGGGATTTGCCATTGTCTGCAGGGAGGTGGTGTCCGATCAGAAAAATTTTTTATTGAAAAATCTTTGCCGCGAGCGGGAATCGATCTCGGGCTCCGGGCATGCAAAGCCACGGTCACCACTACTAAGTATGCAAAAATACTCCTATATAATAATTACTTGTGCAAAATAAATTTTTTTGGATTGGAAATCAAAAAGATATAGCAAACAACGGAATTTATATGTTCATTGCGTGACACAAAGAAGTTTATGTATGCATGTTTATATGACGACATTTTCTGTAGATATCATGGAAATAAAAGCGGACTGTGTACAGAGCCTTGAGCCAATCCACATTTTTGCCAAATGTGGATAGACAATTTTCCACCCCTACTCTTTCAGACCTCCCAACTAAGAAATTATTTATTAGACGGACATTATTCTTCAATATCTATAACAGTTCTTTCATAATCCTTAAAAAAACATCCCAATTTTTTTTAACAAAAATGGATATAAGTAACAATATTCTAGTATTAAAGTTTGTTATAATCGTTGTTCTTAGTCTCTATGAATTCTTGCACAATTCTTTTTTCGAATCATTTGCAACTTGTTATCCTTATCTGTGTGCAAAACCTTGTCCTAACTTGTCCCTGTTTTGCTACTTTCTTTAATCATATTGATACTTATGTAATTTTCTTCTTATTCTTGATTAACCCTGTCATAACCTTTGTTCTTCTCTTTGACCCAAATCTGGTTCAAATTCTTATCATAATCTGTATCGGAATCCTTGAGGCAATTCTTGTAGTAATCTTACTTCAAATCCTTGTCCTTATATTTTTCCTTAACCTTGCTTTAATCCTTTCCACAAATGCTTGCTGTAATCTTTGCTAACATCCTTATACTTTTCTTTCTCGTTATCCATATCATAATTCCTCCTCCTGGCCTTAGTCCTAATCTTGTTCAAATTCTTGTTGTTATCTTTGTCGTATTCCTTGCGCCAATTACGATCTTTGTAACTAATTAACGTATCTTAGTGCAAATTTGTACGGTTCTTAGTGCAAATCTTTGTCCTTATAATATTCCTTGTCTATATCCTTGGCCTAGTCTTTGTGGTAATCCTTAACCTTTATCCGAAACTTTTTCCTAATCCTTGTTCATATGTTTGTTTTATCCTCGTTCAAATCTTTGTTTTCAGATTTATAATAATTTTTGTCCTTATCAGGACCTAATCATTTTCAAAATCCCTTAAAGTCCTTAAACTTAGTTCTTATACTTACTTCCTTGTCCTTGAAAAATTTCTTGTTCGTGTCTTTAACCTTATTCTTGTGGTTGTCGTTGCACGAATCTTCGTTTCAAATTTTATGTAAATCTTATTCAAATTCATTTCTAAATCCTTGTCTATAAATCATTGTACAAATCCTGGTAATAATCATTATGCCATGAGTACATAAATTTATGTAGTGAGTCCATAGGTTTTTTTCCTCTGAAATCAGCGCCTTCGAAAACGCCCTTCCACCAAGAGCCATATAAATACAATAAGAATTCACCTTTTTGAAATTTAAAGTTTTAACAACAAATTCGAAATTACGATCTTAAAATCCACCTTATATCAGGTGTCATGCGGACAAAATAAGATTTTTGAATTTCGACGACCATTTTGGATACACCATTTGAAATTTTTTAATTTTGATAACAGATTCTTAATCTCGAAAACCGTTTCTATCAAGTTTGATGTATAATAAATAAGATAATGAAACTTTGGCTCAGTCTTCAAAGCAATTTGAAATTTTGGCCAAAAAAAGGATCGAACTTATTCGTAATATGAGTATATATTTATATTCATCCAATATTGCGTTGATAAAAATCAATGAGCTACAGATCGAACTACTTTCCCTACACTCTTGACGTTACATTAAAGAGGGCCTCGGACTATTTTTAGTAATCAAATATGAAAAAGTGGATCGATGGCAAAATATTTGCCAACAATAAAGAGGTTTAGACTGTTCATCAAGCTTTGGCTTTTGTGAGCAGCTTTTCAATTGTCTGTACAAACGAAAATATCGAAGCAAATCTACATCTCTGCTAAAAGAAGACTTCCTTCTAGGGCTTTCTATAAATTCATTCGTATCAATAAATTCAATTTTAAGACTCGGTCTTAAGGGTAAAGTAACCTCAGGATATAAGACAAATTTTAATAAAAAGGTTTTTTCGAAGTCAAAGGAATATTATTTTAATTTTGAATTTGAACACATAAAAAATATTATTTAATTTTAAATAGAACATTTAAATAAAACATTTCTTAAAGAACCATTTCAAAAAGTTATTCATTTGAAGAGAATTTCTGTTCTAAAGTAGACATAAAAAAACACAACTCGAAATACAACCATAAAACAAAAACCTTACTTATGATCCCGAATGCTTAATTTTTGTTCTAAAGTAGACATAAAAAAACACAACTAGAAATTCAACCATAGAACAAAAAACCTTACTTATGATCCCGAATGCTTAATTTTGCGTCACTTTATTTTGCAAAAGCAGCTTGAGCTTTGAACTATCCCCAGGACAATTGTAAAAAAAATATTCCCAGAATATGCTACCGTTTGAGCTTTGCTAAAATACTTAACGACAGTTTCGCGCTGCTAATTAAGTCATTTCTCAAAAACATGTCCACCAACAAGCTGACAATGACAACAAGTAATAAATGTCAGCTACCCTCACTTAAACAACAACCCGCCCCGCTCCGCCCCACACTAGTTACTCACCCTTGATCCTCCATATAATGTTTCAATGTGATGCCTTTGGCCCAGCCAGCTAACATCTTCTTAAAGCTACCGCTGGTCGAAGAAACTGCAACCATTCGCTCCTGGAACTTTTCATAGACACGTGGTACACCCATAAATCTTGTGGGTCGCGCATCCTGCAGCGACTTCACCAACGTACCCTTGAGAGCATCCTTGTCGGCAAAGTAAACGCAGCCAGCAATCGAACATATCGTATAGATGTCCACCGTCTGTGCGGCAACATGCGAGAGCGGCAAATATGAAACTAAAATCTCGTTGGCAATGGTAACACGGTCGAGAGCCTTGACAATGGCGCGGGTGTCGTAGCTGATGTTGTCGTGGCTAAGCATTACACCCTTGGGCATGCCAACGGTGCCGGACTGTTGGGCGGATATGAAAAAGAAAACAAGCCGAAATAAAATTTCAAAAAAAAATTTGCAAGACAAACATGAAAACAATCAAGAAGTTAAAAAAACCAAGAAACAAGAGAACAAAAAAAATACGAAAATGTGGCCAACTTACGGTATATACCAGGCAGCAGCACTCGTTGATGGCTACATTTTCCAGACGCTGTTTGAACTCCTCCTCCACATCAGCCACATTCATGGAGTCGATTTCAGACCACTTTTTTTGAAAGTTGGCAAGAAAATAAATTATCAAATTTAGCAAAACTTAAATGAAAACTTCAAAATAACATGCAACTCACTCGATAGTAGCCGTCCTCCTTCTTCATGTACGGCGCATAGGGTTCCTGTATCTGTATGGCTGCCTTAAGATGCGGCAACTTATCCCTGATTGCATGGATTTTTTCCATTTGCTTGGAATCATCGACAACCACAATTTGAGCGCGCGAATTCTCGAGCACATGAAAGACAGCATCCGCCGAATTTGTTGTATAGACGCCGGCTATGATGCCACCCGCATGTATGGCGCCCATTGCCGAGTAGAACCATTCGGCACAATTGAAGGCAAGCACACCGACGGAATAGTGCGCCTCCAGGCCAAGTTTTATGAACGCCTTTGCAGTCTGATGCACTTTTTGCTCGTACTGTCTAAATAAATAAAAAAATAATAAAAAAACAAATAGAGTAGATGAGTAGGGCAAGATGTGGAAATAGTAATATAGCGGAAGTTATGAAATTTGTCCATGTTGGTTGGGCGCAAAAAAAAAACCAACACAACCAAGAAAAAACTCATATAAAAATCTGTTTTGGCAGCTTGTTTGTGATGCTTGATTCTATGGTTAGTGGTACATATACCGAGCTAGCCTCTGCCTCTTTGAGCGGTTTGTAATGGAACGTTATAGTTTGTAGCCGGCAAAAATAAATTGCTGGCAAATTGAATTTCTCTTGGCACAGACAATTTTTTCTTGAGTGATTTTCTGCTGGGTTGTATAAAAATGCATTTTTAAATAGCTGTCGAAATTGATTTAACTTAATTTGACTGGGTTTGGCTAAGCAGAGTAATGAAAATTCGTATTCAAAGGTAGTTTATATTAAATTGTTAAACATTTTGAGACATATCTAATATTTACAGAATATAACCATAAAGGTAGATGTGACCACTTCTAATTAAAATGTTTTCAACGAGCAACGCAAACGTTTTTCTTATGCTTATGCTCGCAAAAGTTTGAATATTTTGATTAGAAAACCTACCCAAGACCCGCTTACGTCAAACAATCACCGAATTATATTAAATTTATGGTTGGTGATTTTTAACCAGTTAAACATGTTAAATCTCAAGATGTAGGTTTTGAATCCAGAATCGAAACTTTTTTAACAAAGTAATTGCTTTGAACATTTTTTATCGTTTTGTTGCCAATGAAAAGGTTCCTGATTTCAAATTAAATCAAAAAAGTTTAGTAATTCCTGATGATTCTTGAAGGTTTTGATCAATAATTTTTAAAAAATGGAAAAGTTCGAAGATCAGATCAAGATCCCAAGATTTTAAAGTCACATACCCAGAAAATTATTGATACAAACTTGACATGCATTGTTAAATATTTGCTTTCAGAAGTCATTCTATAAATTCAATTCTGCTCTCCACAGCCTTATCGAAAAATGCTTTCAGGAGACGTTCTCATAAACTTCTAAAGGTCTATTTCAATAGCTTCCAAGAATTCTTCCATGGCATGGCTTGTGCAAGCAATGATTAAATAATTTCTAAGAATCATTTGGCGTATGTGTAGAAAAGACTAAGCAAAGTATTGCTCCCAATGACATGCATATGTTCAAAGAATGCTTTCTGAATATGAAAGTAGAAGGTATGGAACTGACGACTTTCTCTTCCACTTTACCTTCTTTTGAAAGTACAGGAGAAACTCGATTCCTGCACGTAATGAAAACTAGGCTTGGTGCAAATTTTGAGGGTGTCGCAAGTACTGAGTCTTTTATTTTTCAAACACAAATTAAAGATATTTACACATTTTTGTTCATAATCTAATTTCATTCTTTTTACATTCATTACCAACATAAAATCCATGGTACTCTCCCGAATTGTATTCCGTCTAAGGAAACGTTTACAAGGATTACATCCAAATCGACTTGACAATTAAAATAAAATTCTATACATTTTTTTTTCACAAGCACAAAATCGACAGTTCTTTCCCGAACTTTATTTAGTCTTAGAAAACGTAAATAGGAACAGCCTATAAGAACAATAAAAAGATGTCACAAGTATTGAGTTTAAAATTTGTAGAAGTTGCAAGTACTGAGTACGCAATGAAAAACATTTGTGTGTAGCAAGCATCGAGGTATGCAAATATCAAGTATGTGCAAGAATCGAGTTACTTCGTACTTTTTTTGCTGGGTAGGCTAAAATTTTTCAATTCTTTTGCTTAACTTTCAGAGGTTTGTAAAATAAATATTATTGAAAAGAGGAATTGTTCGTTATTGCCCTTTATTTGGCAAAACTCCATGAAAGAAAAGTTAAATTTTTTTATCCAAAATTTTTTTAAATGCCTTTCAGCCAATCATTTGATTTCATTTTCTGGTAAGATTTAAAAAAAAAAAATAACTTCGTCAGATTTTTTAATGGTCAATTCGTGATAAATGGCACGAATAAGATATGTTTCAACACACAGTACAACATTATCTTTCTTTTCTATTGTAACGTGAACCAGGTAAATTGTTAATGAAAATTGAGGGTAACTTTTTTAATTGAGGGTGAAAAGTTATGCTGTGTCCTTAGTTTGTCCCATTCTGTAGGAATTTTTTCAATTTTAATTATATTTTGTCCCATTTTTTGATAATAAAACATGTATTTTTTCGGATAAAAATAATATTGAATTTATTTGGCCTTCAATTGTTTGTGGAGATTTATTATATTGGGCTTTGGCCGTGCAAAAAAAGGCAATGAAATTCTTATTTTATTTTTATTTATTTCCGATATTTCGGCTCACTTTGTGGGCCTTCATCAGAGCATAAAAAACAAAAAATTACATTAAAACATTGAAATTATTTAATAGTGCACAAACATTTTTCATTTTTCTCAACATTACTGAGCCGCGTCAAAATTATGTTTTTTTCATCAAAAAGTCTTTTTTATCAAAAACATAATTTCGACGCGTATCACAATCAGTAATGTTGAGAAAAATTAAAAAAATTATTTTATTGACTTCGACCATTATCTTGTTGCAGCCAAGATCCGCATGCGATTATGCAATGCGAAGAATATACGCACAGGTATACAACGAAAGCTTGATGTCGGTAAGCTGCTATCACAACGGACCGCCAAGGCCTACTCCGCTCAACTCTCGGCTAAGCTCAACAAACCTTACTCATGCCTCGACGACTCTGGCTCATATGACTTTGGGCGCATATATCGCACTCCATGCGCACTGCTGCTGAAGAAGTCATTAGTTTTCGGCGCCCGCAACATCGCAACCAATGGTATGACCAGGAGGTTCGCGACGCGACAGCAGCATAATACGCCGCATATAAACAGACACTGCAGTCAGCTGCAACGCAAGCCATGCACAAAAACTATTGCGATAAGAGGAAGGAAGAGAGATGTCTTTTCAGACATAAAAAAAGAGTGCAAGAAAAGCGTGGGCGAGAAAAAATTGAGGTGTATCAGGGCAAGAAGGATGCTCGAAAATTCTACCAGTAGGTTAAGCGTCCAACCCAAGGTTTCACGCCCGGAGCATCCACTTGTAGACATGAGAATGGTGAACTAGTTACAGATACGCAGTGCGCATTGAAATAATGGAGACAGCATTTTTCCAATCTGCTTGCAGGCGACGATAATAACAATTCCGCCGTTGGATAATGCAGTCCGACACCACCAATCGACGATGATGGAGTGAAAATTCCACCACCTAGCAATGACGAGGTTAAAGTTGCCACCTAAACGATTGCTATATTTGTCTGGCCAAAGTGACAGGCATTGGAAGAAACAAACGAGTAATAAATGCCACTGTCCCAACTGCTACATTGCCAGTATCACATTCTGATGATGTTCCATATCTTACTTGTCCCGAATCAATACGTGAAAACAATCGAAAATTCGTAGATTCAGTGGAGTCGGAAGGAACCACAGGTGATAGTACTATTACAATTGAAAGCAAAACTCATGAAGAGATTTGGAACTGTCAAAGGAAAAATCGGAATTGCATGCTTCTCGTTAAGGTGACATACTACAGAAATCGTGAAAACCCGTTTGCTATCCACTTATTAAGAAGGACAATATCTGCTATTGCGATGACATTCCTAGCTTATTAATACCTCGGTCAGCCGTACGTTCCCAAAAAGTTATGTTTGTTTATTGATGGTAGCAAACTGAGCTTGAAGGCGGTATTACTGCAATAGGAAACAAAAAGCCATGGATTCCGATCGCACATGCAGTCAAAACAAAGGAAACGTACTAAACACTGGCGAAGCTATTGACATGTATTAAATATGAACAACACGACTGGAAAATATGTTCTGATCTCAAAGTCGTTGGTATGCTTTGTGGTTTACAGAGTGGCTACAATGACACAAAATACTGCTGTTTTCTCTGCAAGTGTGATAGTCGAGCACGTGAACGCCATTATTACAAAAAGGACTGGCCAGAAAGAATTGAGTCGAAAGTTAGAGAGAGGGAGCAACGTCAAAAACGTACTACTCGTCAAAAAGAAAAACATAATTCTCCCACTGCTGCACATCAAACTTGGACTTATGAAAAACTTTGTCAAGGCGTTAGACCAGACATGAGCTTCCAGTAGCTCAATTAGCTCAGTTGGCTCAACTACAAATTTGTTTTGTTTTTTCAACTTTGTGTTTGCACATTTGTAAAAACAACAACGCGTGCAAAAAATAACAACAACACGTACAAATAATAGCAACAAAACCGACGTTTCACTATAATCGCAGCCTTACTCGATGGCGCTGCGCTTGAGATGTTTGTCCCGTTACAGGTATAGCACACAAACACACATGATTTGTTTTTGTTTTGTTCGTAAATTTTTGTACAGCAATAGAAATCAAACGATGAGCAAAAGCAAATATGAGGATAATTTTGTGTTTGTTTTAAAAAACAAAAACCTTGGCTCACTAAATTTATTTTCCTGCTCATGACTGCGTTAGACAAAGAAAACGAAGCATTCACATATTTGAAAATAATTTTCCAAATCTTTCTGATGCCAAGATAAAAGAAGATGTCTTTATTGGACCTCAAATAAAAAAGGTATTAAACGGTCTTCAATTCGCAGAACTATTATTACAAGTTGAGGCAGTGGCGTGGGATTCTTTTAGGGCAACTGCTTCTAGCTTATATGAATCAGCTCAACAATATAAGTGAATGTTACGAGAAAATAGTCAACAAGTTGCTCAGGAACTATAAAAAAAATGGGCGTAAATATGTCTCTGAAAATTCTCTCCCATTTAGATTTTTTTCCGAAGAATCTCGGTGATGAGGGTAACGAACATTGAGAAAGATTCCACCAACAGATGAAGCCAATTGAGATGGGCGACTATTGTTGGTTTCTCATCAGAGAAACCGATTCCTAATTGAAAAAACGACAAAACAAGAATCCTAATAATTTTTAATTTCTCAATGATTAATTAATGAACGCATTATTATATGGATGATTAAGCTCACTAAAGTGATAAGTGAAAAATTTTAAATGTTCAGGAACGTCGATTTTGTTTTTAAATTTTAATACATCTCAATACTAAACACTAGTGTCCGACCGATTATTCGGCTTCGGCTTCTGTAATTGGCATAATCGGCCGATATTTTGATCTTCGGCTTCGGCTTCTGCTTCGGCCGAAATAGCCGATTATTTTTGCCGAATATTTTTGCCTTGCTAAACAATTTTTTTATAAGTTTTTGAATTTTTTTGAATTATTCATTAAACATTTGAAACATTTTCATTGTTCACTTTGTGTTTCTCTCCTTTTCTGTTCTCTCATGAGTTGGTGTTCATTCCTTCAAAATTTTATTCAAATGATAAATGCAGCGAGTCCGACTGTTACGTTTTTGCTTTTGTTATGAACTGAAATATAAACGCTAGAAATTTTCTGCCAGATTTCAGTTAGTATTACATTTCTGTAGCTTTTCTCGACTGGATCGAAAATATATTCAATTTTCTTCTACTTTATCCTGACGTCAATATTTCGATTACAGAAAAATCCGAATTTTGCAGAAAAATTCTTACGTTTAACTCGAATTTAAGGGGACTTTCAAAAAAGTTTATTTTAATGTTTTAAAATGCCTATAAGTTGAATAAAAAACAAGATATCATTTTGAAAAATTATAAATATACTTTGTAGTACAAAAATCACACATAAAAATTTGATTTGATGTTTTTGATTTTTTTATCTACAAATATGGCTACTGGAATTATTTTAAAAAAGCATCAAAAAACCATTACGGGCATGATTACAACTTACTAGAACATCGGAAAAAAAACAAAAAACGGGGTTTTTATCAGCATCAAAACCGCCATGGAATGAACTAGAAGAAACAAGTTGGGTTAAAAAATAACAAAATGGTGGCGTTTTTTCAAAAATTGACAAGTTTTTTTGGACAATATTGGCCAAAAACTCAAAAACTATAGAACCGATTTTTCTGTCCGTAGTTCACGCCATGCATCGACAAGTGTAAAACAAAATATTTAAATTTCAATTTAAATAAATGATTCTTTAAACAAATTCCTGTAGCAATACATCTGATTAAAATAATAATAAAAAAAAATTTTTTTTGAGTAGTTTTTCTTTAAAAAAAATATACTTTTAATTTTTCAAAATGATATCTTATTTTCTATTCAACTTATACGCATTTTAAAACATTAAAATAAAAAAATGTTTGAAGGTGTTACGTCCCCTTAATGATTTCAGTAAGTTTTTTGTACTGAAATGAATATTAAAGGTGGTTAAATTTTAAGGGCCGATGTTGATTTTGAATAAAACACAAATTATTCAGAAAATTACTGTCATTTCTTTTTATTATGATAATATTGGTATGGTTCAATTATGTATTAAACAAAATAACGGCCAAATGGCTGCCGTGACCTCGGCGGCACACCTCCATCCGATGGTCCAAATTTTCGATGACGCTGAGGCATAATTGAGGTTCTATGCCGCTAATGTGCCGAATTATCTCATCCTTTAGCTCTTGAATTGGTGCTGGCTTATCGGCGTACACCTTTTCTTTCAAATAACCTCAAAGAAAGAAGTCCAACAGTGTCAAATCACATGATCTTGGCGGCCAATTGACATCTCCACCACGTGAGATAACACGGCCATTAAATTTGTCGCGCAAAAGAGTCATTGTTTCGTTAGCGGTGTGGCAAGTGGTACCATCCTGTTGAAACCACATATTTTCCACATTTATATCTACTAATTCGGGCCTTAAAAAGTTCGTTATCATCTCACGATAGCGAACAACATTCACAGTAACTGCCTGACCGGCCTCATTTTGGAATAAATACGGCCCGATGATGCCGCCAGCCCATAAACCGAACCAAACAGTCACCCTTTATGGGTGCAATGGTTTTTCGACAATCACTCTTGGATTATCATTCGCCCAAATGCGGCAATTCTGCTTATTGACGAATCCACTGAGATGAAACTGTGCCTCATCACTGAAGATGATTTTCTTCGAAAATGATCATCCAATGTTGCCATTTCTTGAATAACTTTAACGCGTGGCTCGATTATGTATCTTTCCATGGTTCAAATTGAGTTAGTCTGAAATGGAGAAATGCCAAATGAAATGCAGAAAAACTTGACGTTTAGGTGTCGTTCACATTCAACATCGGCCCTTAACAAAAGCAAAGAATAACTTTATAATTTTTTACTTGAAAACATTTGTGTTTTCTTCGGCTTCGGCTTCGGTCGATTATTTCCTTTTTTTTCGAAGAATCGGCTTCGGCTTCGGCAAAAATTCACGTTCGGTCGGACACTACTAAACACTAATTTTAACTGTGTACTTAGAATTATTCACTGTCTATGCATTTTTAATAAATTTACACAAGGTAGATATTGTATTGATGGATTGAGAAATGCTGTAAACCTATTTTCGTCAAAAGGTCACTTATCACTTTAGTGCGCTTAACCATCGATATACAATTTAAATAATGTAAATTATTAAAAGAACAATAAATATTAAGAATTTAGGATGGTATTACAACACCCTTTAGTTCTCAATTATTTATATAACAATAAAATAAGCTGAAATGCATTAGT
Source organism: Tetanocera ferruginea (assembly GCA_958299015.1). NCBI lineage: Eukaryota > Metazoa > Arthropoda > Insecta > Diptera > Sciomyzidae > Tetanocera > Tetanocera ferruginea. The sequence continues at coordinate 33,587,432 of OY282641.1, read as the reverse complement.
TGATAATCACACAATTTGAGTGCTTTCGTTCCATTAAACAGAACTTTTTTTATTTATCAAAAATAACTTAATATTTTGATTTCCTAACAAAATTTGCAACTTTTTTTTTTTTAATTTTTATGAAAAGAATTAGCAATCGATTTTACATGAGAAATGGATAGTGACATTCATTGTACATATTGGCTGTAAACCAGTGTTTTCAACAAAAATATTCTACTTATAAATTTTTAGCATAGATATATGTATGAACCTAAGCTTTAAAGGTACGAAAAATGCCAAACACATTGGCCTTTTTTATTTTCAACTTTGTGCGCCGAGGTAATTTGTTTTATAATATAATTTCTCATTTACCTGTATGTTACCGTGTCATATTCCTTCTTAGCATTTTTGTACTTTAAAGCTGGATAGTCGGGATAGTTATTGACTGAGCGTTTAAGCAAACCCGGTATGGAGATAGGCTCTTCGGCGCCCAAACCATCCTTGGCAATGCGTAGTTTGACGGGCTGTGTTGGATCAGTGGTGTTATATGACTCAGTCTCCCTCAGCCTGTTGGGACCCGGACGGTTGTATAGAGCATCAGCGGACATATTTGACGGATTTTAATAGCTTAAAAAAATTTAACAGAAAATAAATAAAATTATTAAATTGTAACAGAAAAATTTTATGAAATTTCTCTATTTAGAAAAAAACAAACATTTGATTTTCCACATGCAATTAGATTTTCTTAAATCATTGAACACTTTAGATATTTTAAAGAATATAGTTTAATTTTTTACTATAGCACAAAGTCCGCTTGCAGGTTATCTCTAAATAAAACTTGTTGTTTTTCTACCAAGTACTCTAGAGAACTTTACTACTTAAAATTATTAAAAAAACAACAATTAAAGAGATGTTAATCGATTGTAGACTGCGTTGTTGTTCAACTATAAGATTATCTTCTACTAGTTTCAACTGATGCCACTGATTGAGCAGGTTTTAGATAAGGAAATTAAACAAAAAGTAAACAACACAACAAACAGGTCGTTAAAAACAAACAAAATAAAAAAAAAATGTATTTCACGTGAAACTTCGTATTTTACTTGAATTCAGCAAAATATTAGAGCAAGAGCTCTACAAACAGATAAAAGTTATATAGTTTACTACAACTATTTGGAGTTTACCATATGTTGTACAGATAGTTTTATGCTGAAAATAATGGAAGAGCACAAAACTAGAAGATTATCAACGATTAATCTTAAATTTGCCAAATAATTGCACCCGTAAATGAATAAACATGTGAAACGAATACAATTTTATACGATTATTTTGAAAATGCTGTCTTTACATTGTCAAGTATTTATATCAAAACAGCACTTCACATAAAGCTTTAAAACAATGTTATCTACTCGATCTTTTTTCTTTTTGGTTACAAAGTTGTTTTGTACATGTTTGTTTTCTATGAGTGCGCAAAATTTCATTTCTTTTTTAAAATATAAAAAAAAATTTTAATAACAATATTGTATTTTCTTGTTCGAAACTAAAGTCTTGATATTATTTAAAAAAAAGTCACTGTGACAATTTTTTATGCCATAAAAATAATATGGAACAAAAATTTTTAAAAAACTTATGCAGTTTTAAATAAAAAATTTTACTTTTGAACCTAGTTTAAAATGGTTTTCCAGCTTTTTTATACAACATTTTAAATCCTTTTTTAAAAGAAACCTCTATATTTAAATATAGATAATGAGCAATACAAAGTACCTATACGGAAAAATGTATAAGTCGAAATTTTATTTTAATATATTTAAAATTAATTTCTTCAGAAATCGCCATGCTTCCGGCGTAAGCCTCCAGAAAGAGTTGTTGCAAGTGCGTGGAGAAGCTTTAAATGAGTGGGCTATAAGAAGAAGGCTTAAAGAAGCTTCTTAATCAGCCAAACAAGCTTGGAATAAGCTTTAAACAAGCTTAAAACATAAGTCACAAGCTTGGATAACATGTAATAACATGTAATTGTAGGATAAACGAAAGTGAATTCTTGGAATAATATTCCTTACTTCAAGCTTAATCCAAGTGTTGTTTTTACAATTAGATTAGTAAAAGCTTTTTTTAATTAGCTTTTTCCAAGTGTGCTACATTCAACAAATTAATTAGCATTCGCGAAAAATTTGTATTACGTGGCTCAGTTGGTAAGCTACTTATTTATTTGATTTGTGGTGTTTTGGACATCCAAGGTTCAGTTCCCAACCTTTACATTTTTATTTAGTTTTCATTTTCGTTTGTTAAAATTGAAGCATATATGTATATATTTATATGAAAAATTGCATGCCATCAAAAATTTTTGTGTTTGCCATCACCAGGGATCGAACGCGCGAACCATCGCATATGAGTCAGACACTCTAACACCGTGCCGTAAGCCTTATGGCTTCTGAGCGAACAAAATGAAAATATGTAAAATACATGTATAAAGGAGAGCATCACAACTTTGAACAGTTGCAAAACCATTACCGTTATCAGAGTTTTCTAAGTATGATTGCAAAACACTTACTTAATGCAAGCATTTCCAAGTATTATTGTACATCACTTGCTTTTTGTGTTTTACGCAATAGTTATACAAAGCAACTTGCAAATTTATTAACTAGGTAACTGTTTTTCCAGAGTACTTGGATAAGGCTTGCTTTTTTTATTGCATGTAAGCTTATTCCAAGCACTATTTCTAAATGGCTGATTGGTTTCCCACATCCCAAGAAGACCGGCAACTTGTTGCGTACAGAGGAGGATCTTGTACAATGTGGGCTGGAATATCATATAACGAAAAAAAATAAGTCTGATAGTATCGTAAGTGTAGACGTAGAACTCCGTTTCAGTTGTAACCTATTCTACTTTGTCTCTTTGGTCCGATTGTTATGTCCATCTTATCGAAACCAAAACAAAGAAAATGTTAAAAGTAAGCACGATAAAATGAGCAAGCAAAGTGTCAAATTTTTTCGATAAGAAGTCATTTCGTTAAGTTTGACAGGTTCATTGACTTGAAAAGAAGGCGAAGCAAATGCACTTTGCATTGGTGTCACTTTCGTCTCTGCCCGATATGTAGTTTGCGTGCTACAGTCAGTTTAACTACTAATTTCAGAATAAAATTAAGACCCCGATTTATAAAAAAACCGTATCGTGACTACCTATATATAAAGCTGAGCACATGTCCTGTCCATTATTGCCACTTTCGTCTCTGTCCGATGTTTAGTTTGCGAGCTTCACTTTCGTCTCTGTCCGATGTATAGCTTACGAGCTACATTTACTAGTGCTAGTGGAATGTGGGATCCAAATTAATTTTCATTAAGGTACTATTACAGTATTTAAAAAATTAAAAATAATTTTTGTTTTTTTTTTAGAATCTGGTTTCTTAAGGTCTTAAGAATACGTATATGAAATTTTTGAAAAAAATATCAAATAAAAAAAAAGATATAACATACATTATATTCGTATGTCACGCATTTATTCATATATTATCGTTCATAGAAGAAAATCTAATCGCGTTTTTCTCGAAAAAAGTTTTTTCGAATTGGTTTCTAAGATATCTCGAGTTCTACTTGATCGATTTCGATAAATCTTGATTCATTCTGATCTTCATAGACCCTGTTAAGCACTCTATCTATAAAAAACCAAGAAAATTTTATATTTTGTTTTTTACGGCTAAGAATTTCTGACAAACAGAGGGGTGTTTTTGTAAATGTGTTTTTCAACGCATGCCATTTTTTTTGTTTTTTTATTTTTTGTATATTTGCGTAGGTAGAGTGCTCAACTACAACCCTTTACTGAAGAATGCACTTTGATTTTTTACTTTCCGACGCCTTGAAAATGCTGGAGACGGGAAACCAACTTACAACCTTTTTTTAAACACGCCAACTTCAACGACCTCTAGAAAATAAACAACAAATACAAAATCAAAAAAAAAACATTTTTTTATATCTTCAACTTTAACTGTACATAATTTTAATAAATTTTAATTTAATAATTTAATAATACTATGTAAAAAAAATTATTAAAAAAGGTGTTGTTTTTAAAAGCTTCACACTGTAATAGTACCTTTAGAACAAAAATTCAAATTTAACGCCATCTATTGGGTAAAAGCATAAAACGAAATATGATCCAACTCGTTTTTTCATAAGAGTTAAATCTAACCGGATCACAAACCCATTTCGTTAAGTCTTGCAGTTTAAGTTCATTGACTGAGTTGAAAAGAGGTTGTGATTGACATCTTGTGTTAAAATAGAGCACTATTTCTAAGTAGCACATACAAGAACCCAATAAAGAAGTAGTACATACAAAAACCCAACGAAGAAGCCTGCGAATCAGTTCGTATAAGACAAAAACAAAACAAGCAAAAACAACTAAACAAAAACAAAGAAAGCAGGAGGCACAGCATAAGCAGTTGATGGTTGATTTTCTTATATAAACACATGCATTTTTCTTCTTATATTTTACTATTCTGTGACTTTAATATAATAGTGCCAAAATCCAAAAGTAGATATTCATTCAGCGCAGGATATATCTGATATTTAAGTATATATATTATCTTTGAACGATGGGTATTAAAGGCTGTAGGTATACCCTAAAGTATTCGTCAAAAAAGTTTCATGGCATTGAAAAAGTTTGTTAAAACGACCCCATATAAACCGCGCTGTAAGACGTAAATCTACTCCAAAACACGTACATGCGTTGTCCAGCTTTCTTATGTATAGGTTTTTTGGGTTTATATAACAACCAACAACTCGAAGAAATTCATGTGCATAACATGTGATTGGAAATGGTTTTTTGGTATATTATTACTTTAAACTTAAAACGACGTTTATACAGATAAATTGATCTCATATTCGGAATCAGCAAGCCAAGAAATCTTTTAATCAGGGAGTATCTCTTTTTGTTTGAATTTTGACCTAAGAATAAACTTGAAAATACCTTGATATAGACAAACCAACATTTAATTCGGAATCAAAACTCTATATGTTAAATTGAAAGTCTGCCTTGGTTCGGAAATGGGGTGAAAGATACGTAGGAGAGAAAGGGAAATCAAGAGAAACAAGTGTAGAATGTTGTTTGTGTGGCGGATCGCTCTAACAACATGCGAATTTGAATCTGAGGCAAGTGTTATGCCTTTACCTCAGTCAATTCGAGTTATTAAACAATCTCATTCCACAAACATCTCTTCCACCAACAACTTCCAAATATTGATGAATTTTTAGTTTCAGTTGGTTAGAAATGAGGAAATAATGGTAGAAGCGTAGAACTATGGCTAGACCGGGATTCGAACCCGGAACCTCTGGGTTGGCAGTCAAGCACGCTAACCACTTGACTACCGAGGCTCCATGATTTAATTTATAAAATCATGCTGCGAAAAGTGCACTTGTAAAAGTTAAATTTTATTTAAAAGAAAAGTTGAATTTGATAAAAAAAATGTTGTCTTTTGAAACCAAATTTTTGTTTTTATAGGTAGGTACTTACACATTAAAAAATTTGTGTACTCATATTCTCACACTGGAATAATTTTCACCCCACTATTTTTGTATTTTGATATAAAATATACATTCGATTTCTTTAAGGGGAGGGTAAGGTTATTTAACTTTTTTTTCAACCATTTTTTTTTTATGAATGCACAACCTCTCAAGAATATTGTGGCCAAATTTTAAGTCGATCCGAGTAAACCTAACGAAAATAAAAATTTTTTAGTATGTGTACCATGTGGCTTCAAAATGGTGCCAAAACTTGAAAAATTGAAAAAAGAAACTCGACGAAACTTGGAGAGATAAAGTAAAAAACTAAAGAAAGCATTTTGATTTTTTGGTTTTAGATGATCCAGTGGTGCTGTAGACTGGTCAGCGCACAGCAACTTTTTCGAGGCGCCTGTGGAGATCTACAATAAATCCGTTATTTCTCTCTATTTCTTAACAACATTTTTATACCCTAAACCTGAAAGGTCAGGGTATATTAACTTTGTGCAAACGTTTGTAACGCATAGAACGAAGCGAGTCCGGTATAGAAAAGTATATATATTCTTGATCAGCGTCACCACCTGAGTCGAGCTATCCATGTCCGTCCGTCCGTCCGTCTGTCCGTCCGTCCGTCTGTGTGTTGTCCGTATACACAGGATAAGAAGAAGGAGTAGAGATAATTGGATGAAACTTGGTACACATGGTCACATGCACCCAAGGATCTGCACTATTGAATATTTTTGGAATCCGCCCACGGACACGCCTACCTCCCATACAACTCAAAAATTGAAAACTGCATAACTCAGCTCATAATTAACCAACAACAATAAAATTTGGTGTGTATATAACTTATATCAACACAAAAATGTCTTCGAAAAATTGACGTCATCCGCTCACGGACACGCCCACCTCCCATACAACCCAAAAAATGAAAACGCAATAAATAAGCCTCTGTTGAGCTTAAATTTGGCACATATGTTTTTTATAACAAAACAAAGATAGTTTAACAAAATGGACATCATCCGTCCACGGACACGCCTACCTCTCATACAACGTGAAAATTGAAAACTGCATAACTCAGCTCATAGTTAACCTACAATGAAATTTGATACGTATGTGTTTTATATGACTACAAAGATGTCTTCGAAAAATGGACGTTATCCGCTCACTGACACACCCACCTCCAATACAACCCAAAAATTTAAAACGCAATAAATAAGCCTGTGTTTAACCTAAAGAGCTAAAATTTGGCACATATGTTTTTTATGACAAGACAAAGATGATTTTGAAAAATGGACGTCATCCGCCTACGGACACGCCTACCTCCCATATAACATAAAAAGTTGAAAACTCAATAAATAAGGTTATGTTTGTCATAGAGAAATTAAATTTGGTATGTATGTATTTTATACCAAAACTAAGGTGTGTTCAAAAATTGGGAGTAATCCGTCCAAAAACTCGCCCACCTTCCATAGCGAAAGCACAATTAAGGCATTAACTGTGAGCTACAGGAATTAAACTTGGTATGTGTACATTTTTCATCAACATTTAAATGCACATAAAATATAGGCTTCATTAGCCCACGGACACGCCCATTTATAATAAAAATTTTTTTGTTTTTGAAAAGTGGGTTTCGGGTATTTCATAGTCGGCCTAGACCGACTTTAGACTTTCTTTACTTGTTTTTTTAAATATTCTTCAAATGTTGTACTTTTCTATAATAATGTGTAAAGTAAACCTACAGTAACAATTTTTTCTAAAAAATTAATGAAAAAAGGTCTATTTTAGGCGAAGCAAACCTTACTCTCGCCTTAACTGCGTCTTTTTTAACTTGGTTAATAAAATTGAAGTTCTTGAAAGTTGTATTGTATTACAAATTAAGTACAATTTTAAAATCCTAAAAAAAATATAGTCGAAATATTTTATGGTGTTTTTATGAAGATTTGTAGGCGCAGGAGAGCACATGATTCCGGTTCAAAATCCAGTTCAGTAATACAAAATATATAAATAAATAAATATATACATTAAGGTGCCTCGACTTGTATGAAGAAAAAAAAAGTTCCATTTGTACCCATTTTAAAATGAACCTTGATGTATTCTATGATCGTTCCCAAAATATTTTGGCTATATCAAAATCCGTCAGTGAGCTAAACCATTTTGATAAAACCTCCATAAATCATGTTTTCCGCATTTATACTGGCTAGTGTAATAGATGTAAATAAATAAACTGTCTCAAATTGTAGGCCTGAAAAAGTTCTTTCAATCTGCATCAAAAATTTGTATAAATTTGCAATTGGATTAAAGATAATGATGTTTTTCATGATTTTTTTCTTAATTTTTTTAGATGATTTTCAAAAATTCTCATTCAAACAAACGCTTGAAATAAAAAAAAATACAGTATTTTGGATTTTGAAAATATTATTTTCAGGTAAACTGCACACAAATGGAGAAATAAAATAAGAGCCACACTTTATTAAACAAAGAAAAATGTCCAAAATATATGACAGCCGTGCATACCTTTCCAACGGTATTTTGATAACGGCGATCGTATAAGAAATAATGAAGTTATTTGAATTTTTGTGAAATTAATCTAAAAAAAATGCATGAAAACATCTTTATACTTAACCCAAAAGCAAATATTTTAGAATTTTTGATACAGATTGAACGAACTTTTTCAGGACTATAATTTGAGACAATTTATTTGTTTACAACTATTACACTAGTTAATATATTTACGGAAAACATGATTTTTGGAGGTTTTTGCAAAATGGTTTAGCTCACTGACGGATTTTGATATAGCCAAAATATTTTGGGAATCATCATAAAATACATTAAGGTTCATTTTAGGATGGGTACAAATGAAACTATTTTTTTCAAGGCACCTTAATATACATATATCAAGCTAGTAGCTGTAGAAACGAACATTTTTAGGCATATGTTCATATATACATGCGAAATTTTGCTATGGAGAAAAAGCAACAGCCCAATCAACCAATTCGAAACAGTGCTTGGATTAAGCTTACATGCAATACAAAAAGCAAGCCTTATCCAAGCACGCTTGAAAAACATTTGCCCGGGTAATAAATTTCCAGGTTGCTTTGTATAACTATTGCGTAAAACACAAAAAGAAAGTGATGTACAATAATACTTGGAAAGGCTTGCATTAAGTAAGTGTTTTGCAATCATACTTAGATAACGCTGACAACGGTAATAGTTTCACAACTGTTCAAAGTTGTGATGCTCTCATATATACATACATAAATGTATTTTATTTTCATTTCGTTCGCTCAGCAGACATAAGGCTAACGGCAAGCTGTTAGAGTGTCCGACTCATGTGCGATGGTTCGCGCGTTCGATCCCTGGGGTAGCAAACACAAAAATTTTTTAAGGCATGCAATTTTTCATATAAATATATGCTTCAATTTTAACAAACAAAAATAAAAAATAAATAAAAATAAAAATGTTCCGGTTGGGAATTGAACCTTAGATGTCCAAATCACAACAAATCAAATAACCAGTGGCTTACCAACTGAGCCACGGAATAAAAATTTTTCGCGAGTGGTAATTGATTTGTTGAATGTAGCACACTTGGAAAACGCTTATTAAAACACTTATATCCAATTGTAAAAACAACACTTGGATTAAGCTTGAAGTAAGGAATATTATTCCAAGGGTTCACTTTCGTTTATCCTACAATTGCATGTAAGCGTTCTACAATAGTAAATGAAAGCGTTATCCAAGCTTGAGGCTTACGCTTGTAAGCTTGTTTAAAGCTTATTCCAAGCTTGTTTGGCCGATTGGGAGTTGTTCTGGGTGACAGATACATATTTTCATTGCTGCAATATAACAACTGTAATAAATGTTTTAATAATATAAATAAACTTATAACTTTATTGCAACACTTATTTGTTTATTTTTGTTTTTTTTTTTTTTAAATGTCAAATTTCCGCGGCAATAATATGTATGGGCATATAATTGCCAGTGAAATGTTGACAATAACTCTCCGTACATGGTTGTGTACTTGGCTACACAGAACAAATTTTTTCGTTCAACATTGTTCTACTTGCGGACAGACTTCCCAACTAGCACAAAGACTTTTATAACAGTAACCTGCGTAAAACTGCTCCAAATAGAATGATGTATCGAAGCTTTAAAATTGACAACAAAAAATTTGCAAGAAATATTGTAAAAGATACCTACTTTTTCTGTTTTTTGTATGATATTTTAATTTTTTTATATATTTTTAACTTGCTTTATTTGAATTTTAAGGCTAAATGTTTTAATTTAATTATATTTTATTAATTAAAAATTTCACGAAATTGTTCGGATGCACTCATGGGACTCGAACCCGTAACCTACCGCATGCTAGATCGCAGGGTTATCTATTGACCTATTTCTATTTTATATGCGAAGAGTTAAAACTGAATGACTTCAAGCTTATGGAAACTGAGAGTCTTTTCTGTGCATTCGAAAGGCTTCAGTTTCCACTACAAGCCTTATCAAAACTTATTGGAAATATAGGCTTCGAAATGCAACTGTCAATTTTTCAAATAAATAAATTATTTGCTTTTACTGAACTAAAAGCTTCTATATGATACATGAGAGAGGTTTTAGTTTCAATAACATACCTTATCGAAACTTATTGGAAATAGAAGCTTCAGTTTCAGTACAAATGAAATATATTGCAGCTTGTCACCACAGACTTAATCGAAGTTATAACCTTTCATTCAAGCTCTAACTGAAATAGAAGCCTCTTATAAGTTGCTATTCAGTATAAACGAGGCTGCCGCCTCAAGTACAAAATCAATTTCTGCAAGGTTTTCTAATTTCAATTTCAATTTCAACCCTAACGTTTTCGCTCTTTTATGCGTTGCCAATTAACAGTTTAATAAATAATTTGATATTTTTCAATACAAAATTTTAAGTTTTTTAGTAGTTTCGAAGTTGGCATTTCATTACTGTCAGTTTCAGAAATAATTAAATTCTATTTAAAAAATAATTTTCTTATAATTCCGTTAATAGTTTTGTAACGGTTGCAGGACGTTGTATAGGTTTCAGAGACCAAAAATTAGTTTGTTTAAGTCCTGATTCAATAATGAATAGATTGGTCGTTTGCATTTTTATTTTCCCACTCGCATAACGCTTGTGATCTAATCCAAACATTGTACATTTTTTCCAAAATTTTTTTTTTTTAATTTTTTTAATTTATTTTAAGTTTGACTACGTTGTTTTCTCAGGCTGAGAGAGCACATAATTTCGAAAGCTTTAAAGAGCTACTCAAACAAAACTGACGGTAATTTTGATAACGCTTCTTTAAAAGATTTATAGAAATCTTGTGTAGACTAAGAGGCAGCAGTTTCGGTTGTTCTATTAACCGAAGCTCTTTCAAAATTAAAACTTCCCAAGCTTCCGTAAATAAACATTTTTAAGCTTATTGGAAACTTTGAAATAAGCCTTTATAAAACTGCTGATATTAACTTATGAAATACTTCATAACAGCTATTATATCAGCTTTATCTTCGTTAACAAGTCAACTTCTAGTCGCAAGCTTTATAGAAGCTCAAACCAAGCTGCAGCTGTCGAATACTCAACTTTCCTAGCCTAATCGAAGTTCATGTGTTAGTTGGGTTGTTGTCTATTCGCTGTCAAAAAATTCAATGCACTTCTTATGGGAATTTTGTTTTCTACAGCATACTAAGCTTTTGATAAAAAAAATATTTTATTTTAATTTATATGAAATATGTATATCTTATATTTTATATTTAGATATAAAAATAAATTTTATACAAAAATTTGTTTACTTCACAATTACAATGTCACATGTAATTACTTTATAAATCAATTTTTTTCTTTCACTTTCTCTATAATTTAATCTACCCATTCGAATAGTCAGCTTCAATTATTCACCTTGTTGATGTCTTGTATCATATCTTGTATCATATCTAAAACAATATCAAAATTATTTTTACTACAACTTACCACAACTCTCATCCTTCATGCTTTATACCCCTCATCCAAATACTTCATATCTCGTTTTGAAGACTCACTTGAGTCAATAAACTCATTAAAAATTTTTATCAAAAATATCGCAATATTTGTTTTACTTATCATTCTTCAAAGCAAAACACTTAAATAATAGAATATATAGAAAACATCAGATCATAATCAAATAGATTAACTTTAAAAAGTAATGTTCACTGGGGAAAAAAACAAATTACAAATTAAAAACAAAGAATGAAAAAAAAAAAACACGCATAGAAATTGCATTTATTTGATTTTTATTTTCTTTTTTCTAGTACTTGACACACTTTAAATGTTGGCAGACCAACCAACCACACAACATCTTCTCTAAGAAAGTCTATGCATTATTTATAAAATTTCTTCGGCTACGCCAACAACTAGAAATACAATTGCAAAGAAATATAAAAAAAAAACAAACGAATTACAATAAAAAATAAACGTAAAAACTACCAACTATAATAAAAAGAAATATAAAAAACTGGTGTCATCAGTTTTCTTTTCATATGAAAATTATAATTATGAAAGCAGTTTTTTTATTAACTTCTCTTAAATTACTCTAAAATCTTAAGAGTGCACAATAAAAGAGCAACATTTTTTTATTGCCGGTAAAAGAAAACCACTAGTTGCACCAACCAATGCATGTTAGCGTGGCACATGCTGCGAAAATTTCATACCGTAAAAGGAAGCTGAAGTGAAAATTAAACATTTTCACAAATAAACATTTTGTTTATTTGAAATTTTGGAAAAAACTCAAATATTTAGATCAACTTTAATTTGAATGCTGGAAGGAATAGTAAAAAATTTGCATTCATCGCAAATAAATAGAAACCCAGAAGGATCAATTAAAAGGAGTTAATCAGATAGACATTACCTATCGTTTATCTGATCTTAAATCACAAAAGTTAAAAAGTTATGCTTTAAAAACATTTTTATCATTTAAGAAACTTAAAAAAAAAATAAAATTTTAATAGTCTTATTAGTAAAAAAATTATTAAAATAGCCTTACAGCTCTATTCTAACAAAATCACAAAAAACACCTCAATATCAATTGATACAAATGTCACAATTGATACAAATTAATATTCTGAGCAATTCGAAAAAGCTCTTTTTGTATCAATTGAGATGGAAATAGTGATGAGTAGCTTAGCATGTCACAAACACAGATTTCATAAAAATTTTGCAGAAATAAAATATTATAAAAAAAAAATTTTTGCCGAAATGTAGGAGGGAAGTTCTATTCATGTAATTAATTCGTTGAAATATTTAAAGCAAGGAAACCTGTTGAGAGAAGACCACTTCTGAGCCATCTGCTGGACAGCTCTGATATAAACACACGTCCAGAAAGCCTCTCGGTTGCCGAAGTCAATGCGTTGGAGTTTATGTAACGAATTCCTAAAAACCATTCTCCTGAGTACGAGTTTTTTTGGATATGTTCTTGGCAACGTTATTTATTTTGATGAGCTTTATTTTTATTTTTATTCGACGGCAACAATTTCTCCGCGTTTCGATTTTATTTAAATTATATTATTTTATTTGAGTCAAATTTCTTTGTCAAAAAAAAAACGTCAAATTGAAAAAAACTTTACACCATTATGAGGTAATATAATTAATAATTTATAATAATATTTTTGATATTTTTTCGTAAATTTAATAAAAATCGTAATAATGAAATTTAGAAAATTGCAGAAAATAAATATATGTGGTATGAAATTTAAAGTGAAATACACAAAGATAAAGTTTGGCTGTTTTTAGTTAAGTTTATTAGGCGCTGGTGTGGTGACCGTGGCATGCAGGTTAAGTGTGTGGCTTAGAATGCTCGGAGCCCGGGTTCGATCCCCAGCCGCGGCGAAAAGTTTGTTCAATAAAAGATTTTTCTGATCGGTCACCACCTCTCTGCAGACAATGGCAAGCCTCAGAGGGTAAATTATGCCATGTAAAGCTTCTTGAGAACATGAACTTTAGCCGTTCGGAGTCGGCATAAAACATGTAGGTCCAGTTATCGGTCAATTGTGTGCAAACATTTAATAACACACACAACACAATTGATCATAAGAAGCTCGGTCAAAGTCCTTTCAAGGGCTGAAATGGCCAATTTGTTTTGTTTTATTAGGCGCTGGTACTAATGGCATTTTACGTTCTAGTGCAATTCACTTCGCCTAAGTTAGGTCGAACTGAAAAATTCCGAGCATATAAAATGACTGACAAGGAAAGGCCCCCAGATGACAGTCTCCGATTTGAATGATTTTCGGATAAGTGATAGAAGATAAAAATCTAAGGTCGACGTATTTTTTTTATACGTGCTCAATCGATGGTTTAATGTTTCAAACTCGCGTTCAAAAATCAGCGAAAATTTCGTTTTTTTTATATAACTTTGACGTTTTCCATGGAAAATATTTAAATATTTTTTACTTCTTTGATATCAACTAATCATTACTAAAAATTACAACAAAATTTTCTTATGAAAAATTGATGTCATCGTGTGTGGTTTTGTAAGAGCTATCGTTTGGTACCAAATTTGTAAATGTTTCCATGGAAAATAGCGAAATTATAGCAAAAAAACTAAATTTTCACCGATTTTTAAACGCGAGTTTGAAACCCTAAACCATATATTGAGCACGTATAAATAAAATACGTCGAAAATAAAATATATCCGAAAATTATTCAAATCGGTGACAACCTGGGACCTTTCCTTATGAGTCAGTCTCTATTCTTTAAACCTCATTTTTTTTGTTTCCGTCTTATGAATAAGCATATGAAATTTCAGCAAAAATGTTAAAGTATTTTTATCATACTAATCATCCAATATTCTGATAACATTTTTTTAAATATCAGCCAAAATCATCAAATTCTAAGCCTTTCTTTCGGAGGAGGTTTAAAGGTTTAAAAAAATTGAATAAATCAAAACCAAATATAGAGTATTTTTAAAAATTCCGAAGTTTATTAGTATTTTAAGCAATAAAAATAACAGCCTTGGCAGCAAATAATCATTGCCTTTGACACGCTTTAGTTTTTTTCTTAGAAAAACAACCATGCCAAAGAGCAATTAATGCATTGCATTGCAATTTGATTTATTTAACATATTTAGATCTATTAGTGAAACTTTTATTATAAAAAATATGATAAAATGCCTTTCATATAAAAATAGGCAGAATAAAGCAAATAACTAAACTATAGCAAATAACTTTGACACGCTATAGTTTTTTTCTTAGAATAACTACCATGCAACAGAGCAATGAATGCATGGCATTGCAATTTGATTTATTTAACATATTAAGATCTATTAGTGAAACTTTTATCAAATATACATCTGTCAATGGATTCCATGGAACATCGCTAAAAATAGGCAGAATCATCCAACATTTTTAACATATTAAGATCTATTAGTGAAACTTTTATCAAATATACATCTGTCAATGGATTCCATGGAACATCGCTAAAAATAGGCAGAATCATCCAACATTTTTCCATAGAAAAACGTGGTAGATTTTGATTGTCCGGCAAAATTTCGCTCTTGGTTTAAGGCTAAATTTCAGTTTTAGTTTTAGAACCTTAATTTTTGTTTTAATAATATACTATTTCGATTTATTTATTATTTATTTATTCGATTTAGTACACGTTTTTGAAAAGTATGGGTGGTTTCAAATTCTTTTTTACAATAAAAACTTCTTATAATAACTTATAATAAAACTTGTGACATTTTATATGGCATTACGTGTTGTTTTTTTTTTTCCTGGGTAAGTCAAAGGAAATATTTTGAACCGGACCCCGCGTTTGGCGAGAAAACTGTCGTAGCGCTTGCAACCCCCCTCCGCTATAATTATTAAGTTTTGAAATTGTATGCTGACAAGAGAATTATTTAGTATTTCACTTATATGAAATATTTTAATTGTTTTTTAAGCATGAATTATCACTAATCATTATTAATAGTTTTCGAATTAAAATGATACGAATTTGATGAAATGAATTTGATATAATATATAATATTTGAATCATCTTCCATTCCAGTTAATAAAAAATCTTTGTCTATCATACCGTCATTTTTCAAATCAATTTAATATTCATTTTTGATATAACTCAGTGTTAAATTGCCCTTTTTGCTTTTGAGCTTTTGATATGGTTGAGTAGAAACAATTAAAAGAATGAAGTTTCCAACACCCACTTTCGGACAATTTTTGTCGAATAAGACTTAAATTATGTAATTGCGTTTGTTTGGTATTTATAAGCAAATTTGCTAAAAATGGGCGTGGTCGCACTTTAATTACGCCCACTCTTAATAAATTGTGGAATTAAACATGTTTCCGGAGTGTTAAAATTATTGTAATTATAATTTTCCACTTATCTTAGCGCTTGATAGCGCCAAACATATTTTCTGTTTAAAATTTGATTTTTTTTTTCTACTTGTTGAAGAGGACATAAAACAGTCTTGTGGGGCCAACAATTGGTAATAAATATGAAATTTATTGATATAATTTGATATCTTCAATATTGCTTTATTCGAGATAGTTGAAAGAAAATTTTCATTGCTTAACTAATTTTGAAAAATTTTTTATGGTTACGGTAAATTTTCTATTTCTAAAATTAAACTTAAAAATTTATTTTAAGAAAGCTTATATTGTTCCATTTTGATTCAAATATTATGTAGCTATTTATGTTAATTTTTTTATACTTTCCCATCCCCTGGGGATGTTTTAACCTCGAAAAATTTTAACTTTTTTTGAGCACATGTCCTTTACATTAGTGCCACTTTCGTCTCTGTCCGATGTATAGTTTACGAACTACACTCGCTAGTGCTAGTGGGATCAAAATTAATTTGCATTCAAAACAAAAATTTCAATTTTACGCCATCTATTGGGTAAACGCATATAACGAAACATGATCTAACTCGTTTCTTTCATAAGAGTTAAATCTAACCGGATCACAGACTCATTTCGTTAAATTTGACAATTTGAGTTCATTTACTGAGTTGAAAAGAGGTTCATTACCTCTCGTGTAAAAATAGAGCAGTTAGTAAAATATAATAGTAGTACTCTCGCAGGATATATCTGATATTTTAGTATATATATTATCTTTGAACGATGAGTATTAAATGCTGTAGGTATACCCTAAAGTATACGTCAAAAAAGTTTCATGTCCTCGAAAAAATCTGTTAAAACGACCCCATGCAAACCACGCTGTAAAACGTAATTCTTCGTCAAAAATAAGAAAGGAAAAAGTAAATATTTCATTAGTTTCTGCAAATTTTCATTTATTTCAAAGAATAAAGACAAATTTTTTAAACTTTAATCGCTGAACACTACATATTCATGATTTATATTGAAATAATTTACGAATCCAAGATATTCAATCCGTTGTATGTTCGGAATTTTTAATAATTTTAACCAAAATATTTATCACTTTTCTAAGCAACAGTTGCGTTATAAGATAAAAATTTAAAACACGTGTCGAGCGTAACAAACTTAAAGTAGATAACGAAAATGGAAAAAAGAAATGAATAATTGAAATAATCATGAGAAAAAGTCAACCAATTTTTGTAAAAAAGGCATATTCTTTCTTTAAGAAAGTTTTATTCAAAAGCCTATGTAATTTCTTAAGAAAATTTTACATATTGTTGGGACGGGTGAGACAATAAAAAAACTAATTAGTTTTAATATTTTGTACTTTCTTGACGCTGCACAGTGTGAAATTTTCGCATTCTAGTGGAACTTAATTCCAAATCTTACTGATCTGCACCCACTGTTACCTAATTTGACAGGAAATATAATTTTTTTGTTATAGCAATGCAAATTTTCAGTTTTTTATTTCCTTATAAAATGATGATATAAGAGAATAAAGAATATACCAAAAATTTCCTTTCTTCCCAAAAATTTTAGCGTTTTAAATATTTTTTAATGATTTAAGTATTCTTTGCTTACAGCACACATTGTATTTTTCATGTTTTTTACTTGCATTGTTTAATATTAAAATTATTAATGTATATTAAATAAACTTTAATCGTTATCTGATAAGATTTTTCTCAAATACAGAAATTAAAAAAAAATATATCCGGAGGGGCAAAAAGAAGCACGAGATTACCTTTGGTTCTGGTTTTAAAATACTCAAAAAAACAGGAAATGAAAAAAGAGCTTGTCTACACGTGTCTACAATTTTAAAACTCTGTCCAAAGTGCAAACATACTTATATTTTTTTTTTTTAACCTGAGAAGGAAACAAGCGAAAAAGTATAAAAAAATGAAAAAAAAATATAATCTACTTATTAACGCGTAAAGTGTAAATATTTTAGATTCTAAATACTTATAACCTTTTTTCACAATTGCAATGGATTAGAAACAAAATTATTCCATAATTGTTACAAGAAATAAAAAAAAATCCGTATCTGATTTTTTTGATAGTAAACCTTGACTTTGATCACTTGTGGCAAAATATATATTGCAAATACATAGCAATATTATGCAAAAACAAACGGTTTAGATTATTAAGAGCTGAAAAAAACAATTTTTTCCAGGGAAGACCAACATAATTTTTATAATTAAGTTCCGCTAGAATCCGTATATTTCACACTGTGCGCTGTAAGCAATCTTTGTTATAAGCTGTACGTAACTGTAACCCCTGACAATAATGGTGTCTATCTTGTGTTATCTTGTATAACATTGCATAATTTTTTTTAGCTTTGAACCGAGAATTCCAGGTGTCAAACCTAGTCAGTCAAGTCTGTCTTGGTTCAGATATAATTTTTCATTGTTAGCCATGAAATTTGTAAATTTTAAACTCATTTAACATTAAATTTTGAAGTCCTGGGAAGCCAAAGGAAATACACCAATTTATTAAGCATCGTCGATATCTGATTCTTACAGGTTTTAAACTTCAAAATCAACCTTTTATATTACAAATTAAAGTTTTTCCATTTAAAATTAAATTTTTTACAGTTCTAACTAAATTTTTAAAAGTTAAAGTGTAACTTTATTTTCGAGATATAAGCAAGTTTGAACTTTATATCGAGAAAAATAATGATTATTTTAGGTATTAATATTGCCTTTTTTTTCTTAGTTTTTTGACTCCTGCTAAATAAGAAGTCTGAAAAACTTGTTTTCTGTAAATGGGTTAACTTAAGCCCACAAAATAATCCCTTTTTCTCGTGTTTAAGTCTACTCACGGAGTAAAGTGGGTGTTTAAAAAGACATAGCATGAAAGCATGCTTATTGCCTAAGCTAATTTTTCAGCCAAGGTAACTTCTTTTTACAGAACAAAAGACACTAAGAGCTTTTGCCGATTTGAAGTTTGATTCGGTTAAAGACGGTTATTAGATCTAAAGGTCCAATCCGATTAGCTTTATTTGTTTTTTGTAAATCTCCATATTGGCCGATTCCATTCTCTACAAAATTTTATGACACCGAATTTAGGTTTTCGAAAAATTTCTGAATTTTAACCCGCTTATTACCCCAATATTAATAAAAACTTTTTTAAAACGAAAAAAAAAAATATCTAAAGTCAAGTCTAAAGGTCTAGTGCAGATTCTTGGGGCCATGTCAACATGTGTACCAAGGTTCATGACAGACATGGATAACTCAACTCACAAGATGACGTTGATCAAGAATATATATACTTTTCTATACCGGACTCGCTTCGATGTAGGTGTTACAAACGTTTGCACAAAGTAACCTGATCTTACAGGTTTAGCATGTAAACAGCTTTTTCCAAAATCTGAATTAGGAACTTTTTAACAGAAACTCCTGAAAAGTACTTGATAAAATAATTGATATTTTTTTAAAATAATACACTTTTTGGATTATTAAAAAAAAATGCTTTTTCTTTAGTACGATATTTAACCAAAAATTTTTTATTTACATAAACCGTTTAAACCACTTGCATTTTACGGTATAGAAATGAGTTTGCGTTAATGCTCAGCGAAAATATGGATAAAAACAGAACTGATAAAAAGATAATTATTAAGAAAAACTTTTAAGAGAAAACACTAAAGAGAGTAACTTAAGAGTAAATTGGTAGAAATAATCATAAAGAAGCAGCAACAAGAAAGAAGGCTCGCATATGTTAGCCTAAATATATGAGACGTAAATACAGCAGAATAAATAAAAAAAATAAAAAAACTGAAGAAAACAAATAAGTGTGACAGAATAAAAAAGTTCACGCAATAGTCATTAAATTTAATTACATTTACTAAAAAAGAAGAAGCAGCCAAAAAGTGCTGCAAGCTCTGTTTTCAAAATTTAAACTTGAAATCTGATCACAAACCTATAAAGATCAGTTAACTAAAAGTGATTCGTTGCCTAAAAACTGTTATTTCAAATAACGTTGTGTAGTTTAGTGCACATCATGACAACATTTTTTTTTAAACACGCATTTAACTACTGGTTAAAACAGAGTTCATTAGTCTTTGCTTTTTATGTACGCAGCACACGTGTTCTTTCGTATTTCTTGCGCTCTCTTCTTAAGATCACTTTTCATTTTTTTTTGTTTTTGTGTTTTACTTCTTATATAGTAAAAACTTTTAAACTTGTACCTTTTATAAATTTTTGAAAATTTTATATTATTTTTACTCAAAACGCACTTGAAACCGATCGTTTTGTCTGACTACGTTTTTAACTGAATACCGTTCGCTTTCTTCTCACAACCGTTTCTTCAAAGACCCAAGTGAAGACTAATGCTATGGTCTTCCGCTAAAGCCAACAAAAGTGGTTTTGCTTTTGCTTCGGCTTCTGCGAGACCGTTTCAAGTTTGTCGCCCATTAAGTTGCCTCTGCGCGATCGTTCGCCGTTAGTTCGCTAGCTGATCGTGTATTGTGTGCATTGGCAGTGAAAACTTTTGTTGTCATATCGTTTTCTAATCATTATCCGCACCATTTTTACGAAGAGTGTGTGAGTGTTTTTCGGAGATAAGCACTCTTTAGAGCAGATCGATCGGCTGTTGAAATTAAAAAAAAAACACATTAGAAACAAGAAAAAAATATAACTGCAGTTTTAGGCGATCTTTATTATATATGTTTTTTCTTCTTCTATTTAAATCGTGTTGGAATTTTTGTGTGTTTCTCTTTTTATTGCTTGCTATATTATTTGAGTGATTTTTGATAAGAATTTTTGTCCGCTCATTTTATTGTACCCTGCCTGAGCTGGGCTGGTGGTGTGATCTTATGAAAGTTCATAGATTTTTGACTTAGAAATTTTGTTGATACCGTTCTTATCTGCATTGAAATTGTGCAGCAGCGTCTATCGAATATACTTGGATCATGCAACAAGTGTTTATAAAGTCTTGTTAAATAAAATTATTTTGAATTGGCATTTGGAATAAAAAATAACTCTAATAAAGTCTTTAAAATTGAAAATTTTCCATTTCTCCGATTTCATAATTGATTTTAAAGGTTTGAATTCATATTTTATTTTTTTTCTTCCCTTACATAAGGATATTTAAAATTATGAGATTATAGACGCAAAATTAAATTTTTGTGATTATATACAGAATGAACAGTTGTTTTCAATCAACTATATTATAAAGTACTCTCTTCCTACAATTTTATGTTATCTTAGGATTTTCCCTTACAAAGTTAGAACTATTTCAAATTGACTTAACAAATCCATTTATTGGGCCATAATAACGTGGTGCTTGGAATTTATTGTTTCGTCATAAAATGGCCATTACTTTGCAAATAAAAATAATCGAAAAAGCCATTTGGGAGCTTACTACGGAGGTGAAGAGTAGTCATAAATAATAATGGTTGAGAATTCACTAGTACAGAAAGAGTTAAAAAACTTTTGCTTTGCGTACATAACCTCAAAAGTAGTCAACAAGCCATTTTGAATATCGCAACACCTTGACGCAAGGGGTCAATTTCTTGCAGTGATGGGGTCAATTTATTGCAGAGGTGGGGTCAATTTCTTGCAGAGGTGGATACAATCCCCAAAATCGATTCCCTAAATCATTTTTAAGTATGATGTCCTTGGGATTATGTTATGGCATCTTCTAATATATAAAATCAAATGTTTGTCCTTCTGTCTGTCTGTCTGTTTCGTATAGGCTCGCGCACCGTTCATCCGATTAAGCTGAAATTTTTTTTTTAGCTTTGAACCAAGGATTTCAGGTGTCAAACCTATTCAGTCAAGTATGCCTTGGTTCGTAAATGGGTAGATAGATAAGTAGGAGAGAAAGGGAAATCAAGAGAAACAGGAGTAGAATGTTCTTGTGTGGCGGAGTGCTATATCAACATTCGAATTTAAATCTGAGGCAAGTGTTATGCCTTTATCTCAGTCAATTCGAGTTATCAAGCAATCTCATTCCACAAACATCTCTATCACCAACTACAACTTCCAAAGTCGTATATATTGATGAAGTTTTTAATTTTCAGTTGATTAGAAATGAGGAAGGAATTAAATAGAGGTAAAAGCGTAGGACCATGGCTAGACCGGGATTCGAACCTGGAACCTCTGGGTTGGCAGTCAAGCACGCTAACCACTCGACTACCGAGGCCCCTCAACGTGGGCGATAGCACCTGGACCTGGATAAAGCATAAAGCATAAAAAATTTCAACGTCTTCCGTAAGAGGGCGCTATAAGTATTGCACTTTAAGACACAATAATTAGTAAACGCCTCTACCGAAATCAATGAAATGTGGTATAAAAGATCCACTGCACCCAAAATAAAACATGGCTATAAAAATTCGTTTTAAGTAGTGAATTTTTAAGACTCAATAATTCTCAAATGACTTGACCGATTTTACTTAAATTTGGTATGTGAAATAACCTGACCCTGCAACAGAATAAAAAAAAAAACAAAAAAAAAAAATTGGCCATTTAAGTCCTTGAAAAGACTTTGACCAAGCTTCTTATGATCAATTGTGTTGTGTGTGTTATTAAATGTTTGCACACAAGTAACCGAGAACTGAACCTACATGTTTTATGCCCACTCCGAACGGCTAAAGTTTATGTTCTCAAGAAGTTTACATGGCATTATTTACTCTCTGAGGTTTGCCATTGTCTGCAGAGAGGTGTTGACCGATCAGAAAAATTTTTTACTGAAAAAACTTTTCACCGCTACTGGGGATCGAACTCGGGCTCCGAGCGTGCTAAGCCACGCACTTAACCTGCACGCCATGGTCACCTACAACAGAATATAGGCTATTTAAATTTCAAAAACTTCCGTAAGAGGGAGCCTTTTTCAATCAACTATATCTAGCTCATTCACGTCAAAACGGATGAACCGATTTTGATGAAACTTGGTAAGCTTTCGTATCTGTAACTGAAATAGATCCAATGCTTTTAAAAGTTCTTTCGAGAAAAATTTAGGAATAAGCCAAAGGAAAACATAATCAAGAATCAAAGACTAACAAAAAAAAAAATATCTTTATGAAATACGAGCAGAAGCTATATAAATATGAATAAAAATCAACTGAAAAGTATCGACCATAACCGAAGTCTAAAGTCGGTCTAGGCCGACTATGAAATACCCTAACCCTACTTTTCCGTGGGCGGATGAAGCCTATATTTTAAATGCATTTTAATGTTAATCAAAAATTTACACATACCAAGTTTTATTCCTGTAGCTCACAGTTAATGCCTTTATTGTACTTTCGCTATGGGAGGTGGGCGTGTACATAGACGGATTACACCCAATTTTTGAACATACCTTAGTTGTAGTATAAAATACATACATACAAAATTTAATCTCTCTATTACAAGCATAATCTTATTTATTGAGTTTTAAACTTCTTGGGTTGTATGGGAGGTAGGCGTGTCTGTGGGCGAATGACGTCAATTTTTCAAAACCGTTTTTTTTTTGTCATAAAAAAATACGTGCCAAATTTTATCTCTGTAGGTTAAACAGAGGCTTATTTATTGCGTTTTCAATTTTTGGCTTGTATGGAAAGTGGGCGTGTGCGTGGGCGGATGACATCCACACATGGACACATAGACACCAAATTTTATTGTTGTAGGTTAATTATGAAGTTATTTATGCAGTTTTCAATTTTAGGTTGTTTGGAAGGTGGGCGTGTCTGTGGGCGGATGACACCCATTTTTCGAAGACATCTTTGTGTTGATACAAAAACCATAAATATCACATTTTATTGTTGTAGGCTATTGACCAGCTTGTGTATTTTATGGGCCAGTTTAATTATGTTTATTTTGGAGGTTTAATGGCCTGTACTTTTTATTGCAATTTTTTAAAATAAAATAAAAAATTCAATTTGTTCCCGACGTTTCGTCACTTTTTTGGCGACATCTTCAGGGGAGATTTTTAATTTTTTCTAAAAACACATACTTTATAAGCTTTTATTGTATATAAAAGATTTTACAAACATTTCATTAACTTACATATAATAACAACTTACATTAACAGTTTAACATTACATTATTAAAACACTTCACATTTATAAAACAATTATTTTATAACAATTTTTTTTTTTTTTTTTTTTTTTTTTTTTAAACTAACTATTTAAAACTACTGCATAGTTGTTATTAATTTTGTCTGTGTCTTCTTTGAAGTTTATTGTCTTATCTGCTTTTTGTTGTATTCGTAAACTTTCTAAAGTTAGTCTTTTGTTTATTTTGTTCTCTAAGTCTAAAATTTCCACAGTATCAAAAGCTTGTTTATGCAGTTTTCAATTTTTTCATTGTATGGGAGGTAGACGTGTCCGTGGGCGGATTCCAAAAATATTCAATATTGGAAATCCCTGGATCTTTATGATCATGTGTACCGAGTTTAATGCAATTATCGCAACTTCTTCGTCTTATCCTTTGTTTACGGACAACACACAGACGGACAAACGGACGGACGGACGGACGGAGATGGATAGCTCGACTCACGAAGTGATTCTGATCAAGAATATATGTACTTTTCTATACCGGACTCGATTCGTTCTATGCGTTACAAACGATTAAAATTCGATTTTTTTTTAGATAAAAATGCATGCTAAGAAAAACTTTAAGCGCATTTTTCTCGAAATGACTTTTTTCCAACTGGGTGACCATTGTGCTCAGAAACCAGAAGTAAGATCTAGATGTTGAAGATGTAATTTTTTATTAAATAAGACCGGCAGGCAGGGATGAGAAATGAGTTTTCCGAAATTGTACCAAATCGAAATAAAAATTGTACTTTTTGACATCAAATTGTACTATTTTTGTTTTCTCCATGAATAATTTACTTTTTTATGCATTTAATAATAAATTATTTAAAGTAAAATAAAGTGAATAGAAATGGACAAGCAGTTCAAAATACATACAAAGTTAAATAAATATAGTACTCTACAGTTAGTTTTTAAATTTTAATCAAGTTCCGGTTACCCGAGCCGGCTCAAAAATTAAGTTTTCAAGCAATTCAATTTATTTGAAATTAATGCCTTAGTGCTAGAAAGAGACGATCATGTAATAGAAAAATAAAATAGTAGAGCTGATCAGGGTGGCAATTCGTTTGAATGTGTTGTACATATGGTTGTACAAATTCACAAAAAAGGCACTGAAAACTTTATGAAACACAAAAAAAGCAAAGAAAGACGATATGACGAAGACCATGTGTATGAAAATTATTAAAAATGTCTTCGTGGTACTTACGTACTTTTTATTATAAAATTGTACTGAAAAAGTACAATTGTACTGAAAAACCCAACACTGCTGGCAGGTATTGTTTTACAGAAATTAGACTAAACACTTTCGACGGAGGGAGGGGCCAAAACCCCAAAAAACGATCATATAAAAAATGTTAAAATGATAGCAATTTTAAAAATCGTCCCTTTTGTGTGCTTAGGCACAACCCCGAGGAACACCGGGTAACATCCGCTAGTATGTAATAATTTTTGTAATTTTTGCAAGTTGTAGCTATTAAAAAGATTCTACGGTTATTAACCCACACCTTTTAGAATACCCTGCAATGCAGTGTTTTCCTTCTAACAGTCCTCTTTATTTTTAAATAAGCTATAGAGTTTTTTTACTTTGTTTTTTTTTTTTTAAACCCTGAATCAATAGAAGCCGCATTAATAAAAAGTAATAAATTCATTCAGTTATCTACACATATAAAAATTTTTAAAATTAATGCGTAACAAAAACAGCGCAATCGTAAATTAATTAACAAATTTTCCTTTTTACTCATGTTTGTACCTGTGTTGCCAGTATTTTTTAAAAGTTTTTTCCCACAAAAGACTGAAAAAAATCCCTTTTTTCCCTTTTTAAATATTCAAACATCTGTTCAAATTCTTTCTAATATAACGTTAATATGAAAAACATTTTTTATTATAGTCCGCAAAAACGGGGGTAATTGTTAAGAAAAAACAATTTTCTTAACAATTATTTCTCAATTTATTTAACAAATACCGAATGTGCACAAAAACGTGCGCGAATCCGTACAAAACTCCTTACGAGTTCGTCAGCGCGGAATTCTATATTTTATGTTTCGTCGGACCCATTTGGAACCCGTTGCGAGCTCGTTACTAAACCGAAAAAACAATTCTCAGAAAGTTAATATTAATGTTCTTAGCAAATTGCATTCTTTAAATAAAAAGAGTCCATTTCGATTTCAAAAAAAAGAGTACAAAACGGATTAATATCTAGAGTCCGTTCCAAATTAAAGATTTATCCGAAAAAGCAGAACAAGCAATTCGCGTTTTCAAGAGGAATTTAATACGGAAACTGATCAGTTTTGAATCTTAAAAGAAATGCGTTTCGGATAAAACATACGTAGAAGTAAGTTCATCTCGAATTCGAACCTGATACGTTTAGCACTTACTTATACTTACTGTTCTTACTGTTCCCATTTGCCATGGAACACAGTACAGTGAAGAAAATATAGAATCTTTTGAATTTTATTCCCAAAAATATTAGTTTCCTCTTGAAAATTGAAGCAAATATAAAATAAATCGCAATTTAATTTTTATAGCTCTTTGACAAGAATTTCTAATGTTAATGGCATTCACAATTATATTATTTATTGTAAAAAAATATGACTGTTACATGGCTGCCATGAATTTTTATTTGATAAACTTCTTACTGCATTTTAAATTTGTAGATTGATTTTAAATATTTTTATTGATTTATTTATATTTTCAATGATTTTGTAATATAACCTGTTTTCCATGCTATTCATCCAAAATTTTCGATTTAAACATTTCCTATTTTTTTATTCTACGAAGCAAAATGCTCTACTTTTTCCCTTTTAGCTCAACAAGCAATAGAAAAATCGCTCAAAATGGGAAATTTCTCTCAAACTGGTAACACTGGTTTGTACATTTGTATCTTTTGTCTACTTTCTTATTTAGATTTTAACTCAAGTAAGCCCAAATTTCAGATTGTAAATTCATAATTTCTAAAAACATAATTTTTATTCTTTTAAATTTTTTTTTCTGACTACTTTGAGTGTGGTGTGAATGTATAATAGTAATAATAATAAAATTACATTTTTATGTTGCCAACCATGTTGGTGAATTTCTGTCGTTAACTCTTAGTGTGTGTGTTAAAGTATCTTTGCGATACCATTAGTTTGGACTTTTGGCATCAGATAAGCTTGCACTTTGTATTTTGGAATTTTTATTCCTACCAGTTATCAGTAGAAACGGCTATTATAATTTTCGATAAATTTATTTGGTATTATAAGTATTATTTTTAATGAAATAAAGTTGTGCTCTATATATAAAAATAGGATATAGTAATCGTTGAACTTACATATATAAAAATTAACGTTTATTAATTTTTAGTGACGGAATAGCCATCTGTGATTTAATCTTTAGACGGTTTTCCGTTGATATCTAAGTGATTTAAATCTCGTGATTACTTTGTTAGCAATCAGCAATACAAATTTTAATCTGAAGATAACGTTGATTTACTACCAGATTTTTCAATTGATTAAAATAAACCAAGTTATAATTTTGATAAGATTTTAAAATCTCACTTAAGCTTTTTATATCATTCTTAATACGTTGAGTTTCTTCGAAACAAAGCCGGATGCGGCCGTCGTCGTGCTTGCTAAGTGTTTGGTGTGCGACTTAACGGAAACTAGAAGCCCAAGTTCAATACTCACACCTCTGCCATAAGGGGTGAATCTAGCGAGGGTAAGGGGGTAAGCTACCCTCTAATTTTTTTTAAGTTAACGAAATTGATATTTTTTACTGAAATTTGTTTAAAATATTGATATTGAATGGACGGATCGAAGTCAATCGTACCGAAACCTTTTCTTTTTCAGGCGGTCATTCTTTAGAAATATCAAATTATTTTAGTCGTACTATTCGTTCAGTCTCGTTAAAACTTATGTATAACTGCGTTCTATGAAAAATTCTCTCCGAGCAATTCAGTCGATCAAATCTTTTATAAGGCTTTTAGTCGTTCCTTGGTAGGTTTGTTTATGACTTATAGTCGTAGCTTAAACCAACTTCAGTCGATTAATTTTAATATTTTGGTCAGAACTACATATCGTCGGCCTAATTCTAATAACACGTAAGTCACAATTATCTAATTTTCAGGAGACCAAAAACAATACTGTTCATAATATGTATGAAGTTCATACTACTTATAATGTATTACTTGAAACGTTCTAACGCCCTTTTTTTCATACAAACGTTAAAAACTATATAAGATCTTAGACACAGTTTAGTTAAATCTACCAAAATCGTTATTAACCGTTATTTTTTCAAATTTTGACTTAAGTTGTATTAGAATTAGGTCGACGCACACTGGGGCCGCTTGTATGGAACGGTTGGCCAAAACTCTGCAACCCAATATAACTTCACCAAAGTCGGTACACTGCTATTTTGGGACCTTTTAAGCATTAAAAAGTTATTTAAATGTAAATAGCACAAAGGGACATGGCACCTTCCATACAACCTATGATAATACTTTGAAATATTTTGAAAACTTTTCAGAATAAAACAACAAAAATCAGTACCTGTCATTTAAAGATGATGACAGAAGAATTACATCAAGTACCAAAATAAGTTTGAAAACGATTTAACAACATGAAGCGAAACCTCTCATTCAACCGAAATTGATATATGAACACATGCAATAACTTTAAGTATTAAGAATTAAACAGTGAAAATTAGTATTTGTCGTTTAATTTATTACACCAAAACATATGTATTATTATTAATTTAAGCATTTAAGAGAAAAAGAGAATTATGAAAGCTCTGTTTATTTTTCAAACATCAAAGCATTGAATAATTATAATATAGAATGGACACCGCCGACATTCGCCACTACCCTGTCGTTATGTCGCCACCATCGTTTTGCATATCTCCTAAGCTTTTCACCTGGTTTGTGCACATAGCTAAGAAAATCCTAAATTGATCCCAAAACAAATAGAAATAATTTCCTCCCTTGTTCAAGGTCACTAGCTTGTATCGCTGGCAAGAGTTTTCGTTTGTGTTTTTTGATTTTTATGCAAATTGCCAAATTGTGTTAAATGAAAATAAAATTTAGTTTTGAATACTTAATAAAACAATCACTTTTATCAGATGATTAATAGAAATAAAATGGACTTTTATCAGAAATAATGTCAATTTATTCAAAATATATTCATAATTAACGTTTTCATGTTTATTTTTAATATTTTTATGAATATAAAATTAGTAATAAATAAGACAAAAATTAAGAATGAAAATAACAATTTATTGTGAATAAAAATGTTTTTAAAAGGAATAATGAATAATGAATTTGAAGTGCATTTTGAATAAAATATGAATAGTGAATGAAAAATTAAAAATAATTTAACTAAACATGATTTAGTATATCAAATTTTTTAATTTTTCTTAGAATCTTAAGAATATTTCCTAAAGTACAAAATTATAAAAAAAAAACAATTTCGAAAAACGGCCAATGTCATGTCCCTCCTTAAAATTAATAAATTTTAAGTTCTTTTCTTAATTACGTATTCTGGGTATATTTTATTATATTTTTTATAAAAAAACTTAAAAATTATTCTTAAAACATTATATAATTAAAATGCAAAACGAAAATTACCTAAAAAAAACCGTTTTTTTAATTTCGATTTTTTTCGTTTAAAAACTTAAATGGGCCCTTAAAGCAGTACCTGTTTCCATGAATAATTTAAGCCTCGTAGCATTAAAAGAAGTGAATGGCTTGCAAGGGATTGACTTCTTCCAAATTCACCGAAGTCCTCAAATCCATATATAACATCATCCTTTGAATTGTATTCCAATTCTCTTTTGATGCTCATCTCATCAAAAACAAGTACGCATTTTTTATCTCTATTGGGCAGCAGCTCAATTTTGGTTTTAAGCATTTTTAAAATATCATATGAAATGCCTGTTTGAAAAGGCATTGTATCATACCATCGCACAATTGTTCTTTGCGAAGGCAATTCAAATCCTTCTTGCATTAAAAATTTATAAAAAGAAGGGGACTTTTAATGAAATTTTAGGAATAAATCCTTTTCCTCAATATTCCATTTTGATTTTTTAGAGTGAAGAAGCTGACTCTTAACAAAAATACCGACGCTTTTATGTTTATTTTTTAACATCCTATCAATTTCATTATTTTGAGTTATTTTATTAATTTCATTTGGTCGCTTATGCCTTTCTTTTGGTGATTTCAGAAGTTCATCAATAGCAATTTTATTGTTTTCTATTTCATCATCGGATTCAGTATTTTGATGCAAAAAATTACCAGCATATGAAAAGTTGACTTCACAAATAGGATTTTCTGAGTTGCCAAAATTTTTAAATATATTAGAATACGTTTTCATTTCTCCTTTCACTTTAGTATTCAATAAATTACACTCATTAGCATTTATTTTAAGTTCAATATTATTTTGGTTATGATTAAGGTCTGTCAGTACTGGTCTTTTGTCTATTTTTGAAAAATTTCGAACAGTTTTTAAATTGGTGAACTTTGATTTGCTTTTAATGTCTGTAGAATATTTTTTTCAATGTTTTTTCAATTTTATTGCACTTATTTAACTCACTATATGGAACAGGAACAGGAAATTTAGAAAAATTTTCATTTTCTATTAATTTAGTACTGTAACTATTTCCCGAGTTTTTTATCCATTCTTCGCGTCTATAGTCGTGTGGCATAGCAAATCTTGGAATGCCATATTGTTATACCCCCACGCGTACTGCGTAAGGGGTATATTAATTTTGTCACGACGTGTGTAACGCCCATAAGGGCAAGTATATATATTCTTGCTCAGCATCACCACCTGAGTTGATTTAGCCATGTCCGTCTGTCTGTCTGTCTGTGGACACGATTACAGCCGTAATTTTGAAGCTATCGTGCTGAAATTCGATATTTAAGCTTTTTTTCAAAAAACTAAGGTCAAGTTCAAGAATGGGCTAGATCGGATGAAAACCACGCCTACCTCCCATACGACCCCAATGATGAAAACTCCATTAAGAAGCGAATATTTACGCTATAAAA
This sequence comes from Tetanocera ferruginea, assembly GCA_958299015.1. NCBI lineage: Eukaryota > Metazoa > Arthropoda > Insecta > Diptera > Sciomyzidae > Tetanocera > Tetanocera ferruginea. Next base: position 33,556,592 of record OY282641.1, on the reverse strand, counting down.
CTTAAATTCGGTATTTGTATAGTCTATGACAAAACTCAGATATGTTAGAAAAATTGGCGTCATTCACCCACTAACACACCCACCTCCCATACAACCCCAATATTGAAACATATGTATAGAGGCTTGTGTAGAAGCTATAAAAATAAAATTAAATATGTAACGAATGTTTTATTCTTATACTCTTTGTTATTTATTAATGTTATTAATATGTATATGAATATCTAACTTTGCTTAAAATACTTGTTTAAAATATTATTTGTATTCATTGATGTTTATTTGAGATATTTCAAAACATATAAAATAAAATATTCATTCCAATATTCATCTCAAAAAGGAGACAACGTTTCTTAAATTATAAAAGGAAAGCTGTTTTCAAACATTTTTTAAAATATTTTAAGAATATTAAAAAAAACACGAGAGCGACTGTCGTCCCTCGTTACAAATATTTATTATTTTAATATAAAAATTAAGACGTGAGAGAAAAATGGGCGTAATCCACCCACGAACACGCCCACCTCTCATACAACCCCAAAATTTAAAACTATATAAATAGGCTTCTGTCGAAGCTACAAAAGTAAAATTAGATATTTATTCTTTTTATAATAAAACTAGTAAGGTATATCTTCGACTTGGCCGAAGTTAAAATACCCCCACGACTGATTCTTCAGGGTTAAATAATCTTAAATTAGAGAGTTTTTTGTATGAGATTTTAAAAGATTTTGTTATTTTTATTTGTCTAAAATACAAAAACATATCAAATTGCTTTCCTGCAGCATAAAGTATGTGTATGAAGCCCATTTTCTCAACACACCTCAGTTTTGACATAAAATACCAAATACCGAGTTTCAGTTTTGTAACTTTAATATTAGTCTCTTTATAGAGTTTGCAATTTTGGGGTTGTATGGGAGGTGGGAGTGTTAGTCAGTGGATAACGCCCATTTTTCTAACACACCTAAATTTTGACATAAAACACACAAATACCGAGTGTCAATTTTGTAACTTTAATATTAGTCTTTTTATAGAGTTTTCAATTTTGGGGTTGTATGGGAGGTGGGCGTGTAAGTGGGTGGATAACGCCCATTTTTCTAACACACCTAAGTTTTGACATAAAACACACAAATACCGAGTGTCAATTTTGTAACTTTAATATTAGTCTTTTTATAGAGTTTTCAATTTTGGGGTTGTATGGGAGGTGGGCGTGTAAGTGGGTGGATAACGCCCATTTTTCTAACACACTTAAGTTTTGACATAGAACACACAAATACCGAGATTCAGTTTTGTAACTTTGATATTAGCCTCTTTATAGTTTTCATTATTTGTGTTGTATGGGAGGTAGGCGTGGTTTTCAACCGATTTAGCCCATTCTCGAACTTGATCTTAGTTTTTTAGAAAAAAGCTTAAATATCGAATTTCAGCCCAATAGTTTCAAAATTACGGCTGTAATCGTGTCCACAGACAGACAGACAGACAGACGGACAGACAGACAGACGGACATGGCTAAATCAACTCAGGTGGTGATGCTGATCAAGAATATATATACTTTTCTATACCTACCACGCCTCCTTATGGGCGTTACACACGTCGTGACAAAATTAATATACCCCTTACGCAGTACGCGTGGGGGTATAATTAAGATGTGTTAGAAAAATGGGTGTCATCCATTGATGAACACGCCCACCTTCCATACAACCCATAATATTAAAAACTCTATAAATAGGCTAATATTTAATCTACAGACCTGAAATTGGGTACTTGTGTATATTATATCAAAATTGATGCGTTTTAGAAAAATTGGCAGCAACCACTCAAGAACACGCCCACATCCCATACAGCTCCTTATTAAAAACTTTATAAAAAGGCTTGTGTTTACTTTGCAAGAAAGCAATTTGATATGAATTAGACTTAGATTAGAATTAGATGAAGTAGACGTCATCAAAATAGTAAATAGTAAATGTTTTTGAAATCTCATATGAAAAGAGCTGCTATTTGTACCATTGCGAATCGCCCGTGGGGGTATTTTAACTTCGGCTAAGTCGAAGATATACCTTACTAGTTTTTATTTTCACAACCGAAATAGTCACAAAAATTCATTTTATTATTTCTTTAAAACTAATTAAACTTTCACACACCCTTAACCAATCGCATACACAGAGAAAGCAAACAAAATGTTCAATAAACTCATAATAGCAAATATATACAAAACCAATTCCTTCGTAGAATAAGTACAATCATAAAAGGACTATTCCAAAAACAAAACTAGTAAGAAAACAACTAAAGGGAAATTTTGTGCATATAAGTAGAGACACAAAGTTTTGGTTCTTGCATTGAATAAAAATATGCAGTACACATTTCTGCCACATCGCTGTTATGTCGCCTCGCCGTCGGCGGTGTCACCTTCTATTTGTAATTATTCAATGATCAAAGTAAGAATTAAAAAACGAAAATAAATAAAACTTTAATTTTATTTTCTTTCAAAATGGAAACGATATGAAAACAGCATTGAAAATTAAGTTATATTCATTGAACGGATAAGTAACTTTCAGCTATGGTGTATGTAAAAAAATAAGTCGGACTAAGGGCATTCAGTCGGCCAAAATACCTTAATATGCCCCCAACCAACATAGCCTCGGGGCGCCCCTGTCTCACTGTTCAATTTACCTTTCAATACCGTCGAAAGCATCCATAACCTGAAAGCCTTTGCGTCATGCGGAGGTTAACCTCACCGGGCCGTCTACAAATCCTATTTTAATGTTAATGGAGGTCCATCTGTCTTTGGTTTACCGTTCCCCTCGTTCCTGCCACTGTTTCATATCATTTTTAAGGCCTTTCTTGTGATCACTGCTTGTGCTTATGTTGTGTCAAATTCAACAGGAATTATTCTTCTTCTGTTCAGGAAGTAACTAGCCAAAAATCGTAGTAGATTATCTGAGACTTGTAGCTCGCTTAAGCCTAGTACTATGCTCGATTGCGTGAAATTTCACTGGCAACAGCCATTAATTGTTGCGTGAAAATTTTGACAGATATTTTGTTGCGAACGAACAGCTGATGTTCAGCTTACAAATTTCGACAAGATGTAAATAAACAGCCACACTTTATTAGAGGAAAAGTAGAAAATCATTTAAGTTCTTTAATTGTTATATTTGTGATTATATAAATACAAAATAAATATTTATACAAGTATGCATGTCCTTTGTTGTAGAGCAGAACAACTCATTAGTTTATGGCAGTCTGCAAGCTGCGAAGTTTTGCGACCGCCAATACCGCGGAAAGGTGCATCCGTATTTACAATTTCAAACAACTGCAATAATTAATTGCAAAACTATAGAAATAGTGCAAAAATATCATTTCAATTATAAACATTGTCCTTTTGCTTGCACTTTTTTCTTAAATGACATGGTAATTCTCACTTTTCACGGCAAAATAAATGGTCGGTTCAATTAAATTGCCGTGAAAACAATGTTGCTAGATGCATGTTGAGGAATATAGTACTAGATTTTCACCAGTGAAGCATAGTACAGCTTTGACGAAAAAGTTGTGAAATGTTCACGGTTGTTTCACAGTTGTCATTTTTTGTATGGAGATTTGAGTGGAATTTCACGTGAAGCCGAACATAGTACTATGCTTTATGACATAAGTTATTTAGTTCTTGTCAACGGAATAAAATTCATTCTTGACGACTATCATGACAACAGCATAGTATTGTTTGGCTCTCTCTAGCCATCGCTCTCCTTTCAGAGCTTTTTTTACAATTTTACTTTTTAAAAAAATTAGTATTTTTAGTATTTAAGTTATAAAATTAAATTTTATAGTCTGATTGTGGAAAGCAGTACATCGTTGGATATTCCTGAAAAAATACTAAATCGTGTTCTTTGCATCTACCGTTGATTTCTTTGGTCTAAACACGTATTGTTTTTGGACTTAGCACTTTTCCCATCGCATCCAGCACACACAGAAGTCAGTATAATGCAGGGATGGGAAATGACTTTTCCAAAATTGTACCAAATCGAAATAAAAATTGTACTTTTTGACATCAAATTGTACTATTTTTTTTTTCTCCATGAATAATAAACTTTTTTGATGTATTTAATATATTATTTAAAGTAAAATTAAATTAATAGAAATGAACAAACAGTTCAATATACATACATAGTTAAATAAATATAATACTCTACATTCAGTTTTTAAATTTTAATCAAGTTGCGGTTACCCGAGCCGGCCCATTAATTAAGTTTTCAAGCTATTCAATTTATTTGACATTAATGCCTTCGTGCTAGAAAGAGGCGATCATGTAATAGACAAATTAAATAGTAGAGCTGATCAGGGTGGCAGTTCGTTTGAATGTGTTGTAAATCAGGGATGATATTCGTAGTGAATATCTAATTTTTTACCTCCTTTCGATTTTCGAAAGTTCCCAACTCCTTTTAGCCCAAAAAAGTACTTTCGGATATACTAATCAATATTGAAACCGAAAAATTGTTCGGTTTAACAGAACATTAAAGAGAAGTGTAACAGTATTTATTTGGGTTATACGATCAAAAAAATTTCAGATGGATTTTCAGACGAGATTAAAGAAGTTATAGTGTCAGATAATGTCGTTGACGTCAACGAAGAAGACGAGGAAGATGATAGCTAGGATATCGGCAGCAACGGAAATCAAGTACGTGCTCATCCAGTTAACATTTTTGGCTTAAAAGAGGTGTTAAAAAGATTCAATTGCCATCGGAGAAAGTGAATCAGGAATTACAAAGATATTTGAGCCATTACGTCATTCCTGAGAAAGCAAAAATTTTCGCAGGCTTCGAATTTTCAATTGATTTGATTGCTACCGATTCAGAAACCTGGACTGAGCATGAAGATTACCAAGAAGCGCAAGAAATATTGCGTAATCTACACGTTGTCAACGACGCCACAAAAAGAGGCGTAATATTAGGAAAGAATCTAATTAATTAGGATTAGAATCTTAAGAATAAGGGAGCGATGGAAGCCAATTTTAGAAAAAAGTTTTTTAAAAAAAACATGTATAGGTGCCCCTTTAAAGGTTGGAAATATAGGGTAGATATGTTGCCATAAAATGTTGGAAAGAAAAAACCAGGAGATTGGGGCAGGTTTGTTCCTGAAAAATTTCGGAGAAAAAAATTTCTTGGGGTCGGTTGAACATTACACCCCTTTAGGGACATCACTTGGGTAGTTATGAAGGTTTTCGGCTTATTTTTTCACTTCCCACCAACCTCTGGGTATCAAAATCTCGTTACTAAAGATCTCCAAGTATTACTGTCCCACCCCTAGTGCCTCAGCAACAAAACACAAGCTTATTTAATAATACTAGTATCGCCTGGGGTCGAAATTCGACCAATTTTTTGTTTTGCCTTTTTATAATTATAGATACAAAATATTTGGTGCACTTCTACTCTGCATTCTGATTAATTTAAATAACAATTATCAATATCGGTTGAGGAACACGTGAGAAAATTGTTCTTAACGCATATTTATAAAAAGATTAACAAAAGGTACTCTCACGTTCGAAAAAGTACTTTCAGAAGAGTACAAAAACTCTTCTCCAAAATTATCAAATATCATCACTGTTGTAAATATGGTTGAAAAAATTCACAAAAAAGGTACTGAAAACTTTAAAAAATACAAAAAAAGCAAAGAAAGTCGATATGACGAAGACCAGGTGTATGAAAATGTACTAAAAATGTCTTCGTGGTACTTACGTACTTTTTATTATGAAATTGTACTGAAAAAGTACAATTGTGCCGAAAAACCCAACACTGGTATAATGATGGATCCTAAAGTGGCTACTCTTCCTTAGGTATCAACATTAACCGTTGATTTTTCAAACGACTTGACAAAGTTCCCTCTTGGAGGCAGATTGTATTCTAAGGCGGGTCACAAATAATGAATAGTAAAAGACACGCATTAGAATGAATGCTTCTGTGTTTCAGAACTCCAAAATTTCAGAACTTGGTGTCGCGGAAAACAGCCAAAATCGTATTTTACACTCAAAAAAAGTGTCTCGGAATATGATAAAAAAGGCATCATATTTAGAGAAAAATGGTATAGACTTTGCTCCAGAGAATGCTATTCTCTAATTGCGATACTAAAAATTCTCGAAAAATGATAAAAAGCTTCCATGAAATAAAAAATATATCGTTTTTAGAGAAAAATATTTTTTTTTTTGAGAAAATATTTGTCTTTATTGAAGAAAATACTTCTCAAAGTGAATTTTTTATCAAAATATAAGAAAAGTTTTTCATTTCCAATAAAATTTCTTTATAAATGAGAAAGTTTTTGTGCGAGAAAAATACTTATCATTATTAGAGACATTGAAATATTTCCATTTCCTAGAAGTAAAGAAATATTTCTACGAAAATGTGAAAATGTATTCTAATTGAAGAAAATTTTATTTGAAAAAGAAAAAATTGCTATTATCAAAAATAGAGAAATTTTTTACTGGAGCAAGGTATGTGTTTTTTTCTCAGTGTATTTATAAAACTAGTATTTTTATAATACAATTTTTAGTCCGATTGTGGACTGAAGTATATCGTTGGATAGGCCTGATATATACTAAATTGTGTTCTTTGGTGTCATTGACGTCATATGTCCTATTCGAGTAGATATTTTGCAATTTTTTGTATTTTTGCTCTAAGTACCCATAACTTCGATTTAAAATTAAAAAATAAAAATTGCAATATATCTACATCTAGATGACATCTGACGTCATTGACGCAACACGCTGCATTCTATGATCGGACTTAAAATAAAAATGTCATAACTAAAATTCTAAATTTATAACTAAAAGACCATTTTGGCTGTTTTTCGGGACACCCAAAAAAATTTTTTGTAGTTCTGAATTACTTTCGACATAAGCTTTCATTCTAGGGAGTGTCTTTTAAAATAAATTTTTTTCCCCATATAATGCGACCCACTCTATTGTGTACAATTGGCAAGAGATGTTTGGTATCTAAAGCATATCACTTTTGAGGACTTTATTTGGAATGCCATCCAATCTCGGTGCTTTCTCTGGTCTAATTATTTTTACTGCTTCAAGTAGTTTACTAGCAGTTGCAAGATCTTTTTGGTTCTCTGTGGCAGGCAGAATATGTGATTCTCTTACCGGGAACAGACCTTTGACTATGTTTGCCACGCATTTTGGGCACGTTGGGTATTTCGCAATAGTCCTTTTCATTTTGTTCTATACTAATTAATATGCACTTCCCCACGGATTATGTTATAAGTCACTGATAAGGCACTAAGGCACTTAAGGCTTGGTTTTTGCTTTTTTAAATCGGGCTTTGCAGCTCCCTTCTTTAAGCTTCGCAGTCATATTGCAGTTTGTTTTTTATTTAGTAAGTTTAGAAGCATGACAACACTTTTAGGTAGAGCAATTAGACCAATTCGGGAAGTTGTTGTGATTTTAGATTTCTTGGCTTAACTCTTCATTGCATGATTTATTTTTTTTTTTTTAACCTTATGCATGTAACTAAATCCCTTAGTTGTGGTAAAAATAATAAAAAAAATATTTGACTCTTGTAAGTATTATTTTTTTATTAAAAAACCATATGATGTTAAATTACATCATTATGCAAATTGAACAGATGAGCGTAGTACAAAATTAAAATAATATTTATGGCAATTTATAATTTTGATGAAAATTTACAAAACAGTTTTGTTTTTATTAAGATATAAGTTGACAACACATTTGCTGCATCTTACTGCAGAGTATCTATCGTAGTGAACCTCCAACTTGTGGCCAATGATCAATACAGTCTCTTCTTATGTCTTTTGGTGGAGCAACAACTGCAGGTCCTCTCCTTTTTTTTGCCCCGATTTCATTTCCTAAAGAGCTTGCACTTGGACGTCCTCTTTTGATCTGTGTAGCGGCTCCTATTCTGCCGTCATAAGGAAGACTGCCGCATCTACATAAATATTTTAAAAGTCTAAGATAGACGCCTTCCAATAATTATAATTTATCACTAGTTCATCGAAACTGGGAAAATTATTTGTAGATTTTTATAAATCGGAATAGTAGAATCCAGCAGAAAACCAATCATAACCAATCTCCAATCATGCAGAAACTTGAGAGGAAAAATAGTAGTTGCCGCTTTTATGCTTTGTTTTATAAGTATTAAAATGTTTTGTTTTTCATGACAAGCAAAACTCAGGTAAAATGCAGTATCTACCGGAAAAAAGGAAAATAAGTCGTATCTGCATGCTCCTGCTTTTTTTTTGTGCTTTTTTATTTTGTGTAGGTACGACAATTTTTGTGTAGAAACGACAGTTTGTGCCAATATTTTTGGTATTAAAGCAAAAAACTCGCTGTTTTTATTTTTCAATATCAAAGACAAAGGATGACTGACTATGAAAATACAATAAAATCATTTTTGATGTTCATGCTAGATACGGTACTCTTCCTTATGACGTATGCAGTATTGTGCATAGAACTTGAGCTAATTCATTACGAAACTGGCCCATAGAAAGTAAATCTATTTCGGTACATTTCTATATCATGTATTTTTTTTGTATATGATCCAAGAATTGATGACTATAAGATCAAGCAGATGGAAGAATAAATATAAATACCATTTTTTTATCTTAAAGGGATGAGGATCTCCCCAAAAAACTGTCCATTAAATCTACTCCCCCCCATGTGCTTGTTATTTTCATGAAGAATTTGGCGGCAAGGAATTTCTACGATTTTCATCCTTGATCTATATTATCTAGTGACACTACGCACTGGTGTTGACCCAACATAGGAAGATAAAAGTGTCGCAATCTTGTTAACTTTTCAGGTAACACAAGTCATCTCAATACCATCAAATGTAGATGTCCTTTCTTCATGACTTCCTGTTGGAACTGCCCTCTTAATAAATTCCTTTTTTTCAGGCAATTTTGAGTTTAGAATCCTATTCTGCTTGACAGTGCCAACAGAGGGAATTCCTTGTTTGGCTAAAAAATTAACCAGGGGCAATAATGTATAAAAGTTATCAAAATATACAATGTAATTTCGATTTTTTGGCACTCATCTAAGCAAACGAATTACTACATTCCCTGTGGGTCCTATATCATTTTCTCCTTCAAGTCTCCCTGCATTTTCTTGATCTGAATACAGTTCGAATGTATGTGCATATCCTGATAAATCACAGAGCACATACAATTTAAGCCCCCATTTGTAAGGTTTATTAGGAAGATACTGCTTTAGAAAGTGTGCAGCTTTTGTAGCACACATCTGTTCGTCTACTGACAGTCCTTGTTCTATAATTTCTTGCATAAAATCGTCATAAAAAAAGAATTTAAAACATTGGTAAGGAGTTTAAAGATGAGATATTTCAGAACTAAAAGCATAACTACCTAAGAAATTAATTTGTCATTTTGTTCTCTTTGAAGTCCATATTCCTTTTTTTCCACATTAGCTTTCTTTTGTTGAATAATGTATTAAAAATATTACGACAAGGAGCTCTGTTTTGACTATCTAGTTCTTCCAGCATTTCTTCAACAAGAGGTGGATCTTCATCATTTTCTCCCTGACCATCTCCATTATCATTGTCATCATCTAATATACTTAAAAGTTCATCTTTAGTACAGTGTGGATTTTGTGGTTCATCATAATCAGAATCATCACCTTCCAATCCATTTTCCGATATCCAACCATCTTCTAGCTCTGCTAGATAACGTTATGGCTATGTCTCTCTCTTGTTAATTATTCTAAAACAGCGAAAAAAACACAAATCTCTTTATAAAAAGCTTTTGTGAAATAAAAAACTAGATAAAAATTTTTGACATCGTTCTAAAACAGTGATGCACAGCGTTGGCAGAGCTTCCAATACAAACGCAACATTTTTACCTAAGTATGTGTGTACAAGACAAAAATTCAACATAACAATTTGCGCATAAGATGCTTACTCCGTGAAGATCAAACGCAAACTGATTCAATGCTATCGTCGAAGAAGTTCGGCAGCTTCGCACACACGACTTGTCTGTGAAAGCCGAGGGCTCCCCGAAGCTCTTATGTGCACCTCTGTTCTAAAATCATAGCATTTGACAATTATATATAGGCAAAAATCAAAAACATGTGATCTTTTTCATAAATCGGTGCATCGAAAAAGGGTCTGCAATAAATTCCAATTATTTTTTCTGACATTTTTTGAAGGTTTTTATAAAAATATGGCTCCTAAACCAAACATTAAAACTATTTCAAAATTGGTTTATTAGCGTGGCTTCTGTTCTGTGACTTGTTTCAAAGTAAACATATATTTTTGTTATTAAATGCACTCTACAGATTAAAATCACTGCTGGGTACTGATCTGATTCGCGCCTCTGTTTCATTAAAATAGTCTAAATTGAATATATTAAAATTTGGATCAGGCATGCGCAAAAGGCCGCCCATGGGCGGATAGCTTTCACATGCATACGACAGCTTTCAGTCAAAAAAGCTTTGCAGTCGAGACTCGCACTGTTACACTGAATATTTATTCACATTCGTCCTATCACAGCACACGATCAGTCGCTGTGCGAACTTCATGCTGTAAGGTTGCGGTCGCTTGCTCCTGCGTTGCCTTATTAAAAACGACAAACTACCATTCATACGCATGAATATGCGCTTGTTTATTGTATTTGTTTGTCTGTAATAATTTTTTGTTTTTAAATAATAAGGATTTAATTAATTCGTAGAATTTTACTTTATTTTTAAACGAAGCTTGTAGTATTGAATATGTCAACGCAGTAGCAAGCGACCGCAACCTTTCAGCATGAAGTTCAAACAGCGACTGAACATATGTTGTGATTGTAACAATGAACTAACTCGTGCTTTTCGTTCAGTGTTAACTTGGAAAACAAAAGCTTTGCAATACAACCACAAAACTTTGTATGTATTAGTTTGCGCACCCCTGATTTGGATGCACATCATTCTAAGAACTAAGAAAACTTAACCTTTCACTTGCAACGCCATAAATAATACAACGGAATCACAAGTTTTTAATTCTTATCAATAAACTTGACAAAATTATTTCAAAAATACTATTAAAACTAAATATTTTTATTAAGTAATTATTTACTTACAGGAAAATGCAACGATAGCGCACTATGGTGGTCCGATCAGTTTTTCTTTTTCAGTTGGTAAAACATTGCTTGAACTTTGCTCTTTTATTGGGCACCAAAAAACTGATAAACAAAAATGAGTTAAGACTTTTTTTGTTCCAAGATAAGATATTATTATTTCAGTTAAGAAGCCAACAATAGCTAATGAGAAGACGAAAACAAAATCATGAAACCAACGACGATAAGCTATCAGCGACGGATTAGCAATCATAAACAATTGGCTAGCTTACTACGACTTGCGTACTAAGTATTTGCTTAATTAAAAAAGTTAATTAAAAACTTTTTTTGCAAGTATGTTAATACATTTAACTTTATTGTTCTATAAAAATTTAAGTAGTTTTGCTTTATATTAATCACAGCAGTTTTGAGTTGTATGCAAGGTATTCCACCATTTTATTGATTAGTTGTTGACAATAAAAAACTTTTTATATGCCACTTTGACGGTTGTTTTACAACTAAGATAATCGTATTTGCAACAATTCTAATAAAATTTTTTATTTTTGGTTTAATTTATTTTAAATTAAAAAATAAAATTTGTTACTAGAATAAAATAAGTCAATGAAATGCCCAGAAATAATAATTAACAAGAGCCCTCACATGATGCCGGTGTGTCAGAGCTGTGTCAGAGCTCACCGTAAACATAGCTATCTATCAAAGTAACAATTTAAAGTAAAAATAAGCAGAAAAGAACTCAAATAAACAAAAACATGTTAAAGGGAATATTTTTATATATATATTTCTTTTATATATGCGATAGTTATCCTGAGAAAAGTTTTCAATTAAAATACATTCTCTAACTAATTTTTTACATAATTTCTTCATTTTTAACTCTATTTAGTAAAATCTAAAATGTACAGCCTGTGGTGTATCTCTGAGAAATTATTCAAAAGTCATTATCGTCGTCCTAATTCTAATGCAACGTTAGTCACAATTTAAAAAAATAACTGTTATTAGCGGTTTAGGTAGATTGCTCAAGACTACATCTAAGCCCTTTTTTAGTTTTAATTGTTGGTATGAAAGAATGTTTGATACAAAACATCATATATTAAAAAATTTTCTTCTCATCCTGCCCTACGATATCTCACAAATGAGTACAATACTTTCTGTGCTTACTGTTGATGTATTTTTGAATATAGATGTCACCGCCAAGCCAAACTTTCAGTTTGTTCACAATCCATTGACTTGAGCATTGGCGAAAAGCTTTCCAATAATTTTAGCTTAGCGGTGACACAAACCAGTGAGTACAGTTAGTGGCGCCAGCAACGTTTGCTATATAAGCTTTAATTTGAAAAGTGACAACTTGCCAAACATAATAACAGGGTGACTAAAATGTAGCTGATAAATATTTTTAACTCGCAAGCGGCACGCATGAAAGATGCACATTGCACAGTGCATCTTTATGGTAGCTTTTAGTCGAAAGTGAATAAACTTGGTTTATTTAAATCGACGATATAATCATATCCTACATCTGAACAGGTCAGGGAATATTCCCGTGCAAACGTTTGTAATACACAGAAGGTGTGGAAGGTAAAGAAAATAAATTTTTGGACATCGTCACCTCCTGAGTACACATCTGTCGGTCCATCAGTCTGTGCTTTTATATCAATAATCTGCACTATTGCTAAAAAATTTTGGAATTCAACCAAATACATGCCTTCGTCAACTTAAGGAAAGTAAAATCCAAAAACATTGGTATAATTTCATTTTGTTTCAAAAAATAAAACATCTCTCCCCTGATGACCAATTTTGAAAATTTTTTAAGTAAATATTTTAATTTAATTGATTTAAGTTATTTGTCACAGCTCATATGATAAATTTACAACTAAAGTTGTTATGTATTTGTTATATGGTATAAATTACGTCACAGAGAGTATTACAAAATTTGCAATCTAATAAATATTTCTTATCCTCTATCAAAAACCCAGTAGTTCAGGGCCAAAAGAATAAATCAATGAATCATGTTGGATTTTTTCGTCCTCTTTGACGAAAAATGCTGTTTCGACCATTTAAAACTTCATATAAAATTCCCAAATTCGTGCACGAACGCTATCAGAAACATTAAATAAGTTTACAATTCATGACATTTTTATTTTTCAGTTGTTCTTAAGCAGGAGTTTTATTTTATAAATCATCTACACTGTTTCATCAACGAAGTCTTCGACTGCAGGCACAACAGTCCAAAAATTCAATTCTCAACTTTAATTTTTTATTTTTTTAATAACGAGTATGGCTCTATGATATAAGGTCCCAGCAAATTAGATCTAAATTTTTAATTAAAATTTTAATTTTAGAGACTTATTTACTAGTTATGTGGTACATTCTGACTCTACTCTGGTCACTTTGATCGAATGAACACAAATAAGAATTGTTAAGAAAAAGTTTGTTGTTTCTCAGTAGATCTGTCTGTGCCAGAAGGCAACATTTCCTAACATCAAACTTATTAAGAAAGTAGGGCTATGAAATCAACATTACAAAAATTAAATATCTTTTCGAATTAATTGGTTCATAAAAGGATTAAGACTAAAAACACTTTATTCATAATAAATGACTTATTAGTTATATATTATTAGAATTTGAAATAAAATTACAAATTATGATATCTGGCTCTGTACCAAATTTCAGTGTCAATATAAACTAGTAAGGTATATCTTTGACTTGGCCGAAGTTAAAATACCCCCACGGGCGATTCGCAATGGTACAAAATCTTAAATTGCAGCTCTTTTTATATGAGATTTCAAAAAATTTTACTATTTTGATGACGTCTAAAATACATTCATATCAAATTGTTTTCCTGCAAAAAAAAGACAAGCCTTTTTATAAAGTTTTCAATTAGGAGTTGTATGGGAGGTGGGCGCATTCTTGAGTGGTTGATGCCTATTTTTCTAACACGCCTCAATTTTCCTATAATATACACAAATACCCAATTTTAGATATGTAGCTTAAATATTAGCCTACTTATGGAGTTTCCAATACTATGGGTTGAATAGAAGGTGGGCGTGTTCACGGATGACGCCCATTTTTCTAACACATCTTAATTTTATTATAAAACTAGTAAGGTGAATCTTCATTCGTAAGTGTAAAACACTGTTAATTTTTAGCTTTTTTATAAGATTTTAAAAGTTTTTACTTTTTTTATGACGTCTAAAATACATACCAACGAAATTGTTTTCCCTGCAGGTTAAAGATATGCCTTTTTATAAAGTTTTCAATTTTGGGGTTGCAT